>JAAXCT010000301.1:0-652051 GCA_012490785.1 Eragrostis nindensis | reverse complement strand
AAGTTTCTAGGCTATTGCAGAGAAAGTGATCCATTCTCCAGGATGCTAGTCTTTGAGTATGCATCAAATGGGACACTATATGAGCATCTACATTGTACGTTATCCTCTCAATGGTTTGATGGTTACGTTGAGCCTAACTATCTTCTATTATGTGACCGATATTTGGTTGTGGCCATTTTCCTTTAGATGGGGAAGGAGCCCAGTTATCTTGGCTCAGGCGAATGAAAATAGCCATTGGTATTGCCCAAGGTCTAAGGTACTTGCATACGGAATTGCAGCCCCCATTTGCTATATCTGAGCTGAATTCCAATTCTGTATATGTTACAGAAGATTTTACCCCGAAGGTATGTCCTGCATGAGTACCTGCTTGTTAATTGATTCAGCTGCTCAAGACCGCATACCTCTCTGTTCTTCAGTAACATAACTTTTCCACTACATATTTTTGCTTATTGTCCTTATATAGTTAGTTCATTTATCCTTCTTTTGTTCGTACTCTTAAAGTAGTGACATAGTAATTATAAAAACAATGGTGAAATAGTCATTTTTATGTTGTGTCTCTTTTGCAGCTTGTCGATTTTGAATGCTGGAAAATGATGTTCTCAAAACGTGAGAAGGCTACTGGCTACTTCAATAGCAAAACCTCTTTCCCGGGTAATGGAGATTCTTCAGAGGATAAAAATGCAGATATCCAAGGCAACACATTTGCTTTTGGAGTGATTTTACTGGAGATTATCAGTGGACGGCTTCCTTATTGCAAGGACAAAGGCTATTTAGTTGACTGGGTGAGCCACTCTGCGTCCTTTTTGTCACTCAACACCACATGATTTACATAAAAAACTCAGGAAGCATGCTCAATCACACTATGTTCTTTGAGAAACTTTTTTTTTTTTTTTTTGTGCGAGGGTTCTTTGAGAAACTACAACGAGTGCAGATGTGATGCAATTAGCAATCAACGCGGATACCATCTTATTCTCCCGAACAGAAGAATGATGTTAGCAGGAAATGTTCTCACTTCTGATTCTGAATCCTTACACAGGCTGGCAAGTACCTCCAGCAGCCAGAGGAGATCGGGAAGCTAGTCGACCCTGAACTGACAAATGTGAGGACAGAGGACCTCGCGGTCGTTTGCAGTGTGGTGAGCCGCTGCATCGACCCTGACCCTTCCAAGAGACCGTCGATGCAGATCATCACAGGCGTGCTGGAGAACGGGATCGACTTGTCCGCGGCCGCCATCCTGAAGGAATCTTCTCTAGCATGGGCTGAGCTCGCCTTGGCGTTGTAGCACACCTTTCACACTGTAAATTCATCGTCACGCGCACTATATAATCGCGGTTGTCGCCTGACGTATAGGGCTACGGCGAACGAGCAGGCACTTGCTCTGTTTCATGGATGGCACTGATTGTTTTGACTAATAATACGATTTGTAGCTGGTGACTTGTGGTGGGGGAAGGCGTTGCAAATGTATGAGCAAAGCTTTCATCGGTCTGATGTTATGTGGTTGTCCCTGGGATGACCAGGCACTGCTGGACTGCTGCTTCCGAAGTCTGTATATTGCTTGGTTTATATCGTACTGAAGGAAGAACTTCAATCTCGTGTATGGCAATATGATGTATTCGTGTCTTTCCGGTCAGGACTGAGCCTGGATCCAGTTTTTACCTATTTTGTCGTTCCGACGCCTATGAGCACCTATACGATTTGAGTATGATTTTTTTTTCAAAAGAAAAGGAGTATTAGCGTATGTCTTTGTGCTGCAAGACACAGAGAGATTTTTTTTTTCAGATGAAAGGGAGGATCTTCCCTAGTTTCGTTGCGTAACGAAACCAAGTGCAGTGTATGGGCCCTCGTTATTACAGTCAGGTTCCTTCGGAGACAGCCACACGCTTCACCTTCTCCGTCGGCTTGAGGTGGTCACGGCCACGGTAGTAAGGACCGATGGGCGATGGCCACCACAGTGGGGTTGGTATAAACCGTTCACCGAGAGCTCGAATTATATATGGATCTTCATTTCCATCATGAGCATATCATCTGTAAACTCCTCGTCCATTGTGACCCTGATACTGCGGACCCTCTGTCTCTGAAGGTCATCGCACTGTGTAGCTGCTGCGCGCTCAGCCGGCGGCTCTCCGCTAGAGCTTGGGACAGACGTAATCGATCTCAATGGACACAGAACCCACGGGCTGCTGGTTCCATGGAGCCTGGGCACTAGGTCCAGCAGCGTATTTTGGCCCAGGTCCAGCCGACGTATCCTCGGCCCAACCAGTAAGCAGGCTCCTAACAGCGGGCCATCTTCCTCTCAAAAAAAAGAGAAAGAAAAAAAGAGGGCCATCCAGTTCCAACGCAGAGCGTCCTTTTTCGCCTCGCTGATCGGTGAACTGAACCCTGAGGTGGGTTTGGATTCTGGAAAATGGCGATCGGGATAAGGATAAAGAAATAGGATAGGAAATCAAGACCTTTCATTTCTCCATCGCATTAAATCTCAACCTTTCATTCCCTCATACATCATTTCCTAATCCCTAACCCACCTCTCATTTCCCATTATCCAACACCACCTGAAAGTTAGTGCATGTACCAAGACGGCATCTGAAGTGAGAGTGCGATGGGAAGGACGCGCGAACAATATCTTTTGACCGAGACCGTCTGAAACGAAAGAAATGCTGGCGTCTGTGTGGACCGTCCGTTCCTTAGCATTATAGAGTACTCTGGCCGGGTCCATATCTGTAGAAATATCGGCCACCGGAACGAACATTCGCGCACAGCTACCTAAGCTGACTAGTATAAGGAAATGTCGCCCTCCGGACTGGACGCCGGCCTGACCAAACAAAACATATGGTCACCCAGATGGACACGACTGCACCAGGACGATTTTACTGCTCAAATGTCCAAGTCGTATGGGTCTGTTGAGAGGGACTGCAAAGCGATGAGAGGATGCCGCAGCAAGGACACAACCCTGTACATGAGAGGGCAAGACAACCGTCCAGGAATTTGCGCTCGAAAGAGCGGGCAGAACCATCGCGGAATCACCCATACTACTGTACGTACTCCCGTGTAAAGAATCAGAGTGGTGCTGATTCTCACTCGATCACCCCCGTCATCCACGGTAGGAGTAAACAACAAAGAGAAACGCCAAGAGAAGCGGGTGAAAGAATCACAAGATCGAGAATGTGCTTATTCGGCATCCACCTCTTTCCAACGCCAGAAAGTTCCAAAGAAGCGAGAGCACCAGCTCACACGGCACGGCGGCATCAGGCCTTGGCAGCGACGAAGTGCTGCGCGACGATGCGGCGCTGGATCTTCCCGGTGGCCGTCTTGGGCAGGTCGTCGGTGATGTACACCTTCTTGGGCACCTTGAACGCGGCCAGGTTCTTCCGGGCAGTGCGCCACCACCTCCTCCTCCGCCAGCGCCGCGCCCTCCCGGGGGATCACCGCGCAGTTGATCTGCGAATTCATCAGTTGGTTGGTTGGTTGGTTAGAGCGCTGCCACGTCACGTAACCATCCACATACAAGATGCATACAAGATGCTTGCAAACAAGACACGTGACGTGAAAAGTAAGCAAAGCAAGGAGGAGGAGAATCAGCTCACCTCCTCGCCGAACTTGTCGTCGGGCACCGCGAAGGAGACGGCCTGCTTGACGGCGGGGTGGTCGAGCAGCACGGCGTCCACCTCGATGGGCGAGATCTTCTCCCCGCCGCGGTTGATGAGCTCCTTGATCCGCCCGACGAGGTGCAGGTAGCCCTCGTCGTCGACCACGCCGATGTCGCCCGTGTGGAACCAGCCGAAGCGGAACGCCTCCTCGTTGGCTCCGGGTGTTCTTGTACCCACGCGTCACGTTGGCGCCGCGGATGCACACCTCCCCTGGCGTCCCGGGCGCCACGTTTGCCGTCCTCGTCGAGGAGGGCCATCTCCTGGCCCACGGGCCGGCCCACCGATCCGGGCTTCCGGGCGCCGTCCTCGGGGAGCGGGTTGGACGTCATGAGGTGGACGCCTCCGTCATGGCGTACGCCTCCAGCACCGGCGCCCCGAACGCGGCCTCCAGCTTCTCCAGGATCGCCGGCGCCAGCGACGCGCTGCAGCTGCGCACGAACCGCAGCGCCGGGTACCCGTCCGGCTCGGGCTTGGACGCGTGGCGGTCCAGGATGATCTGATGGATGGTGGGCACGGCGGTGTACACACGTGGCGCCCGCGCCGCGCATGTCGGCCCAGAAGGTGGACGCCGAGAAGCGGCCCGCGGCCGGGAGCGTGACGGCGGCGCCCGAGGCGAGGGAGCTCAGCAGCGCGCAGAGGAGGCCGTGCACGTGGAAGAGAGGGAGCGCCACCACCGTGGCGTCCGTCTCGACGAGCCGGTACACGGACCGGATGTTCTGCACGGACGCCGCCAGGTTGCCCTGCGTCAGCGGCACGCCCTTGGGACGGCTCGTCGTCCCCGAGGTGTGCAGGAACAGCGCCACGTCCGAAGCCTCGTTAATGATGGTGTTGATGCTTGAATCCGTGGAGGAGGAGCCGTTGTTGGATGAGGAATCGTTGAGGCCGGCGAGGTGGACGGGGCCGGCGGCGTCGTCGAGGCTGGCGGCGGCGTGGGCGAGGCCGAGCTTGGCGGCGGCGGCCTGCACGGCGGCGTTGCCCTCGGCGTTGGTGAGGAGGAGGCGCGCCTCGGAGTCGGACGGTAGGTAGAACTCGAACTCCTCCTGCGTGTAGGCCGGGTTCAGCGGCGCCGCCACGGCGCGAGCGCGGATCACACGCCAGGAACATGATCACCAGCTGCAAGCAAGCAGAGGACCACCCACGTCAGGTCTGTTGCATACACCGACAACACAATTCCCATGAGAAATAAATTAACAAATCAACAACTGCCTGCCTCGATGGTGTTGGGGAAGGAGAGCGCGACGACGTGGCCCGGGAGGACACCGGCGTCGGTCGCGAGGCGCGCGGCCGCCGCATCGACGAGCGCGTCGAGGGCGCGTGCGTCAGCTCGATCTTGCCCGGGACGGCAACGGCGCGGCGGGACGGGAAGGCGGCGGCCGCCTTCTTCAGCAGGCCCGTGAGCGTGATTTCATCCGCCATTGGAGTGGGTTTGTTGCGCTTGGCGACTCTCCTGTTCCTTTCTCGTGTATATACTGCAATAAAGCAGCGGCTGCTTTTGCTATTTATACGGATGTTGGTTGGGTTGGGTGGCGTCGCCACCTGCAATGGATTGCAATCCCCTTGCCCTTGATCATGGAATGCTGAAGCAACTCAAATCAGCTTTTGTCACCACCAGGACTGCACTGCACAAGCGCCGGTAAAACAGTTGCGGTGTGACGCCACAATTCCAAAGGCTTTTTCTGTAGGGCGGCTGCGTGGAACGTTGAAAACACTCGTGAAAAGTCCTGCGATGAGGTCAGCAGGAGAATAGTTCTGTGGCATGTCTACTCCTCCGTCCCTTTTTATAGGGCGTTTTGGAGTTTGAATTTTTCCCTAAATGTAGAGCGTTATAAGAATAGGACAAACTTTTTAGTTGGTAGGAGGGTTGGTGGGGAGGGATGGGTGAGGTAAAAATGAGGGGTATGATGGTCTTTTGACTCCTTGATTATTTTGTGTTTGAATGCTAGAAAGCCCTATATTTAGGGACGGAGGTAGTAGTAGTAGTACTTTTTTTTCTTTTTTTGCGGGTTACTAATAAGTACTTCCTCCGTCCCCAAAAGACTGTCGCTGTTGACTTTTAGACACCGTGTTGACCGCTCGTCTTATTCAAATTTTTTATACAATACTATTTATTTTTTTATAACTTGTTTATTGTTGAAGATATTTTAATCATGACATATTGTTTTTGATATTTACATAAAAAATTTTGAATAAGACGAGCAGTCAAACATGAGGACTAAAAGTCAACAGCGACACTCTTTTAGGAACGGAGGGAGTAGTGTACGGATTATCTCTGACGACGATGGTGTTGGTGCAGACTAAAGTGTCAGTCACTAAGCAAATCTGAGAGAAGGCAAGCACGATCACGCTTTGTCATTAGCTTTCGTGGACCGACCATGGCAAGTGTCACGAGCACAGCTGCTGTTGAGAGCCATCGACACGGGTGTGGCGTCCTCTACCTCGCCGGGTGACACAGGTGAAAACTCGGGACGACGGTGACGACCCGGCCCATCTGCGGAAAACAGAGCGTGCGTGCTGTCAGGCAGATGATGCAAACGGGGACCATATTACTTGCTCCATAATTCCGGCCTCTGTCTGTATTTTCTCTCTGGCTCGCCGTCGTCAGGCCATAGAATCATAGTACAAGGCTAAGGAATGGCTGACAAGTGGTGGCGTCCAGCCGCATGTCGCCATCGTCTCCCAAGCCAGGTGTCTGTCTATATGTCTTCTCCGTTAAACATTTGTTATAATCGCTCCAGCTAGCTCTAGAACGACAGGACATTGGAGATTGATTAATCACTGTTGCTTGGTGCGTGGCAGACAGACGAGCAGCAGAGCACGACAGAGTCCACCACGTCAGCTCAGCGGCCAACCACATCAACTCTGAGCATCGCTGTAGTAGCGCTCCCCCGTTCCGTCCAAATGAGCCAAACAAATCCGCATCAGCAGTTCCACTTGAATTGGACACGAGGACAAACCGTCATCAGTTATTCTTCCTCGTAGTAAAATGGAAGAATCAGGAAAGGAGAATATACTGGCATAGAGTAATCATCTGCTCGATCGGTGAAACTGTAAAGTAAAAAGGCTGTCCAGGTCACGGGGCCTGCCCAACCCGATGCAGTGATGCGGCAAATATGATGATGATGGAACAGGACGGTGCGACGCCTGTAGGTGCCCGGGATGGGGGCGAGGCGGAGGCAGGCGTGCCCGGACAGGCGGCAACCGGGGACGACGATGCCATCACCCCGATCGGCGGCGACGGCTGGGTGCTTGCTTGGGCCAGCAGCAGCCTGCAGATGCAGAGGAGAGAGGAGAGGAGAACAAGTTGTGCTGCCTCTTTCGGTTACGATCCTCCACCAGATACGCCCGCGCCATGCAACATGCAACCTGATCGGATCACCATACGTACCTGACGTTGGCCTCCTCCGATGGACGATCCGGCCGGCCCCTCTTGTACGTGTAGGTAAGGTAGGCATTCCGTTTTAGGGCATGGCGTCTCTCTCACTCCATGGATGGATGGATACGATGGGCGTGTATGTGTGGCAGCCGCTCATTGCTTAGCCAGCAGCTCGCCCACGCACCGGTTGATTCCGATCGATTCCATCTCATCATGTCGCTTCCGTATGTCACCGCCGTCCGGTGATCTTGTAACCTTCTGGGGGCGGCGTTGCAAACGGAGTGGCATCTTTCAAGACGCATCTTCAAATCAAGCTGATGTTTCGCTACTAGTAGCTGCTAGCTGATGTCTCGTCTCTCAACCATTCACACTGGTACCGTCCAGAGACTTGCTCGCGAAGAAAACACACATGCAGATGACGTCCGAATTGAATTGAAATGCATGCGCAAAGAAATGTATTACTCCTATCTGCTGACTTATCAGAACAGGCCAGGGGGCGGTGGTCAATTCCAGGTTCCAACTCGTTTATACTATTCACCAAATCATGAAAGCAACAAAAGAAACGAAAGTAGCAAACCCACTGGGCTCCGTGAAAGCGACTTGCAGGAGCGTTTAGCGGACGGGGGCGCTGCAGCGGCGTACGCGATACCTCGTGTAAAGCTTGGCCACCGCCCAGCATCCGTTAAATTAAGCGTGCGCGGACGTCCGCTAAGCAGCAGGCACATGTGATTTAGAAGAGAGAGAAAGAAGAAAATAGGTAAAAAAAGGAAATAGTGAGGAGAGAGGAGATGATTGTTGAAGGCGGTTGAATAAAATATAGAGTAGTTAATGTAGAGGATGACGGGTGCAGAAAAACTAAATATAGAGGAGGGAATCTCGATGACCAGACTGAAATATTTCTTTTAGAGGATGGAAATAGAGTATGACGAGTGCGGAGAGACTTAGTCCCCATTTGGCACCGCTCCCAGGTGCTTTCTGCTCTGCCTGACAAAAGTCCTGTGCCTCTGCTGTAGCAAGGAGCGAGGAGCCGTTTTCATCTCACCACCGTTTGCTGTAGCAAGGAGCCGGAGGAGCAGGTTTTTTCAGCTCCGCTCGCTCCCGTTCATTCTAGGCTGAAAATGAAATCGGCTCCATGCTACAGTGTTTCAACAGTAAAATGTCAGGAGGAGCTGAAGCAGCTACGAGCCGCACCAAACGGGCCCTTAGACTTTTTTTTTTTGTTTTGCGAGGGGCCCTTAGACTAGTTTTGTTCCAGGATCATCCCCTTTGTGTAGTTTCATACACACATGTCCATCTTTTGAATAAATTAAACCTCTCCATTCGTTGCTGCACGCGTGGAACCAAGGATACCTACTCTGGACGGTAGCACAATCGGAGGACTAATAAAGAAATTAAAAGATATAGGGTACATGCCGTTTGGTCTTTTCAGTCTTTCAAAGGCCGCGTATTGCAAACGACCCCCCATCGAACTAAAAATCAAAAAGGATGACCGACAACAGTCTTCGCCAGGACTTTCTTTACACCTGAATTAGATGCCGAGTAGACCATAACAAATCAAGAAATGGACTGAATAAAAGCAGCAGCCGCTAAAGAAGAAACGAGTGAACCAAAGTTTGTAAGAAGAGAATTGTGGTGCGCGCGAAGAAAGGGCCCAAAATTACAAGGGCCGATAAGAGACCCGTGTGCCCTGAACAGACCAAACCGCTCTCGTACGGCGGAGAAAGAAGGCCAGATAGTAGCTTACTTCGACCCAATAAAAATCGCGGCCCACGATCACATTCTGGCTCGCGCCGCGCGGCCTGCAAATTTTTTCCCCTTTTTTGGGGGGACTGCAATGCAATCCATCCAGCGAAAATGGGCGTGTTCGGTTGGGAGGATGATGCAAGTTGCAGTTGCAGTTTGAATAGTGAGAGAATACTGTAGCGGAGGAATCCGACACTGTAGCAATCCTGTGCGCTGTAGCACCAGCGGGAGCAGCATCAGCAGCCGCAGCCGCACGCCGAACTGTGAAAATAAGTATACATACTGTGTGTGTTGGACGACGCACGCGCGATGCAGCTTCGTAGGCACGCAAAGTCCGTCCACTCTCGGTGGGTCGGTGCCTCGGTCGTAGCATGCGTGCGCCTTGGGGTGCCGCCGGACGGACCCAAATGCACGTGCTGTGGTTCCACAGAGCAGTGAGCAGTGTGTGGGTAACCAAATCAACACAGTATTACTATTACCAAATCACGGCCAACACATAATAGTACGACGCAGTTACCGGTACGCAAACCCGCATCCCTGGCTTCCGATCCGGGAATCTTCTTCAGCTCTGGTTACAGCCAGTAGTAGTATCCTAGATTACGTCTGCATCAACCATAGCATCCGAAATTAAAGATGTATCTCTACGGCACGATCCGCACATGAAGGAGGTTAATTCTATTTTTTTTTTAAAAAGGGCAGTATTATTGCTTCCAAGTATTTCCATTTCGACTGATCAAATTTCTGCAGCATTTGGTTACTACACTAGTCAGCAGCAGAGTAGTACTAGGATTGAGCATGAAGATGAAGCGAGTCAAATCAATATGGTGCGTAGCGTAACTTTAGGTACTTGAACCATTTGACCGTTAGTTGGCAGTCAAAATCTGTGGACGACGTCATGGTAGGTAGCCCCCACACAAGGAAAGAAAGGCGAGGCGTGCAGCCGCAGCGGAAACGGGCACGAAAACGCAACGAAACGGACGAGGAGTGGAGGAGGAAGCAACCAAGAAGCGGATACCCCGGCGGGTCGCACGAGACGAGAGAGACGACGACTCGACTCAACAAACGCGTGCACCGTGCAGGCCCTCTCTCGACTCTCTCTCTGCTCGAGAGCCGGCTAGGGATAGACACGGGGCGGCATTGCAGTCAGAAGGGAAGACAGAGAGAGAAAGCGAAGACGCTCCTCCCCCACCAAAACCCACACAAAAAGCAGAGAGACCAGGTCACCCTTCGTCTTCCCCTCCCTCACCACCCCCCACTTCAAGCGACGACGACGACTCCATGGAGGCCGAGTGAAGCAGCAAGCGAGCAGCTACCACTGCTCCGGATTCGCGCGGCATTGGGCCCAGATCTGGGAGCGCGACGCCCGCAGGTGACTGGATCTGTACCTCTTTCGAGTTCCTCTCCTTTGATCTCGCTTCGATTCAGCGTCCTGCGCCTGCAATTGGAGGTTTATCCTGCCTCCCCTCTCGTCTCCACTTGAGTCGCTTTCGGTTTAGACTGACTGAGCTCAGCGGTTGTTGGCTGCGAAAAGCGCGATGCAAAACCTTTTTGCATATTCTTTTTGCCTGATGATCAATTAACTAATCGCACCCACCAACGTGCTCGGATCCAGTTCCATGTCTCATCTGCTGCGCTGCTGCGTCTGAAAAATAAAAATAATTTGCGTGCTTCCCTTCTGTTCTGCCTCACATACGTCCGGAAAGCGATGTATTATTATTTGTAATTCTGTGTCCACTTCCGCTCCGATGATCTGCGGAACGTCGGTGTCAGGAACCAGTGCTTAGCGAATCCCCAAGGTCTTCTATGGTCCCATCCATATGAAAGGGATTTGGTCTTCAGTCCCTTATTGATTGATGGGGACTTTTACACGTTTGAGCACACGATGATGGAATGAGTGTGCTACCAGTCAGCGAAACGAAAACATGGTCCTGCTTTTTACAATATAGATTTCCATGTGATTTATTTGTTAAATATTTGCTGCTGATAGCGTTTTTAAAGATCACTCTGCTCCTGCAGCCAGTTCATGGATTCCTATTTTCAGGATATACTAACACTACGCTATTTTCTTTCTCTGCAGTGCACTATACTGAAGTACAGAACAATCAGAGACCACTTCGCTCCACTCTGAACGCTCCTCCATCCAGATCCAGGCATCCTTCCACTGCAAACTGCACCTCTCGTCCTTCTCCTGTACGCGTTCTTGTTGCCCTCCTCAACTGTTCTTCTCGCTACCGGTGTGTAGTGGAGATCCATCCGAGCTTGAGTTGACTTCTTCTTTTGTCGGTAAGCTTGCTTCCTTGGACATGTGCTCATTTTGCAATGTATAATGTTTTCTTTGCTGTGAGCCCATCCCGTATTTATTCCTGGGATTGCTGCCCATACAACAATCCACCCAGATTATCGCGAATGTATTATCTGCGTAGTATAGTGCATGTATCTGATTGTCTCAATAGCTTTTGGGCTCCGCTACTCTGGATCTTTATTCTGCATATCATGTGGTGTCACAAGTTTTAGGGCATGATTTGCCAAGTCTTGATTCCTTTGCCAGTAATATTAAAATTAACCCTCTGCTTTAGTTTGTGCTACCTTTAATTTGTGTATCCTGTCTTTTCTTTTCGATTAGCAGTTTTAGCCTGTTACAGTTCCTTTTTTCCCTTCCCCATTAGCTAGTTCATACATTTGTATCTGCAGGCAGTACTGACAATGCTATTCCTTCTGTGTGCAGTGGAGTAAAGTGAACTGCAACATCAGCAGAGGCCATGGCAGCATACAAGCTGGGTGTGGAGGTTGTAAGTGCTCATGACCTGATGCCCAAGGATGGGCAAGGTTCTGCCAGCGCTTGTGTTGAGCTCAGTTTTGATGGTCAGAGGTTCCGCACGGCTGTCAAAGAGAAAGATTTGAACCCGGTGTGGAATGAGCGCTTCTACTTCAACGTGTCAGATCCTTCAAATCTCCCCGAGCTTGCCCTTGAAGCTTATGTCTACAACGTCAACAAATCTATTGAAGGTTCCAGGTCCTTCCTTGGCAAGGTTAGGATTGCTGGGACCTCATTTGTGCCCTTTCCTGATTCGGTGGTCATGCATTATCCATTGGAGAAGCGTGGGATGTTCTCACGCGTTAAAGGGGAGCTGGGTCTCAAGGTATACATCACCAATGACCCTGCCATCAAAGCTTCAAACCCTCTTCCAGCGATGGATCCTGTTTCAAATAATACTCCTCCAGCTCCCAGTCCAGCCGAGCAAATTGCAGCAGATATAGCTGGTACTAATCTGAGCAGATCTCAGGAGCATAGGTCTGAGGTGAAAACCTTACACACCATTGCTAAGGAAGTACATCATCATCAACAGCATGGCCATCTTCCAGCTTCTTTTGGTGAACATCCTTCCAAGTATCCAGTTGAACATATGAAGCCTGAACATCAACCGCCCAAACTTGTAAGAATGTATTCAGCAGCCTCCCAGCAGCCAATGGATTATGCACTCAAGGAGACTAGCCCATTTCTTGGTGGTGGACAAGTTGTTGGTGGCCGGGTTATACGTGGTGAGAAGCATGCTAGCACCTATGACCTTGTGGAGCGCATGCAGTACCTGTTTGTACGTGTGGTCAAGGCACGTGACTTACCAGACATGGACCTCACAGGAAGCCTAGACCCTTTTGTCGAGGTGAGAGTTGGCAACTACAGGGGCATAACTAGACACTTTGAAAAGAATAAGAACCCACAGTGGAATGCAGTCTTTGCCTTTTCCAGAGATCGTATGCAGGCATCCGTCCTTGAAGTTTTGGTCAAAGACAAAGATTTGCTGAAGGATGACTTTGTTGGCTTGGTGCGGTTTGATTTGAATGATGTTCCAGTACGTGTCCCCCCTGACAGCCCACTGGCTCCAGAATGGTACCGGCTTGTCAGTAAGAGCGGTGATAAGTCAATGGGAGAACTCATGCTTGCAGTTTGGATTGGCACCCAAGCTGATGAGGCATTTCCTGATGCGTGGCATTCAGATGCTGCGACACTTGATGACCCATCTGCTGTGACACACATGAAGTCCAAAGTTTATCATGCTCCCAGATTGTGGTACCTGCGAGTTAATATTATCGAAGCCCAAGATGTTGCCATATTTGATAAGACCCGCTTCCCAGATGTATTCGTGAGAGCACAGGTGGGGCATCAACATGGGAGGACGAAACCTGTTCAGGCTAGAAATTTCAACCCGTTTTGGAACGAAGACCTTATGTTTGTGGCTGCCGAACCTTTTGAGGATCACCTTATTCTGACTCTTGAGGATCGGGTGGCTCCTAATAAAGATGAAATGATTGGCCGTGTAATTATACCATTGACAATGATTGATAGACGGGCTGATGACCGTATTGTCCATGGAAAGTGGTTCAATCTTGAGAAGCCTGTACTTGTTGACGTGGACCAAATGAAGAAGGAAAAGTTCTCTACTCGGCTTCATCTCCGTGTCTGCCTTGATGGTGGCTACCATGTTCTTGATGAGTCTACAAACTACAGCAGTGACCTCCGACCAACAGCCAAGCCACTTTGGAAACCCTCCATTGGTTTGCTTGAGCTTGGTATCCTCGGCGCTCAAGGGATTGTTCCTATAAAAACAAGAGATGGAAAAGGCGCATCTGACACGTACTGTGTTGCTAAATATGGGTCGAAGTGGGTACGGACTCGCACCATCATGAACAATCCAAGCCCCAGATTCAATGAACAGTACACCTGGGAAGTCTATGATCCTGCAACTGTCCTGACAGTTGGTGTTTTTGACAATGGCCAGCTTGGCGAGAGGAGTGGGGAGAAGGCATCCAGTGGCAAAGATGGGAAGATCGGCAAGGTTCGAATACGCCTTTCCACACTTGAAACTGGCCGAGTGTACACCCACTGTTATCCTCTCCTGGTGCTACATCCATCAGGGGTCAAAAAGATGGGTGAACTGCACCTTGCCATAAGATTTTCCTCTACGTCACTGGTAAACATGTTTGTACCTATACTCTCGCCCTTTGCTACCGAAAATGCACTATGTGCGTCCGATACCGGTGCTTCAGGTTGACATGCTGCGTCATCAAGCTGTCCAGATTGTGGCTGCCCGACTTAGCCGGATGGAGCCACCTTTGAGAAAGGAAGTTGTTGAATACATGACAGATTATGATTCTCACTTGTGGAGCATGAGGAAAAGCAAAGCTAACTTCTTCAGACTCATGTCAGTTTTCTCAGGCTTGTTTGCTGTCAGCAAGTGGTTCAATGGTGTATGTGCGTGGAAGAACCCCATTACTACAGTGCTAGTTCACGTCCTCTTTCTAATGCTGGTGTGCTTTCCGGAACTCATACTTCCGACAGTGTTCTTGTACATGTTTCTTATAGGGATTTGGAACTTTCGCTATCGGCCTCGTTATCCTCCACACATGAATACCAAGATCTCTCATGCAGAGGGTGTTCACCCTGATGAACTTGATGAGGAGTTTGACACATTCCCTACTAGCCGCAACCCTGAGATTGTAAGGATGAGATATGACAGACTGAGGAGTGTTGCTGGAAGGATTCAAACAGTGGTTGGTGATATAGCAACACAAGGGGAGAGGGTTCAAGCATTGCTTAGCTGGAGGGACCCTCGGGCCACTGCAATCTTTGTCCTATTTTGTTTGGTTGCAGCAATAGTCCTGTATGTTACACCCCTTCAAGTTCTTGCTGCATTGGGAGGGTTCTATGTCATGAGGCACCCAAGGTTCAGGCATAGGTTACCCTCAGTACCAGTTAACTTCTTCAGGCGATTGCCAGCAAGGACCGACAGTATGCTTTAAATAAGCTGCCATATGGTGGTCGTATCATTGTAATCCCTAGAAATACTCCCATGTCTATTGATGTAGCCTTATTGACTTTGTTGCGATCTGAACTGTGTTTGTTCAGGACTCGAGAGCCTGTAAACCGTATTAGCTTCTGAATTCTGGGAATAATTGCCAAAATCTTGTTATGACTTATCAGTGTTTGCTTTTGTGTTGATTCGTTCCAAATATCTGTGTTGATGTTTACTATCTTGCTTTGTTCTTTGCTGTGTCTGCTTTTCTGCTTTTCCAAATATCTTTGAAAGCCCTAGTATGCATACAAGGGAATTTCTCTTGTATGCATTGTTTTATGTAACGATTTTTACATATAATTCTGCTGCATGTATGGACAGAAAAAAAAAAGGCTATGTAACTTTTGTGGTGTGATCCAGCATTTTGCAAGCATACAAAGCTAAGATAGCTAAGTAATATGTTTCGTTTATCTCAGGTGCAGATTGTTTTTAAGAATTTTTTGTAACAAGTTGATATTGCCGACTGGCTTCTTCTTGGCGCATAGCGTCGAGTGTTTTTCCATGTACCTTTTTCTGCCACTTAAATATTTGTGATTCAGAATACCTTTCAAGTGTCATACTTTGTTATTTCTGTGGTTGTCATCAGCCAGCATGGAAAACATCTGGATGGCATAAAGGGGGAGTTTTATATGGAGTGTTCGCTTAAACACAAAAGTAATTCCATGAAAGGTACTTGCCAATTGCCATATTTTTCATATTCTTCCTTCTAAGTGTTGTCGTGTTACTTTTACAATCCCTTCTCCAGCCCCTTGTGCAATAAAACATCTCTAAAGATGGGTGCAGCAGAGTCATCTTCCAAGCTTGCTGGCTCTGTCCATGACTTCATCGTCAAGGTCCAAGGCTCATCCCCTCCCCCATCTCTTTGTGGCATGCATTTTTCTTACGAAGCATATAAAGGATTTGTATGTGAAACTTCGAGCAAAGCTCATTTCCCTTCTTCTTCAATGGATACTGTATCAAGCATCTAGGAAGGAGAAAACCAAACATCAAAATACTTGGGTTTCTTCTCGAAGTTCTGCTGCCTGAAATTTCGAATACCTTGGTTTACTTTGCAGGATGCAAGGGGAAATGATGTGGAGCTCAGCAGATACAAGGGGAAGGTGCTGCTTATTGTGAATGTGGCGTCTCAATGGTTGGATGTTTCTTGTTTCATTTCCACAGTTCGTGAATGATTTTTGTTGACGCCGAGCTCTTTTCAGTTTCTTTTGTGTGTGGTATATTATCTGACTTGATATGCATGCAGTGGTCTGACGAATTCCAACTACACGGAGCTAGGATTACTCCATAAAAAATATGGTGACAAAGGTGCTTTACGTGTTTTAATTTCATATTTGATTCTTCTATTTCCTTCAAAATAAAATGGCAAATCAAACTTATGTCATCATAGCTTTACTGCAGTTTGAACAAATTTTGGTTCAATTATATTAGAAGTTTCTTAACCCTTAACTACATGACGTTTCTTCCTTGATTGAACACTGAGGACTAGAGTTATAACCAAACAAGTTAATTTGACTGTTATTTGAAGTGGTAAGACAGTGCCAGCTATCATTTGGTAATTTTTCTCGTTTTCAGGAATATATGGTGCCTTATCTGCTACTAGATGTTTGGTACTTCCTCGTTTTTGTTGGGCAGCTCTATTCTGCTATTCCTGTTTAGTATCCAGAAGTATTGTGTCCTTTTTGCTGCCTTCCACATTCGCATTGCATCAGTTTGCTCAGTTTTCCCGCATGCTATTGTAGACATGAAAATATCATAAGAGCAAATATTTATTAGATGGATGTTATAGCAGTACTGCTACTTCTGCTATCCTTTTTTTTATATGGTTATACCCTATGATTATTTTCTTGAAGCAAGCTTATACCTTATGATTGTTTGCATAAATTGTCCTCGACAATACTGGCAATAACCCAAAGCTTTGCTTCCTCTTCAAATTTCGTTTATCTTTACGGTTTACTGCTCCGGTTAGGACTGAAGATACTGGCATTCCCATGCAATCAGTTTGGTGGACAAGAGCCAGGTAGCAACGAGCAGGTTGCGGAGGTTGCTTGCACCCGCTTCAAAGCGGAATATCCAATTTTTGGCAAGGTATATCCAATGAAGAACATTTCATTATTTGTGTTATCGTTGAAATTCACAATCGTTGTTTCATTCTGAAAATTCCCTGAGTTGTCGGACAGGTTGACGTGAACGGCCGCAATGCTGCGCCGTTGTACAAATTCCTGAAGTCTGAGAAAGGTGGTATCTTTGGAGAACACATCAAATGGAACTTCACCAAGTTTTTAGTTGATAAAGATGGGCATGTCGTGGGCAGATATGCACCGACTAGCTCTCCATTGAGCATTGAGGTGATTATCAGTACCCTTCTGTTGTGTCCTTCACGAACATGGAAAATTCATTGTGTTATGCTTGTTTCTGCAGAATGATTTCAAGAAGCTTTTGGAGGCCTAGAGTTCCCTGTTGAAGATCATCATCCGCTTGTCACACGTTATCAATTTGCTCGTTCGTCCATCTTTCAGAAAAAAAAAATTGCTCGTTTGCCATCAGTATATGATTTTTTTTATGAGCCATTCTCGCCATGCTGTATGTTACCAACTGTTATTGTGTTATCCATATGTTGAAAGGACAATAATAACACTAGAAATATATAATTTTGAATGGCATATCTCGGAAAGGAATAAAGGCAACAACTGGATTTGAATAACATGGCATTGAACGCTGCCCGAGGAACCTGTAAGAATTTACTGAAAAAACTGAATAAGCTATTTCGAAGTATGGTTTTGGTATTCTTCAGAAAACAGAAAATTCTTGAGAGCTGGAATTATCGACAAATGAGCTAGCCTCTAGATGAGTTGATATCAATGTTGGAACTTCTCGTGTCAAATATCCCGGAGCCAGGCCACCCTCCTGTTACAGAGGGCGGCGTTAGATTTTGGTTATGTCCCGAGCTGGGCGACGCCTCTTGGCCGCCGGTGAGCGAGTCGGAGCCGAAGGCCTGCTGCTTCCCAGCTTTCTTCGACTTTGATTTCGAACCTCCCTGGTGAAAACTCCCCAGCACCACCTGCAAGTGCAAATAAAAAAATGTGAACTTGGGAAGAGTACAAAAGTATTTGGTGCATTTTCATTTACAAACAGAGCAATTTCAAATTCAACAGTTGGTGAATCAAAAGTAGAAATTCGAGGGTATGATGTGATTTACCTGCACGGCACTGGCAGCCACCAATGCTCCACCCAGAACACCTCCAATGACATTCCTTTCGGGGCTGCAGAGCGAGACGCTGAGCCCGCCGCTTTGCTGGCCCTGTTCGTTCAGGTTGTAGGAGCCTGAGAGGCTCAGGATTTCGTAGAAACCCTGCAATCAGTCATGAATATCATGGCGAGTTAGAAGTTGTAGAAGTATGGTACACTAATGAAGCCCTTGCAACGAAAGTGTCAGCAGCATTGCTGCGCGTACCTCGTAGATAGCAGGGTTCTTGTATGGTGCGGACGGGTGAACCCTTGACATGGGGGACGCATCTGCTGGGTGCCGAAGGACGACCCTGGAGACGGAGCCCGTCGCCGAGAGGATGCAGACCGCCTTCGATGACTGGTTAGCGAACGCAACGATCTTCGCTGCCACATCCTGGTAAAGGCGCAAGGTACTTCAGTTTACATTTGAGCAATATGCTTCAATGTACGTGCATTGGTGGCGTACCTCTGAAGGAGATGCTGTGATGATGTGTGGAGTGAAGCTTGTCCCAGCTGTTCCAGAGAATGCATTGCCTGGAGAACGCAATGGCAAAAACATGATCATTATCACTTTCTTCACTAGGATTTTACAGACAATGAAGGACACTGATCTGTAGTTGAGATAGAGTAGACATGCTGCTTCACATTCAGAGGACAGTAAATAGTGGATGATGTGTATGGGACCAGTATGTCTGCAGACCAGGGAATGCGGTGGCAGAAGGAAAAACAGATAACAAAAAAAAAAAAATCAGACTACAGTGAGGAAGTATAGGTCCAAGAATCAGTTCTACCGAAGAACTTAACAGCAGGACATCAATATAGTGTTTTGATTTTGGGGAGGACATGTGGCAGTATGGCACGTTCTAGTCGGCACCAGTTTTTCTTTAAGCTAAACTATAAAATGACACTTTTTTTTCCCAGAAAGGGAGACAATTTCTAGACATAACAACAAAACAAAAGCAAATTCAGTGGACATATGCCAGCTGAGCTGATCAAAATAGTGCAAGATATGTTACTCTACAAAAAATAGTGCAAGATATTAATTTGTTGAATTATGTTCCAGATTTTAAAAGGGAAAAAAAAGAGGAAAATGAAAAAGCTGGATGGACCGCTTACCTGCAGGGGGCGAGAGGTGTTGCTTCTTTCCCGTGCCCGGCGGCCGGCCACGCCTCTTTTTCTGCGCCGGGTCCTCCATAGCCGAGTTCCTCACCATGTCGCCGGACAAAGACCCACCCATCCTTGGCGGCGCGCTCACCAGCTGCTGCTGTTGCGCCGCCGCAGAGGCCTTCATGGTGCCGTCGGGCCCGTACTTGCGCGGCCTTCCTCTCTTCCGTTTGACCGGCTCCGCAGGCGGAGCCGTCCCCGGCGCCGGCGGGCCGGAAACGGACACCGTGCCGGAGGCCGAGCCTGAGACCGAGCCCATACTGTTGTTGTGCAGCAATGGCGGCGGCGCGGGGTCCATCTGGAACTGCATGCCGGCGAGGGAGCCCCCGCCGATGGAGTTGAGGATGGCGCTGGCGCTCATGTTCATGTTGGGCATGTTGGGCAGGGGGCGGATGACAGAGTGCATCCCGGCGAGATGGGACGGGCTATGGCCGCCGCCGCCGCCGCCGAGCGCCCTGTGCTGCTGCTGCTGCTGTTGCTGCTGGCCGTAGAATGACTGCAGGTCGGACGGTGAGATGAGTTCCTTGCCATCCATGCATGGATTGCGTGGTCTCACGCGGCCCAACTCAACAAACCAGTCGCCCGTGGCTGCTGCTGCTTCTGCTTGGGACTAGCACGATATCAATCAGCGACGAACTCTGAACCGGCAACGATCTCTGTTTTTCTCCCCTGCACCTTGGCAAAGCTCTGTCTTTCACGCAAAAGAAGCTCAAGACCGAAGCTTCCTAGGGTTTCACGGACATGGGCGTGCAGCAACCAAGAAGAAGAAGAAGAAGAAGAAGCCCTGCTCTCCTAGATTGATTGCTTGCTGCTGCAGAGGGCGGCGGCCGGAGAAGGAAGGGGAGGAGAGAGAAGATAGGAGATGATGGATCAGATGATAGGAGAGAGATAAGATGACGACGCGATGCGGTTGGGTTGGCTTGGCTTGGCCTACACGAGCGGAGAGGAGCGGAGGCGGCGACAGCGCGAGAGCGGCGCTGTGTTTTTTGGTAGGGGATGGGCACGATGGATGGATCCCCACACGCGCGAACCGATAAGATTTCGGCGAAAAGCTCGCCCGGATTTTGTTGCCGCCGCCGTCGCCTTCCGTTGCGCGCGCGGCATCCTCTCCTCGCCACACCCGCCCAGGGCGGTGGCCCGTCGCTACCCGTCCTACCCTTCCATCCCCGCCATCCGGTCCCACGCCACTGTGCATGAACAACTGCGACCTCCCCCTTAGGATGGCCCACCTGCCAGCCAACCATATGCACCAGGAAATTTTCATCAAACCTCAAAGTTTTATTTATGACCTTTGTCTCGCAAATATGAGATTTGCTACGCATACAACCATAAATGGTAGACTCGCGTACGACCAGCTTCTGATGTACAGCTGTTAGGCCTGCGCGGACTCATAGTGCATGTAATTAACTAGATGAGTAATCTCATGAAATCAACAAGTTTTCACTCCTATACTAGAAGTCGTGCCGCTGAAACCGCATGCTTTGTGTTTTGGAAAGGAGACTTTGAGGGGGGGGGGGGGGGGGGGGGGGGGGGGGGGGGGGATGGGATTTTGAACTATGGAGGTTTATAGAATTTTACCGTGCTAAAGTTAATTATATTTTATTTTTAAGCTAGATAAAAGAAATGTAAAAAAAAACCGGATTGGTTAAAGCATGAAAGGATTCCCACACAAGGAGCGGGACCCCAAAATGCTGTGTTGCGCCAACTGCCGATAGAGTGTGGCTTTTGTCAATCCCATCAGCATTGCATTGCAAAGGTAGGTCGTGCTGTGCTGTGATAGAAATGATCAACCTAACTAGCTAAGCCCCATGCATATATGTACACATAGACATCAGCGGAAGATCTCAAATATGGATGGATGTTTCATTTCGTTATTACTTGGTTATTATGGTGTGCGAATAAATAAATACTAATAAGATCTATAAATCTCTTTCGCGGCCACGTACCAGCCATTAATTAGCTCGATCGCTCCTTGTCGACGTTCCTTTTGCTGGGTTCCAGCTTGGGCCAGATCAGGCAGATTAATCAGCATGGCTATCTCTAGATCACTCATACGAGGCGATCAGCTTGTTTGGGTGGACCTCCTCCGTCAGTTGAATAACTCAAAAATTTATCACGATTCGACGTGACGCCGATCATCATCTTTAATTTCTATGGCTGTTTTGCATGCCAGTTCATGGTTGAGAACACAGCGATTCGTACACCGCTGTGGATCATGTGAACAACCAATTAGTCCTGCTGTCAGAGCACTCCGTCCAATAATATAATGGTTGAGCGGTCACGGCCGGCCAGCCGGGCACACTGTGCGTGCGTGTCGCAATTGCGAAGAAGCGAGGACGTACGTTATCTCAGCATCGATCCGATAGATCGATCGATGGATTGGCCACCACCCCACAGCTAGGCTAGTCGATTCACCTGATGAACGGCCATTGACGTGACGACAGAAACGATCAGCAGAGGAAAAATATCCAACACAAGGAGGATATGGAGTGGCAGCTCTAGCTCGCGAGTTGTGCCTTTACCACTGTCGTAAGATGGATATATTCCGGCCAGCTCGATCCGTCGATCGATCTCCCATGCAACAAGAAAGAGAAGGGAAATACTATTCCGATCGATTTGCATCCACAATTAGCCACGTCCCTTTCCGATGGATGGCCTCCATTGCGGGTACGTGTGGCTGCAGTGCCACTTGACTTGGCCAATCATCACGCCGATGCATGTTCGCCGGTGCCCGGCCAAGTTGCTTAATTGGGCCCGGCGGTCAGTGGCGGCGCTGTCGAGCGTCGATCGAAGAAACCAATTTCCTTTCGCGCTCGGCAAATGGCTATTGGCTGTCCCGTCCTAGCTAGCTTCACCCCATCATCATTCATCCAACTTGGTCTTTCAAAAAAAAAAATCATTCATCCAACTTGTCAAATGCGATCGACCGCAGGAACGGAAGCGCAATTAGCGCGCAATAGCTATAAGCTTCGTCTTCCTTGGGCAGCCGGCCAATTGTACGTGTAACTCGCTCCAAAATCCAAATACTGCCAGACCGATCGAACTCGTTGTCGTGGCCGGCAGTTAACTTTGAATTAAATATGCAGCAAGTATTAGCTGCATGCATGCAACAAGTGGACCACGGCGGCCGGAGCATCTGATGATCAGAGCTGCGACTAATTTTGTCTTGTGATCTACAGTCTAGAAGCATCCCATCCACCCACCGGTGCATAGCATGATCGATCCCATATGCATCGTACTTGCAACGGGATCCTGTGTGCAGGCAGTAACGTAGGGAGTGAGTGTGGTGTGCAACTGAACGGATGATCGGATCGGATAGCGCGGCCACACGCACGGTAACAGGATAAGGCCGGGTCGAGATACCAATTAACAGTGACCGCCGGACGCGTCGCTTTGCTTAATTTGCCTCTTGCAGTACCTATCGATCTATCAGCATCCTCCATAGGCAGGATTTGATCATCCATCATGCCCGAGCGAGCGCCGCATGCCGGCCACATCACTCGCATGGGTCAAGCAAAGCAGAGAAATGCATTGCTTGCTGGTCTATTCATTCCTAGCCCCCCTCTCTTCTCGGCAACTTGACGCACGCGTGCATGCCAAAGAAAGCTACTGCTACGAGAGCCCAATTGTCTTCGATCGCAAGGGTGATCGATCAGTAACGTTTAATATATATCCTGCAAACATCTACTACAATACTTTTCATGGCATCAACGATCGTTTGGAATTGTTTGACCATTGAGTTGCGCCATTGGAAACGTTTTCTTTAAAGGAGAAACAAACGAGGAGCAAATTCAGTCGCAAAATTCATCGCAAAAAAATATTAATAAATCAGTCGCAAAACAAGAGAAGAAAGCAGCAGGTACTACAGGCGCTGTGCCAACAATCCGCTCCGTAGCTTTTTTTTTTTTTTTTGAGCTAACCACCATGCTTTATTCATCTGATGGGGGAATCAAATTACAAACGCCCTCCGGGGGCTCTAAAAACCATACATATCTTCCTAACTCACGATAAATCGAACCTCTAGCAATAACATGGGCGTCGGCGTTTGTTGTCCTGCTCTCATGTACAATTTCTGAGCACTCAAAAGCAGCTGCCCTGGCCTTGATCTCCATGACCACATGGCCATAAGCTCCGAGCCCACTTCCCTGAATCGTCTTCACCACGCTAAGGCAGTCAGACGCCATTCTGAACCTTCGCAGCCCAAGATCAGCAGCTAATGCTAAACCTTCTCTGCATGCTACTGCTTCCATTGTTTCTGGGTTGAGCAGTCCACTGATGACCAAGACAGATGCTCCCTGGAAAACACCTGCTTCATCCCTGACAATTGCCGCAGCCGTTGCAATTCCGGCATTCTTGGAAATAGCTGCGTCCACATTGATCTTCATCATTCCTCGTGGCGGAGGAACCCATCGGCCAGCTCCCTGAGGTCTCCTCTGCAGAGTAGGGTGCTCCTTCTTCTGTTCTGGCTTCATAGCTGGGCTTGAACAACAGATGAGCAGGGAACTGCATGTGTGTGTGTCAGCCCAGGGGCCTTGGAGAAACACTATAGGCTAGGCCTTCTCATGCATGGTCCTTTGAGGCGGCCCAATACGCCGAAGCATAAACAGGCCGTGGTTGGTGTAGACGTACCGAGGTAGGAATAAACACGTCGCGTCTGCTTGAGATTTGAAACGGCATGATCTTTGAGCTAGCTCTCGCAAGGCCAGTTGTCAACCAGAAGCTACAATTCGATTGATCTAGGGGGAAAATAAAAAAGAAAAGAGAAATTGAGAAGAAGACGTGTCCAACAGCGCCGCATGATACGTACCTGTGCACTGAACAGCTGAAATCATGCATATGCAGCTAGCTTGGCTTGTTTCATCAGTATAGAAGCAGACAAGCAAGCATGCATGTAGGCGTCTAGACGGAAACCTCAGCATCTTCCTCCTGCAATATTTATCGCCTTGTCGCGTGCGTGCCTCCTCGATTGTGTAACGTCTCAAGCAACAACTAGTACTATCAAGCTAGATCACGCGCGCACAGCACAGATTGTGGTGCTATATATTCGATACGCAGGGGTGATGACTGATACTTCAGGATAAGTTACATGTATATATGCCCATAACCATTTATATAACAACCATCTAAAAAACTTATTCTCTCGCTATATATAATAGAGTAGTACATGTATAGTGCATGAAATCACCCAAAAATGACTTAATTTACATATATTATCGATGGTCTGTCAAATCACTCAGAAACGTACGTGCAGGCAATAAATAATCGATTAACCCCAGCAGATATATCTCTGTGACAGTGTCTGAGGAATAAGCTAGTTCAGCATTTCGACAAAGGAGAAAGGACACAGAGAAGAGATCGATCGACCCAAGTCATGCGAGCTGCTGGCCGTAGCAGTACGTACGATGCACAGTTGGGCCGACCGCGACTGCAGGTGTATTCAATCCTCATCAATGGATCGAACTTGTCTGGGATTTCCATCTTTTACCCAAACTGGCAAAAGAGCTTCTCTGCCACTGAACCACCTTATACGGTGCGTGTATCTCTGCGACACTTCATTATATTATGCAGAAAAACTTGTTAGCAATATGCATGAAATAATATGCATTTTAAGGTTAATTAATTACAGTTGCTAACCTCAGACTGCTTCTGCATTCAAATAATTCGAGATTATTTTAGATAATATGGACTGTAAGATTTACCTTTTCCCTATGTTGATGAGTGCCTCATCCTTTTGTTTTTCTTTGAGAGTAGCTCCCTGGCTGAAAATTGGTCACTACTGATGCTTTTTTTTTGTTTTGTTTCTTGTTGAGTACGTAGCTAGGGAAAAATTGTAAAAAAAAAAGGGGGACGGTGTTCTGAAAGCAAAAGGATATATAAGTGATTTTTTGTCGTAATATATACTTGCAAGACGGGAACTGAGCAAAAGGGAATTAAGTAACCCATCGTCTGAGAGCAAAAAGGTAAAGGGGAGAAGAATTAAATTAAAGAAGATGCAAATTGGCGATATGCTTATGCTTTGGAGTAAAGTTTTATGCAAAACCAATGCTCCACGTTTCTTCTTTCTTGTTGACGCCTATCCTTTTTTCCATCTAGATTTATTGCCACTTTGAGTACACTAGTGATGATATCCTTGCAAGTTGCAAGGAATAGTTCCTCCTAAATTCCCAAAACAGGCAGTCCTCTTTCACGGCTGTAGCTGCAGTCTACAGATAATTAAGCTCTACGTTCTGAAGAAATACTGATCAGTTGCACGTGTGGAACTGAAGAATCGGTAGGGCAAGAGAAGAAAACAGGGAATTCGATCTCTTGACAACCGATGAAAAATAAAATCACATACCTGACCATGTATGATTGTCTCTATAATGAAAGCCCTCACTCGGGTGGTGCAGTGCTCCGATGCTTGCGATTTCGCTGAAGAGGACGGCGTGGGTGCGGAGGGAGGGAGGCAAGTGGAAAATTCCGAAGGGATTGCACTGATCGATCCTGTCCCACGCATGCATGGAAGCAGCAGCAAAGCGTATCATCTCTGCTGTATACTCGTGCGCTAGCTCGTGCATACTAGCAAGCAGGTGAGATCAATGCGATCCCTTTGGAGTCCTCCACTAGCTTCCTGGGTCGGGTCGATCTGGCTGAATCATCAAGAACAAGACGCTGCTGCTGCTGCTGCTTTTTCTCGTCAGATGCTAGCTGTAGCTGATGCTGCTTTCTGAAATTAATCTGCATATGGCTACGGGGCAGCGTGGAGAGGGGTTTATAAAACAACCATGGATCGATCAAGTCGATCTCTATGGGATAGAAAGAGCTCGCTTGATCGCAGCAGCGAGACATGAGCTAGGGAGGAGGTGAAAGCTACAAGGCTGGAAGGGCGATGGATGGCTGTTGCTTTGCTATGCTACTACTAGTAGGAGGAGGACTGGAGGAGGAGCAGCTAGCTGTTAACCTCCACGCTTTGGACGTGAGATGGGCCTGGGGGACACGGCGGGCCCACCACGGCGATGCTACCAGCATGCCTTGCTCACCCATTTCCGTCCATGGCGGCGAAATGACGATCGTGTCCCCCGATCCGACCAGGCATGGAAGCAAATCTTTGTGCAACTCTCGCCTATCTATATATCGCGCGCATGCATTGTTCTTGCCTGCTTGGACTCTAGCTTCCTTTCCTTCATATCATAAAAATATCAATCGCCATGCGTCGAGTCTTCTCCCACAGCGAAATGACTGTTGGTGAGCTACTAGTTAATTAATCTTTCGAGCAAATTAATTTGGGCATGTGCTCAGATATATTGTACTTACGTAGTTTCGATATACATCAATCCAAAGACGCGTAATCTAGGATGAATAAACAAGCAGTACGTATGCGGAATGATTTGTCAACACTAGGACCTAGCTAGCCGGTGGTATATGGCAGTAGTCCCGGGCCATGCATACACTACACTTGAGTGCAGGCTGGGAGCTGCTGTGGTGGCAATGGCATGCATGCATGTACATACCGGTGCAACGCAGTTTCTGCTTATCTACCGCTCTCAGAGTGCCCATAATTTCTGGATCTGAGGGAGCCCTGGAACGGAGGCCCACACGGAACATGTTAAGCTAGTCCACTCCGTGCACGCATCGATCATGCATGGATCGATTGCTCTTAACTGCACTGCCACATTAGGCCACGGATGGCACATGCAGCTGCAGGACCATTAGCTAGTCCTCTTCACTTCCTCCTAGTCCGTCGTACCTATCGATCCATCATCCATGGGTCGGGGGGATCGGCCTTGCCTTGCCCTTGCGCGCGTGCAAACCTACCTGCAGTCCATGCAATGCGCGGAACCAGCCAATCATTCAATCCTATGTACTACTCTTTATGCACAAGATTAAGCTCCACGATTACATCATAATCTCTCTGTATAAGTGTCCCCTGTGATGTCCAAATCAGCACTATGTCGACTTCAACATGTTCAACCAAAATTATTCGTACGTATGCACAAAGTTAATTAAGGCCAGCAATCTCTTTTGTCACGAAGGGGAATGTATACAGTAACAACTTTGGAAGCAGTATATTCGGATGCATGGGGTACTCTGGTCATTTGAGCACCACTCAAACAAACAGTTGGAGCGGCCGTGGTGGTCCAAAGGAGGGGGCAGGCAAAGCGTGGTGCAAGACAGTAACAGTGTTGCTGTCTCACTAATTCAGTCGCATTCCCCCTCCTGGCCGGTGCTCAAGGACATGACAATTCAGCCATACAGAGAAAAAAATGCTCAACAAGTAATTACATTTCCGATCGTTTAGTATATATATTTCACCAGCTAGCACTATCAAGACCTAGCTAGTAGTATGGCCAGGAGATTTTTTTTGAAGCATCAAAATGACACCCAAGACTACATGATGATGACGCATGGCGTCCGTCCGCAACACAGGAATGCCACGACATCTCTCTCACCTTTGATTTTGCCACGTACGACGGACGTCAGCAAGATACCTACTGTACATACATGGACGGCCACAAGACACATGATCTTCTTCTGCTCCGCACAACGACACGAAATAGTATCTGTTGCGGAAAGAGCGATCAATATATATGTTTCTATGAAGTCGATGCATGCGGCCAACAATGGCGGCGTCCAAGTCCAAGCTACTACTACCTCCGTCCCTAAATATAGAGCGTTTGACTTTTTCAGACATCACGTTTGACCACTCGTCTTATTTGAAAAATTTATGAAAATATTTGTTATGATTTGTTTCACCAGTAGATATATTTTAAATATAACATAATTATTTTTACATTTTTATAAATTTTTTTAAAATAAGACGAATGGTCAAACGTGATGTCTGAAAAAGTCAAACGCCCTATATTTAGGGACGGAGGGAGTAGCATATCTAGATATCTTCGCAAAGAAAGAATAAAATATAACTAGCGTATCCCTGTCATTGCTCCATCGGAGGAAAACAAAAGGTCCATGCAAGTAGCTATCTTTTCGTCAAAAAAAAAAGTAGCTAGATATCTAGCCGGTAGTTGCAACAACCTCCTTGCATTGTACACTGTCCAACTTGAACTACCATTATCTCCTCCTGCCTTCACATTGACAATAGTAGAAAGAGAGGGGAAGTGTATTGTCTCCTCAGTGCGTGGTCCTTCTCTCGTCAGCCGGGCCTGTCAGTTTGGCGATCGATGGATGAGTTGCCAACCTACCGAATTCACCCAGGCCAGGAGCAGTTTTTTCTTCACTATCTTGTCGGCCGGGGCACCCTTTGCCCTCAATTAACCAACACCACATGCAATTCCTCTGAGTCTCATGCTGGCCTGTATATATACTGTTGGACTATTAGTTTTTTTTTTTTTTTTTGAAGGCAAGACGCCCCACAGGGCAACAACATCTCCATTAATCGAGAAGCATCCATACATATGCGGAAAGACCCTTACAACATCCTACAACTCCTTTAAGGTCTTTCAGCATCAAAACATGGACAAAAGTGCAAATTAAAATTACATCCAGGTCCATAGAGAGAAAGCAGCAACAACAACACCGGAGAAGAAAGCATCGCCGCCGCTGCCAGAATCGCCTGATCTTGCAAAGAAGGGCGCTAATCCACCAGGCCTCGAGAAGCGAAGCAAACGTTGAAGAAGCCTCCATCCATGACGGGACCAATCGGTGTGAACGAAACAATTTTGTCGAGCCACCGCGACACAGATGGGAAAGGGGCCTCAAGATGCTAGTCGATTGACACGCCGGCGGTCCACCCGACGGTCGCCTCGGCACAAGCATCAGAAGAAGAGGTTGATGAGGTCGCAGCCGTAGATTTTTATGAAGCAACACCGGGCCGGACCGATTTAGAGCTCGCCGGAAGATGGGGATCAGCAACAACATGCAATCAACCCAAATTCGGGAGCAGCAGCATCCAACAACGAGCTTCCAGCTAGAGACACTGCAACTAACGCACCTCTGCTTGGGATGCTTCACATAAATGGAGAGGAAGAAGGGGGAGGATACACCCGCCGGGAAGGAAGCCGACGAGGAAGACGCCATCACGGCAACACCAAAAGGAAAACACACGGAGCACCGGAACCGGAGAAGACAAGTCGAACACTAAGCAACAGACAACGGCAAACCGGAGAGGAGCTCCAAACTACCAACTAAGCTGAAGAAAAGAGAGATAAAACTAAGCTACCACTGTACAGGGAGGGTCCCTCACCCTAGTCCACGCCGCCGGCAAGCCGGAGACGGAAGGGGAGGGGCCAGATTCGGCCCGGAATCGGCGAACTCTGCTTTTCGCCTTGCTTTCTACTGTAGCGTCGGTGGAGAGCTCTCGAGACTTCTGTTATCTTCTCGCTGCCAACTATTAGTTGATGCAAAGGCCGATCCAGGATTACGTAGCAGCAGTACAATCATGCATATATATTGCACTGGTGCAAATTCATATCAGAGCCAACGAGCCATGCATGAGCCAGGGTCCCTAGTATAGACGGGGCCAGCAACTAGCTAGTGCTAGCTATGAGAGCAATGTCGATGCCTTTACATAATCTATCTAATAATCACAGGACGTTAATTTCAGCGAACATCGCTATCCTTGTTCTTGCTATGCCAACTATGCTGAAAGGAAAAGACTCTCAAGTCTTCTAGAACGAGCAGTGATTCGGGGGGAAAAGAAACAGTCAAACAGAGATGACGAAGGTTCAAACTCCACCCAAACAAAGGTGCATGCGAAACTCAAATCATCGACAACAAGGACGAATATTTCTTGGGCCAAGCATGCCAAATGTAAAACCTTACGATCAAAACTCAAAACTGACGGACGTACGGCCATCAAATTTGAAGAGCCGAAAAGAAAAGATGCCTCGTACGTATGTTACTTTTTTTTTTTGAGACTCTCGTACGTATGTTACTTTTTTTTTGAGAAGTCGTACGTATGTTACTACATACGTTTTTTTTACGCGGATCGCCGTGTGGGCTCTACAGACTACATGGCACCCCCAAGACAACGTTCATGTGAAGTGTCTGAGCCGGGAGAGGCCGGCCCCACCGCAAGAGAAAGGCCCAGCCTGGCCCACAGAAACAGAAAAGGACCCACCTGCTGTGAGCGCTACGTCCTCCTGCCTGCCCCCTTGTTGCGGCTCACGCGGGCCTTCCCCCGGGCCCATTTTGTTCTCTCAAGTCCTTCCCCGTCATCATGTTGTCCTCAAATTCCTCTCCTCTCTTCCCTCTCTTTTACTGGCACTGCTCTATAAACATAAGCAGAAAGACATGTTCTTGGAATCACAGCACCCACTGCTCAAGCAACATCCTCAGTACAGTGCAATCCAGATATGTTGCGGAACAGGATGTTATTAACAAACTTCTCTTCAACTTTCCAAATTGTGATCCTTAAACTGTCAAGTGATGAATTGTGCTAGCCATTTGGGTGCTCTTAACCTCTAGCCTCCTTCAGAATTCTCTGAAGCGATTGTGATTCAGGAAGAATATGTTTTTAGAAATGGGAATATATTTCAATATTCCAGCCTCTGCATCGACCAATGCATGTAGCTTTTCACATAGCTTTTCACATATTCAGGAAGAATATGTGAAGGGTGTGGGGAAAAAAGGAGGGAGGCAACATGTCCCGGGAACTCAAGATCGTGCAGCTTCTGATGAGATATGTATGGTAGATGCGCAACAACCTAATGATTCGTGTATTGTAGCATAATGATGCGTGAATTCATTTCTCTCTCTCTCTCTCTCTCTCTCTCATGCAAAATGCAATGATTCAAGGAGATGAGTGTGCTACCGATGAAAAAGTCCATGCCGTTTCTTTCCTTCTTCCCTGCGCTATCTAATTAAAGAACGAGTAAGTTCGCTTTAGGACCATAAGGGGTGTGAAAAACATCCACAATTAGCAAGAAATCAAACTTATATACGCTGGTGGGCTCTGCATATCCCCCAGGCCGAAATATTTTATTAGGTCGTAGTGCTTGCAATTTGCATGATAAATTTTAAGGTCTAGTTGGAGTATGCAAAATTCGAATAGCTGGATGGTTAGCTTTTATAGAAGAACAATCATATCTCAATAGCAGTAAACGGGTTTGAACGTGAAGAAACGTAGTGTACTGTACACAGCTCATTTGATTTGGACATGTCACTAACCTTAAGAAAGACAGGAGCGAGGCAATTACAAAATTTCTTTGAACCCCATATGAGAAATCTTCTTCTAGTTGAATTCCCGCGTTGCTTCCAAAAGATGAGGCAACCTTTCAGAAGTGCTTACTTTTTCTATTCTTTCAAATGGAGTAAGAGAAAACAAGCTTACCATGCGAAAAAGCTGTCACACTAGCATAGGCCAGCAAAATAGTGACATGATTATGCTTTCTGAACGGACTGGTTCACTCCATGGCCAATTACATCACCGGCTGAGACCAAGGGAAATGCAAAGTTCTTGGAAGTCACTACCACTTTGTGCAGCCAGTTTGAGCGCACTTGCTGTGAAACAGATCCCCATGGAGGTGCGCAGAAACAGCAGTTAGCCAAGGCAGATAGATCTGCCCATGAAAAGCCGCTTTCAACAGTTCCTCCAAGTGATGGCACGGGTGAAAAGCTGAAGGGAGATCAAAAGACCAAGAGTAAGATATTTTATTTAAAGCAGATAGTCAAAAACAAATGTTTCGGTCGATGTTTCTAAAACCACACAAAAGAGCATACGGCCACTTAAATTGAATGGCAAGAGTGGCTTTCAAGATGGTTATCTTGAGATCAATAAAATCATCCCTTGTCGAAAAAAAAAACTTAAGTTGAATATGCTTGGCAACAAGGGGAAAATTTTGACCAGAATTAATTCTCTCAGACGTGTAATTTAATGTGTACTGTGTTTACATTCTGGCATCTCTATTAACCTGCTTTAGCTATCAGAATTTCCTATTTCGGGAAAAAATTACTGTCTGCTTGAACAGTGAGGATAGACATCAATCCGTGTACAGTAAACGGAAGTATAGAACACCTCTCTTTCTGAGAGAACAAATTCCACCGTAAAAAAAGTTTGACTAGCTATCTGTACCAACCGATTGCTGCAACGACAGCTGGGGAATTGTTGTGAGCTGCCTGCAAGGACTTTGATTATGCAAGGTCGCTGTTAAACAGCGCTGCGTTGTTTTCTTAGCTTGAAGAATGTACAGAAGAAATGGAGACAGGCGTGCGTGGTTGGGTTTGGACACAAAAAAGGACATCGAGGACGATTGAATTGTCGGGCATTCGAGGAAGGGTAACACAAGTCGAATCAGGAACATTCCCTGCATCGTACTGCGTTTTATTTACGAAGCCAACAGCCAACAGAGTGGTGTTCTTGGACGGGATTGTGAACAGCTGATGCCAAACTAACTATAGTAAACAATCAGGCACCCAAGAAACCACTTGTGTTATGAAAACATTGCAAGCGACTTTATGAGAACAATAGCAAACATGCAGGAACTGACCTCCACATGGTTTAGCGGCATAGATCAGCAGTAGTCAGCATTGTGTCATGTGCACTGAGTAGAGGCTAAGAGCGAAGCAGTGCGTCAGTGCATCCAATGTGGAGCATTCAGGAATCAGGAATCAAAGTGTGAGACGTATGATTATATACACAAGCAGCACTCAGTGAGAAGCCTTTGAGCCGCAAAGCACAGAGATTTTGGTAACCGAGTGAGATGAATTCTGATGTCGAGGAACAAGAAAAAAAGGTGATTCCTGTCCAGATCATCTAGCTCCCCGGATGCTGTGCAATTCATACTCTGAAAAGGATGCTGCTTGCCACTTGAAAGGCAGCTGACTAGATTTATTCCGCATCTCTAAGCTGAAGAAGCACCAATGTGGATATTGGATGATGACCGGCTGATGCCCACGGCCCAGACACTGTGCTCGCAAAGTGGAGGACATGAAGCCCGGCACACCAACCAAAAAGAAACAGTCTTGTCAGATAACAAGAAATTAGTCGGCCCCAAAGCATCGAGATGCTCCAATTCGAGTGGCCAGAAACTATAGAAGCACAGCTGCATGGACAAGGTGAAAGGAGGTTAAAGCTGTTGATGATGGCATCAAATGTCAATGGACAGCAGTGCCACAACTATAGAACAGAATGGAATTCACCACAGCAGCGCCGGCAGAGTGGCAGGGTGCATAGTGCTATCCAAGACAAGGTAGCTGATCGGCACCGACTCTGGCCGGCGTTTCATCGAACACTTGGCGTGCGTGCCTGCGACGAGCTGTAGCTTGCTACACCAATCACCTCACGTTGGTCCAGGGGAGGCATCCACCGTGTTTGGCCATGGCGTAGACCGAAGCAAAAGTTTGTTTGTTTGTTTGTTTTTTTTTTTTTTTTTGAGGCGTAAGCAAAAGTTTGGTAAACTGGCCACTCGGCAGTAGGAAATCTGCGGTTGCAAAAAGCCTAGCCGCAGAAGGGGCGGACGAGTGGAAGTGGGCCGTGGATTTCTCAATTAGACGGTCTTATATCTCACGATCCGTAGAGGTTGTTGGCCTATGTATCTAGTGGGCTTCTCCTCCTATGTTCTGTTGATTCGGCTCTTGGGCTAAAATTACAAATGAATTTGCTGTTGTTCCTTCTCAAAACTTTCAGTTTTCTTCTCTCCTTTCTTTGCACCTAATTTAGAAGAGAAGAATCGAGTAGTAGACGCATCTCAACAAAGCTACTACAGTAGTATAAAGGATAAAGATTCTTTGCACTTGATTTAGAAGAGAAGGGTTGGGTACTAAACGCATCTCAAGAAAGCTAGTAGTAGAAAGGATAAAGATGAATTGTGTGCAAACTTGGTAAGCAACGTAATGATTTGACGAGAAGTAAACAAATGAGAGGTTTGCTTAGCAGCCGACACGGGGATAGAAAGGTGTCGGGTACAAGGAATCGGGACGTGCAGGTCGGTAATGGCAAGTCCACAAACACGCGTCATGTTAAGGTCAACAGATTCGATCCTGCAACTAATCCCAGCACGTTAACGGAGAAGATAACGCAGCACCGTTCCTAATTAAATCCAGGGGCGGCCGAGGTGGCAGGCCTCACGTTTCTTCTCTCATCCTATCGCGTCTTCGATTTGACAAGGTTTATACTGTGGGATGCATTACAAGGCCTCACTACTCCAGCTCGGTTCATCGCCTGTGATTGCCTGTACGAAAAAACAGCCTTAGAACGACTCCAGTGTTATCTGTGCCGTAGCTAGAGTCCACTCCTGTTACAATACTATATTTGTATGCAGCAGGTACTGATCATACTAGTATTAGTTGTAGGTTTGAGCTGGGGCATATATATGACAATGGAGCTAATCAGGGAAGGAATTGTTTGCAAGACATTCGTGCAACCACCGAAGAAAATCCAAAAGCAGCTGTACCATGCTCCCGTGAGGTTAATTAGCTCGTACCCCAACACATAATCTAATCGGACCTGCCGTGTCGATGACGATGACAACAAATTAGTACGTACTTGAGCGTCAAAACAATACTGCAGCACAGGCTAGCTCGGTTGCAGGAGGACCGAATCGAATACTCAAGTTCGGCCAGGTCAATCCACCTGTGCCTCAACAGGTCCATGGCGCCAGCTCGTTGCTTTACCAAACGAAAATCACCGACCTGCAGCTGCTGTCCGAGCTGGCATCATCCGAACCAGCCACTTACTTGTTCTCGAGACAGCACAAGTGTATCATCGATATGCTCTGTAGTAGTATCTTTTCTGTCCCTCCGATCCTCTTTACCGGACACCACTAGCAGACTGCAGATGGGTTCTATGAAATCATATGCGTACGTGTGAAGCTGCGAACTTTTTCACCATTCTTTTTCAGGGCGCGCGTGCTTGGCGTGCCGTCAGGTTAGGCAGGGCGGGACGTGACATGAACATATCTGGACTGATCGATCATTTCCACCACATGCTCTATTATGTCAATGTGCAGATCCTTTTTAGATTGCCTTTGTAGGCGGTCAGGCAGGTTCGTGCTTTAGGATCGGATGAGTTAATCACTATACTTCTCATTCATTTGCTTTTGACCATTGTCTCAGAATTCGATCAGAGACCGAGTCGCTGCTCGTCTTGTATGCAGTATCACTTTCAGTGGCATACAAATTAAAAAACAGATGGTTTCAACTGCTACGATTCATTCCGGTCTGCCGCGTGAACTGACGTGAAAAGCAGTCGTTTGAGGCTAAATAATATAAAGAATATATGTATACCAGAAAAGGAGATGATCAGAATCTACTGCCGTCTGTGTCATGTCATGCTGCCGTCGTCGTGTGCGTGTAGCCGGGCAAGACAAGATGGCCGGCCGGCCGGCTGCGGGTCTGCTCAGCAGCTCATCATCTGAGTAGTACTGTCTTTAGAGAAATGGAACCAACGACGCAAAGCAGATCATATGACCTGTCTGTCTGGACTCTGGATGAAAACAGTAGCTCCCAAAAAGAAGGAAAACGGTTCCTACTATACGGCGGAAATTAGGGTCAGCGGAAGAACAACGTCTCTCTCGTGTTTTTTTTTTGGGTGCATTTGAAACATGGTCAAACATGGGTATTCAAACCTGCACATTGGCTGGTTGCAGCATCGCTGATTTCCACGTAGATTTCTTCTCTTTGGAGGGCCGCGCCTGGTCCCCGCATCCCTGCTGCGAATAATCTTTGCATTTTCTTTTTGACAGAAAAAAAGAAGGCGTCAAAAATGGGATCATCTTGGTTGACAGAGTAAATTAAACACACGCCTTCAGAATTCAGGCTCGGGTGACGAACAAAGCAAATGGAGGAGCAGTGCGGATTACGATCTCTGGTTAGAACGCAAGGGTCATGTGTTTCTTTCGCGGTTTGCGGCGTACTCCCGCGGCGGCCGAAACGAAACGCACCCGCGGCTCCGGTCCCCGAGCCAAAACGCACTTGCCAACTTGCCGTGCCGTTTCATTCGTTTCCTTTGCTTTGCTACTACTAGTAATTACCGCTTTGATTAACCCTCCTCTCCCAGCACTGCTCCCAGTACAAGCATGTCGGTATAAAATCAAATTAATTAACAAATATAAAAAAATATTCTAACCAATTACTCCTACTGCCATGCTCCGCTATTATTACTAACGCTACTGGTATAATTGGTATTATTACTAGCCAAGAAATAGTACCCTTCATATCAACTCCTCGCCTCCTCTCCTCTCTTTCAAGCAGCAGCAGAGAGCACACAGGCAGCCCCAAACCCACCTCCTCCTCCTCCGCAACTCCACAAGGAGGAGAGATCCAATCCAACCCACGCCGGCCGCCGCCTCCCTCCCATCTCTCCCCGGTTTGTTCCCGCAGGCGAGTGCCCCGCTTCGATTCGATTCGCTCCCGTGCTCAGATCCGAGGCCGCCGTTTGAATTCCGCTTTGACCTCTCACCGTCACCCTTTGCTTCCCGTTCCTGCAGGTTGTTTGCGAGATTGCTTGGCTTGGATCGGAATGGGCGCGTGTGTCTCCAAGGCCACCGCCTGCTGCTGCCGGACGCCCAGCAACGGGGTTACCAACGACAACACTGAGACTGGTGTGTCAAGTACCTCATGCAGTAATGCTTATCGCTCGCCGCTCTTTTGTTTTTGCTATTTTTTGCATTCCACCATTTTGTTGTTTTTTGGCGCTTGCGGTTTATTTTTTGTTATCTGTTTCGTAGTTGCCCCCGATATTGTCGGCTGGAAGTAGGTTTTGGGGCGTTTGGATTGGCTTCCGCATTTGGATGCTTGCGAGATGATTGCTTTGTTTCACTTCCTTTCGATCCGTTGGTTATTATTTGTGGACCTGATCGATACCTAGTGATTTCAGCTGTCACATATCCTGCGTTTTTTTTTTCATTCCTTGGAATTCCGAGTAACTTCTCTCTCCCGCAGTGACCGAGGAGCAAGGGGAGGCGTATGAGCTGCCCGTGTTCCAGGAGTTCTCCTTCGAGCAGCTGCGCCTCGCTACCTCGGGCTTCGCCGTCGAGAACATCGTCTCCGAGCACGGCGAGAAGGCGCCCAATGTCGTCTACAAGGGCAAGCTCGATGCCCAGCGCCGCATCGCTGTCAAGCGCTTCAATCGCTCCGCCTGGCCCGACGCGCGCCAGTTCCTGGTATCGGATTGCCTTCGCTCTCACCCTTTCGATCCTTGTGCATTTGGTAGGCGTGATTGGCAGTTCAGTTCATTGCCTGGTTGGTTAGTGTGCTGGTAGCGGTAGATTCTATGCAACTTTTGGTTGATGCATCAAACCCTCAGAATGTCTCTCATCATGGAGGTTGTTGATTTGTACCTGTTCCTGCGATGATATGATATGCATACCTGTTACCTGTGTATTCTGCTTTTGGATGGATTATGATGACTTGTCGATGGAATGGTGGCACCTACCAACTGTTTGCCTATCATATTATTTCTTGTTCATTTAGGTTTTTAGATTCCGTTGCTTAACGAGTGTGTACGTGTGAGGCAGCAATCATTCCAGCTGCTATCAGTCCCATCATTTTGTCGGTTACCGTATCTGTTCGTTAAGCACTTTTTTCAGTTATACTTCGCCACTGAAACCGTTAGTCCAGGTTGCGCATTCGGTGACACGAGGCTTCCATTTATTACCCTGAGTTGGTTTTTTTTCTGTTGCTTTAGGAATGACCGTTACAACGGTTACGTATGCTTGACCCTGTTAGGTCTACCCGTCGTTCCGTTACAACGTTATTGGATTCAATTGCTAAACAAGTGTAACTGTTTTTGTCGGTTACCGCTTTTGTCTGTCAAGTTACGTTATGAAGCCGTGAGTTCAAATTTAAAAAGTTACGTTATGAAGCCGTGAGTTCTAATTTAGCAGCACATGGCTTTCCCTTCCTTCTTTCCATAAACGGATTCTATAGATGTATTTCCATAGGTCAGTCATAGCTCTTCAGCATTTTCACCACTGCTTTAACAGCGACTGTCACCTGTTATCAACTTTTCTATATTTCTTGGATTCTGTTAGGTCTACTCATTGGATAGTGTTGTATTTGCCTGTAGATTTGTTTTATTTTTCCCTTATTATGTCACTTATGGTTAGTTACATGAGAAATAATACATAAGACGACTTTCTTAGCAGCGCATCCGCCGTATGAATGACTTTTTCTTGTCTGTATGCATTCCTATTTTTCGAAACAAAGTTGTGGATATGTTTGCTTTGCACATAGTTCATATTTTTCCATGGTATGCCAGCACTGAATTTGAGGGTTAATTTTATGTTTCAGGAAGAAGCTAGATCAGTTGGTCAGCTCCGGAGCAAAAGATTGGCAAATTTGCTTGGTTGTTGCTGTGAAGGAGATGAGAGGTTGCTTGTTGCAGAGTACATGCCCAATGACACGCTAGCAAAACATCTCTTCCATTGTAAGTCCTTTGAAAGTAGTTCATGTCGTAGTTATGCATAGCAGGTAGAAAACATGCTATTTTCATTTGTTCTCACTCTCAACTGAAGGAAAGCACTGCTTAGAAGTTTAAGGTTTATGTCTTTATGACACCACTTTGCTAGTTATTATTTCCTGTTGATGCACCTATGTATTCTACTGATGGCACAACTAAGAAGTTCTAATGTTTACTATGATATCGCTTCTCATAATTAGTACTTCCTGATGGGGTGCACTTGTGTATTGTATGGAACGTAAACTGAGACTTCATGGCCTGCGTATTCACTATATTGAATGCTTCCCGGCATTAATGATACAAATTCCTTTCCATCATTTCCATTTCACAGGGGAGTCGCAAGCAATGAAATGGCCCATGAGATTAAGGGTTGTTCTCTATCTTGCTGAGGCTTTAGAATACTGCACCAGTAGGGGGCGTGCTCTCTACCATGATCTCAATGCCTACAGAGTTCTGTTTGATGATGTGAGTATAATGTGAAATGTGAATTATGTTTGAAATGTGACCATCAGTAAATTTTAACATATATACATTGGTTCCACTCTGCAGGACTGTAATCCTAGACTTTCCTGCTTTGGTCTCATGAAGAATAGTCGTGATGGAAAAAGTTACAGCACCAATTTGGCATTTACGCCTCCTGAATACATGAGGACTGGTGAGTCATTTCTTGCTTTTCTAATCTCTTAAATGCTAGTTCTCTTTAGCAGTCGTTTGACGGTCAGGGGAGTGAATTTGTGTCCAGACGATATTGCTCAAATCATATCGTCATATACTGTGAGGTTGAGCTAAAACGTCTGGTTTTTGTTTAGAATAATTGCATCTATACCATCAATTTATGTGCAGTTTCTTGACTCACTTGATGTTATGTTTTCGTTTTTTTTCATGTGGAACACCCTTAACCATTGTAAAGCGAGCATATTTATGCTATTAAATGGAGCATCATAATATGATGCCAACATGTCATGTTATAGTATAGAACCATTTTGTGACAGTCGTATGTTAGATTAGGGCAAACAGTCATCATGCATATAATCATAGTTTTTACAATTCGCCCTTTTTATCGGCCTTAAGTTTAATTTCAACTTCAGAATCATACTTGTAACTTGAGCCTCAAGTCATCAGTATCTCATCTTGCATTATTTATTGTTTGTGTATCCTGCAGGAAGGATCACTCCTGAAAGTGTCATCTACAGCTTTGGGACCTTGCTGTTGGACGTTCTGAGTGGGAAGCATATTCCTCCCAGCCATGTAACGACATTGAGCTTCTTCTTCTATAGCATGTTCATCTTATTTTACCTTTTTTAAGTTTTCTTTAATGTTCACCGGTATGGCAACGTATAGGCAAAATTCTTGTGAATATGAGTTCCCCATAGAAGTCTGATTCATCAGCTTATATTAGTTACATTTAGGTAGCTAATTTATGTTTCAGTCTGCTGCTTTCCGTGATCTTAAGGTCCTTCATTTCTGCGGAACAATGTGAAATTATTTTTATCTTTTCTTAACAACATGGATACTCTCATTTCTGCGGAGCAATGTAAGATCATCTTGGTTTAGATGATGGATCCTCACTTGCATCAAACTCATGCCGTCATTTGGTGTTATCTTTTAGAATTAGAATTAGGTTAGCAGCATGGCTATATTATAGAATTACAAGGTCAGTATAGCGGCATAGCTATAATTTTGTCTATTTTGGATCATTAGGAAGAGTGCTGTAACAACACACCTGTTTGGGAACATAGTTAGTAAGAGCTTGCTTCAATGACGGGACAAAATTAACTGTTAGATGCAGGCATAACTATGACTTACTCTAGTGTTTTCCTGTTTCTATCTTCATCTTTACCAGACTGATGATTCTGGAGCAAATATGTGCAGGCTCTTGATTTGATTCGAGATCGGAACTTCAATATGCTTACTGACTCCTGTTTGGAGGGTCAATTTTCAAATGAGGAAGGAACAGAGCTGGTGCGATTGGCTTCAAGGTGCCTTCATTATGAACCTCGTGAACGGCCTAATGTGAGATCTGTTGTGCAAGCATTGACCCCTCTTCAGAAGGATGTTGAGGTAAATACTTTCCCGTTCTCTCGCTAGCATGCTTGAAGTCAAGTTTCCTTTATCTAGAGTTATGTTGGAAAATTGCACTACGGGCTTAATATTTTTTATAGTTTCAGCCTTTTTATCTTCATTAGTTCATTTCTATAACCTACTCTGTGCATAGCATTTGATTCCTTCCTGATTTACCCTGATAAAATAACTGGACCTGGAGCAAATTAGGTGTACATTGCCTTTTAGTCAGTGAAGCTGAAAGTAGCTCTGTGTTAAGTGATTGACTGTTTGGGTATGTCATGATCATCTTCATTGAACTAAGATGCAATGCTATAACTGCAATAATGTTGAAATTATCGAACTAGGATACAATGTTATAACTACAGTAATGTTGAAATATTTTACAGACTCCATCGTATGAACTGATGGATATTCCACGCGGTGGTGCATCATCTGTCCAATCATTGTCCCTTTCTCCTCTTGCTGAAGCCTGTTCCAGAAAGGATCTGACAGCAATACATGAAATTTTAGAAAAGACAGGATACAAGGATGATGAAGGAACAGCAAATGAGGTTCGAACTTTGTTTTGGAAGTTAATTGTATTGTTAGTTGGAGTCATGCAAACACTCTTATGTGTATACACTGCACCTTTATACAACATTATGAGAAACATTGAAGCAAGCAAAACATTTCTAGTATCTTAGAGGCTAGAGGGACTGTTGTTATTAATATTTTTTTTGCCAGTTAATAATGTTTGATGCTTAGCTGCCTCTCCACTGAACTACTTTATTGCAGATGCTACTAAATAGTTACACTGTCAACATTTTGTCCTACAAAATTTCATGCTGTGATTCTGTTACCCTATACGGCCTCTAAGAGCCACTTGGTTGCTACTTAATTGCTACTTACTCCGTTATTTATTTTTTCAATTCTGTTTGCAGTGATCCTGTTGTTTCCAATATAAGTTGATACTCATATCTGTTTGACTGAGACTTTCCTGTTATATGATTCTCATTTCTACCTTCGCTGCAGCTCTCGTTTCAGATGTGGACCAATCAAATGCAAGATACGTTGAATTCTAAGAAGAAGGGTGACAATGCTTTCCGACAAAAGGATTTTACTACTGCTATTGATTGTTATTCTCAGGTATGATGATCCTTTCTGACTATGTGACCTAGATACTGCAGTTGCATGATTGAACGTGACTAGTGTCATGTTTAAGTACCTTTTCAATTTGTCCCTCACTATTCTGAAAACATGAGAAAAAAAATATGGATTACAAAAAACATTGCGTTGATCTTCTAAAGAATGGCGCTATATTTGCAATGCTCATGGAAGAATCTCAAGGCTGCTATTGACTTTGTTCCTTTTACTTGCAGTTCATTGAAGTTGGTACAATGGTTTCACCAACCATTTATGCTCGGCGCTGCCTGTCTTATCTGATGAATGACATGCCACAACAAGCTCTGAGTGACGCAATGCAAGCTTTAGTAATATCTCCAACATGGTCAACTGCATTCTATCTTCAAGCTGCAGCACTGCTAACAGCAGGCATGGAGAATGAAGCTCAAGAAGCACTCAAGGATGGTTGTAACCATGAGCAAAGTAGCAGCAGTGGTCATTGAGTATGAACAGATTTGTAGTCGACAAGATGCACATAATTTCAGGTATACACTGTTTTGTTGAATTTTACCAAGTTCACTGAAATACTGTTATCTGTGAGCAATATTATATGTTTGAGTAAATATTAAACCCATTATTTTGCTTGTGGTGCAGGCGCTTGTTTGAACAGAGAATTATGGATATGGAAGCAGGTGTTGGTGATTTTGTCAATTTGGCTGGGGGTTCCTTAACCTTGTTCTGATTTGTGCGCGAGAGACGTCGTCCCTCGTCCATATCTTCATGTAGGATGTATATATGGAAGAAAGCGACAATAGAGACTTTGAAAGAGATGGCAAAGACATCGAAGGTTAATAAGTACCGCAGACAGGAAATTAAGGGGGAGAAAAGGGAAACATTCTTTCTTGGTTCCTCCTACCGAAAAAAAAAGAAAGCGTCAAAAAAGGATTGCTGATGTAGATGTCCATCTTGCTGGTAGGTGGGTAAACTTGTACAGCAAGCGATGTTTTTCCCAGTCTTTGTTCTTTGTTTCATATGTGTTAGCTCCCATTGGTATATTTCCGGAGAGGATGGTTAAATTCTTTCAGAAGCAAAAAATGGCTGTATTCAGTGGGCTGTTTTGCATATCCTGATCTCTTTGTCCAGTGAGTTAATTTCACAAAAACATAACCTTTTGTTCTATTGTTTTGTTTCACAAAACAACTTTTCAAACTATTTTCACAAAATCACAACTATTTATGCTCTTGTGCCCACAACTTTTCTCCTGGTCCCACATGTCATTGACCATTGGATTTAGTTGGGACGTGTGACTCACCTGGGACCAGATGAAAATGTTGTGGTTGTTTTATGCAAAAGCGTAAAAAGTTGTGGTTTCGAGGAACTAGTTTTAAAGTTGCGGTTTTCTTATACAATGGATCAAATAGGTGTGGTTTGTGAAATTAACTCTTGTTGAGCCTGTATTGCTACAAGTATTATGTACCGTGGTATTTTTTACGTGAGCCCTGCCGATCGTTCAATTGTTCAAGCGTGCTAGTAGACCTCTTGTCGTCATTGGCAGTGCTGAATTTCATGGGCAATCGGCCAATGAACTTGTGGTCGACAATTCTTTAGAGGAGCAATGAGGAAAACGGCCTGGCTAGTAGTAGCACGAACATTGATGGCGTAGGAATGTCCACCGCTTCGGTTCGGGAGCATGCCGAGGCACGGAGGCAGGCAATCGGGAGGCTCTTCAGAGGCAAGCCGCTGGGAGATGCAGACAGAGCAGCCCGTGAGAGGGGCGGTTAATCGCCGATGGCCGTTGTCCGCAACAGGCAGATCGGTCGTGTGCTGTGACGCCGTGGGCGCGTCAAACGGCCTACGGACAGAGCAAGTGAGATGGCTACTCCTCTGATGCCAGCCAGTAGTGTTGCGGTAGTAAAGCTTCTCTATCTAGTCCAGGTGCTGTAAAGCTTCTCTATCTGGTGCATGCAGCAGTGCTTCTTTGACACTGCACTAGTGTTTCACAACCTCTTCACAGACCTTGCTTCAAAATGCAGAGACAATTGCCAGAACAACTCCTACTAGCTACTTCCTTTATAAAAGCAACCGAACAACTAGGCGGCCCTGCACGAGCTAAGCCAGCTTGGCGGGAGCCTGGACGGTGGTGGGTAGTTTCTGCTGGACTTCTGTTTCTCTCTGTGTGGTGCACGCACCGCGCATGTTTTTGTGGTATCGTTTGGGTTTTAGCCTTTTAGGTGTCGTGTTTGGTGGACGTGGATTTTGGTTAGGTTCGTATTAGTACAACACAACATTAACGTGTTACTTCAGTGATGATGTGCCATGATGTGTTGATTGAACTGTGTTAATACGTGTTAGTATCAAATGAAGCCATCGAGATAGCAAACCATATGAAATCATCGTTCTGTGGCATTTTGTGTATAACGCCTTCTAGGTGCCTTGAGACTTTTTTTTTAAAAAAAAATGTTTTGATTTGAGATCAATCTTTTTGTTCCAATAACTCCATATTAAATTTTCATATCGGAATCAAATACTCAAGGGCTGGGTCACTCGGTTTAACAGTTCTTTTATTTTTCCAAACAAGGCGAAGAATTTCACGCATATATAGATGGACCACATATGTTGTTTCAGTTATCATTCTTTGAAAAAGGAGACCAACCTCGAAAGAGACATGGTCTCAACAACCTGTCGTAGAACATTGGTGAGCTGAAATGAAACTTGGACATGTGAGACACATGGAGCTGAGGGAGAGGGAAGGGAAAGTGATGGTTTTATTGCTTTCTTTCTTTCTTCTTCTTCCTCTTCTTTTTTTTTTAGGGAGCAGAAATTGAGAAAATGCCTGGAGGCTTTTCTTTCTCTCTTTTGAGAGGGACAACCGGGATGGGAAGGCTTTGGTACGGTGAAGGATGGACTACTTCCAGATTCCTAAGCAAAGGTGATCCGATAGAAAGTCCACATTGCAAAGTCCCGATCTAGATTTCGTCGCTTGAGGGCTAACTAGTGCAGAAGTATTAGCCTCAAATTATAAGGGAGAATATTCATGTATGACTAGAGATATTTTGATTTTTCTTCGCGAAAAAAGATATATATTTGTTTTAAAATCAAGTGAACCACCATTGATATTATTTAATAAGCTATTAGATCTCTATGAGCATACAACACCACGAGGTACAAATGGATTTGACATAGTACAACAGCAGTCTTTTTTTTTTGAGCAAAAGTACAACGGTAGTCCCTTTTTTTTAGGAGAAGTACAACAGTAGTCAGTTCGTCCACACAACACGCTGGGCCAGCATGAGTAGCTAAGATGGGCCGTTCTACCCAATGAGCATACGTACGTACGTCTGTCTCCCGTAGATATTTGTTAATGGGCTGCATCAGTACTATTCCTCGTCTTCGCGGCCCAGAGATTGGATCGCAATTATTAGTCGCGATCCAATTGTATAGCGCGTCACGGCCCGGCCCAACAGAAAATCGCTTTCTTCTCCAGTTCTCCACAGCGCGAGCGAACCTGAGCGCGGCGCGGCGAGACATTTGTTATTTCACCCATCAAACCGGCGGGCTTCGACGCAATGCCCATCTGAGAATGGGCTTCGTTATTATGCCCACGAAACCAATGCTCTCACCGGTAAAATGCCCATAGCTGCTATATTAGCTCTTTTTCTTCTCTTTTTTGATTTAAAGCCACGGGAAAGACGGAACTACCCCTCCTCCTTGCTGAACCATTTTCCTCTGTCCAGCACCCTTGTCAGCATACGTGAGACCAAAACATCATTCTCCAGGTGAAAAAAAAAACAGCATGATGACCACTCCAGCACACGTACCAGCATGCTGTACCTGTACAAGAGATGCTCCAGCATGCTCCAGCCATGCGACTAGAAAAAAAGAAAAAAAACAGAGGGGAGGAGGTGGAGGCGGCTGCCTGGGTCGCCGTCGGCGTCGACCTCGTGCACGACCCGGCCGTGCTCCTCGCCGACGGCATCGTCCGCCACCACGGCTCGCTCGCCTTCCTCGAGGCCCGCCTCGCCGCCTCCGGCCACGCCATCCCGGCCCACGTCAACGTGCTCGAGTACGCCATGGAGGCCATCGACTGCCTCAAGCCCGACGTCCTCATCGCCGACACGATCGCCACCGCCGCCCGCGCAGACCGCGACGCCGGTCCCCTCGTCCGCGCGCCGCCACCGCGCCGCGGCGTACGCGAACTCGCCGCAGCAGAGACGCGCGTCGGCCTGGCGCGCGAGCCGGGCGCGCTTCGCCTACTTCGCGCTCGTCGGATGCTTCTTCCTCTTCTCCGGCTACTTCGGGAGGGGAGGCGCCACCGCCGTCGGGAGGGGAGGGGCGCGCCACCGCCGTCGGGAGGGGAGGCGCCGGCCTGGGGCGAGCTCGCGCCGGGAGGGAGGGGGGCGGGCTGGGGCGAGGCCGCGCCGCCCCATCTGCGCGCGCGGGGGCCGGGTCCGGCTCGCCGGGGAGGGGCGCGCCGCCAGCTTCCATGGCGACGGCGGGCGTCGTCTCGGGTGTTCGTGAGTCGAGCGAGCGAGACAGAGAGGAGAAGGAAAGAGTTCGATTCGATTTGGTTTCGGTGAGGCAGGGGTAACTTCGTACTAACATGTGAGACATAAATCGAAAATGATTAAAATAAATTGAAAAATAACGTATGGGCATTCTACCGGTGAAGGCATTGGTTTCATGGGCATAATAACGAAGCCCAATCTCAGATGGGCATTGCGTCGAAGCCCCCCGGTTTCGTGGGTGAAATAACAAATGTCTCCGGCGCGGCGGCGCCGGAGCTGGAGTAGGGCGGCGGAGTTAGGGTGCCCTGGTTTTCGAGTGGGCTTCTTCTCTCCCCGGCCATAGAAGAGGGGTTCTGGGGGGCGGCGGCTGCGTCCCGGCGGTGGGCAGCGGTTCATCGGTGCGGCGAGGCGGCGGTGGCACCTGGCCGCGGCGAGCGCGGAAAGGTGTAGTGGAGAGGGTCGGCGGCGAGGAACAGGAAGCAATCGGAGGCCCATCGCCCAGCAGGTCAGGCAGCAGTTGAAACTGATCAGGGCCCTAGTGAGTTAGGCACCAATTTATCTACTATGCAAATTTGCTGAATACAGTTCTAATACGCTTAATTGTTGCAACTGGAGCGCAAAACAGGCCAGGTTACCCATCCCTTCTGTCTTCCGCAGGTGCTTCGGAGATGCCGCAGGTCATGGTGGTCGCGCGGAACTTCATGGACATGGTGGCTGCACTGCCTCGCGAGAAGATCCTCATGCTCTATGACTCTGTCTTCATCTGCGAGGCCGTACTCAGGTGCTATGTGCAGGCATTTTGCAGTGCGTTGTGAGTTTCTCGGTGCTGTCCTAGTGACGTTTTTCGGTCACCTCGCAGGTCGCTCCCTCCATTGGCAAAGAAGTATGTACTGCAGATGCTGTATGTCTCGGCACCGGTCGCTGCAGCAGCTACGGAGGAGTGGGTTCTCGATGAATATGCCACTAAGCACAAGGTTGCCATCGATAGGCTGCTCCAACTCAGGATCTTTGAAGAAGTGCAGGTCAAAGCGAACGAAAGGTAATATCTCATCAATTGTATCAGACATCGCTATTTTGTAGCTTGAACGAGCAGATTGAATTTCGGTTTGAATCAACTTTTAATGCTGTGCACATCGCCACATGAGCATAGTTAGGGTTGGGCCGAATGGTGTGCTTGAATATATGCTGCACCTTTTATATGTACAGTGATGGCATGGTAATGGTGATTGAGTTACAAAGGCATACATATGGTTTCATTTAAGGTGTAAAAATGGTGATGCTGCTCTTTTATATTAGCTCGCTTGCTGCACCTGAGCATAATTAGGATTGGGCTAAATGGTGCGCTTGAAATTATGCTGCACTTTTTTATATGCACAACGATGGCATGGTAGTAGTAACAGTGTCGGAAAGACATGCATATGGTTTCATTTAAGGTTGAAAAATGGTGATGCTGCTCACTTATATTAGCTCACTTGCTGCACTGTCTAATACACAAAGCGTGCAGAGTTAAACATGCATTATCTTATTCATATTAGTGTTAAATTACTTTGATGCCTAGCAGTGTGGCCTCATCAGAATAGTAATCAGTTGTCTAGTTGCAATCTTCGTTTAGTAGTAACCGTTTACACAATAATTTCTTATATTATAAGAATATCATTTCCTAATTTGCCTCGTCAACTGAGCTTGATCCAGATTGAATCAAAACAATGTCCATCCTCACTATTTTTTTTTGGTGCGAGTCTTTTCACTGGATCTTTAAGTCTTATGCTATTATTACTTGCAAGCTCATAGTCATAGCTGGTGCATTGTTCATCACGTACTTACTACGTCATGTGGTTTTGCTTTGGATATAGACGAAAGGAGGTGGGCTACAAGATGAACAAAAATTTTCAGGGCAACATGCAGAAATATTTGGTTAGTGGGTAAGATTTTTCCTAGCTACTTTATTTTCTTTTGATTTAAGATGTGCCATCCTTTCTCAATTTTTTTGCCTATCGCTTCATTCTTCATTATTTTGATGCTGCCAGCATCTTTGTGCTTTCTCCATCTATTTGAATAAGTAATGCTTTCCATATGAAATCAACATGTGTTCACACAACCATAATACTTGCATTGAAGAAGTGTAAAGTTAAGTTAACCTCTTTTAATATGTCAAGAAAATTGTTGTATGGTAATGCCGCTGTATGTGGTTTGTTTATCAAATAGATCAAGAATATGCTGTAAGCTAGTGATACTGTTAAGCCTTATTCCTGTAGCTTTGGTTTTGTAGGTAATACACTGGGAACATATTAACTAGTTGATCATTCCGCTTTTACTTCTGTTGCAGTGGAAGTTTACAAAGTGAGCTGTTACTAGCGGATGTCACTGGTAGATTGCCTACATTAGCAGAACTAGAAGACTATGCTCTTGAACAGTGGGAGGTTAGGATGACAAAGCTTAATTCAAAGTTTTGTAACTTGCATATTCCTTTATATAATATTCATTGTCTTATTTTCTAGTTGGATCCTTCTGTTATACCATTTACAGGTTCCTTTTCCCCTTTTAACCTTAGTGAAGGCTTATTCACACTGTTTTGTTTTCTATGGGAACTAGCGTTTTTTGCTGCAATTGATCAACTCATCTCAAGTTGAAAAAGGGACAAGTTTCAGCCCAGCCATGATGAGAACGTTCCAGCGAGGTCTTCTGAGTTCAAGGTTCCATCCATTACCTTGCTTTGACAGATAATCATGGTTAACTACTGAAAACCAAACTTCCATTTTAGAAACAATGTATAGTGGACAAATTGCTGCAGGTCTTTCATTCATCTGTTACAGTTAGGTATAATATACAGTGGTATAACCCTCAATGCAACTTATCATTGCACACCAATAAATTTGATGAGCGAATTCAACTTGATGTGGCCTAACATAAATTGCTTTGTTTAATATGGCTGTGCTCTACTTTGGTTATAAAATTTGGTTAAATGATTCATTCTGCAGCATGATCTTTTCTCCCCAATATATATTGTAAATCATGTTTGATGCCACCATTCTGTATGGAAAATTTGAACCTAATAGTTTCATTTGATGCTATGTGCATTTGAGGTTTGCCATGTGTGTTTGGTTAAGTGGATCTACAAAAAAGACTGAAGCATCATGAACTCCTGATTTATTATATTTGCAGGGACGGTGAAGTTCCAAAGTTAACTGAGAACGGCTTCCAGTTTCTTGTGGGTGCTCAGCTCTCTTGTAATCCTATTATCTGGCATGTTTCCTTAATTGGTTTGTAATTATCTTCTATGTAACCAGCTGATGGAGACAAATGCACAGCTTTGGTACATAATGCGAGAATACATTTCATCCGCAGAGGTATCTGTGGCATATTTTTATATAATCTTTTGAACTGGCATGTTTTTGTATGTTTGGCTTTTGTGTTAACTGTCTCATGTAATTTATTAGGAACGAGGAGTGGACCCTTCAGTGCTGATATCGTTTCTCTTGGAACTTAGTTTTCATACACAAGGAGCGGTAATGCAAAGCATTTTTAGTGTATCATGTTAATTATCTGCAGGAGAACAGTGAAAATTAAATAGCTGTCCACATTGTTGCCGTTGTTCATTAAAAATGGGATTTTATTTCCACAGACCCATGCCCTTCCGTTTGTACGGTACAACAATATGAAATATAAAGTGTATTCATATCAAGTGGGTAAAGACAAATTCCGGGTTCTTTGGATGGGTGAGATAAACCGTAGTGATATGTGGAAAGGATAATAAGGATGTTCTAACTATACATATGCTATGTAATCAGGACTGGGTGTCATGCTGACATGCCTGATCAAAAGTGCACTAGAAAATATCATATGTGCGAAGTTTGTAAAAAGTAAAACGGCTGCATAATATGAGGAAACTTGCCCTGCATCTAATTATGTGTTCAAAGTTTGCTGACTGTTGCATTTGTGAAAAAATCATCACCACATTATGACTGTCTTGTTTATGTTTCAGGCTTATAGCTTGACTAAGATGACCGACGTACAAAAAACTGCTATCAAGGATCTTGCACAGTTGGGATTAGTCAAACTACAGCAGGTATGAATGTTGATTAATTTTTCCCCACTGATCATTTAATGATTAATGAATAAGGGAAATTCACGGGTGTCCAGGGGTTTCGGTGTCCCCATAAGAGAAAGTGTAACAATCCATTTCAAAAACTGCATACAAAATCATGTATGTAGTACACAGAGAGTTAAATAAACATGGAAGAACTTGCTTCCAAAATCATCTTTTACATTGAGAATAAAAAAAGATAAGTGGAACTGTTGTCACAAGATGAATAAGGCCAGATTGTTTATTGTTTATTTTCTTTCTAGACATCTAAGATGAATTTGATTTGAATTTTCACATATTTACTTAACTTCATGTGCACAACGTACATGATATTTTTGATAATTTTTTGAAGCATTGCTACCTGCCGAATTCGTTAATGGGGAAACTGGAACCCCTGGATGTAAAATCTGCACTCATGAATGAATTGCAGGGTAGGAAAGATAGCTGGTTCATACCTACCAAATTGGCTACAAACCTCTCCGCAAGCTTGTCAGATACTTCATCCAGCAAAGAAGTCTGTCCCATTTTATATCCCTAGCAAACCATCATGATGAAATATGCTTCATGTAAGAGTTGATGCTGATTTTGCTGTTGCAGGGTTTTGTGGTTGTGGAGACAAATTTTAGAATGTATGCATACTCCACGTCCAGATTGCATTGCGAAATTCTACGCCTTTTTTCAAGGTACATGAGGTGTCACAACCTAGCCTGATACTGTACCGTGGGTCCTATCCTGTAGCTAATTGCTTTTGTTCAACTAATGTTCTATGTCACACACTGAAAAATAAGATGATTTTTTTAGGGATCTGTACTCTTCGTTATACTCCAGGTCTAATTATGTTTGTTTTCATGTGAGTATATGCCGGTTTAGTTAGCTGGATGTTCCAGGTAGACTAGTAACTTTCTCCTGGAATCTAGTAGGTCGTCCAAGCAGTTAACTTATGAAATTGTGCTATTTACACTTTTACAGACATCCCTGGACATGTTAAGCCATTCATGATTATGGAATTGTAGCCAGCTTGTATATCTAGCTATTTCAACTATTGTCATCTGAAACATTTTTTTCTTTTATTCATGCGGCGCCTGATGTTCTTATCACAGGTCTATGGGAGATCTCTGTATATGGCTAGATATGTTTGTCTTTTTATATCTTCTTAAGGCTTGGTTAATGAGAATAGTTCTATGGTTGCTTGTGGTTGCACTGTTGATCTTTCAATATTTGTCCATGCACTCATTGACTCTGGAAATGAGATTTTTTACTTGACTACTTTTCCAGGGTGGAGTATCAACTTCCAAACCTCATTGCGGGAGCTATTACAAAAGAAAGTATATATGGTGCTTTTGAGAATGGAATCACTGCTGAACAGGTAGCGTTTGAATCATGTTCCATTCTCTTGTGCTAGATGTGTGTGATCACACTTCAGTTATTTATTTGTGAGATGAAATTGATATATCCTAACAATTAACAAAAACATAATTGGTAAAAGGTGCTGTGTGTATTGGATAGTTAGTAAATATCCAAAACGAAAAGTATGTAGAATTCATTTCATAGATGTATACATTATTGTTTTCTGAGTGTGTTTCTTGAAGAGTATCAATACATCTAAACTTAATTGTTCCTTTATTTTGGCACAGCATCTTTATTTTCTATTATATTTTCTATCTTCTAAAAGCAATTGTGCTTTTATGGTCAAGTCTACCGTGTATCTTGTTTTTGTACTGATTATCTTCTTGGCTTTTCAGATAATTTCATTTCTACAGCAAAATGCTCACCCACGTGTCGCGGACAAGATACCTACTGTCCCAGAGAATGTGACAGACCAGGTAAGGAGCCATTCTTCCCTCCCGCTGACCAGGTGATTCCTACTATGCAGAATAATGTAGGAGATTTCTAATTCCTCCGTGCAGATTAGGTTGTGGGAGACGGACCGTAACAGGGTTGAGATGATCCCCTCACATTTATACGAAGATTTTCCTAGCAGGGTAAACACAATACTGATTACTGCTTTCACCTTTTCTTTGCACAAGTCGACTTTTTACTTGCTTATCGTGCTCCTTTGTGATTCTTCTGGTGAGCATTGGTAGTATGTTTAATCCTACTTCCTTGTGCAGGAATTGTTTGAACAATGCTGTGATCATGCAAGGGATAATGGATACTTGCTCTGGGAGGACCCGAAGAAAATGAGACTGATTGTACGAGGGGAGTTCCACCCCGAGATGAGGGAGTTCCTCCGCAGGCAAAGATGACCATTCAACTTACGTGAAAAATGCTCCTTCTCGTAGATAGCAGGAGTCAGAAAATATTGTGTTAATCTCATGTTTTTTTTTTTCATGAGAGTCTCTTGTATTCCGTTGTTGGCAATGAGAAAATTTTTCCCCGCCTAAAGTGTGTGTGCTTATCTGACATGTCGGTCGCTTCGCAAGAAAAAAATATCTTTTTTTTTTTTAGAATCGCAAGAAAAAATATCTGACATGACGTTCATAGGGATAAGGGCCTCACAGGCCGGCACGCTTGCCTCAGACTACACAAGGCCCAGCCCAGCCCGTATTGGATTCTTTTTTTTTTGATCATCCGTATTGGATTCTTGGCCAACCGCGCGAGCGCGAGACGAGTCGTGCGTGCACCAGAAACAAAACTCGCCACACTCCCGTACGCCCGCGAGCCGAATTCCGCCGCTAGGGTTTTGCCGCAGCCGTCTCCCTTCTCCGCCGCCAACCCCCGCGTCCGCCAAGCCATGGCAGGGAAGAAGCGCAAGTCCGGCTCCGAGAAGCAGCAAAAGCACCGCCTCCCGCTGGGGGCCGACGCCGATGCGGTCGCCGACGTCTCCAAGCGCCGCCGCTCCGGCGCCGCCAAGCAGCACCAGGCGGATGAGGAGGCGTCCATTCCTTCCTCCCTCAGCGCCAAAATTCTCCGCGAGGCGCGCAAGCAGCAGCAGGAGGAGGAGATGCTCGCCGACGCCGGCGACCAGGCCCCCTCCGCAGCCGCAACCACAGCCGCCGGGCGGTCCACGTCCCCCTCCCCCGTGCCCACCGCATACGACGAGGATGACGACGTTGACGAGTTTGACGGCTTCGACACGCTGAGCGAGTACGACGGCGGCGAGGTGCGTGGCTTAAAATGGCGGAAATGAGTAATTACTTCTTGTTTGCAGTGGCTGGTGCGAATGTGCTTCTTTTGAGGTGTTGATGATAGGTGGAAATTAACGAGGAGGATGAGAAGGCCCTCGCTGCTTTCATGTCAAAGGACAATGCTGCTGACCGCACACTTGGTGATATTATTCTCCAGAAGATCAGAGAGAAGGACGCGGAGGTGTCAGCAGGTGAGTGTACATTTGAACTGTTACTCTGTTTCTGAAAACATCAGCCCCTTGAACAAACTGTGAGCTATTTTGAACTGGTTTAATTGCATTCTGGGTGCGAGTAGAGTTAAATTTGTCAATGAATGGCCACAATAGAAGTGTAATTGATGATAGAGTTTCTGATTTCTGCATTTGTTTGTGCAGAAGGGCAACCTCGTGTGAAGCTGGACAACAGCATTGTTGAGCTTTATAAAGAGTACACCACTGCCCGCTCTTCTTTCCTGTAGAAGTGGTTTTGCATGTTTCAATTCAGTGCTGATATTTTTTTTCTGTATATATATGTAGGGTTGGCAAGTTTTTAAGCCGATACACAAGTGGCAAAATTCCAAAAGCATTCAAGCGCATACCATCGTTGGAATGCTGGGCAGAAGTGCTGCAGCTAACTGAGCCAGAGAATTGGTCTCCTAATGCCGTATATCAGGCAACACGGCTATTCTCTTCGAACATGAGTACCAAGAATGCCGAAAGATTCTATGAAGCCATTTTGCTTCCTTGTGTTCGTAATGATATAAGGCAGAACAAGAGACTGCATTTTGCACTCTACCAGTCGCTGAAAAAGTCCCTCTATAAGCCTGCAGCTTTCAACAAGGGAATTTTGCTGCCACTCTGTCGGGTAATTGTTCTCTTCATAGATAAGATATTAGAAGCCATCACATACTATATCTGTTTTCTTTGTAATGCTCAACTTATATCGCCAATTTCTTTTGGATGGTTAATGATTGCATCTCATATAGAGTTACATAATGTTGTCAAAATTCAAATTGCATTCCCTGATGGTTAATGATCGGAAGGATTATACCGTTCAATGTTTCATTTTGAAAAGTTGAATGACAAATTGTACAATTTCATTCATCGTAATGTCTACCAGGCAGCTATTTTGTGCATTACTCCCTTGGCCATGTTTGAGAATATCTTTGCTTCAACTTTTGCTCGTTCACCTCATAAGCACATATCTTGACTGCAGGAAAGGAATTGCACTCTCCGTGAAGCAGTAATTGTTGGAAGTATCATCCAGAAGGTTTCCATTCCTTACCTCCATGCAAGGTCAGCTTCCTATTTTAAAAGATTCATACCCAATATGTTTGTGAGCTATTTTCTGATCTCCATATGGAATTTGGATGCAGTGTAGCGTTAGTGAAATTGGCAGAGATGGAATACTGTGGCACCACTAGGTAAGTGCGGCACCCTTAACGTCACTGTTATTATCTCTGCATAGTTTTTTTTTGCCTTTTTAATACTGCCACATCCTTATTTTAGGAGGTATTCGGTCTTTTAATCCAACGATACCTTTTTAATTCATCAGAAACCTCTAATTGTCTAATGAAATTTTGGAAACTGCAGAGTATGTTTATTTAGTCATAATAATGTGTTGACAAAGTATCTACCGTCTATACTGGTATACTGAAGCCGTTAAACGTACATGATGCAAATAGTAACGATAATGTTTTTTTTTCATTATATGTAACCTTATTCTGCTTAACGTTTCCTCTCAAGCAACATTAACATGCCCCCTCTTGACTCTCAATAGAGATCAGACCAACAATTCACCAAAGTTGACTGCATGTGAAAATGCTGCATATGGTCTCCATTTGTCTATCAGGATTATTAGTGTTCAAACTCCCAGCCTAGTTCAGGATGGATGTGACTGTTATTGTACCAATGCTCAACTGCTTGTTTTCCTATTATGTGGCCCAGTACTACCTTAAACACAGTGGGCTAAAAGTTTTGCAATGCAACGCGTTATTCTGTTTTCCATGACTAGTGTGCATGGTATTTAGTCGCATGTGTGACTCGCTGTTCTATAGAATATTTATTGAATGATATTATGTTCTGACTTGCATATAAACCGTCTTTATTCTTGTTATCTTGATGAGGATGCTGTAACCTAGTTCGTCTCATGCAGTTACTTTATCAAGCTATTTCTGGATAAGAAATATGCTTTGCCATATCGTGCACTTGATGCGGTGCTTGCTCATTTCATGCGGTTTCTTGATGAAGAGAGGATCATGCCTGTTATATGGCATCAAGCACTGCTTGCATTTGTGGAAAGGTTCGTGATGCATGCGTAGACCATTCTATTCCGTAATCTGAAATGCGTTGTTATTTTATTTATTCTATGTAGCATAACTGCTTTACTTCAAATATAAAAAGTTCTGTTTACCTGTTTGTGTTCCATCTTTTTACATACATCTTTGACTGCTACAGCAAAGAATTTACCATGGGATTGTTCTTGTGGAAAAAGTGTGGTTTACTTTCTATATACTTGACCAGATTGTATGTTGCTTTTGTGACTCAAGCCTCAAGAGGCACATGGCTGAATTGGTGATTTTATATGTGTTCTTGGTCATGTTTACAATGGTTTTTATTCATGTATGTCGTTCTTTATATCATGACAGATACAAGAATGAGTTAGAGAAAAAGGACAAGGAGAAACTTGCACATTTATTGGATCACCAGAAACACTATTTGGTATGATATTCATCTTTACATGTCTCCCAAGATATTGGTCTATTTTTGTCTGAGTTGATTGATATGTGCTACCTTTGAAACTATACCCTGTTTCTGAACAGGTTACTCCAGAAATTCGGAGGGAACTTCGTAGTAGCTGCAACAGGGGTGAAAAGACCAATGTGATGATGTATATCCTTTCAATGCGTTCCTGCTATTATGTTCTTCTGCTGCATGTTTTTTTTTCAGTCGAACTGCTTTATTTTATTTCATTTGTGTGCAAAAGCAACATCCCTACTGTGCGCATCATGTTATTATACTGATATTGTTTAATTGTGGATGTTTCCTTAACATTTGTTCGCACCTTCTCCGATATGTGTCATAACCAAGCCGATTGAAGAAGATAGGTGGGATTTCCCTGAAGTGCCCATGGAGGAGGACTAGAGCGTTGGATTTTGAAATTCATGAATTTTTGTACCTTATAACTTGTATTAAGAGGCCTATTGAAAAATTGAGCGTGGGACTAAACCATATGTACCCTATATGCTTTGAAATACGATGGTGGCATAATAAAAATATAAGCACCGAGTGATTGTCATATCGTAGCCCTGAGCTGCTGTTTTCAGCCACAAGTACTCCTACTTGATGCCCTTTGGCAAGGCTGCTCGATTGGCCTGAGCCTTCACGGACATTGAGACGATGTACGTGGATTGTGATGCGGCTCACGAGCTTGGCGCGCCCAGGTAGGAGCCACCCGTTCCTCCACTCTGATTGCCGGCGGCTAGCGAACTGAACTCGCCTCCGGGGCCGGGGGTTGCGTCCCACCCAGACGAGACGAGATTGTTGAGCGGGATACATACTGACGAGAGTCCGAGGAAAACTGAGGGGCTGAAACATAAAATTGCAACTGCCAGTCCCGCTATAAAAGCTGCCACACCTCGGGTGTTCCTTCTTCTTCGCCAAGTGGTAGTAGGGTAGTACTACTACTTCCCTCAAAAAAAAAAAAAAAAAAAAAAAGTGGTAGTAGTACTACTAGTGTAGTAGTAGTTCGTTCCGGGCAAACAGAATCCCGCCCTCCTCCATTCCAAAACTCGCTCAAGGCCGTAAGGGGGAAGGGGAAGAAGTCCGCCGGGACCCGACTACGCGCGAGCTAAGGTCCCAAGGCGCTGACGTCATGCGCAGCATCGTCCGTATGCCAGAGCCAGTCGACCTGCGTCTTCCTCATGGCAGGAGGGCGGCAGCGACGCAGCCCGCGCCACGAAGGCTCTGCGCTACGGCGACCTGTCCGGGCCCTCCCGCAACTTGGACGTGCTCTTCGACCCGGAGGAGGAGGAGGACGTGGACGGCAACAACGACGAGCTCCACGACGCACCGGTGGACGGCGAGGATCTCGACGAGCTCCCCGATGCACCCGCGGAAGGCGACGACGAGTACCTCGACGCACCTGTGGATGAGGAGGAGGCGGTCCACGCCGACGCCTAAACCGCCAGTAACCGCGCGGTCGTACGAGGCGAGAAGACATTATCTGAGATAACCCACTACACAAGTCTCGTTTTTGGTTAATTTTATGCAAATATAATAACCACTAGTTAATTCGACTGCTCCGTGATCAGTTGATTTGATGCATGGTTCTCTCAAAATGCCTTGCTGTGTGGTGTTGTGTTCGAGGATGATTTTGTGCGTTGCTGCGCATCCACAGGGAAACTTCTTTTAGTCACCGGGAAACTTCTTTTAGTTAATTCTAATCCTGCTAGCCGGCCGGCCACAGGGATGTGGGTTGCATACTGCCGTTTGCTTTACACAGGCACAACCCGTCATGGATCTGCATACGATCGAAGAAGTTTTTGCTTTGTCGTTTGCTGGAGCGGAGAGGTATTTTACCATTGCGCTGTTTGTTTTATGGGAAATGCTCTTTTCCATACAACAAGTGGTGTTTGTTATATGATGAAAAAAGCATGTATCGGTGCACCAGTGGTTCAAACTCACGAGCAGTCGCGACAGATGCAAAATCGATTTTAGCTATTTTGTGATGAAAGCCTTTACTTTGTTAAGTTAAACAAGTTTTTCTAACATTAGGAAGGGGGATTCTTACGCAATGGAAAGTGTTGTGTATTTTTTCATGAGATAAGCTACACATATTTTTCTATTTTTTAACACAAATTTGGTGATTGATGCTAGGTTGTCAAAGAGAAGATATGTTTACATTATATGTAACAAAATATTTTATTTTTTCAAGCAATAGGATGTATAATAACAAAATCCTTTTTTTTTCAAGTAATAGGCTGTATAATTTTTTGGATCAGGTATTAAAATAATGTAATCACATCTTCTCTTTGATAACCTAGCATGAATGTACAAAATGGTGTTGAAAAATAAAAAATACATAACTTATCTCATGGAAAAATGGACAACATTTTCCTAGTTCTATTGCGCAAGAATCCCCCTTCCTAACGTAAGAAAAACTTGTGTAACTTAACAAAGTAAAGGCTTGCATCATAAAATAGATAAAACCAATTTTGCATGTTGGAAAAAAAATTAATTTCCTATTTTCGTGCGTTCAACGTACTAAAATTATTAAATATGTATTTTCATCATTTTTTTCATTTTTTATTGCACATGGACCTATTGTCGCACATTGGAAACACGAAAACTTAATTTTCGTGCAACCAACACACGAAATAGGATTCTATAGCATATTTTATATTGTCGTACGTTCAAAGTACGAAAATTCATATTTTCGTGTGTTCAATGCACGAAAATTGAATTTTCTTGCGTTCAACGTGCGAAAATTCAATTTTCGTGCGTCCAACATACCACAGGGTATTATTTCTGTAATTTTTTTGATTTTGACATTATTGTTGTAAATTCCAAATAAAATAATATTATTTTGAAAAAAAATTCCCAACTCCACACTCGCCGAATCTAGTCTCGGTCCTCGCGGCGCCACCCGTAGGCCGCCCGTCCACGCCTCGCCCGACCTCACCCGTGGAATAGTTAGTTCATTCCGCTCCTGGGCTCTCAACCTAGTATACTATTGCTTAGATCTTTTCTTTGCACATAGAGACCGGTACTAAAATCTTTTGAAATCAAGTACGACATCTCTCAGTAGACCAAATAAAAAAGGGCTAACTGTGAGTTTTCTTTTTGAGCCGATGCTAACAAGTTTTGGATCAAATATTCCACTAAACCAGCTTCATCCAGTACAGTGAGTGGCCCTTTGAAGCAACAAAGCAGACACAAATAACCAAAAAATAAAAAAAACAGTCCACGAGATAACTTGGTCCTATTCTATGGAATCAATAGGATAACACAACCCAAAAATATTGAAACTATCGTATACGTCAGCAGGTTCGTCATACACATTTTTCGAATACCTTTTTTGCAGTATCACGAGCATATGCTGCAGTAATGTTGGGGGCACTTGCTTCACAAGCATTCTTGTTGTACGAAGCTACAAATTGTCTCCTCTTCTTGATTTCCAGTCTTCGTCTTTTCAGCTCCTCCTTTAAGGGCATGTGCAAAAGATGGGTGTAAAGGCTAAAACCGTAAGGGTTGTTTGGACACAACCTCAAATAAGAGTCCTGTTTCCACGCGGCGCTTTTTGTAAGCATAAAGTGAGTGTCTAATAATTCGTATCAGATGATTAATGCTGTCCCGTTGCTCCTTATAAGCTGGCCATCTTAGCATCCCAATAGACTTGAGATAACAATAGTCTCTTTTAGCCATTTTCATCCCAGTGCGCAGCAACATTTCTCGAGCCAGCGATGAAGTCTTGAGAATCGTCCCACGTTGGCCGAACGCGCGTGCCATACATGTTCTTAACGTATAATCCAGACTTTTTTCCTTTAAATTTCAACACGATCTTCTGTAGTCCTGGCCTGCAAAAATACAATATTTGATATGCACATTGGTGAAAGTTTCCGCAGCCGGAACCTGGCTCCAAACTCAAAAGTTTAGGATGACGAACAACCTCTCTCTCTCTCTCTCTCTCTCTCTCTCTCTCTCTCTCTCTCTCTCTCTCTCTCTCTCTCTCTCTCTCTCTCTCTCTCATTTCCCCATCTACTGGAAATTAAAGATGCACATCTGCTGGTCATGACCGATTACTATATAAAACGAAGACATGCAAGACAAAAAAAAAAAAATCTAACATTCAACTGGTAAAATAGAGTTTCCTTATATACTGACAAAAAAGAAATCACAGAAGAGAGCGGGATTGTTCTATTGCACCAAAACTAGCATATGCGGATATGAATGCAGTTACCTTTTAGGTTAATCCATGGTTCGACCCATGCAGTAGACTATTGTACAACCGCACATGTTCTATATATTGGATGAATAAGAGCTCATGGGTGAATTTGATTGATTGATGTATGGAATCCGACAAGGTTCGGACAGGAGAGTCGGACCTATAGTTGATCTCTTAGTTTTTTTATTTTCCGATATCGTGCGAACAAAATTACTAGTTGTGGCCACAAAACGTAGTACAAGGAATTGTACGTGTAAGAAAAAAAAAGAAGGAAAAAAACGGAGGACAAGGAAACGTACATGTATTTGGCATAATCACTCGTAGAGCTGCGCTGATCCATGATTGCGCCAGCAGCACGCACGCTTGCAGTTACCGATGGATAGATCAATCGATTCGTCGAGAGGCTCAGCTTGCTAACAAGACAAAAGAAACCTATGCCTTATTTGACAGGAGAGGCCGTGCGATTTATAGGGAGGCCACAGATTATTAATATTGTTGAGTTGCACTACAACACGTCATGCCCCGTCGTATCTGTACCGGGTCCGTTTCAAAAACCGCTGCATGCCTAGTAGGAAAGCAATGTTTGTAGCTAGACAACAACATGGTTTCTCGAACGAAATAGGCCACTAATTAACATCTTGGATTTGGGGTGCACTAGAACACGTCATGCCCCGTCGTATCTGTACCCCGCTCGCTATATGTCAAAAGGCCGCAACTGGCTCTGCTTCTTGCAAAAGGAAAAATACTACTCCCTCCGTTTTTAATTATATGACACCGTTGACTTTTTCGTTGAACTTTGACCAACAATATAGATTTAAATAATTACTTTTTGAATGTGAAATGAATATCATTGGATTCATCATCAAAAGCATTTTAAGGTTAACTCATTCACTTAGCTATTTACACAAATATTTATAGATAAGATGAATAGTCAAAGTGACGAAAAAAGTCAACGGCGTCATATATAAAAAACGGAGGGAGTACTACTAGTAGTATTTTCAATCCAAATACTAGTAGTAGTACCAAACAAAAAAGAAAAATCGAACAGTAATATCACCAGCAGAGATATTTTTTTTAAGAACTTCCGATGCCATAATCGGAGCTCAATGTCATAGGTAGACTAGGTCCAATGTCATAGAAAAGGCATCTTACTCTCTCTTTTTTTTTTGCGAAGAAAAGGCATCTTACTTTTTCCAGAAGAAAAACAAAGGAGATGCGCGCTCAGCTTCTTTCTAGGAGTACTAATCGCTCTGACGGCGTACTCATGCACTGACTGCAGCAATCCCTCTGCACTTTCTGGTCTCCTCCTCGCATCCTGCAGCATGCGCGCCCGCCCAGATACCGTACCGGCGGCGTCGGGTTGGAGTAGTGACCATGGTTAATTTTAAGAATGTGTTCACGTATGAACCATTCTGAGCCTATCACAGATTAGGGAGTAATCTACTTTGGGGCAGTAAAATATCACTACTGCTAAACAAGCTAGACTTCATCGACCGAAGTTGATAGATGTACTGACACACTCACAATGCACTTCCACAAGGTTTTTGCCAGGACCCACTGGCACGCGGCGCGCTCGTCCGCGACAGTGCAGCTTTGCACTTCTGCTAATTAAGCTCAGGCCGTGATGAAAATCCCACCACGATCCCGTGTCTCTCTCTCTCTCTCTCTCTCTTATCTTCACGGGAAAACAACTGCCACACACAAGATAAGAGATCAAGTTCACGCCGTTGCGTTCTGGGAAAAAGTTCACGCCGCCTGTGCCTATCCTGTCAGTGGAGTTCGGGGACACACACCTGAAGGCGAAACAAACGGAAGGGGCAAATCGGAAAAACTATCTGGATGATGCAGGGAGAAATGCAAGGGAAAACTTTCCGTTCCGATTGATATGCTGTTCTGTAGCCGGCAGCTGTATTTTGCCTTCTGATCAGCTGTTCTGTCGACGATCTGGACCAACTCCTCCTCCTTTTGTTGCTTGGGGAGGAGGAAGTAGTGGATGTAAATGACGTAGACGTCTTGGGCTAGCCGGATCAATTAACTTTCACCACAAGATCGACGAAAGACGGCAGATAACAAAAAAATGATACGTATTTCAGTTAGTTGTACGAGAAATTAAGATGGTGGTACTGCCTTGAGCTTGTACTTCGTATCTGCGTATTCTGTACTTGAGGCGAAGTAGTACCTGCATGGTCGCCGGATGGGCACAAGAACCGAGGAGGAAGTAACTGAATTGGCACTTTTACAAATAACGCCTTGCACAATACAAAATATTCAAACTAGATGACGTGGAGGAAACATCTCTCGCCTTGCTTCCAGTAATGTGTGATCTCAATCAAACAGCATTCGTTGTACGCGTGGATCGCGGAAGGTATAATAATAATATGCGCCGAGGGAGGGTTGTTCACGCCAATGGAGGGAAGGGCAGTGCACGGCTGAGGATGCCGCGCGCCTGGCTGCGGAATGGGGGAGGTGAGGTACAGATCAACTTTTCTCGCCGCGTCGGTCTCCCGCGATCTGCAGCAGCAGCAGCAGCAGGCGAGTCATAGAGGTAGGACAGCTGTCCGCCCGTTGTTGCTGGCTCGTCCCTGAGACACGATCGTGGGCGATCGGCCGAGTTGCGGCATGGCAGTACAGCAGCGGCGAGCAGTTATGGCGTGACCCAGCCCAGGAGATTCTTCTGTTTTCCATTGGTCTTTGGACGGACGCCTGCTGTGCGCTGCGCTGCTGAGAAAAACCCTTGGGGATGATGATGGCGGTTTGCCATTTTGCAGCTGCCACCCCCGAATTTTCTGTTTTTTATTTATCTTGTTGGCTGTGCCTTTTCCCTCTTGTTCCCAAACGCAGCTGGCCGCCTTCTGAGACTGTCAACTGCCCAACCGGCAGCATCTCCTTCCTCTAATGATATCACAAGCACCGCAAACCATTTGATTGTGCTATGAGCGATCGTTGGATGCAGCCTGCAGCAGGTCAGATGCAGGCGCGGACTGCTGTCTCCGTCCGTTTCAGTTACTTTTTGATTTTGGAGGGATGCGTCCGTGCAGATATTTTTACTCTTGCGAAACAGAAGATATTTTTACTCACAACAGAAAATTCAAAAGCAACAAGGTATAGGTAGAAAAGCATGGATGTACATACAAGATGACCCCAAGGGACCATAAATCCACTGTGTGGTTATATGGCTGCTCCCTCACCAGTTCTGGAGCCATATATAAAGGTGTCCCTGCCGAGGAAAAGCAAGTATAGTAATATAGACAAATAGTGAAATAAATCCTAGTAAAATAAATATACATATTAACTAATATCATTATAGCATGTGAGATTATAAGCTACAAAAGAACCACTTATGGGTGTCTCAATTGAAAAGAGACAACTTAAGATAAATTTACGGTGTACAACAATACAAGTTCAGGGATCATTCGTGTGAAGAAAACTCCACCTTTTTTTTTTTTTTGCAAACAAGATGAGCTACATGCTGCAATAGTACAACTTTGCCACTGGTTTAGGAAATTAGAATGTCAATATTTCTGTGAATGGGAAACCTGTCGAGAGAAGGATTTCTATTCCAGAGATCAGTGATCAATTGAAATTAAATATACCATACTGATACATATAGACCTTTCCTACAAGCTACGAGTCAGAAAAAGAATGATTTTTTAACAATCTCAGCTACCATTGAAGATGAAAAATAAGTACCTTTTATGGAGCGTAATACAACAGTATTGGCTGACATGGGACGGGCAAACCCAAAGTCACAAAGCTGTAAATAGGCACGAAAGACATAAACGGAATTTGAATCAGTGTACTGTGATGGATGATAAGTACAACTAGAAAAACAATTCATGGTGTTATAACAAGAAAGAATGAACTTCCCCCAGCTAACAAAATAGGAATTCAAGGTAACAAATATGTTGCTGAGTTGAAGACATTCGAGTAATATGGTTAGCCAAATCATACTGTAAAACCCTTTAATAAAAACTGAGACACACAAGATGAAATTAATAATTTTGCATTGAACCATGGAACATAGGACTTTTTGAGTTGTGTTGAATTGTGTTTTTTTTTCAATAGAATTGTGACAATAATATCTCAGAGATAAGTTACTTTGAAGTATCTACTGTACAGTGTACACCAAGGAAAAACTTGTGTTGGTCTTCTAATGATAGCTTTCATCTCAAGTCTCAAAGTAGACCTTCTTACATAGTTACATGAATAGAACGTACCTTTACAACCTTTCCCGAGAAGAATGTTCTGAGGTTTCATATCCCGGTGGATGATACGATTGGAATGCAAGTAATACAATGCTTTAACCTGAATGAGAAGTGCTGAAACCATGAAGGCCACCAAAAGAAGTAAAGAACTTTGGGCTGCTACGGTGCGTGAAAAACACAGAACAAGAGTGAAGTGCATACCAGCTGCTTAGCAATTGCCTGGACTTCATCTTCGGGAAGGCATTTATCATCCTTGAGCACCTCAAACAATTCTCCCTGAGACAAGCATTTTCATTTGAAGATTAGCCAACCCAAATCCACTGAAATCAATCTACTAAAGTTCACTTATGTTTTGGTGTACCTGAGCAAACTCTGTGATAACACAGAACTCCTGAGATGTTTCAAAGGAATCGATCATTTCGATTATGTTCTCGTGTTTGATTTTCTTGAGAATCTACAGATATGTACATGAGAGCAAACAGTAAGATGGCTGCCACAGTTGCAAGCACAGCACAGGCAGCGATCTGAAGTAGAGACAGACAAATAGCAGTAGTCGCCTACCTCAATCTCCTGCCTAAGGTCGTGTATATCCTTGTCAGTCCTGCCGTGCTTAAGTATAAACTTCATTGCGACCGTCTGAATCAAAATGAAAAATAGAAGCAAGCAAGCTGAATTAAGTACCACGGCACAGAAATGAATTCATCTAATCACCAGGATGGCAGGACATCTATGAGACTCAGATTATGGGGCGGTCGACAACCTGGAGAGTGTACTTGCGCCTGCCCTTGTAGACCTTCCCAAAGGAGCCCTCCCCGATGAGCTCTATGACATCGTAGTCCTCAATCCCCATCGCCCACCAGCCTCACGAAACCCTAGCTGCAATCGGAGGCCTTCCTGCTCGGCGATCAACCCAACCTGATGGAACCGTGGGGGCTGATTAGAGTAGAGTACATTAACAGGGTGCCACACAGAAAACGAATACGGCACCAAGTGGAGGGAGAGAGGGGAAATTCTCGGGCTCCATTTGGGAACAAACAAAAGGAAATGCTGGAACAAGGAATTGTTGAGTTATGATCCAAATTCGGCCGACTTCTGACGGAGCGAAGCGGAGGCCCGTCGCCGGAGGCTTGGGCCGTAGCGAAGCGGAGGCAGAAGTGGCCCATGAGGCCCGACCCAGATTCGGTTTGGCGGGTGCGGGGGGCGAAGGCCCCCGCGGTACGGTACATATACTCGTTTAGGGTTCTACCATGAGTGAATCCTCTTGTAAGCCGCCGTTCGGCGTTGTAACACAAACTCTTGATAGTGCATTGTTGCTGGCTGGTGCCCGTGGTTTTTTTCCCTTCCGCATTGGGAGGGTTTTCCACGTTAAACTCTTGTGTCCCCTGTGGTTTGATTTCTCGTTCTTCATCGTTGTTTCGGTCATCGGTTTATAACAGGAATCCGCCCAAGCAAAGGGTTACTTACCAGCACCGACGAGGAGCTCGATGTGATTCCGGGCGGATCGATCTCCGCTGCGCTCAAGTCCACGCAAGCAGGGAGTCGAGGGATGGAGGGCGGCTAGCTGGAGGAGACTTGGGTGCCGGCGGCGGCGGAGGAGGAAGAACTGGAACCCTCCGCGGCTCTCGGTCGAGTCTCGAGCAAGTTTGAGCAGGATCATGTCCTCCACACTCGCTTTGTTTTGTTGTTGGATAATGAATTGAATCTGGTAGGAGATAATACAGAATTATGGTTTTGTCAGTATTGGTTATGTTTCTGGAGGACTGGCCGGTGCGACAGGTTGAAGAAGAACTTGAATCCTCCACGGCTCTCGATCGATCTCGAGTTAAGGCGGTGTGGGAATGTTGACGGCCTTCGACCGGCTGCAAATGCAAAATAGTTGGCCGAAAGTGCCATCTCTCTATTTGAGTCCTAAGCTCCTCGAGTCTTTTAGCAATGCACTCAATGCATAACAAGCATTGCGGTCGTCACTTCCAAACTTGCACGAATCAACTGAGGCACCGGCACGCGCCTTACGAGTCAACGTAAAGCATGTTGCACTTTTCAGTTCTCTCTACATTTTTATCAGAAGCAAATTAAGCTGCAAAAGGTTATGCCAACGTTGCAAAGTTGTGGGAAATTATTACTAGCTGGCCACGTCCGAAGAATTTTTCACAGCAAAGAACTCTGCTACTTACTATACCTTGGTAGTGTAGTAAACATGAAATTAAGAGGACTCGAGAGTGAGCAGGAGTTAAGAATTCTGATCCCGGTTAATTAGACTGACTTTAACAATAATGTGCATTTCTGAGAGGCATACAGGACTTTGCCTCACCTACATAGTGTTTTGCTTTTCCTTCTCACAACACCATCTCCAACAGAGCAACTGCATCTCCATCTCCAATCGAACTCGCAGCACATTCCCCTCCGCCACTTGTCCACATGCCGAGCCGCCGCCGCTGCCGCTCCGCATCCCACGCGCCGCCTCCGCTCGAGCCCACGCCGGCGCCTCCTCGATGCGAGACGCACGCGCCGCGGCCGCCTCCACGTAAGCTCGCTCCGCCGCCCGCCGCGCGCCGTGCCACCGCCGCCGTCACGCGCGCCCCGCGGCGTTCCGCCCTGCACCCCGCGCCGAGCGCGCCGCTCGCTCAAGCGCTGCGAGCTGGAGCAACGGCGACCGGCAAGATGCGAGCTGAAGCAGCTGCCGACTGGAACGCATGCTTGACGGCCGCCACCCGAGCCTGCGTCCGTGGGGAAGGGAACAAGCCGCGGCAAAATTCCGGCGCGCCGCACTCCATGGCAGCACCAGCCCCGTCGGCTTTCACGTCGCCGGGAAGCACGCGCTCCGACCCCACGGCATCGCTGGCGCGGGATGCATGGCGCGGGCGGCTTGGGTGGGCCAGAGATGAACAGCTCGACATCTTCGGCACGCCCTCGCAGCTTCACTCTGGCGCACCCTCGCAGCTCCTCTTCGGCACGCCCTCCCAGGCTCCTCTCCGGCGCGCCCGCGCGGCCAGCTGAATCAATCGGGAGGCGCACGCCGGCCTCATCTTCCTCCCCTGCTACACGCCGCCCTCGCTGAGGCGACCGCGCCGTGGCCGCCGCCGCGCGCCGCTCCCCGTACCAGGCCGCCTCGTCCTCGCTGCGGCGACCGCCGCGCACCACTCCCTGTCCCCGGCCGCCTCGCCCTCGCCATTCCTGTCCGCCGCAGCGGTCCCGCCGCCCTGTCCCGCCGCGGCCCCGTCGTCTACCACCACACTGCCCCCAGCCTCCTTTCCGCCGTCGAGCTGCCACCCACCACCACGAACGCACTCCCCACGCCGGTCCCGAGCAGCAAGCAAGCAACCCCGCCCACCTCCGCGCCGGGCCCACCTTCACGCGAATGCATTCGAGGAGAGAGGCGCTCCATCTATGCGCCGTCTCTCTCCTCGAGTGCAAAGTGGATCACGCGTTTGCGATGGCTGTTGGAGCAAGATTCGGAGAGGCACAGTGCGGCGGGGCACGCATATATGCGTTTGCCCTGCCCTGTTGGAGTCAGTCTTAGATGCCGGACACATGGGGTGCGGACCCGAAAGGTTACAGACGACGCAGCGAGGAGCCACATCGGCGACCAAACAAAACTGGGAAAACTGTGTTCTCTGCCAGTAGGTAGCGCACTGGTGGGGGAGCCCAGGAGGGGCAGGCAGGCAGGCGGCGGCCATTGCCGTTCCAGCCAGCCGGCGGACGCAGGGGAAGGAAGGGAACGCACTTCCGCACAGCAGCGAGTCCCCACATGTGGACGGAACGACGACGAAAACGGGCGACGGCGACAGCGCTGTCTGACCTTTCGCGGGGCCCATTCTGCGTCGGAAAGCCACCGACCAGGGCCCACACCCCGTCTTTTCTGTCGCCAACCTCCGTCCGTCCCCGGCGAGGGGCCCGCCGTGACTCACGACCCTTCCCTCTCCGCCCCCGTCCCCATTACGCCGCCGACCCGATCGCTGCGACCATTTACGACGGCGTGTGATCGATCCCTTGCCGCTCCCTCTCTCTCAGCTCGCCACTGTTGCGCGAGCTGGCGGCTCCCAATGGCGGCGCAAGACGCCACCAGAGGACGGAATAATTGAGAGAGTCGCTTGTCGCACGCTTGCCTACCTAGGCAAGCAGGTTGATCGAGGGCGGGAGGCCATCCTGCAAGTGCAAGCCCGCCGGCCGTTTCCTCGGAAAACCGCATCGCCGCGCACGGGTGGCTCGTCGTGTGTACGCGCTCGCGGAATCGTGTGCGCCGCCGGTCGAATCGACCGTGCGCGTCGCGTCACGTTGTGGCTCGTGCCGAATACCTGCTGCAAGTAGAATGTGGAGTCGTCGTGGACGCGCACACGAACGGTCACGGAATGTTGGCTAGCTAGCTTCAGCCGCAAGGAGAGCATCTTTTGCTGCGTCAGCTGTGGCCTCATTTTTCCTACCGCCGCTCCATATATAGACGCCCAACTGGGAGCACGCGACTCGAGAGACAACTAACCAAACCGCACAGCAGCAGCTGATTGCCATCCAGCTCGGACTGACCGCTACGCCTTACTACCACCACCGGCGCCGCGGCTACAAATACCGTGGCCGGCGGCTAAACCCCTCGACCATTTCCTCCTTCGATCTCAGACAGAGAGTGAGATCACAGCGCCGCGCCACAGGGCCAACGCTAGCTAGCTTTGTTGGCTGGCTGGTGCTGGTTCTGAGCAGATCGACGACGTCCGTCCTCGGCATGCGCGGTTCTGCTCGCCAGGGAACAAATGGCGCCTGCTGCAGCTGCTTCGATCCACGCCGCCACCTCCGGCGCCGCCGCTGCTTCCAAGCGTCCGGCCGCTTCCGACGCTGAGCAGCTAGCAGTAGACTCCTCTGCTCTCCCCCAGGTCAGTCACTCACGATCTACTACTAAGGATCTGCCGTTTGTATAGCTGCTAACTATGTGCATGTCCACTGACTTCGTTGATTCGTGTTGCAGGGTGATGAGGCCGCGCTCAAGAGCCAGCAGCCCAAGCAGCAGCTCGAGTGCCCGCGCTGCCGCTCCACCAACACCAAGTTCTGCTACTACAACAACTACAGCACGGCGCAGCCGCGCCACTTCTGCCGCGCCTGCCGCCGCTACTGGACGCACGGCGGCACGCTGCGCAACGTCCCGGTCGGCGGCGCCACCCGCAGCAAGCGCCGCAGGGTCTCCGCCGAGCCGTCGTCCTCGCCGCCGCAGAAGACGGCAGCGCGCGTCGAGGACGCGTGCACGGACCTCCTCTCGACCACCACAGCGTTCCCGTTCCTCAGCGACGGCAGCTTCCTCCTGCCGCAGTTCGACCTCGGCGCCGTTGCACCGGCGACGGCGTTTTCGTCGTGGCCCTCGACGGTGGTCCCGGACTTTTTTGACGGGCTCGCGCCGTGGGACGACGGAACGGGTGGCGCTGCCGGTGTGGCAGGCGCGTGGGGCGACGTCGCCGGCCTGGAGCTCACCTGGCCACCGCTGCCGGGCAACTGATCACGGTAGCCGGTCGCCGTACGTTATGAGGCTCCGGTTTTAACAGTGCGGCCTCAGGTAGTGTGCTTCCCAGTATGCAATTGCTGTCTTGCTAAGCTATATATCTACTAGTAGGAATGTAAGCAGCTCAGTTCTCCAAATGATTTCGCTGTTCTCATCTTCACGTCCTTACGAATGATGAAGTGGTGGTTATTAGTTAAATCACTGAATCATGATCTGTAGTAGGTGGAGGATGTAGCTTCTGTGCAGTGTTATATGATAATAAAGTTAAGTTCTTATGAAGCATGAATAACATGTTGGTCCATATATCAGCAACGAAATGATAATCATCGTTGGCTGCTCAAGCAGCACATCAAGATGCAAGGAAGAATGGATGTAAACTGTAACGCATTGTGAAGAGTGAATGGGAAACATATCTCTGTGTATCACTGTAATACGAGAGAAGTAAGAATATGAACAAATGAAGGTATTGGCTGTCAAACATACAATTAGACAAAGCTTTCTATCAACAGACAAGACACCGAAACAGTAAAACTGTTGAACTAAAGATATCTATACAGCAAAAGAACAATCAACTCTGCATAATCTCACACTAGCTTTACACTTGAACTGGGAAGCCAAAATTCTGGAACACCCTGATTTCGCCTCCCCTTCCAGCCGTGACAATAACCAGACCCCATGCTGACCGGCGCTGAACATCCATAGCTCCAATGCAAAGATCAGATGAGCAGTGAGCAGGACTGCTCTTGGCAGACGGTAAATTTTCGTCAGGCCACGGTGAGGATGCTCCATCTACCGCATGCTTGCTGGCTGATTTGCCTTCTATGGCTGGGCTCTCATCGCATCTATTATCAGCTGCCTCCGAGTTTTGCTCATTGTTTTGTACAGGGACGTCACGGCCAGAGTTCGTAGCTCCATCTGAATCACTGTGTCTGCTGCTACGAGATCCAAATGAACCTCGGGCTTCAGCTCCGGGCCATGTGATAGCCACTGTCACATCATGGCAGTGGAAATGTTCATATGAGTTGGTTACATCAACTGCACTCCTGCTTCTGCTCGGGTGGGAACTGTTCTCATGTCTCCACATATAGACGTGAGAGTCCTCACTGGCACAGACTACATACTTCCCGTTTGGAGCTACAGAAGCCGAGATTTGGCTACTGGTGTTGCGGAACCCTGATGAAAGGATTAAATCATTAAACAGTAAATAAATGCAAAATCCTGCCACTAGCATACTAGCATATTACAGATGATAAAGGCGTGAATTATATTCCCCAAGAGGAAATCAAGTGAAACAATACAAGTAACTGATCTGAAAACATGAATCATATATGACTTAAACGGCAGGTAAATGAGGCGTTACCTTTGAATTTGTGAACCAATTCATCGCCATTGACAACTCGGATTCTTGAATCTGCAGATGTGATCAGAACTTCCGAGGAGCTTCCTGGAGCGAACTGTTGCATGAAACACAAATATCGAACTCAGATAAACACAAAGATCACATTGGAGGCATCAGATTAATGCATGACTTCCAGAGTAAAAAAAATCACCAAAGTTAAGAATGTGCCTTTCTTAACTAAGAAAACAAAGTTTGGCCCACACACACACACACACCCAAAAAAAAAAGTTATCTAGGAAATGCATGCTCTGTGATATGTACCTGGAAGCCAGTTATCTTCTTCTGGCCAGATTTCTTTTTCCTGATTCTTAAATCTATCTGACTTTTGTACTGAAGCTTATTCTCTGCAATCATTAAAGCAATTTGTGAGCTCATCATCTAAGAAAATCGAACTCAAAAGATTACTACAACTTTACTGGTGCCTAATACACAGAAGCTTCAGCAAAGGTTGAAAAAGAACTGCATATTACATGAGTCAGTATGAGTGAGAACAATTGTGTCATACCAGATGTATCAAATATATGGCAGCTTCCCTTGTGAGTGCCCACTAGCGCAACCTTCAAAATCCATATAGGAAATATAATATAAGCACATCTATTATACGATAAAAAGAAAGATTTACTACATGGAGACTACATCAACCTGCGCATCAGGGGAATAACAAGCAGCAGTAACCATCTCATGAAGATCATTCCAATCCTCAATTTTACGATCTTGAACATTCCAGATGCGAACTTTCTCATCCAATGATCCACTAATGAAGAAGTTGTCATTCACGGGATTGAACTGGATGCAAGTTACTGCAAAGTAGTTTGAACAGAAACAAGCAAATACACCGTCAGGCTGGTTCAAAGTCCAAACAAATACTTACAGTACCAAGGTAAAAAAAAAAAAAGGTATGGCCCTTTATCTTTAAGAAAAATATAGAATTTTTTTCCGACTAAACTCACCATAATCTGTATGCGAGAATGTTTTCAAACAGGTACTGGTAGTAATGTCCCAGAGTTTAACGGTCTTGTCCATGGATGATGAGAGCAAGTACTGGAAGAGGAAAAAAAAAGAAAAAAACATTTAGCGCCTCCAAAACGTACAAAACTTTCTGAAGTTTAAACTCTTTCCCATAAACCCAGTTTGCCTATAAATGTTTCATATAACTTTATCCTTTTTTGTTAGCAACCATTTGTGTGCATCCTGCTGTGTAAGCCTTGCAAATATTGGGACGAAAAGGTTTTGTTATTGTTGTTGTAATATTATGACTTATAATCAAGTAAGATTTAGTTCAAATGTGTTGATTGCAGAGTGAAAGCATGTGTGTACCCAGCATGAACTGGACGGAACTCTGTTGTTCAAAGCCCGTGATATATTTTAGAGGTAAGAACATCAAGGCTTGCAGTAGTTTCAAGGTATAAATGCAGTGTTAGCATATAACCCAGTCAAAATCAGGAGAAAACTTCAAAACCAAGTTGCAAGTATACCACACAAATGGATGTTAAAGAAAGCTCATAGTGGATATAGAAGGCTGATTTCTTGCTCATGAATTTGAACACTAAATGGCAGGGGTGGAGCCTCTTGGAGACCATCCTGGGCTCCGGCCCTCCCTTGCCTCACAATTTTTTGTGAAGAACATGACATGGCCACAATGGCACAAGTCCATTTATGCTACTAAAAACGTATCTAATGCTAGAACTAATACACCACCCCAACTCCCCAAGGACCGAGAAGTCACAATAATAAGCCTCCCGTTTCCTGTTCTCACGTTCTAACATGGAGAAAATAACTCAAGGTTTGATGCAGCAGGAGCAGGAATTAGCAGCCTCCTATTCCTGAGAGCCATGTTTATCACTTAATTGGCCCTTCCTTAATACTTTGTCACGCTCCGCCACTGCTACATGGGTCGTTACTAGTTACGTTATGCATAAGGGTAACAACAGAAACTATGTGATATTATCATTCATGAGACACAGGGGAACATTACTATTGATGGCGAGAAGTGTATAGTAAGATATGCAAGGTCAGCATTTGTTAAGGCCTTCTGCATGTCTTATGGAACCATGAATTAACAAACATATTGTACACGGCAGTTCAGATTCAATGAACTATGCGGTGTGTGGTAAGCATGTTTTGTCAGGATAACAACAGGTCTATGAAAATCGTTCAGCTAAACTACCATCTAATACTGCAAGAACAAACAGCAACTATTCGAACTATAACTACATAGGTGAAACTGCGGAGCAGCTCCCTATCTATGCTATGTAGTCCAGGAAAATGAGGAACAACTAGTATTTTCTTTACTGGACATGGAAATTATACCAAATTCTAACAGACAAGTAAATGGAGTCAATGGGAAAATTAAACCACAAGCCGCACAAAATCTTCATTCAGGACTAACGCAAAAGCAGAGAACATTCCACCAGTGCGAAACTGCAGTGTTCAACAACCAGGCCTACTGTTCTATTGACAATATGCAGCGTAACATTACATGACGAAACTATTAATTATGTCCAATTTCCCATGTGGCAAAATGACAAATATGTCTTGTTTGCAACATTGTATACTAATTTGGTTTTTAGCATTTATATTAAAAAAAATGATGGTATGTCCTTCCAACGATACTACTAGACATGATCAGAAGCAAACATGACACCTTCATTTCCATCCTAAATTGCAGTGCAGTGCAATTATTGCCTAAGGTGTTTCAAAATGTACACGAAAAGTACTAGAAAAAATATTTGCTAAAGCCGCTGAAGATTCAAACAAAGATCACAATTTCGCACCTGTGATTTGGACCATGAGAGATCCAGAACATCGGCAGCATGCTCCAGGAGTGAGCAAACAGGCTTGTCCCTGAAACCAAAGACACACTCAGGCACAACAAGATGATCAGAACCAACAGACTTCCGGTTGCTCTGCTTCCTCGGCCTCCTCTTCTTCTCCACATAGCCTCCATCACCGTCAGCACCGGTCAATGACAATGCTGCGATCTCTGGTGACCCATTCCCAACAACAGCGAGAAACGGGCTGCAGCCGCCGCCATTCTCCTTGGTCACTGAACCTTCTCCGAGCAACTCACCCTTTCTCTCACCCTCAAACACCTCCCACACATGGATCACACGATCCTCCCCAGCAGTGGCAAGGTATCGTCCATCCAAGCTGAAATTTATGCACCACACAGAGCCCGAGTGGGCGGCCAATTCCTGCGTCATGAACAGGCCGGTAAGCTCCTTGCAAGCCTTTCCGTACTGCCGCACCCGGACCCTGCCCGCGTTGCGAGAGCCAGAGCCATCAAGGCTATCATCTGTGGCAGAGCTGAGGCGCCGCGTTTCCCTCTCCTTCTTCTCCTTCTCCGTGTCCCTCTCCTCCGTGCCGCGTCGTCCGTACGCCACAGTGCCCGCCAGGTGCCTGATGCCGCGCAGCCAGCCGCCAGGCTTCCTCCGGGGCTTGGTCGCAGGGGCGGCGTGGTCGGCGGGGGACGAGGACGTGGCGGTGGTCGTCCGGCGCATGAGCTCGGTCACGATGGGGGAGCGGCCAATGCAGAGCTCGAATTCCTCGAGGGTGAGCTGCCGGCCAGTGCCGACCTCCCGGACCACCTCGTCGGGCACCTCCCCGACCTCGAACTCCGTGCCGTCGTCGAGGTTCCGGATCCGGCATTGCTCCACGACGCCGGAGCTGGGGTTCCGCGCCAGCGGCGGCTTCCCAAGCCCGGCGGATCTGGGCTCCTCCGCGGCGGCCGCCTCCGCCGCAGCCGGCTGGGGAACAAGAGGCGACGACGGTGGAGGAGACGCGGAAGGGGACGGCGAACGAGGCGAGTGACGCGGCGAGGGAGGCTGCGAGGGCTCGGAGGCGAGGCCGAGGCGCTGGAGCAGGAGCCGGCGGCGCTCCTCGACGGAGGTGGGCTCGGAGATCCAGACGTCGTACGCGGAGGAGACGGACGCGTGCGGGTGGTGGTGGTGGTGGCTGCGCCTGCGGCGGCGGTGGTCGGCGTCGTCGTCGGAAGCGGAGGTGGAGGAGCAGGAGGAGGAGAGGATCCGATCCAGCGACTCATAGAACTCCTCGTCCTCCTCCCGCTCCGCGCCCTCGCCCGCCGCCGCGGCCGGATCCAGGACCGCCGCCTCCGGCATTGCGGCTTCTACGGCTTCCCGTTCCGTCTCCGGCGCGGGGAAGCAAGCGCTCGCGCGGCGGGGCGGCGACGAGGAGCGGGCGAGGCGCCCCGCCCAAATGGCGATTTATATGGAGGTTTTGGTTTGGCGTTGTTTATTGTGCCTGCTTGTTTGTTTGTTTGTTTGTTTTACTGCTGCTGCTGCTGCGTGCGGGGGGCCACCTATACGTCCGCGAGCTGGAGCGCGGCGCCATTTGGCCGGGGCGCACGACCTTGCTGCTCGGCTTCGCCAGCACGTCCAGCTCTTTTTTCCCCTCTTTTTTTTCCCCTTTGGCCTGAAGAAGATGAAGAGGAAGCGCTCAACCAACGTCTGTCTGCTGATCCCAAGTATCAGGGGAGAGTATATCCTGGCCCGACCATGACGGGTGGGGCCCATGAGGAATATCTCCCGAAAATATTCTGATTTTCGTATAGCTACTGGTAGCCTCGAAGATCAGATTGGTTGGATAAGATCATGCTACGGGTGTGTCCCAAGTACCAACCATCCCGACGTCTTCCTCACGCTCAAGCTCGGTATTTTATCCGGTGAGTTTGTTCAAGGAAGAAAGAGGTTGTAAACAAGTGATTTGTCTTATGAACCGACTGGTTCTCTTGTTTCTTGCTCCACCGAATGGCGACATTGGCGAGCTCGTGTCGTCCGGCGACAGATGGCGCAAAGCATGTAGTAGGAGTAATAAACCTACACATGGTCACCAGGATGGGTTGATTGTGGATTAGGCAACAGGGGCATGCAGTGGCCACGATCAAATGCGGCGTGCCACTGATTGGCAGCTAGCGGAGGCTTCACGTACGCGGTGGTGGTGGCGTGCGAAGCTCCCGGCACGACGAGATTTGAAGAGAGAATTACGTGGAGGGGAGTTCACGCCGCGTTGCTGCCTGCCTGCCTTTTGTTGCCTCGTTCCCTTGGACTTCACTTGTTAGGAGAGGATGCAGCGACGTCCATGAATCACGACTCATGCACGTGCCCCGCTCATTGGCGCAGCTGGAATGCTGCTGCACTGCATCCTGCTCCCGCGTCTGCGTCACGGCACGCCTATGAGCTTTAGAGAATGTGTGTATAATTACCGAAAATCTTGCTTATATAGTTCACCGGCCGTTTCCTGTAAAAAACTAAGGCAAGCTCATCAGCTGTGTCAACTGATAATGGGAGGCGTGTTCTTCAACCAGCCGCGTGCAAACTGGACACGGGAGAGAGGCTGGTAACAGTTGGTGGGGAGGAAGGTGAACGGAGGAGGAGCTAGCTGCTGCTGGCGCGCAATAATGGAGTCGTCGGCGGCACGTTGCAGTGCTTTTTATCAGGTCAATGGCTAATCAAGCTGGTTCGCCTAATACTCCATCTGAGAAGTGTGAGCCCCCTATGGATCTGAATTCTGAAAACTCCAGCTGATTAAAGAGGACAGGCCAGCTTTATTAGCGTGCTTTTCTTAATTATTAGCTTCTTCTTCCTAGCTAATCCTTTTCTCTAATCCGTGTCCACCACACCAACCACGCACGGAGCTGCTAGGTAATAGAAAAACAGGGAGCGCACGTTCCAGGATCTCATATGGTTGGAGAGGGCTCGAGAAGAAGGCTTGATTAGATTCCAGCCTAGATCGTTAACATGCGCGCCTGACCGATCAGTCTCGTTGGTTCGTGCTCGATCAGAAGGCAATTGGCATCTGCTGCACAGTTGGTGCGTGCAGTGCCCGAAAGGAAGGAATCCGAAGAAGATCGATCGCACGGGTGGGTTAGCTGATCTTAGCTGTAAGTAAGTGTGCGCGCGCGCGGCCGGCCATCTTTTCTTGACACATGGATCCAGCCTCGCTTTCTGCAGGTTGGTTAGCGTTTGTGTCATAATAACACGACATGATCCGCACTGTCTGTTAGCGTACAAACGAAGCAGAAGACAGCCGCGGATGAGCTGACATGGATGGTCTTGCATATTGCGAGGTCGATTACTTTGTATAAACTCGGTCATAAAGCAAATCTCCCTTTCAACTGAACATGTGTTAAATGACCATGCATGTAGGACATGTAGCAATGCTGTTGAGGCAGATCAGAAAGGACGTACTGATGATTGATCAACCCTTATGATTAGATTACATTAACGTGCTTCTTACCGTGGTGAAGGTCAGCGCGATCGATCTACACAGTAGCCTGTCGTGGGTTTGGTGCTCCCTAGCCAGGTCCAAGATCTTTCAGCCTGGCCCTCAACATGAGGTAGGAGTAGGCCGGTACACTAGCTAGGTCCAAGCAGCACCCCCTAGCTAGTCGTACGTAGCAGGGTGGTCACGTAGTACGCGCGCATGTTGCTTGTCTTATATATTTTCGGACCTACGTTTACCTAGCTACTCTTCACGGAGAACATGTGCAGCCACGCCACCCAGCTACAGTACTCGCGGCCACGGAGCAGACGCAAAGGCATCCATGGGAACCATGCAGGGCAGGTCGCTTCTTCCGTCCGTCCATGTCCCTGATTGTCACATCGATGAATCTTGGTCCCTGCTGCCGGGAGGACGAGTCTGAACGGGATTGTCGTCCATATGAACAACAGTTGTGCAGTAGTACTGTATTACGATTTGATCATGCGTGACAATGGATGATGGCCCGGATCCATGCATGGAGAGTGCCATCAGTTTGAAAAGTGAGGCCGGCATGCCTGTTTCCGGTAATCCAGTCCAGTAGTCCAGCCACGATTTGACGGAGCGACGCTGATCAAGGACCCAAAAACTAGGACAATCTAAGGCTACATGCTTTTCAAGGACGACAGAACGAGACATGATGAATTTAGCATTCAGATCTCAAAGGAACCGGTAAAATGTGATTGGGGGGAGCCATTCCATTCGGTTGAGCGCGCGAGTCACCAAGGTTTGAAAATTCATCTGATTGCGATCCTCCGGTCACATCAAACGAACGAAAGCCGAATTTGTTGCCAGCAAGGAACATGCCCACCGGACGGACGGATTCGCGTGAGCAGACACTGCGGACTGCAGCTGCCGCCGTTGTCGCCAGCAGTCGTACATACATACATTGGCTACATACATACTGGAGTACTACTGCAATACTATACGTGGCTCCCTACTTCGGCTTGCCGGATTGCTCAGGGACAAGCGAGCATGCGGAATTGCGCTGCAGAGACAACCCAGGACGCGATCCTGTTAAAAAAGGATAGTGTGGGAATTTTACAGGGCGATGAATCGACGACGACCGGTTGCACCGACCACGTCGCGGTCCCCCAACTCCCTAACCAGATGCTCGGCGTCGCTTGTTTATGCACAAGGCAGGACGCGCGCGACAAGGATAGTGTTTAACTGTTTATGCGTGTGACAAAACAATGTGATCACAGTTTTCAGTAAACAAAAAAAAGCCTTGCTGCACACACCGGGAGCAGGACCGCCGCGGCTTCGTGAATTCGTACAGATCGGGATTACCGAAAGGTTATCTTGCCGCAGGCACAGGAACCCTATAGTCAATCTGATGAGCTCCGCGTGTGAATCTAATATGCACAGAAAAATCCATTTCTGCCGGCCAATATGTATGTTCTGTTCCTGACAGAATCACAGAGGAGGTTCACACGCGGCACAGGGCGGTACTAGTACTACCATCACACACGTTCACAAGCTGGTCAATGACTCGTGGAGGAATGCACGCACACTGGGCACGGACACGCATGTACAGGCTGCATGTAGTCAAGCACTTGATGAAATGAAACAAGGGATGAGAGGAGAATTAAGCTACATGCGCGTCATGCCGATGCCGCCGACGATGGGCGGCGGCACTGCGTTGCGGGCCTTGGCGTAGAAGATGTAGTGCAGCTCGGCGAAGAGCGCCGTGAGGAAGGTGAAGGCGGCGCCGGCGGCGAAGACGCCCTTGCGGAGCTTGGCGCACTGGGGCGGGCCCTCGCTGAAACGGCTGGCGTACTTGGTGTGGTACGCGTTCCGGACCGAACCCGCAAGCAGGCACAGCTCCGCAATCACGAATGTGATCCTGCACTCACACAATGCATCAGACAAAGTCGGTTCAATTCAAGTCACTGTAAACTGAATGAACTCTGAAATACTACTACTAGCCTACCGCGTTGCTGAACTTAATTACAGTAGTTTCGTGATTTATAATTTGTTGAAGTTAGTTGGTAACACGACTGAGTCAGAAAAAGGGAGAATTTATTCTCTAGTGCACTGCACGAAAGGGCATCAGCTGGGATAATAGTTCAGACGATAAACCCATCAGCTCCGGTTTCCCACTTTCCCTTGCCCCGCAGGTGTTCACAAGCAGCCCAAGTCAAGCCTGAATTGAAATGGCTGTTCTCCATCTATGGGTGAGTTTGTGCCACCCTGCAAGTTTATTTCCCCCCACAAAGCCAGACAACTTTCATTTACAGCAATATAATTATCCAGAGACTGACACGCAAGTTCAGTGGCCAGATGATCACGAGGCACGCATTTGTTAATATCTACGAATTGGAAGTTCCAAGCCGCCAAAGTCAACTGACAAAATTGTAAGTCGAAGCGATTAGCTGGCCAACCACCATACAAAACCCTGAATTCCGATGGCGTACTCACGAAATCAAAACGCAAATCACGAAATCAAAACGCAAGGCTGCTGCCAATTACTTTCCGTATTTTGATCGAAGGAGAACACTACAGTGCTGATAGTCAATATCCACGGCGAAGCGTTGGATGCAAGAGCAGAGTTACCAGCAGATGATGAAGCAGATGCCGGAGAAGGCCCGCCACCGTCCCGGCGAGAGCGCGCGGCCGCAGCAGAAGCAGCGGCTGACCACCATCACCACCACCTGGCTGGCCAGCAGCAGCAGCAGCGCGCTCACGCCGTACGCCGTGGACGCGTCGGAGCTGTACACGCAGTAGGCGCTCCCGCTCAAGTCCACGTCCACGTACGCCTGCGCGATCGGTCGGTCGACCACACACAATCACACGGTGCAAACGAATGATCACATGAGTATGAATTCGTGTTACTACAGCAGCAGGCTTACCGAGCTGCGGCGGCGCTCGGCGCCGATGGCGAGGACGAAGGCGAGCACGTCCAAGACGAAGACGACGGCGATGACAATTATGGACGCCATGGACGGAGCTCTCTTGACGAGGATTTATCGGATGAATCAACTGACTGGAGCTCCTCGCTTTCCCTTTCGTCGGCACAAAAACAAAAGAGGAAGCGGATTAGACCAAACCGGGGGATATGGAGGGTGGAAAGCTGGCAGCTGGGCTTAGCTTAGCGATGCGGCACTAGCGCTGCTCTGACGTTGACGTGCTAGGCCAGAGCTGCCCGTCCGTTGGCGCGACGGCATCACCAGCTTTTCTCTGGTTGACGAGCGGGGCCCGCCGTGACAATCCCAGATTCGGGCATGATTGATCGGAGCGGCGCGAGGTCATCAGTGCGGTATGATGCGGCAGATGACAAGTGTTTTTCCTTGGGGTCGAAGAATTTGACGACGCAGCAGCATCCACCACCCATAAGGATTCAGTGAAGGGCTGAAGGCAACCAGGGCGAGAGTGCAGCAAGCTTTTTCTTTCTTTAGCTCGACCTACTAACTTTGCTAGCCGATGCAGACCAGCTGTACCAAAAAAAACAACGACGGGCCAATCGACCAAAGGTGAAAAAGACATGAATCGGTTACCTATAGTGTTTTGCGGTTGCAACCTGTTAGTAGGTTGACACGAATCGGTTACCTCGAGTGTTTCAGATTCATTTTCTTTCTTGTTCTTTTCTGTTCATGTCGTCCACTTTGATTGCTTGTGCTAGCAGATGAGTCGTGCGATGATGTAGAAGGAAGAAAACAGCGGAGGCTTGTGCTGCAGTTGTCGCTACCTCGTGCGTGACAAGAATAGGAACTGACAAGCACGAGCTTCTGTTAGCAGATGAGCAGGCGATTGTGCTAGAAGAATACGAACTGAGCAGATGCTTGTGCTAGCAGACGTATAAAGAAGAAAACGGATTGGAGCAGCCGCCGCGTATTTAATCCGACGCAATCGAAACGCCGCTCGGGGGAGAGAACGAAGTGTCCGGCCGAATGCGCTCATAGTTTGCGAATTTTTCGTTGGGCCTAAATGCACCCCTAAAATACACGAACTGAGGTAGTGGTTGACTATTAGAAAGAAATCGATTTCAGAGACTAATTGTTTTTTTTTTGCAAGAAGACTAACTGTTAGTTGACTTATTTCAGTCCATAAAAGATCCAAACAGAAGGAACAAATAAATGACTATTTTTTAGCCACCAAAAGACTAATGCGGACTAACAGTTAGCTTTGTTTGAGTATAAAAAAATCGTAGGAAGGGCAAGAATAACGAGATGTAATGTGGCAAGGAAGATAAAAGAGGCACAATTAAGCGATGCTGCTCCGGCGCCTGACCAGGCCCTCATTTCCGCCCAGGGGCGGAGACTGGGGGGGGGGAGCAGGGGCCTGGCCCCCCCCCCCCGCCTCCCCTAACAAAGGTAATTTTCTACAGTAGCCCTCCAAATTAGCTGCTAATTACCATGGTTAAGCACTAATTGACCCCCTCATGAATTTTTTTTGTAGCTAGGCCCCCCTTATACTTAAATCCTGGCTCCGCCCCTGTTTCCGCCTCCAGGGCAGGGGCGGAGCTACGTGTATAGCTCTGGGTGCGGCCGCACCCAGGGCTTTTGAAACTTTTAGTGATATATGCTCTATTTTCACCATATACGTACTTACTTAGCTTATCATCATGCACCTACAAGGTCAAAAAATCAAGATCAAGCAGCCTAGATTGCGGTGCCGCACCCCATTCGACAAACCCTAGCTCCGCCCCTGCTCCAGGGCTGAGCGTCTGTCTCCTGACGTCACAAACAGACCAATCTGATTGTTTCCCGAGACATTCTCAAATTAAGAGCACCTGATCATTCTCTGTGATCAGCGTATTTTTCATCCATAACTAGCACATGCGACCTAAACTCCATTGAACCTGTGTGCAGTGGCGGAGGACGGAAAAAAAATCAAGGTGTGGCGAAGTTGATAGCTAACACTATGACACAAAATTAAAATACTCAATACATACCCAATAAAGCCAATGACAGATAATTTTATGTCAAATTATACTGTTAAAAGCTTGCAATACTTTCATTAATTTTTATCTGTCTTTTCCTTTATTATCCATCAACGAATCAGCAGATTAGCTTTTCAATGTTTGAGCACTCAGTGGCCCTCGCGTTTGAAATTGCAACATGAACTGCCTGATTACTCGGGCAGCGTGAATGTGTGATTTAGCAGGTGACGGCTTCCTCAGCTCCGTGCGAGCGGGAGACGGTACGTGCGACCGATTTTCCGCTCGATGTTGCGTCGCATCGGCGTCGCCGTTTGACACGCCATCAGAAGTTCAGAACCCAGCGGGCAGCCTCAAAGCTTTGTCATCGAAGAGGACCACCATAATATATGGGCCACAGACGCACAATTGGCAGCCCAACTATCCATAAGCCATAGCCCACACGCCACGGACCCACCATAAGCCATATTTTGGTCATCTTCTTCCTTCGTCTGTTGGCTCTGACGGAGCTCGCAGGCTTTCAATGGCGGCGCAGGTGTCTGAACATCAGATTAGAGGAATGATAGGGGGAATTTGAGGCAAAATCAAGGTATGGCGAGCGCCCTACCTTGCCCTACCGAGAGCTCCGCCACTGCCTGTGTGTTGCGGCTTCACGACCGGATCTTCTCGCTGACTAGAAATTACGAGCGGCAATGCCGCGCTAGTCTCGCTTTTGACGGATGCCAATCGGCCCGTGCCACCTCTTCGCTGCACTCCTCAACCTGTAGCAGATCGACACATATGCGCCTGCCTGTTCTGTTGTCGGCTGCCGCGCAGCTTTGCAGGGCCCGTTCGGCTTGGCTCGAGCGCGGTGGGCTTACACGTCGCGTTCATGGGCCGCCTCCCTCTTTGTCCTCCTTCCTTTGCCTAGCGCCAAGCTCGGCCCGCCACGCCCCCGCGACCCGGCCTCCGCCTGCGCTTTGCTCCTCGCGGAGTCAGCTTCTTTGGACTCGGATATTTTTAGTTAGACCAACACCTGAGCTGCGTACTGGTTTGGGCTGGGCCAAACCCACGAATTCGCTGCGTACTAGTCTGGGCTGCCCAACCCATGAATTAGCACGTGTGTGGGTTCAAAGTGCCTTTTTCTTTAAGGAAAAGTCTAAGGCGCGGCGCGACGCGCGCGTCCGGTGCGGCCTGGCCCAAGGTGGCGGAGCGCGATGGCTGGGCGGGCGCCCGCGGCACGGCGTCGAGGGCGTCGCTGACGGTGGGGGAGGGCAGAAGGGGTTAAGGTTCCTAGGTTGTTGGGAGAGGTGGGGACTGCTATCACTGCCGGACATAAAGGAGGGTTCGGGGGGCGGCGAGGCGACGGTGGCGCTGCCTCAGCCGCGGGCGGCCGGCGGACGGGGTAGGCGGCGGGGGCATCACGTCCCGACAGGTTAGCGCGGGCGGCGGTGGTGGATGCGACCGGCCGCCCGGGGGTGGTGGCGGGCGAGGGTGCGGCGGTCGACGACAGGACATCGAAGTCGGGAGAATGAAGATGAATGGGACACATGGCGGCCGTGGGGGAGGGACGCGCGATAACCTCTTTTTTAATGTTATGATTCAAAAAGTGAAGCTAGAACTAGTGAACTCGCACACTTGTGCAGTGTAAACTTAAATTTGCGCATCTAAAAAGAAATCTTAACGTTTAGGTAAACACACATTTGAGCTTTCTGAATTGTTCGGAAAAAAGCAAGCCATGACCTGATGGTCACAGTACAGTTGAACCGAGAAAAAGCATGTCCCTTCCCTTCTATATCAGACTGACTCCAACAAGCAGTATGCAATTCGGAGAGCCAATTGGGTTTTGCCTCGCTTCTACAGTCAACAGACTAACCCATTTTCATCCGTGACTCCAACAGAAGACGCAAGTTACGAGAGCCAAATGGCCCTGTGCCGCCGACGCCGAGCTCGCCCGGCGCCGCCGCGGCCGCACCGCGCGCCCGAGCTCGCCTTGCGCCGCGCCCGCACCGTGCGCCCGCGCTCTCCGTGCGCCGCCACCGCCTTGCGCCGCGCCCGCACTCGCCCTGCGCGCTGCCGCGCGCGCGCCCTGCGCCGCCGCCGTTGCTCGCCCGCGCCGCGAGAGCCTACGCGTCCACCACGGAGATGGAGTCCTTCCCAGCCAGCGTGGGGAGCGGGGCCTTCACCGTCTTGAGCGACGTCTTGGGGTAGTAGGCCGGCAGCGCGTGGTACTTGAGGAGCGTGGTGAGGTTGGCGCTGGACATCTTCCTCACGTCCGTGCGCGTCCTTGGCCATGAACGCGGCGTCGTTGGGCGCGAACAGGGTGAGGCCCTTGTCCATGGCCGCCTCGTACGCCTTGAGCACGCCGGTGCTGGTGATGACCGCGGCGAACTGCTTGCACCCGGCCCGCTCCAGCAGCAGGGTGAGGTTGGCCGTGGACGGCGTGTCGAAGAGGCCGTCGAACTCGATGGGCGCCGAGATCTCGAGGATGGCGAACTTGAACGGCATCGTCTGCACCTCCTTGGTCACGGTGGACACCGTGGCGTCGGCCGTGGCGGACGAGAAGCTGTACTTGCCGTCCACCACGTCGGTGACCTTCACGTTCCCCGTGGCGCTCACGGCGTCACCGGTGGCCTGGTACAGCGTGTCGGCGCTCTGGCCGCCGTACTTCTTCACCTTCTTGTGGTCGTAGTAGTCCAGCACTGCGAGGAGGCGGAGCGCGTTCTTGATGGCCGGCAGCGAGTCGCCGGCGTCGGAGACGAGCGTGGACATGGCGGCGTCGGAGAGCACGAGGATGGTCATCGACGTCGACTGCCGGTCGTTGATCTCGTCGCACACCCTCCTCTCCGACAGGTACTTGTTGTACAGATTGTACTCCTTGTACCCGGCGAGCATGGTCGTGATGTTGCGCCCGCGCACCACCGATACCATCGGCAGCAGAAGGCAGGCTAACAGAGCCGCCGCAAAAAGGCGCTGCGTCGCCATGGCCGCGGCAACTCACTCCTCACACTACTCCCGTGACCGTGAGTGACTCACTGATTGGAATCAAAGATAGTACTAGCTTGTAGCAAGTTGAGCAAGCTGTTAGCCCGTCAAGTGTCAAGTGAGTAATCAACTACGGTTTGCGAGGTTGGTGAGGCTACGGGCACGGAAGGTAGTGCAATGCGGCGGCTGTTTTGCAAGGTGAGCGCGCGCGCACGCACATGGTGATAGGCTGGACATCGTTGGCGCGGGGAGGACGACCACCGGTGACTCCAACAGAAGACGCAAGTTACGAGAAGCAAATGGCCCCGTGCCGCCGACGCCGAGCTCGCCCGGCGCCGCCGCGGCCGCACCGCGCGCCCGAGGTCGCCTTGCGCCGCGCCCGCACCGTGCGCCGCCGCCGCCTTGCGCCGCGCCCGCCTTGCCGCGCCCGCACTCGCCCTGCGCGCTGCCACGAGCGCGCCCTGCGCCGCCGCCGCTGCTCGCCCGCGCCGCGAGAGCCTACGCGCCCACGCCACCGCGCGCTGCGAGAGCCCTACGCGCCCACGCCGCCGCGCGCCACGAGAGCCCACCACGATCACCACCACCGTCACCGTCGGGGGGCACCGAGTGGAAGAAGAGGAGGTCGTCCAGGCAGCAGCGCGTGGAGCTCCAGCAGGCACGTGGCGCACTCCCGCGCGGGGAAGGAGGAGGAGGACGAAGGGGAGCCCGGGAACAGCAACTACCAGCAGCGCCGCCCCTCTTCGCCTCCATCTTCCTCAACGGCGACTCCGCCCTCGGCGCGCTCCACCTCGCGCTCGACCCGGCCTCCCCGAAGGTGGCAGAGCCCGCACCATCCTCGCCGCCATCCCCGTCCGGCAGCGCGTGCCCGCCTCCGCCTCCCATCTTGCCGGGGCGGCGCACGGAATCTCGGAGCGCGGCTCAGGCGTCGCCCGTGAGGTCTCGCGACGACAGCCGCCAGAGCCGCCACCACAGTAGGCGCAGCCGTGGCCTCAGCGGGCACGAAGCTCGTCGTCTTTCTCCTCCCCAATCCCCGGGTCAAACGCCCGCTCGGCGGCCGCGCTCTCCCGCCCCTCGTCCGGCGCCGCTGTCGGCGTCCATCCGCAGCTCGAGCAGCCGCAGCGAAGGCGCGCCATGGAGAAGGGGCAGTTCCGCGGGAAGAAGAGCGGCGAGGCGTGGAGCCGGGACGGAGGTGCTGACGCGGACGAGGATGCATCGGAGGAGAGAGGTTGTGCATTTTTGCACCTTCTCTCTCTTCAAAGGGCAAAATGGCTACTCATTTGCCTACTCTGTTGGAGCTCATTCTCATGATGCACAGTAGCAGCTGAGATCCATTTTTGAGTTTGCATACCGGTTTGCATATGCTATTGGAGTCAGTCTGAGGGGGTGTTCGTTGCACCCCCTCTAAACTTTAACACCCGTCACATCAAAGAGAATCTTACTATTTAAACATATTTTTATTAATTTAATACAAAACCTATGTCACGACCCCTTCTAAATCACGAGACGAATTTAATGAGCCTAATTAATCTATGTTTTGCTACAGTGATGCTACAGTAACTATCGTCTAATCACGCTTTAATTACCCTCATTAGATTCGTCTCGCGAATTCGAGCAGAGTTCTAAAATTAGTTTTATAATTAAACTTTATTTATAATCACAATATTCGTTGGAAAAATCCTCCAAAATTTAGAACCCAACGAACACCCCTCAGTCGAAGAGAAAGCGTCAGAACCGTGTTTTGGATTTTTCCCCCCCTCAGTCGAAGAGAAAGCGTCAGAACCATGTTTTGGATTTTTCCCCGCGGCTGTTGATCAGAGCCTGGTCCGTCGCCCACGAGGAGCGCCGTGCAGATATGCGGCCTCGTGCTGGCTTCGCTTTTGCGCTGGAGCGCAGCAGAAAAGCGCCGTGCAGACGCAGGGAGGACGCGTGTCCTATTCCAAGGCGTGTCCGCGGCCGACAAGTGGGGCGCCACGGGCGCGCGCAGAAGCTGATTACTCGGAGCCCCCACCCACCGTCCGGAACCCACACAACCCGAGGCCAACCTCGCCGCCTCCGCCCACTCCCAATCTCTTCCTTCTCCCCGCGCCGCCTGCCGTTTCCTCCGCCGCCGCGATTAGGCTTGGCCCCGTCCTACTGCGACCGCGGTCGAGCGTTCCGTAAGGCGGGTGTTGTGCCGCGCGGGGTGGCCGGGCGCCGGCATGCTCGCAGCTTGCCCGGCTCCTCGGCCGCCACCTCGACGGCTTCTCCATATCCGCGAGCCGGTGCCGTGCGTGACGATGGCCCGTCGTACCGCGACCGCGTCGCCGCGGTGGGGCGTTTTGTAATGCCGGCGCGCCGCGAGGGGCGAGCGTCGGGCCGCCACCGCCGCGCGGGTTGGCCGGGCGCCGGCGTATCCCCGCTCTCTCCCGGACGATCAACACGGCCGCCGCCGCCGGCGTTTGCCGGGCTCCTCGGGGACGCGGCCGCCACGCCGACGCCTTCTCCATGTCCGCCAGCCGGCGTCGGACGCCGCCGCCGCGGCCTCGTGCGTTGCCTGGACGGGCGCCACCGGCGCTGGCCCGCCGCGCCGCCCCCGCCTTGGCGTGGCGCCCGTGTTTCTCCGCAACTCTGCTGCCACCGCACGCGGCGGGGCCACACCCGGCACCACAGGTACTGGCACCCCAGACCAACCAAACCTGTCTATTTGCGAATTTGAATTTTGAACTCGCATTTGCATCTGGCGGTAGCTTTGCTCATTTCCATTTTCCGGTTAGCATGTTCAGCAAAACACCAAGTTTATTTCATACTCGTGTAATCGTGTGGCTGCTAAGTTTATAGTACGAGTATCTCACAGGAATGTACTTCTACCAGTAGTACGAGAGTTTGGCATGCCTCGCATGAGATATTTTTGTGCGCGGTTCTAGAATATTCGGGGGTTAAAAGAAAAAGGAGGCCGGGCGCCTGCCACTGTAACAGCAGAAGTACCCTCCAAGAAATGGTGACGGCCTGAAACGGAGTCACCCGTGTTTCGTTCGACGTTAATCGCCGGGTTACTGTAATCCACTTTATCATGTTTGCAATTATAAGCATAGTACGTGCATTTACTATGTACTAATCTGGTTTAGTTACACTAACCAATTTCCTGATTAGGCCAAGGCAAGACGGCGTGAACTTTTCCGCTTCCCGGTCGCGGGAGGCGTGACCGGGCGGAGCCGAGCCGAGCTGAACTCAGCCGGAGCCGAGGGGAGAGAGCGCGCGCACGCGGGCGAAGCCTCCGCGCGGAGTGCTGGGAAGCACCGGCTATAAAGGGCGGCCAACTGCAATCTCTCTCCTCCCTCTCTCCTGGCAAGGCCTCTGCTTGGAAGGCGAAGGCGATCGAGAACCTGCTCTCCCCTGCCGCAAAGACCAGTAGCTTGGTGAGATCTCCATGCCCCTCCTCCCTCTCTCCCTTTGTTCGTCTGCTTCCTCCCCCGAAACCCTCTTCCGGTGAACGTAAGATCGATTCCTTCTATCGCTGCACTTGCGCTGCGATCTCGTCTTGCTCCTGTGCGTGCTCTGATCTGTATGCCGTGGTGTTTTAAATGTTGCTGCTGTTTTCCTTCCGTGGAGCAGATTCCGTTCGTGCTGTGCTTGAGGCTCTTCGGTTCACGAAATTTTGGGCGGGTTTGAATCGTTTGACTCGCGCGGATTTGTTCTTATCGCGAGTCGTGCTTGTTTCTGCTGTTTGGCGGTGTTGCGGTTCCTGGGTTTGCTCTTGCGGTGGGTTTCCTGGGGAAGGGGGAGGTGGCCAGCGAGCACCGGTGACACCATGGTGATCTCCGCTCGCCTCACTCCTCACGGATTTCTCCTGCTGCCTGTGGATCGTTTGCGGGGATTTAATTTCGGGGGAGGAAGCTGACGAACGAAGCAAGGAGAAAGGGAAGATGGCGTGGAGATTCCCTTCTCCTGCTGCTTTGCGCTGCGATCTCGTCTTGCTCCTGTGCATGCGCCGATCTATGTGCTGCTGTTTTCCTTGTCGTGGAGCGGATTCCGTTCGTGCTGTGCTTGAGGGTTTTCGGTTCAGGAATTTTTGGGCGCGTTTGATTTGCGCGGATTTGTTCTTATCGCGAGTTCGTGCTTGTTTCTGCTGTTTGGCGGTGTTGCAGTTCCTGGATTTGCTCTTGCGGTGGGTTTCCTGGGGAAGGGGGAGGTGGCCAGCGAGCACCGGTGTCCACCCCATGGTGATCTCCGCTCGCCTCACTCCTCTCGGGACTTGGCGTGCCGTTTCTTCTGGTTCTTCCTGCTGCACGCCTCCACGTGTTGTTCTCGGTGTTCATGATGCGGAATTACGAAATGCTGGTGATCGGACTTTCGGTTCGTGCGGGAGTTCGTGAATCCTCTCGAGGCAATTTCGGTGTTCCAAAAGTTTGTGAGATCTTACCCGCAGTTCGGCCTGCTCTTGTGTCCTTGATTTGTTTCTGTGTGTGTATGTGTGGTCGTTTTCCTGGGGAGAGGAGGTGGCCAAGGAGCACCGCGAACCCATGGTGTTCTCTCTTTGCCTTTCCGCTCGAAATCTTCCTCACTGATCTTCTTATCAACGGTTTCTTCGTCATGGTTCCTGTCTCTCTTGCTACTGCTGATGCTCCTCACAACTCGAGAATAAATCTGGTCGCGTTTGCCTTCCTTTTCCTTTGTACTTTATTTAGGCGTCTTCGAAATGTTTAAGAGGTCGTTGTTCCTTCATGTGGGTTTAGGGTTTTAGAAACGTGTAGATTGAACCGCCCTTTTCTCATCCCTCTTGCTGTTGATGTCCTCAAATCTCGAATTAGCTAATGCACTTGCGGCAGAGACTGTCTCTGACTATCGCACATGCCTGTTTCGTTGTTTCCTCCTTTGCATCTGTTAGCCAGGGCTCCGCTTGTTGAATTTACTTTGCTCACCGATGTCTGATTGGTTATTCTTTATCTTTGGTTAACATTTCGTGATTTATCTTTTTACTGCTTGCCAATGTAATTTGTGCACTCCTGCTGCGTATGCTTAATTCCTTCTCAGCAAAACTGTACTACTAAACCATCCTATGAAAATAAATATCTATTCCGTTCGTTGATTGATTCCTGGACGAATTGTTTTCTGTGTTATCAACAATCCGATGTCAGTGTGTCCATCATTTCGTCGAATTTTCTCATCGGAATTGTTCATATCGCGAGTTAGTGTGTGTTTCTGCTGTGTGGCGGTGTTGCCGTTCCTGGGTTTGCTCTTGCAGTGGATTTCTGGGGAAGAAGGAGGTGGCCAGCGAGCACCGACGATCCCATGGTGATCTCCGCTCGCCTCGCCCTCGGAACTCAGCGTGCCGTTTCATTTGATTCTTCCTGCTGCCTTATTAATTGACGCCTCCATGTGTTGTTCTCGGTATTCAAACTGGAATTACGAAGTGCTGTTGATGAGCACTTTCCATTCGTCTGGGAGCTCGTCAATCTCTTAGGCAATTTCAGTGTTCCCATTTGCGAGTTTTTAATCGCAGTTTGGCCTGCTTGTTCTTCTAACTGATATTGTTTTTCTCATATGCAGAAGATGGAAGGAAGGGCACGAGTTCCGCGAACTGCAACTGCCCCCGCAAGGCGAGTTCGTGCTGGGACGTACAAAGCAATGAGGACTGTTGCGCGACTGATCGCAAATCAGCGGGCGGCAGCTGCACTCCCGACCGGAGTGATGATCGCCCCGGCGGCCGGCGCCATCCTGCCTGCACCCGTCCCTGCCGCCGCCGCCGCCGCCGCCATCCTGCCTGCACCGGTCCCTGACGCCGCCGCCGCCGCCGCCGGCCCAGGCGCTATGGTGGTAGCTGGGGGGCCTGCCCTGGCCATGGGGGCTCCGGCCCTGCCTAACCTGGAGGATAACTAGGCGCTGGCCATGTACCGGAAATGGTGTCGTTGGTTGATCTTGTTAAGTGACCATGCAGATTTAGACCATGTTTTCCGTTTGCTTCCTTTATGCAGAATTGGTTGTACTATTACTTGCATGATCATGTTGCAATTCTCCTGTGAAGTTGCACTTACTTCAGATAAGATGTTGCCATGCTGGCATAAGAGTAATACGAACCAATCAAATTATAGCGAAGTTCAGAATATGCTTCTCTTTTGTTCCCTTTTATTTATGCAGAACTTGTTTATAGTGTGCTTGCATGATCATGTATGTTACCATTCTCCTGAGAAGTTCCATTTCAAAATCTTACATCTGCAGATATGATGGTGGCTCAATAGTGGTACGAGCAACCAAATTACAGTTCAACCATGTGGCAACAGTGCAGTTCTATTTTTCTCTTTGCAGATGGTTCTTTTGGACTACTAGGTTCTTTCTTGTTTTCTGACGGTTTTACCTCAAAAAACAGATGCATTTTTTTGTCTTGTAGCAGTATATAATCTAGTTTGTGTTTGTGTTTGCTTGCTGCCTTGTATGCTATTTTAAATTAATGTTTTCTTTGTTTGTCCATCGTGAAACAATGATCGAATGCAAAAGATAATTCTGCTACGGTAGTCATGGATGTAAATGGATGTCTAATTGGGAGACCAATTAGCCACCTTAAGTGTCAGTACAAGTCCAAGACCAAAGATGTCTCTTTTGCTCTCTTTATGCAGAATTGATTTCATGTTTGAACCATATTCGCAATGCTGTGAGATGCATTCTCCTATGTGATTCCACTTGACAATGTCATGTAATCAGGAAAAAAAATGGATGTTACCATTTGATGCGACTTGCTCAATCTCTGACGGAACCTCCGATCCTTAGCGCTGGAATATTGGGTTGTGTTCGGTGGCACCTGGCGTGATGCTTTATCAGTTTTATCTCAGCGATGGATTTCAACTTGCTTGTACTGCAGTTGAGAGGGATTGGCAGAGGACTATCTCTACAACTCATGAAACCCGACGAGGTCGTCTGCCCCGGCTTAGACTAACCGCAGCAGCACCCTGAAAACGACCCGGAACCTTTAATTTGGCGGACCCGGAACCCGAAACCCGTTGCAACAGGACCCTGGAAACGAGTCGCCATCGTCCAGGGCCTCGTCGCCTGCCGCCAAATTTGGTGGCTGCGTCCCCGTCCTCCAAATCGCCTGCGCCGCCTCCCCCGTCGCGCCTCCGCCTCGCCGTCGCGCCGTCGCACCTCCGCCTGCTTTTAATCTGTCCCCGCAAAAACAGTAATCAGCGCCCTTGCGTTCCCGCACGCTCATCTCTGGCTCTCTGCGATTCTGAATATGGCGCGTCTGTTTTTTCCGGGTCCCAAAACGTCGTGCAGTCGCCTCGATTTCCCCCGCCCCCCACCACGCCGTAAGAGCATCTCTAAAAGAGCCCCAAAACCTCTCTTTAAATCAAAATAATGAGATTTAATTAAAAAAACCATCTCCAACAGTACTCTAAAACTACTTTCAATTTTTTCATACCTCCTAAACTCCCCTCATTTATAGCTACAAACAGAGGAATAATTGGGATCTCCATTCCTTCTTCTTTCGCTAGAATTAATGATTTTGTGGCCCTAAATGCTGATGTGGCCTAATCAAAATTGTTTTGATCCACTTTTAGAGAGGAACTGTTGGAGGAGGAAAAAAAAATTGCCTCGTCTAATTTTTTTGTTACTTTCAAAAATAAGTTTATGAAGCTAATTTTTTGGTAATCTGTTGGAGATGCTCTGAACTTCCCCGTTCCCCTCGCACACCTCCGCTCGTCATTCGGCCTCCTCCGCACGACGCCCCGGCCCACTCCGCCGTGCTCTTCTCCCCCGCAACGTCCACGTTGATCTCCGTCACCACCAACCAATGAAGGCCGCCGCCGCCGAGGAGAGCAGCCGCCGCGGAGGCGTATCGCGGCGCGCCGTGGAGCGCAGTCGCTGCCGACCCACGATGGCTGAGCGTGTCGAGGCGCCATCGCAGATTGCCATCTCGGTGTGCCGAGACGCCATCGCGGCGTGCCGGCCGGAGCCCTGTGCGCGCCGTACTCAAGGTTCGTCCCAATCTCCTTCCACTCCCTTTTCGTCATCAGCAACTTACTCCTTGCGGCCCAGCAGATTTGATCCGCCAGCACTTCACGCGGAGCAACAACGAGAACGCGGCCACCGACAAAACCGTCGGCACTTTCGACCTGCAGTCGCCCTTTGTCGAAGCCGCTGGAACCTCGTCCTGTAGCACGCCATGGGCAACCACCATCATCGCCAGCCACACCAACACCAGCTCGTCCAACTTCGTATTTGCTCGCCGCAGATCCGATTCACTACCTCCGATCCCCGGCAGGTATGTTAGCTGCAGGGTGCTCCTCTCCCAGCACTTCCTTCTCAATTCCTTGTATGGGTATTCTTTCGAATAGTACTAGCAGCTCCTATGTATAGTAGGCCATGTGAAAGCTTCGAGTTAAATAATAACAATCATGGTAATCTGAATTTTGAGAAAGTGTTTTCCAGTTCACATTTTCTTAAACTTTTCATGATTATCTCTGGAGTTGTGGCGAGCTAGCTTTTGTGTTAGTTTAATTGTACCTTTCAGTTCGACTCCTGCCAAATTTCTGTATAGGAAAAATGCGTATCACTGTTGAAGTATTTTAGTTATTAGCTAGAGATTTAATGCGTCACATTGACTGAATCTCTTGATTAATAAGCGTGGGTTACTCTTCACTGGTGGTCCGAATTTAAATCTGTGTTCTTTGATATACTATATAAACAATATCAACTAACCTCTTATATTGATCTCCTCCCTAAACCTTCTAGCTTTTCAGCTATGGCAATTTTCTCTGTTCTGAAATTTGCACTGGTTGAATTAACAACTTGACTTGTTCTGCAGGATTTTTATAAGTCTGAAGAAGCAATAAGTTAGCAAAGAGAGCAGGAGCTCGTACTAACCATTGAGCTGAAGAGGTGAGCCCCACTTGATTTATGTGTCTTTTTTTAACCTTTGGTGTACAACACTTTTCTAATTTAACTCTGCTGAAGAATTTATCTGGTTGACGTTTTAAGCCTTTTGAGGATGAATCCGATCTTATGTACTATATAGTTTTGATATTTTATCTAATATTGACTTGCTTGCATGAAGTTTGTTACTGAAGTGAACCTAGCTTTTTTTTTTCTGTTTCAGTTTTATGAATATTTATCTTTAGGTCTTCTGGTTAAAAAAAAAACATAATTACCCCTTCAAATCTGCACATTACCATACGGATAATCCTGACCTGCTCAAACTATCAGCATTGCCTTTACTTGATGTCATTGGTCATGGATTATTAGATTCACCAAAAATAAAATTACATATACAAGTTGAAACCCATTGGGCCTGTCACTCTGATTTGACAAGACAGATTCAAATGCAAATTCAATCGTTTTATGTTCTCCAGTAAATTCTCTATTCAGTCTACATATTGTTATACCAGGTATCAATTACTAGGCATTGGTAAACTGTGTAGCAAACTAGCAATACATTCCTGAGAGATATAATATAATTCAAATGCTTTACGATCTAAAGCCATCATTTTAGTAAGTACGAGATGATCACTTGCTAGAGTGGGTTGACTTTCTGATACGACTCCGAATACATAACAGATCAAAAAAGTTAAACAACACAAGGAGATGTATGGTGTGATTTCGTCTTGAAAGATACATGCTCTTATACTCCACAAACGTAAGGTTAGCTGGCACCATGCATGTCCTCCTCGTAGATCCACAAGTTTGCTTCCTCCCCTCGTGTTGTGCTCCTTCCTGCAGCCTTGTCTCCACTCTCTGTTATGCTGGCGCCAACTGAGAGGTGTCGCCAAACCTTCCATCACTTCGGTTCTCCAGAACAATTTAGGATTTGTATCATTATCGGAGGTAATCTGATTCTTCACCTTGGTTTCTTAAAAATCTTCCAATCTTTTACTCTTTTCATTTTTCTCATCTGTTCATCATTTGGCGTACCAATCCACAATCCAGTTAATGTTATTGACAAATGCTTCACTTTGGAGTCTTGGACATGACATCTCATGGCACCAGACTGTTGCGATGTTAGTCAAGCTATGGAATCCTTGCACTGCAGTAGCTATTTCACACTATGGTTCCGAAATCAAAATCAAACTAGATCTTGCACGATATCTGCTACATTTATTTGTTCAGTTTGATAGTCATTACATATATAATGTTAGTTGAGTTTCAGTAGTTACATATATATTGATAGTCATTGCATATATTGCATATGTATGATTTTGATGTAATAACGTTTGCCTTTTGAATCATGGCCATAGCCCTGTACACATGCTGCTCAGGTGCTGAAGTTATTGCTGGCAAAAACTGTGTACAATGAAGACCTGGGCACAATGCTACTAGAGAGAACAGATGGCAGATCAATGATGCAGAGAAAGATGAAAGGTTGCCTACAGGCGACGGTGGATATATTGCCAAAACAATTACTGCTGGAGACTCTGACCAAGGTTTATATGTTGTAACAGGATAGTGGGGGAAAAGCACATAATTTTGTATCTCTGATGCTATGGTTGACCATTTGGGATTATAGATAGATTTTTGGATGGGTTTCCGAAATTCTGCAGTGTTTTTCCCAGTATAAAGCATTTTTGTGTCTGGATCGGGATTAATCGGTCATATATATGCAATGTCTCATGGGTGTTTGAGTTGCTGGTGGCAATTACTCTAGCTATTGACAAGAGTACTATGAAACAGTAATGTAAATGGCATTGTCATTGCTGAGGGGACTAAGCAAAAATTTAATTCCCATTACAATGCAGGTGGTGTTGAGGCCTTGTTGGATCTGGATGATCATCATTTATGGTCTCTAGCTGAGACAAAAAGACTTGAGGCCTTGTTGGGTCTGGATGGATCAATGGGTTATGTTGATTTAACCCAGTTGGGTTAGTGTTTTTCTTTCAGTACTATGTCTTTGACATCCCTCATCTTCGGTTTCTCTCATTCAATAGTTCAAAATATTATTATATGTAGCTATCCTGTATATTAGAGAAAACATAAATATTGTAGATATGTTTAATTGACTTCTTATGTGCCATTGTGATTTAAAAAACATAAGTTTTGTATGGTGTAAAACAAGTATTGAAGCACCCGTGGCAACGCCCGGGCACTCACCTACTAACATAGATAAACCACCACAAAGCAGAGTGATAACACAAAGGTACACTCTGACCACCTGTGCACGAGTTAAAAATTCTGGGATCCACCCCGTCCAGCCTGGATATTCAGAGCACGCCGGCGCAGCAACCACTCCAGAAACCAGAGCGAGCGAGCCATGGCCAACAACAAATGGAGGTAGTATGCGAGCGAGCGAGCCATGGCCACACGAAATTGCGTCCTATCCTTCTTTCATCGCACAAGTCAAGTGGACGCTAACTCTTTTCCTTTCTTCCCCAGCAAGCCGCCATGGCCGCCGATACTTGAGCTCGAGCTTGCCGCCGCTCCGCTCGTTCCCCGCCATCGACCTCCATTGCAAAAAGGAGCCCCAGGATCCCCTCTAGCCCCTCCCTAGCACACACTTCAGCTTCCTCCACTCATTCGCGAGATCGAAGCTCGTTTTTGCCGATGGCCGGCGGTTGAACTTCGACGACCTCGTCGTCGATTTCTCCTGCCTTGGTGAGCCATTGGGAAAAATTCTTGCGCAGGGCGATGAAACACTTGAGCGCGCACCCTCCTGACATGATATCGTCGTCATTCGTGCAGTGAGCTCGCCGGAAATCCTCTTCTCCCCCGCCGCCGGTCGCCACCTCGCCGCTCCTCCGGCGAACTCCTACCTCCGGTCTCCTTCCTCGCCGACATCAACTCCCTTACGGTCCGCGCCGCCAAGTTGAAGCCCATGCTCCCTTTATCTTGCTGTTTCCTCGCCCCATTTCGCCGGGACAGAGCTTCGCCGCCCGCGCCGCGCCGCCGCTCGCCGCCGGCGCACCTCCGCCGCGCGCGCACGGCACATCATCGTGCGCTAGAGCCGACTCGTCGTGCTCATCGCGTAGCTCCCCTCGCCGCTCTCTTTTTCACTGCCGTCTAGCCGGAACAGCCGCGCCGCCGCCGGAGCCGTCGCACCAGCAGCACTGCTACAGTGCCGCTTCATCCTTTTCGGTTTCTTTTCTTCTTTTTCCCAGGATTTAAGCAGATCTTGTAAAATCCATAGAAAATAAAATAAAAATACAAAAATAGCAAATTGCGTTGGAATACCCTTGACAAGATCTATCCAATGGTGTAAGAACATCATCAAGACTCACCAGAAATAATTTTAAAAAATTCCGAGAATGAAAACCTTAATGAATTTTTGTAGCCCTTTCTATATATGCAAAGTTCATGAATTTTGGTTTTCATGCATCTCATGGTATTCCTGAACTGTTCCCCAAGTGGCATATTTAAATTCTGCGTATTTTAGCAGTATTTGCATTTTCAAGCTTTTCCTTGTTTCCTTTTTGTTATTTTATTTATGCATGCTTTTAATCCGATTTTTGGATATGTCACTGTTCACAGTAGTGGTATGCTAGAAAAATTCAAAGTAAATTATTTGACTTCCAGAACCATGTTATGTATTTTCGAAATGAAATTTGTTGTTTCGATATTTTGAAACCCTAAAGAGTTGTCGCCCTTTGTAAAAATACTTCAAATGAAAGCAACTAAAAATCTCCTATGCCATTTCTGAGCATCACAGCAACACCTTCATTATGACATTGCATTACTTCCTTTAGCAATGTTTCAAGTATGCATTGCATTTATTTATTATATTTGCATTGCGAAAGGGCCTCTAGCTGAACTGGTTAGGTGGTCTCAGTAGCACTCCTCAGGTCCTGAGTTCTATTCCCGGTGGGAGCGAATTTCGAGTTGAGGTTAAAAAAATCCCCTCATCTGTCCCACATCCAAAGCACAGGTCTAAGGCCCGGCCCAGGTCGTTGGTCGTCTCACATGGGCTACGGTGCCGCTGTGTACGGGTGGGGCAGGGGTTCGGGGTTTTCTCGACCTACGTGAGAAGGTCTTCTTATTAAATGTAATGCCCGGGGGCTGTCTTACCCCCGCAGGTCGAGTTTTTTTTATTATCTTTGCATTGCATCATTATAGGAACTGATGCCGGAACCGAGGACGTGGAGATCGTAGCCGAATAGACCGGCGCTGACTTGAGCCACATTGTTTGCACTGACCACCAGGCCCAAGGCAAGTGCCGGTGCACTCCTATGTTTTACAAAAAATTTCCTTTACTCACACGTATGCGAGTCATGCAATGTGCATTATGTTTAGGAGTTGTATGGAACCGTAGATGCATTTACCTTATGTTTACCTATCAGTTGTGTATAGCCGCTCGGTAGAAATTGCTATGCTTAATGTCGAGTCCTCGGTAGAAAATCGGGTGGTATGGAGACCGCTCGATATAAGTGGTTCGGGTATGTTTTACTACTCTCACATGATGTTAATGAATATGAGACCGAACGGGGAAGTTCATGTGTAGGTTGGGTGGTAAGGTTCGTCCTTATTCGCCATAGCCCCGTTTGTGTCGGTTGAAGACCGTTCGTTGTGGCCCTGCTTGAGCAAGTTTGAACGTACCGGATGCATGCTAGTGGAATGAGAACTAGTAAACCGACGTAACTTGATCACTGTATCGTTGGACGCCCCCCCCCCCTCTCTTACGGTGATGAAGACGGTTACGGTGGTTCACGGGTATGTGTAGGAAGGGAGGGCACACGGGCTAAACACGGATAGCTCCGCGCGTGGGTATCACGTGGAGGAGTGTGTTCGGGATAGGGGAACTTGGACCGGCTTTATGGAGTCTTGCGAAAGGTTGCCGTGCGTGACTCTTTTGAGTGTGTGTGTGCGTCGTGTTTTCCGGGTTTTGCCTGCAAGTGTAAATCGATTCGAATCGCCGTCCCTTGCGGTTATTGAGTACCACTTGTTCACTGAGTCACCTCGTAGTAAGAAATTGCACATGATGGATATACTTGCTGTTTTGTACTTCAATTAATTGTATTGCAACCTTGTTTGGATTAGCATAGGTTCTAACATTTATGTTTATGCTAGAACCCTCTTAATTTGGCTAAAATTTCAAAGTAAGGACTAACTTTTAGTGCTATGTTTGTGCAATTTATCCCTTTACCATAGTCAGCCTGTGCATACTAGAAGTCAGTCTTAGAAGGCCAATTTGACAGGTAAGACTTGTTGAGTATTAGTTGCTCAGGGCTTTTGTTGAAATCTTTTTGGCAGGTATTCCTAACCATAGGTATTGTAATTGTTGTGGCAAGGTGGTGTGGGAGGGTGAACCACCCAAAGACTGGTCCATTGAGTGGGTTCCCGCCTCCTAAAACCAGGAGCAAGGTGAATGAAATCGTGTCTACAGCCGGACATGGTTTCTTTGTAAGATATGTATCTTTGAGTCGTTTTGTCGCTTCCGCTAGTCGTTTATGAAATCGTATTTCGAACTCCTTTATGTTTAAACTTGGACCTGCGAACTTAAACTCCTTTATGCAAGCAATCTGAACCTGTGTTGTAATAATTAAATTAATGTTATACTCTATTTTATTTATGCTCATATGTGTGTATTTTTGGACTCTTGCTTCGTCAAGTGTCACCCGATATCGATCCTGTTAAGCTAACCCTCATTTTTGAGGCGGCAATGCTACACTGTACGGCTTGAGAAGTGGTCGAATGTGGGTCCCGAGTTAGCGCGAAATCGTAAACGGGCGTAGACTCCGATGACAGAACCGGTTACACGTCTTTCCTTGACCGTTACACTCCTCGATGTCCGCCTTCTAGAGTCATATGGGTTGCTGGCAGTTTGGCCTTACAGGAAGGTATAGCTGGCCAACGGGCCGTGCCGGGCCGGCACGGCACGGGCCCGGCCGGGCTCAGGCTGTCAGAGAGGCCCGGCACGGCACGCATAACACCAAGGGCCGGGCCGTGTCAGCACGTGGGCCGCCCCCCTCGACGCAAGCACAGCCTTCCTACTCTTACACGGGCCGTGCTGTGCCTTCGGCCCTGAAGGCTTAACAGTCCCGGGCGGCCCAGGCACGCCCCTTCCAGTGAACACAAAAAACATCAATTTCAGAAGCATTTTGCCTAACTTGGCCATATTTTGACATCACATTCACAACTGAGAATACATGCAACATTTCATATCAGTATGACAGTATATCATTTGAACTTGAACAGAATAGAACAGATGAACATCACTGTCATCACAAATTCACATGCACACAGCACATATCACATATTTTCCAAATCCACTACTAGGAATGACAGACAGATGAATAGAACAGATGAGATTCACATATCCAGCACTCCAAGTCCACAAATGACAAGTTCACAAATCACAAATGACAATACAAGTTCACATAGATACTTAAGAACTTAAGGTTCATATGTTCTTGTCACAGTCACAAAATAGAGATCACCAAGCTTTAGAAAGTGCTGGTTAGTGTTACAAAATTGGCTGCCTCATTAAAAACCTTTAGGTAAAACCTCTCTGAGGATAAAACCCTAAGGGGAAAAAGAGTACAGCCACAGCTCTTTTAGTGATCTCATGTCCAGCAGGAACTTAGCCTCCTCCAGTAGAGCCTCCAGTTCCACTTCCAGAGCCTCCACTTCCACTTGCACTTCCAGTTCCACTTCCACTTCCACTTGCACCTCCACTTCCAGCAGTAGCATCAGGTCCTTCACCATCCAGGTACATGTTGGCCATCTTCTCCACCAGCTCCTTGTCGACCGTGTTGTGCTGCTGTCGAGCATCGCCTTTCTCCCAGTCCTTGATCAGCGACATCATCTCAACATGTTCAGCCGTCAAGCTTCGTCGACGTTCCTCAATCAACCTGCCACACAAACTGAAAGCAGATTCCGTAGAGATTGTAGAAACTGGCATAGTCATCATATCTTTTGCTAAGATTGATAAAATAGGATAAGTTCTTCTATGATCTTGCCACAGTCATCAAACAGGGTGACAAAATCAGATTCCAAATAAGTGGACAACTCAGAAGCTGTGGCAGAAGATAAGGGAGGGGTGGGATCAGATGAACCAGTAGTAGATTGAGCTCCACCAAAAATTATGTTCCAAGAACAAACCTTCTTACCTCCTCCTTGGTTAGCCTGCGGTGGCCTCTGCAACCTCACAGAACCAAACTTAGACTCATATTTATTGAACAACTTAGTCAATTCGGCTCTCACATGAGTATAATAAGCAGAGTAATCACGGTTAAGACATTGAGAAAGAAGCTGCAGTGCATTGGCAAAGCCCTTAAGCTTAGCCCTAGGATCAAGAATGAAAGCAAAAGAGTACAAGAGAGGAATGTTACCCCAATACTTCAGGAATTTGGTCTTCATGGGAACAACAACTTCCCTAAGCATCTCATCATTCTCAAACAAGTTCAAATGCTCAGCAATCTCAAGAATGCAATGCATCATTAAAGGAGATGTTGGATAGTAAACACCAGATAATGATACAGTAGACAGATAAAACAGCTCCAGGAACTTAAGCATGTGTTCAGCAACATACCAGTGTGCTGGTGTTAGCAAAGGATTACCTCCAACTGGAACCTGATAGTCTGTATAAAGACAGTAAAAGTATCCTTGTATGGAACAAGATGCTTAAGCATTAAGTATGTAGCATTCCATCTAACATCCATGTCTAACCCAAACTTATGAGGACGAACACCAGATGCAATACAAAAAGATTTAAAGACAGCAATGCGCTGGTTAGATGAGTTCAGAAAAGAAATGGCAGTTCTAAAGTCCTCAATGTAGGCCTTGATACATTTCAGGCCAGATTTCACAATCAAGTTGATGATATGACATGCATAAAGCTGATGAAACAATCCAGAAGCAATAATAGCAGCATCAGCAGCATTAGGATCAGAAATAGGATTACCACCAATGTAAGCAGTCAAACGAGGAGCAAGTTCATTGATAGCAGAAGCAGTAGCAGATGCATTATTAAGAGTAATAGATAAAACCTTATCAAGCATGCCATACTCGGTAACAACTTGCAAAATACGATAAGCAATATTAGCACCATTATGAGCACAATCAATCAATCTAATGCCAACAATGCGCTTCTCTAACTCCCAATCAGAAGTGACAAAATGAAATACAACAGACAGATAGTCTTCCTTAGCATTACCACTCCAAATATCAGAAGTCAAACAAACACAATTAGCTTGAGGCAGCAACTCTTTCACAGCATACATCTTGACAGAGAAAGACTTCTCCAAGTCTCTAGTCGTGGTCTGCCTAGAAACATGCTTGAAGCTAGGGTTATGCGAAATCCTAATGTAAGCCTCAAATGCAGGTTGCTCACCCAGGCTCAGAGGCAAATCAAGTCTAGCAATCATACGAACAAGCTCAGATCTAGCAACATCAGCATTGTATTGAAAGAGAGCAACATGACCATCAGGATTAATATGCAACTGAGACTGAGAAGATGAACTAGCAGCAAGAGCTTTCCTTTTGCATGATGCAATGTGACGAATGACATGGCCAGTACCACCACCAGAACTAGCAGAAAGAGTGGATTTGCAAAAATTGCAGCGAGTTCTTGAACATGGTGAGCTCCTCCATGTCCTTCCATACCTCAGACGTCGGCGCGCTCGACCTCCTCCTGCGCTGGCAGCCGCCGGCGACGATGCTCCCAGAACGGCTGGCGTCGACGTCGGCCGGCGACGCAGCACTGCCAGTGCGAGTGCCCGTTGGACCGCACCGGCTGCGTTCCCGAACAAGGCCTCCGCCGCGGCGACCTGGTCATCTACATCATCACCTTGCAGACCTTGAGCATGAAGGTCGTCGTTGATGGAGTCGCCGCCGTCCACCATCGGAGATGACGAAGCAGTCGACGACGCCGGATCTGTGTGGCACAGCAAGCGTCTGAGGCAACCGGCGGCCTCAGATCCGGCGACGATGGAGCACTACCCTACCAGCTTCCATGACTAGAGGAGGAGCTCGAGAGGAGAGGTGTGGTGTTCGACTAGCCGCCGGCGAGGTTCGGATCTAGGGTTTGGGCTCGGTCGGGGAGAGGAGAGGAGGGAGAGCGAGAGAGGCGAGTGGTGCAACTGCGGCGTGGAGGCGGAGTGAAATGAGGGTTAGGGTTAGGCCGGGTGGGGTGGGTTTATATACGGGGAGTGGGATCATGTGACCGTTGGGGTGGGGAGGGCTTTTTGGGTCGTGCCGAACCGGGCCACGGCCTTCGTGCTTAGCGGGCCTTAGTGGCGGGCCTGACGGGCTGAAATTCACGGGCCGTGCTTGGGCTGGCATGGCGGGCTTGAGGCTAGGCCCAGGCACGGCCCTAGGCTGGCTTCGGGTCAGCACAGCCCTTCTATGCACCGGGCAGTGCCGTGCTCGGACCGGGCCAAAATTAGTGGGCCGCGGACTGGCCCTTTTAGCACGGCCCAGATGGCCAGATATACAGGAAGGCTAGCGCCTAGCAGTCAATGGTTGTACCCAGTCATTTTTGTTAATTCTAATACGACACTCACTAAAAATCATACCAACACCAAATTATTTTGGCACATTTGTCTAGAGCACACTGAGAAAGCTTAGAATCACCCACGGCAAACTATCAAAATAGATTTCGTCCGAGACACATTACAAATTTGCAGCAATTGTCACTGACACACTTTGACCATTTAACAAATATTTTCAACTTTTTTATCTCAATACGTAGAATACTTTAAAACTTGAAAATTGGCATAAATATACATTGTTGCATTCTCTATCATTAAAAAATGAATCTAGATTTTTATCGATTGTTCGATAAAAAATCTAGCTCTATTTTCTAAGTAGAGTGACTTAAGTAACACAGTCAAGCGAGTTTGGAGATGCCAAAATAAATAAAGAGACCAAAAACACAATAGAACATGTCTAAGGATGCCAAATCGATATTTTCTAAGTAGAAGGACCTAAGTTGAGAGACTCGCTGTGCACTTTACTCCTTTTATTTTAATATGTTTTAGCTGTGAATGGATGGTGTGTCTTATTTATGTGGTGTCTGGATCCCTTATAGCTTATAAGAATCTGGATTCTAGATGTAGTTTCTATAACCTGGCTAAATCTGAGTGGCGGTGTTTGGATCCTGGATTTTTAAAATCTAGAGTCCAGTTTCTGCGGTGGTTAATGACCATCTTGTTCTTTCTATATTTTTGTTGACAGTGGCGCAAGCTGTAGTTATCCAAAAAAATTCAAAAAGAGTAAATCTTTTAACAAACAAAATCACTTAAAAACTGGGTTAGGCCAGATTATAGGATTCTTAAACTCATAATCTAGATTTTTAAATCTGATGCATAATCTGGCCCGTTTGGATCCTTTATAGCTTTTAAAATCGGGGTGATCCAAACAGACCCTTACTCTCTTATACGGTTGAAATAACATAAATGTCGGAAATCATTGGTTCTATTTTCTCCTCTTTGCTCAAAGTGATAACAAGGCAAGTTTAGAATTTGCTACATATATTATATGAAAATATGCTACGGTGCATGCAACATCGGTTGGTCAAAGCTAACAAGAGATGTTCTCACCAAAAAAAAAGAGTAAGAGATGAAAACAATTGATAATTTGTACGAAGAGTCCATCAAAAGATATTGTAAGTGTCTCTAAAAAAATCAAAAGTTATTGTAAAAGCATCTTCAAAAGAAGCTCAAAAATTAATCCCTCAAAATTTCTTTTTGTGTCAACCAAAAAATTACTGGGGTCAAATTTTCTGTTCTTTTTCAACAGTCTCCAAATAGTGGATTCAAAATCGTGAAGCAGGACCCGGAGCAGGTGAACACCGTCTCCACCTACACCATCGACGCCACGGACACGCGGGGCAGAGGGTGTCCCGGAGCAGGATCCCCATCGGCACCTGCACCCGGTACCAGGTCGTGCCGGCCACAAACGCGGCACGGCGGCAGGCACGCAGTGCACCGAACGGCAGCAGCGCCGACTTGACGCCGCCCGTGCCCCGATGGAGGTCAGGTATAGCGCCGCGAAGAACGCAGAAAACTGGTCTTGGTCGCCGGCATTCGCATTAGCTCAAGATTCCAATCGCACCAGGTCCTGCACTCGCATTCGCTCAAGATTCCGTTGCCAATTATTTATCGAAGGTTTGCGTCAAAAAGAATTTGATTTCTTGAAGGCGATGCTCTCCAGCAATTCGAACACCACAAACCATTCTCTCCAAAATCAGAACACACATTCACATCGCGGCATGGATCAGGACCAGAGAACAAAATCGAATCCCTTCTCACCAAGAATTCAAGAACGATTGTGGGGCTTTCCAGTTGAACCGCCTCGTCGCCCTCGTCCCTGACTCGACGCCGCCGGACTCCATCGGTGAAACCGTGGGCTGTGGTAGTGGCCATTGGAGCCAGGATGACGGCGGCATCGTGGAGCAGCACCCAGATCACAACCGCTGCACCTCCCCCGCCGGCTCACCCAACGCTTCTCTTCTGGAATGCGGCGACATCTCGTTGCCCGGCGACCACCACCCGTTCACCATCCCGCAGGTCTGGACACCCGACAGCGACACAACCGAGCCCCAAGTCGGTGAGCGGCTTGCACCGCGAGAGCGAAAGCATCTGGAGACTCCACATCTGGCCCTCCTCCACGGCAGCGGCGTCCAGATCGATGCCATTGGACAGGACGAGGTCGGAGCAGGCTTTGGCGAGCGCGGCGAGGCCGATGGCGCTGAACCCGGTGGAGCGGGAGAGGTCGACGACGCGAAGGACGGTCGGGGACGGCCACCGGCGGACGCGCGATGACGCCCGGCCTGAAAATTGCGCAGTACAGGTGACACGGGGACGGGCGGCGGCGGTGAGGAAAGCGACGTCCGACTCAACCGGCAAAGTTTTTTCTACGGGTGTGCACGGGGAAAATCGGCGCCAAGCGGGAGAAACGGAGCTCCCAATTCTCTCCTATGTTTCTACCTACAAACAAGAAAAGTTTCTTTCTTGTGAAAAAAAATTTCATTAATATTGAAGCATATTAAATCTTTTGACTACAAAAGCATCCTAATCAATGCCAGTTCTGTTGATGGGAGCAAAAAATCTTAAACGAGCCGAAAATTCTATCATCTAAGATCATCATCCCAAACAGATATGTCACGGATCTACGATCTGAACGAACACGGACATCTCAGCATCCACTACCGCCATCCTCATTTTCAACGGAGGAAAACTGAAACTCAACCCTTTCGTAAAAGAGAGGTAGACCGATATTCCACATACAAAAGAGAGGTAAACCGATATTCCACATACAAGTACAAATGAGGGAAGTTTAGAGGTAGAAAAAATTAGAAGTTGTTTTGAAACTCTGTTGAAGATGGTTTTTTAACTTAATACTCAATATTTTAATCTAAGAAAAGTTTGTAGGACTTTTCTGGAGATGCTCTAGTAAGTGATTTGAGATGTATTTTATTGTAGTAATTTTCACTTTAAAATACAGTTATTGGCACTAATAGCGCTATCGGATTGTTATTGGCACCAGTACGAGCCCAAAACCGGACCCAAAACAAGCATACTTATCCGATGCCGCCTGGCTCACCCCAATCCTACACGAACTCCATAAGATGAACAGGAAAGTAGAGGTCCCAATGAGTTGGTATTCTTTAATTTTTCCTAATAAAAAACATGTTTTGAGTATACGAGGTACGACAAGCCTTCGTTAATTAATATAAGATCGGAACGTGGTGCTCTCCTGTCAGGCTGCTCCTGAAGATTTTCCCTCGAAAGAGTCGCGAACGAACCACGAGCTTTTTACGCCGGCGTTTCCAGATTCTCCTCAGCATGGCGGCGTTCGTCTACAGGTGCTCTCTCTCTCTCTCTCAAATTTTGAGCTCACTCGTCGTCGACACAGACGACGCTGCATATTAGTTTCCAGAAAAACGACGCCAAATAACTTTCTCGCGATATTTGATGCCTGGGCCACCGCCGGACCTTATCACCAGTTTACCACCTGTTTTTCCCTGTCCACGGTGCACGCTGCCGCCGTGTCTGATCGGCCGATCCGGACCCCAATGCACCTCATCATTATGATATGGATTGATTTTAGAACGTGCAAATCTTCATTGCGTGTGTTCGTTTTTAGGGTCTAAATTTTAAAGGAGTCATATCAACAAAAATCTTACTATTTATATGTATTAAATAAAGTTAAATTATAAAATTTTCATTGATTTTAGAACATGCAAATCTGCTTTGAGCCCTTGATATGGGTTTATTGCATTGCGCTCGGGGATAACAAAGTGCCATCTTATTACTATATTGTTATGATGTTATCCTATCCCTTTATTATGTTTCATAGCTGATCAGACATATTCAACACCTCTAGTACTCGATCCTTTTATGATTTTATATCTTCTTGTATCTATCCTCGTTGCATGCAGGAAAACACAAACGTTGGGCAAAATCCAGTTTTTTGGCGGACCAAAAGGATTTACAATCTGCCGTCGTAATGAGTATGGCATTGTTAACTTGAAGAAAAAGTGTATGGTCAAATACACACTCCTGTACCGCGAGTTCTTGTTGCGACTTAGAGCAAGAGCAATCACACAAGAGTTTTATGATTTGAAGAAGCAAGGTCTGGATAGCTGGCCTGCCTATAAGGAACACAAAGCGAGTATCTGGACATCGTTCGCCGCTCTTCACCGTGCTTTTCAAAGGTACAAAGATCGTCGGATAAAAACTGGATTCTTCTACATGTATGCCGATCCAAATTTTAACATGGTTTATGTAATGAGCCCTTTGTACACTATGCCACGACAAGAAGCTTTGAAGAAAATAAGGCGACTTCTTCGAAACAGAGAAGCTTACGAGCGAGCGAGCACCAATGTACCATCAAGTTCGTCAAAAAGTACCAACTCAGCTAGAAACATTGGACGATGTAGTATAATGCAGATATTGCTGCTTTACCTCTTTGTAATAATTTTGGCATGTATGATAGTATTTTTATGATTAGCATAAATGTGTAGCACATTATGGATACTGTACTAAAATTGATGTCTAGTGGTTTGGACTGATATATGACGATTTAACTTTTTGTATTTGACATGTTTATGCTAGTAAAAATTCTCTTTTCAATTTTTTTTTGCGAAACACAACACAGACCCAGATGTTAGCGAAACGGTCTCTCCTCAACTGATCAACGCCACAACCGGTTCTTCAGTGCAGTCCTCGATTCGTGGCATGCACGGCGTCACTCACGCTCCACTGCATGCACCGGATCACAACTGACGTAGTGGCTTAGTCGCAGCGATATTTCTGCAATTGTTCACAGCGCAATGCGCTCCTCTACTTTGCCTATAAATAGGCCTTGTATCAATCAATACAACACACACTAGATTATCTCATTTTACATGGTATCAGAGACCTCTTCCTGAGACCTCCTCCTCTCTCGTGCGCCATGAGTGACATCCAAAGCTCCGTTGCTGACGCCTACCTGCGCGCCATCGGCAACACCTCGCCGGCTTTCAGCTCATCTTCCTCACCGGCTGCAGGCGCTTCCGGCACCGCCTCTTCTCCAGCCATGAGCGCGCCCTCCTCTACGGCGCCGTCCACCTCTACTTCCCCTGTGTCAAGCTCTTCGATGGCCGGCGCCATCCCCATCTTCCAGACCATTCAAAGCCTCAACATCAAGTCGCTCGTGCCCTACGTCCTCGACTTCCAGGTGCACAACTACACCAAGTAGAAGACAATGTTCCTGATGGTGCTTGGCAGATTCGACCTGCAGCACCACGTCTTCTTAGATGATCACCACGACGACGATCCTGAGTGGATCAAGGAGAACATCACGGTTCTCACGTGGATCTACAACACCATCTCGGAGAAGCCGTTCGAGATGGTCATGAAGCTGGCCAACCCCACCGCACGCCGTGTCTGGGTCTACCTCCACAGGCGCTTCTCCGCAACAAACCCAGCCGCGCCGTCCACCTCGAAGCAGAGTTCCATGGCCTAAGCCAAGGTGAAATGACTGCAACAGCTTACTGTGTTCGTCTGCAGCAGCTCGCGAACACCCTCACCGACCGCGACCAGCCTATCGGGGAGCGTGCTCTCATCCACCAACCCATCCGCGGCCTCAGCCCGCTGTTCGCCATCCTCAAGACGCTGCTGCCGATGTTGCCCACGTTCCCCACATTCATGGAAGCCTGCGACCTCCACATCATGGCGGAAAACTCGACCCAAACGTCAAGTACGACTACAACAATCGATTCCGCTCTCATCATCACTGGCGGCGGAAGCGGATCTGGATCCAACCCGGCATCGTGCTTAGAAACTCCGGAACGCACCTACATCAACACCAACTAGCGCAGGCGTGGCCGCGGCGGCCGCAACGGCAACTACCACTACAACGGCGGCCGAGGCACAGTACCCACCGTGGCTCGCCATGTGGGGTGCACCGTGGCGCGCCTCGTGGACTGGCGGCACTGGTCCGGGTGTCCTCGGCAGCCGCCCATCTGCGCCGTTCACGGTCAAGCCTACCCAGCCTACCAGCAGCCTAGTAGCCTACCACGACTCCGGCGCCGATGTCGACCCCACAGTACGACACCACCGCGCTGATTCAGGCTCTGTAGGAAGACTACTGTTGGCGGTCGTTAAACCATGATTTGACCGCCACCCTACCGGTAAATAAAAGCATAACACCAAGATTTTATGCATAGTAGATAGGAATAATGCTACTCCATAGGTTTTGGTGGATATTTGGATGCAGGAGTGAATAATGGAGAAAAGTGGCCCAGCCAGGGAATTTCCCTGGCCGGCCGGCCCCACCCTAGGCCGGCCGGCCCCACCTGGTGGCCGCAGGCCCCAGGCTTCCTCCGGTGGGCTGGAAACTGGTACACAACGCATAATTGAAGGCCGGCCCAGCAGAATTCCACCGCCATTCTAGAAGGTGGGCTTTTTGGGCCTTTATTTGGCCCTCACTTCAATTCTGCCGACCCCAGCAAGGAGCCGACCTTCGGACCGCCATCAGGAGATGATCTGGAGCGTCGAGGCAGAAGACGGTGGCCAACCGACAGAAGGGACGGCCGGCCGGCCACCCCCCTAGGCCGGCCGGCCGGCTTTGGCGGCGCCGCCTCTCCAAAGTCGGCAGCAGTGCTTCCACCGCCTTGGAGACCTATAAAATAGACCCCCCAGCCTCAGAAGCAACTCGCACCATCACACTTCATCCAAGTGTTCATTAGTTTAGTTTAGTAGTAGCTTTGGGAGTTAGAGTAGAGTAGAGTAGAGTGAGAGCTCTCTCGGGCTTCCGGAGTCTTCTCGGAGTTCGGTATAGTTCTTTGTATCCTTACTCTTTAGAGATATTATTTTATTTAATATATAATTAGTTTATTCTTTATTTATTTCTTTTAGTAGTTTTTTTCTATTTAGTTTATTTATTCGGTTAAGTAAGTGCTCGTAGAAGTCTTGTTGTGGGATTCGTGATTGTTGGAGTACGCAAGTACGAGAGAGTGCCGTCGTCGAGATGACGTCGTGTGAAATCTGTGCTTGTTTATTCTTAGATAGGACCGCTCCGTTGATCAAGAGTAGTTCCTTTAGGCGGGTTGTAAGCATGGCGCTTAGAGCTTGGCCTATGCACGTTTGGCACCCAACCCCACGGAGGATGGTAGCCGCGAGTGTCTGTGACAGCTGCACCGGTCTCTGTAATCCACCACGTCCGGGTTGGACTCAGCAGGGTCTTAATTATAGCATACGGTTCCCTAGATTTGAACTAGCATCATCGGTTAACCTAGCACGTGTGTGCCCCGAAACGACATGACTTGTATGTGTATGAACTTAGCTAGAGTAGATAACCTTTGTAGACTTGACTGCTAGGAAGAGTAAATAATAGATAACATACAGGTAGCCTTAACTCTATCTCGTTGCTCTCCCAGATGTATACTATGTTTTATTTCTTTTATTACCTTGGATTTGAGGATGTGTGTGCCACCCATATATATCATGCCTATCTTACCCCGTCTCAAGTACAGTTTGATACATTATTCTTTCTCCAAATTATCCAATGCATTGCTACTATTCAGCTCCCTTTTGCTCTGCTTCCCTGCGGAAATATAAATACGATAACCCTGGAATACTCTAAGGTGAAATGCTACAATGGTGATCCGTGCGCTTGCAGAATTAATGAATTTAATTTTATCGCATAAGAACCGCCAACAAGCATTTCTGGCGTCGTTGCCGGGGAAGTAGCAGCTAGGAAACTGAATAAATGCATTGAAGTTTGTGAGAAGAGTAATTATCACTTACTTTTGCGGGCTTACCCTTGTCCTGTCTTTCTTTGTTGTGGAATTTTGAAACAGGACTGTGCATGACTGGTTTCGACCTATCAGAAAACTTCCACCCAGATCCCGAACAATTCTTGAGAAGGGTGAGGGCCAGGCTTACCCCTCCTCCCACCCACGCTCGATCGAAAGTTCTGGCTCTTGAAGGATCCCTTCCGACGACTGTCGAGCACCCTCCATCTTCATCAACGAACAATAACATGGGCGATCCAGTCGAGAAGACGATCAATGACTTCTCCGTGCCAACTACGGAGAACATCCGCGTGGGACCCAACCCGCGCATCACCAACAAGGACTATGAGCTCAAGCCAGCCTTGATCAACATGATCTTGGCTAGTCCTTTCTGTGGGAAGCCGTCGGAGGATGCAAATGCTCACCTCCAAAGGTTCTTGATGACGTGCAACACCTTCGCCATGAAGGATGCACCTCAAGACGCCATCCGACTGCAGCTCTTCCCATTCTCTCTGTTGGGGAAGGCTCTCCAGTGGTTCTATGCGAACCAAGAGTCCCTCGACACGTGGACGGCATGCTCCAATGCCTTCCTCGCCAAGTTCTTCCCGCCGGGCAAGACGACTGCCCTGCGGAACAAGATATCGGGCTTCCAACAGCTCGCAGAGGAGTCGACCGCGGAAGCCTGGGACAGGATGCAGGAGTACGTTCTCTCATGCCCACACCATGGCATGGAAGAATGGCTCCTCATACAGAGTTGCTACCACGGTTTGAGGCCGTCCGCTCGAGAGCACCTCGACGCCGCAGCAGGCGGCTCCTTCTTCTCTCTTAGCGTAAAGAACGCTAAGAAGCTGATTGAGAAGGTGACGGCCAACTAGACTCATAGTGAACGCCAAACGGCGAGCACCAAGACCCGTGGAGTACACCAAGTGGAGACGATGGACATGCTCGCCATCAAGCTCGACCAGCTCCTCCGCAAGGTGGAATCTCCACAGGACCTGCAAGTTGCGGACTCCCGCATGACTTGTGAAGAATGCGGCAACACAGGGCATATGGGCATCAATTGCCCGAATACGAGAGAGGAATGCAATTCCTCAACAATGGCAATGGGTACCGCTCCCAGAACAACTACGGCTGGAACTCCAGGCCCGACCTCTCCTTCAACAAGAATCAGGGAGGTAACAATGGTAATCTTTCCCGTTTTGAGCCCTCTATCAAGGATCTAGTTCTCGGCCAGGTCAAGATTAATGATAGTATTAGTAAGAAGTTTCTTACTACCGACAAGGCTTTAGAGAGCATAGATGCTAAGCTAGAGTCGTTCAGCACTGCTCTGCAAAATCAGCTAAGCCACAACAAAATGCTAGAAACGCAAATTGCGCAAATAGCTTCAGCTGTGCAGACTCCTCGAGGAGTAAACTTCCTGGGCAACCAGAAGTTAATCCCAAGGAGAGTATAAATGCAATAACCATCAGGTGCGAAGAAAGCGACTTGGATGCCGCACTCCCCAAGGATGTGATCAGAAAAGATCCAGGATGGCCAACCATTCCGTGTTTGGTCAACGACCGGTGTTTCGCTCGGGCACTATGTGACTTAGGGGCGAGCGTGAGCATCATGCCGAAGGCGATGTACGATGGGTTAAACCACCCGCTGTCCCCAACGACCATGAAGCTCCAGCTTGCAGACGGGTCACTACGCCTGCCCTTGGGGATTGTCGAAGAAGTTCCCGTGCAGATCAGAAATCTCTTCGTCCCCGTTGATTTCGTTGTGCTTGATATGGAAGTGGATGTTAAGACACCTCTCATCCTCGGGAGGCCATTCTTGAGCACCACCAACGCCAACATCAACGTGGGGGCAGGAGAGATTCACCTGGACTTCAACGGCAGGGAAGAGACGTTCAGTTTCAAGCCTAAGGTTGAACAATGCAAGAAAGTGAGGGTCATATATGGAAAGGACTCAAGGGAAGTGGAGAAGATTGAGATTACTCCACCCATGCCGCAGCCAGACAAGCTCATTGCATACATGAGAAACTATCTGGCAAGAGAGAATGCAAGAAGGCCAGCTAATTATTGGAGGACTCCAAGGAGAATGCCTCAGCCGCCAAACGCACCGCAAGCCCCTCTTGCTCCTCCTCCACAAGAAGGAGTAGGCGAGTCACAATCGCCTAAGAAGAGGAGCGCGAGGCGATCAAGAAAGAAGAAGGCAGCTACGGTATCAACCGATGAGAGTACAACAAAGGCGCCTAGTAAAGAAAAGGTCGCCGCCACCAACACATAGAAGACAACCAAAGTGTGGCGGAAGAAAGAAGGAACCTCAGCCCCGCCAAATTCTCCAGCGAGCGAGGTCCACACAAGTTAAAGCGACATGGAGAACGTCTAGCTCAAGACGTAAAAATGAGAGCCCTCCGATTGGGGAGGCCATCCCAATCGTTATCCTAGCTAGGCCTAGCACTTGTTTTTCTTTTCATAAACTATAAAAACAAAATAAAATATGAAAAATTAAAAACAACAAAAATAATAGGATTCCCGGCGACGCTCATTAGGGGCTAGCCACTTGTATCATCCTCATTCTTTTTTGCAGATCAAGAAGGAGGAGGAAGAGCCTGAATCAAGTTTAAGTCTTGCAAAGACTCAAGCTTGGGGAGGGCTCCCAGGTAAGAAGGAGTTCAACACTAGCTCGAGTCTTGCAAAGACTCAAGATTAGGGAGGACCCCCAGGTAAGTATTCCTAACTTTCTTAATAAATAAATAAACTCCCTGTTTCGAATAAATGCTAGAATCTTGGTGTTATGCTACACTTAAGGGAAATGATGATCGAGTTACAAATTAGCTTCCCATGTGTCGCATAGATGCAACCTCTACTCCTGACATATGTGTTATTTTTATTTGAGCATGATCACATCATGAGTCTTGCTTATTTCCGTGGGTTGCATTTGTTACACCAAGTCTGAGCATTGTGGATTGTGATATGGCATGATTAGGACTTGTTGTAATTTCTTAGTATGGTTTCATCCCGAGATGTTTTTCTCGAATTGCTGCAAGTACCTAAAACCCTTGTGTTTTGACACACTTCTCTTAGTGTGAGAATTTATTTACCTACCAGAGCCATATCATAATATTCGAAACAGCCCCACTCATAGCCGTTTGTTTATGTATTGAGTTTTGTTAAGGTCTGATGTACTCTTGAAACTAAGCACACCTAATTTTGGTCATACCTCCTTCGCGTGTGTTTTCGAAAATTTCTTCCCACCAAATAAAAAAGGGAATGTTTGGATAAATCAACCAAACATTTTTCAGAGATTGGCGAAACTTTTGGTCCATCCAAAAAGCTCAAGCATATTTCAAAATGTTTCTTTGAACCATGTAAAAGTTATAGCCCTTGCACCATGGAGTAGTCAAAAAAAAACTCCATGGTTGCATGACAAAAGTCAAAGGCTATATGGTTCTTATCATAAACATCTTGAGCAAAATAAAGGACCAATGTTTTCAAAACCCCCTTCCACAAGCGTGAGTCCATTTTCTCCCCCTCCATCACATCATTTCTTATGACCAAAATAAATGGAGTTGCTATGTTGATTGAGACCATGGATGCAAATAGCCCGCTATAGCTCCGCTATAGCTTCGCTATAGCTTTTTGAGATAGATGCCGCGACGATATTGCAGATACTACCGCTAATGCCGCTAACTCTGCTTTACGGTTAAATAGTTCTGCTAATTTTATCCGCTAACTCCGCTATAACTAGGTTATGAACTTATATACCTATGATTTATGATTCATTAATCATATGTCAAATGAGGTGATGAATTTGCTCGTTCATAGTTTAAATGATGCTTACTTTCTTGATTCTATTGACTCTTTCACCGCTTGAAAAGATAACAAATACATGCTAGGAAGATGGTATGCTTGGACAATGGCATGCACTTTTGAAACATGAGCTGAAATTGACGAATTTACTAATGTTTTGACCTAAAGTTTGCTTTACTTTGCAAACCGCTATTGGCAATAGCTTCCGCTATAGCCGCGCTATAGCTCCTATAGCTTTTCTAAGAGCACGCCGCTAAACTCTGTAGCCCGCTATTTGCAACCTTGATTGAGACTCATTCTTTAGCTTTACAATATATGCATGGCACTTGTGCATTCCTTACCAAGCTCCACATATAAAGCCTCATTTGGTAGAAGGTAGGATGAGTGAAGCTTGTAGGAATAAGACTCACATTAGTAGGTAAGAGAAGTGCCTACCAAAATGAAGGAGAATTTTTGCACCTTACCTTGCAGCACATAAAAACTCTGGATGTATACCAGCTAGAATTGTTACTTGCCCAAAAGTGCCGTTCCATTCTTCAATGCTGCATGACAAGGTGTAATATATAAGCCCCACGATTTGTGCAACACTCATGAATATTTTGTGCTCTCGTAAACTTACCACTGTTTAGGGAGTATGTTGTTGCATCTTTATTACCCATGGGGCGCTTCGTTGTAACTCCTGATCCGCCGGTACCCTGAGTTGAGTTTGCTCGGGACGAGCAAAGTTTAAGCTTGGGGAGGTTGTTGGCGGTCGTTAAACCATGATTTGACCGCCACCCTACCGGTAAATAAAAGCATAACACCAAGATTTTGTGCATAGTAGATAGGAATAATGCTACTCCATAGGTTTTGGTGGATATTTGGATGCAGGAGTGAATAATGGAGAAAAGTGGGCCCAGCCAGAGAATTTCCCTGGCCGGCCGGCCCCACCTGGTGGCCGCAGGCCCCAGGCTTCCTCCGGTGGGCTGGAAACTGGTACACAACGCATAATTGAAGACCGGCCCAGCAGAATTCCACCACCATTCTAGAAGGTGGGCTTTTTGGGCCTTTACTTGGCCCTCACTTCAATTCTGCCGACCCCAGCAAGGAGCCGACCTTGGGACCGCCATCTGGAGATGATCTGGAGCGTCGAGGCAGAAGACGGTGGCCAACCGACAGAAGGGATGGCCGGCCGGCTTTGGCGGCGCCGCCTCTCCAAAGTCGGCAGCAGTGCTTCCACCGCCTTGGAGACCTATAAAATAGACCCCCCGGCCTCAGAAGTAACTCGCACCATCACACTTCATCCAAGTGTTCATTAGTTTAGTTTAGTAGTAGCTTTGGGAGTTAGAGTAGAGTAGAGTAGAGTGAGAGCTCTCTCGGGCTTCCGGAGTCTTCTCGGAGTTCGGTATAGTTCTTTGTATCCTTACTCTTTAGAGATATTATTTTATTTAATATATAATTAGTTTATTCTTTATTTATTTCTTTTAGTAGTTCTTTTCTATTTAGTTTATTTATTCGGTTAAGTAAGTGCTCGTAGAAGTCTTGTTGTGGGATTCGTGATTGTTGGAGTACGCAAGTACGAGAGAGTGCCGTCGTCGAGATGACGTCATGTGAAATCTGTGCTTGTTTATTCTTAGATAGGACTGTGTTGGTGGTCGTTAAACCGTGTTTTGACCGCCACCCTACCGGTAAATAAAAGCATAACACCAAGATTTTGTGCATAGTAGATAGGAATAATGCTACTCCACAAGTTTTGGTGAATATTTGGATGCAGGAGGAAATCCATTGAAAATGGGAGCAAAAGCCTACCGGCCGGCCCCATCATAGGCCGGCCGGCTTATGTTGGATCTCAACATGGTCCAGCAGCCCCAGGCATCTCCCAATGGGCTCAAACATCAAGGATCAAATGGCCAACAAATATTTCCCAGCCCGGAGTATCGACCACTGCGCAAGGCCCAACAAACAAGCCCATCAACCACTCAAAAAGGCGTCAAATCACCGGGCAAGACCGTGGATATTAATGGGCACATCATGAGAGGCCAGCCCACAAAAATTCGAGGCATTCCGAGAGAAAAGCCCGCCGGCCGGCCTAGGCCTAGGCCGGCCGGCCAACTATTTTGTCCGAATCGGCCCATCTTTTTCCAGTCGGTTCCAGAGGCGGTTGCAAGCTAAATTGTCGCGCCGACTAAGTGAGGAGACGTCGGCAAGTGAGGAATATCCACAAGATTCTCCAAGACCTTCTCCACTCTCCCAAGGCAACTCATCTATAAATAGAGGACCTCCCCCTCACTTCCAACCTGCACCATCACACTTGAGAGGAGAAGACCCAATGTAGGGTCACGCTCCGCTCATGGAATATCATTCCACTTGTGTAGTTTAGAGTAGGCTAGTTGGTCATGGGAGTTAGAGTAGAAGTGAGAGCTCCCCTCGACGTTCCGGAGTTTTCTTCGGACATTGGGTAAAGCTCTCTTGTATCTTTTCTTTTTTTGGATATTCTTTAATATAATTATTTTCTTATTTATTTTCTTATTTATTTATTTTAGTTTTCTTTTAGTTTACATTTATTTATGTAAGTAATAATTATAGAGAACTTCTTGTGTTGGTTCCACGTCTGTGTATGGTAGGTCTATCTGCATGGGTTGTTTGCACCGCAAATTCTTACACAATCCACATAGATTTGTTATGCATGGTTGGCTTGCTCTTACGTACGAAGAGTAAGCTATCTAGGATATTTGCTTGTATGGCTCAAGGAACTATTCTAGTCGTGAGTTTGCTCTACACCCTACGGAGGATGGTAGCCGCGAGTACGTGTGACAGGCGTACCGGTCTCTGTAATCCACCACGTCCGGGTGATGGTTAGTAGGGAGGTCAATAGCACGTAGTTCCCCAAGGTAGTTGAACCTAATTCTCGGGTTGTTGCCTTGGCATGCGTGTGCCCCGATATGCAGGAATGAATCTATAATGAAAGCTTAAGTAGATATTTGTAACCCCTAGGCTGATACCCTTCTTCTCGTTGTCCTCCCAGTTGACTAGTTCTATCTCTTATTCTCCATATGGAATCATTGTGTGTGTTTGGTTGCCACTCATCATATCATATATGTATCCCTGCTTTGGTCTAGTTTGCAAGTTATAAATAATAGATGTTTCTTTGTTAATTAATGATATTCTTAGCGATGCTTCCCTGTGGAAATATAAATACGATACCCTTGGAATACTCCTGGGTGAAATGCTACAACGGTGTTCCGTGCGCTTGCGGAGTTGATATTTATCTCTGTGCGTAAGAAACGCCAACAGACTGCTCCGTTGATCAAGAGTAGTTCCTCTAAGCGCGTTGTAAGCATGGCGCTTAGAGCTTGGCCTATGCACGTTTGGCACCCAACCCCACGGAGGATGGTAGCCGCGAGTGTCTGTGCCAGCTGCACCAGTCTCTGTAATCCACCACGTCCGGGTTGGACTCAGCAGGGTCTAAATTATAGCATATGGTTCCCTAGGTTTGAACTAGCATCATCGGTTAACCTAGCACGTGTGTGCCCCGAAACGACATGACTTGTATGTGTATGAACTTAGCTAGAGTAGATAACCTTTGTAGACTTGACTGCTAGGAAGAGTAAATAATAGATAACATACAGGTAGCCTTAACTCTATCTCGTTGCTCTCCCAGATGTATACTATGTTTTATTTCTTTTATTACCTTGGATTAGAGGATGTGTGTGCCACCCATATATATCATGCCTATCTTACCCCCGTCTCAAGTACAGTTTGATACATTATTCTTTCTCCAAATTATCCAATGCATTGCTACTATTCAGCTCCCTTTTGCTCTGCTTCTCTGCGGAAATATAAATACGATAACCCTGGAATACTCCAAGGTGAAATGCTACAATGGTGATCCGTGCGCTTGCGGAATTAATGAATTTAATTTTATCGCATAAGAACTGCCAACAAGCATTTCTGACGCCGTTGCCGGGGAAGTAGCAGCTAGGAAACTGAATAAATGCATTGAAGTTTGTGAGAAGAGTAATTATCACTTACTTTTGCGGGCTTACCCTTGTCCTGTCTTTCTTTGTTGTGGAATTTTGAAACAGGATTGTTGGTGACTGTAGCATCACTGTAGCAATATATAGATTAATTGGGCTCATTAGATTCGTTTCGCGATTTAGAGGGGGGGTTGTGACATAGATTTTGTCATTAAATTAATAAAAGTAGTTTTAAATAGCAAGATTCTCTTTGATGTGATGGGTGCTAAAAATTAGAGGGGGTGCGCCGAACGCACCCTAACACTAACGTTGTTGAAGGCAAGGTATATGTCAACAGTTTCTTTTGTGCACTAGGGAGGATCCTACCTGCTATCACACGTATAACGAAGGCGAGAACTATAGGGCTAGGTCACTTGTCATGGCTAAGGGCAACAGCAATGTATAAGGCCCAACCAGTCAATATGGGTAGGGCCCAATTAAAGTGGACTTTATATGTAGCCCGCTCCACAATGCAAAGGTCTGGTTAGGCATAGATGTGGGATCCACAGAAAAAAAATATTCCAACTCCAACCGCACCCACCCCATCTCCCGTATCTGCCCGGATCAGATCGAGACTCTTCCTCCTCTCACCTCCTCCGTTCGTTCACCTCAGTCACCTCGCGTCCTCCCTAAGAGCAATTGGATCCAAGGACAGCGAGTTGCTCCTAGCTCACGACGACGGCGGCGCTGCCCCCTCCCTCAACGGCGGGCGGCCTCGTCTGTCAACCACACGGCGGGCGGCCACATCGGGGGGGGGGGGGGGGGGGGGGGGGGGGGCTAGGCTTCGAGCTTCATCCCGGTGGCGCGAGGGGAAACCGTCTCCAGGAGAGAGAGGTGAAGGAAGAGAGGCGAGGGAGAAAAAAATCATTTTTTTATTCTATAAGGGCGGTCCATAAAGCTAAGGGTGACTTTTGCAATCAGTGAGATATGGACTGCTTTCTCAATGTATATAGACTGGTGAGGACCACTCATTTATTATTTATATTGTATAAAGATTGGTTTTGTTGCACATTGTGGTTGCTCTGACCATTATGCTGCGGAGATATGGGACAATTCCAACTGTCATGATAGGCATGTTGTTAAGGCATACAACCATAGGTGTTCATGTGAGGAGTGGCAGCACACTGTAAGCCATGTTCACATGCTTTATGCCTAATAACAACCAACAAATAAGGGAAGACTTTGTATTCTGTGGAGAAGTTCAAGAATGCATACAAGAGACCAGTACAGCCACTTCCTGATAGAACACAATGGCCAAAGGTGAAACTGCCATTTAAGTTGGAGGCACCATTTAAAAAATAGGATCAAAAGTTGCCTTGAAGATGGTAGTGGGAGGAAGTCACAAGGACAGTGAGAAAGCGAAGAAAATGTGACCTTCCCCAATTGTGGTGACCTAGGCCATAGGAAAAATATCTCCAAGTTTGTTTACATTATGCACCAAAGGAAAGGCAAAGTGTCTACTTATTCTCCTTTCTCATAGTTCAAATGTGTTGGCTCACATTTAGTTGTTATATTTCCATTTGCAGGAAGAGAAAACCAAGAAAAAATTCTACCCAAGGTTGGGTTTCTAAAGAAGTTTCCACAAATGATGCTGCAGTGGCAACCGACACAAGTGATGCTATAGTGGCAATCGACACAAGTGATGCCATAGTGTTGGGAGATGCCACTTCTTCTCAGCTTCCCACCATGGTCACTTCAACTGCAACCAAACAGCCAAGTCGGAAGATGGTTGCCAAGAAGATCACTCCAAAGAAATTGAAGAAAGCTTGAGTTACTAACCACGCCCAATTGCTTTTGGACCTTAAATTTGTGTTTTTATGTAGCCTTGTTAGAGCATCTCAGTAGATTGAGTAAAACTAGTTGGTAAAACCAGTTTACTCAATCCCCTAAAGCCAGTTTTACTCAATCCCCCAAAGCCAGTTTTACTCAATCCCCCAAAGCCAGTTTTACTCAATGCCCTCTGAGAGTCACAACAGATTCAGTAAAGTTCTGTCCCTTATATGTGTCAAGATTCGTGCAAACTAAAATCAACCACAAGATCACTGGCAAAAAAAAAAAAAAAATCAACCACACAATTCCTTTCTTCGTCCGTGAGCCGCTCCTCTCTCCCCGACGCCACTTCCACCTCTCCTCTCTCTCTCTCTCCCAACACGCCCCCATGCCGAGCTCTGGGCTGGCCGTCTCGCTCGCCTCATCTCCCCCCCCCCCCCCCTGTCGTCGAGCTGGCCGCGCTGCGGCTGCTTCGTCGCGCCTGGCGCGCGTCGCGCCGCGCCGTGTGGGAGCCGAGTCGGGCAGCAGCGCCCGCATTGTGCTGTGCGGGATCCGGGCCGGGCAGCCGCGATCGCGCCATGCCAGGTCGCGCGCCATGGCCGCACGCTGCGTCGCGCCGGACCAGGCAAGCGAGGCGAGGAGCGGGCGCCATGCCGGGGCGGGGAGGGGCTGGGCAGCCGTGCCACGCCGCAGCAAGAAGGCGAGGCAGGTAGCTGGGAAGGAGGGCAGGAGGGCTGGGGAGGGAGGGGCGGCAGCGGCTGCGGTTGGCGGGGAGTGGGGGCGGCGAGGGCTGGGAGCCGGGGCCGCGCCCGTGAGGAAGAAGGAGGCCGGCGGCTGCCGCGCGAGGCCATGCCAGCTTGCCGCGCCGCTGGAGCTTAGGAGAGGCGGAGGAGGGCCGCGGCGGCTTGGGAAAGCCGGAGGAGGGCTAGGGTGTAAGCTACGACGGGTAGATTGGGGAAGGAATCAGAGAGGATTGGAGAGGAAGTAAGAACAGAGAGGAGGCGAGGAAGAACAGCTGTATTGCTGAGTTCAGAGTAGTTGTTGTCTGTTACATGATGATCCGGCATTGAGCCAAGCATGCGCTTAAGTAGGGAAAGTTACATCGGGTCAAGCCCGCGAATGTACTCCACTTCAGGTCCATTCTGGCCCAGCTAGCCTCACGTTCCCGCGCTTGATGCGAAGGCTTCTTTTGATGTTCCCGCCTGCTCCAGCTTGGCTTGTCGGATCCGGTACAGCAGACGGTGCGCTAACATCCCCCTCCTCTTCAGTAGCTGCTTGTCCCTAAGCAGGCGCCGATGGAAACTTGGTCTTCAATGCTTCGGCATCTTCCTAGGTTGCCAATTCCTTGCCCATTCCGGACCAGCGAACTTTGACTTGTGCGATCAACGAACCTCCACGCGAAATCGTTCGCCACTGTAGAACCTGTTCAGGTATATGGAGAGAAACAGCAGTTTGTGGTAAGTCAGAATGGACCTGTTCTTGACGACCAATTGCTTTCTTGAGTTGAGACACATGGAAAACTGGATGCACATGGCTAGTAGGTGGTAATTCCAACTTGTATGCTACTGAACCAATTTTCTCCAGAATCTTGTAAGGTCCGAAGAATTTGAATGACAGCTTCTGATTTGCATGAGTGGCCACTGAAGATTGGACATATGGCTGTAATTTCAGATATACCAAGCCTTCCACAGCAAATTCACGCTCAGATCTTTTCTTATCTGCTTGCCTCATACGTTGCTGGGCACGCATAAGATGTTGTTGAAGGAGTTTTGTCATTAATTCACATCCAGAAAGCCACTCCTTGAGATCTGACACTGTACAAGCTGAAGCATCAGTATTACCAAAATGTCTTGGAGCATGGCCATATAGTACCTCAAAAGGAGTCTGTCCCAGAGCTGAATGCCAGCTGGTATTGTACCAAAATTCAGCCAAAGCTAACCATTTCTTCCATTTCTGAGGACAGGCATTGACAAAACATCTAAGGAAGGTCTCTAAACCTTGATTAACACGCTCTATTTGACCATCAGTTTGGGGATGGTAAGCATAACTCATTCTCAACTGAATATCAGTCAAGCAGAACAACTGCTGCCAAAGATCACTTGTAAAGATCTTGTCCCTATCAGAAATAATGGATTGTGGCATACCATGCAATTTGTACACATTATCTAGGAAGGCCAAAGCAACTATAGTAGCCATGAAAGGGTACTTCAGAGGTATAAAATGACTGTACCTTGAGAACTTGTCCACCACAACCAAGATACAATTGAACCCTCCTGAATTGGGCAGTCCTTCAATAAAATCCAAAGAAACTATTTGCCAAGAATGTTGTGGGACAGGTAACGGTTGAAGAAGCCCAGGATATTTAGCCCTATCAGGCTTGGATTGTTGACACACAGAGCATGATTTAACATAATTATGAACTTTAGTTTTCATGGCATCCCAAGCAAAGAACTGTTTCAGTCTACCGTATGTCACTGGAACTCCAGAATGTCCACCTACTGCACTGTCATGCATAGCTTTAATGATTTGCTGCTTAAGCTCTGGTTTGTTGTTCCCAATCCATACTCTGTTCTTGTATCTTAATATGCCATCCTTGAATGTGAAATGATTGACAGCAGTAGGGGATACAGTCAGTTTAGTGATAATATTCACAGCTTGCTAGTCATCTTCATAAGAAGCCACTACCTTATCCAGCCACAGAGGAGTACATTGAGAAATTGCCAGTAGAGAAGAGTCAGAATGGTTCAACCTTGAAAGAGCATCTGCTGCACCATTCTCACTACCCTTTTTGTAAACTATCTTATGTTGCAGACCAGCCAGTTTAGCATATACTTTCTGCTGCCATAGAGTATGCAGCCTCCATTCGTTCAACTGGCCAAACTTTTGTGATCAGTGAATATTGTAAATTCAGCTGACTGTAGATATGATTTCCATTGAGCAATGGCCATAAAAATTGCTAAATACTCTTTCTCATATGTGGAAAGTCCTTGATTTTTGGGACCCAATGCCTTGCTCAAAAATGCTAAAGGATGACCTGCTTGCATGAGAACTGCACCCACTCCATTGTGAGAGGCATCAGTGTGAATAGCAAAAGGTTTCAAGGCCAGTACAGGTGCAGATATCAGTGCAGTCTTAAGTGCCCCAAATGCAGCAGTATGGTTATCAGTCCACACAAAGATTGCATGTTTTTTGAGTAGATCAGATAAGATCTTGCTAATAATGCCAAAATGTTGCACAAACTTCCTATAATACCCTGCCAAACCCAAGAAGCTTCTTAATTGTTTCACATCTGTAGGGATGGGCCATTTCTTGATAACTTCTAACTTGGCAGGGTCAGTTGCTACACCTTTGTCACTGATAATGTGACCCAGATACTGAATTTCTGTCTTAGCAAACTCACATTTGGACAGCTTGACCTGCCATTGGTCTTTTTGTAACAACTGTAGTACTGACTCAATATGCTGCAGATGTTCTTCTAGTGTCTCACTATATGTGACGTCCCGCCTCCACGAGGCCGGGCCCGCACGCCTGGCAGCTCTCTAGGATCTCAAGACTGTCCCCACAGACCAACACACGTCTTTTCTGTGCACTTTGTCCTCACTCGTGCGCACCCGGGAAGGACTTCCCGGTCGGTCACCCATCCCGAAATTGCTCCGGGCCAAGCACGCTTAACCCCGGAGTTCTTTCGAGATGAGCTTCCGGAAAAGAAGTTGCAACTGTTGGTATGAGTATTCTTATCAATCCTATTAAGCCCTGGGCCAGGATGTTACATTCTCACCCCCTTAGGAGATCGACGTCCTCGTCGATCAACCCCAGGCCAGGAACTTCCTCTCTTGGCCACGTCCGTGCGTCCAGTGCCAGCGCATGTGCCATGCTGTGTGACCACTTGGGCCCACACCAGCCATGCACACCATGCCTGCGCAACTGCGCCCACACGCGCCCGTGAAACCGCGAGAGTCGGCTCTGATACCACTTGTGACGTCCCGCCTCCACGAGGCCGGGCCCGCACGCCTGGCAGCTCTCTAGGATCTCAAGACTGTCCCCACAGACCAACACACGTCTTTTCTGTGCACTTTGTCCTCACTCGTGCGCACCCGGGAAGGACTTCCCGGTCGGTCACCCATCCCGAAATTGCTCCGGGCCAAGCACGCTTAACCCCGGAGTTCTTTCGAGATGAGCTTCCGGAAAAGAAGTTGCAACTGTTGGTATGAGTATTCTTATCAATCCTATTAAGCCCTGGGCCAGGATGTTACACTATATATTAGAATATCATCGATAAACACTAGAACACACTTCCTCAGCAAAGGTTTTAATGTTTCATTCATTGCTCCTAAGAAAGTTGCAGGTGCTCCAGAAGACCAAAAGCCATCACTCTGAATTCATAGTGACCTTCATGAGTTTGAAATGCTGTCTTAAGTTCTTCACCAGGTTTCAGCAAGATTTGCTGGTACCCACTTTGAGATCTAATTTAGAGAACCACTTTGCCTTGGCTAGTTCATCAACTAGCTCATCGAAAATGGGCACTGGATACTTGCATTTGAAGGTTAATGCATTCAAATATCGATAATCCACACAAAACCTCCATGTTTGGTCTTTTTTCTTCACTAGCAGCAGTGGAGAAGAGAATGGGCTCTTACTATGTTGAATTACACCTTGCTTAAGCATTTCTGCTACTTGGGCTTCAATTTCATCTTTAAGATTGGGGGGATATCTGTAAGGCCTGATACTGAATGGCTTAGCACCTTCCACAAGAAGTATAGCATGGTCACATTGCCTACTAGGAGGTAACCCTTCAGGAGCAGCAAAGACTGAAGCACATGTAGTAACCAATTGCTGAATCTCAGGTAACAGTACAGAAATATGCTGAGGTGTCTCACTTGCATCATCATGAACCAACATGACTTGAATAACAGAAGATTCAGGCATTGAAGCAGATATCCCTTGTAAGAAAGCAGTACCAGTTTGATATGGAATGGAGAGCCATTTGTTTGCCCAATCAACCTTCATGGGACTGAATTGTTCTAGCCAATCCATACCCACTACCATATCAAAGCCATGCATAGGAAGCACTCTTATATCAGAAATAAATTCAAAATGCTGAATATTCCACTGTAATTGCTGAAACAGATGTTGACACTGTAAGACATTGCCATTAGCTATTTGTACCTTGAGAGGCTTGTCTAATACAGAAACACCCGTGAGTTTAGCAGCTACTTCATCACTAATGAATGTGTGAGAACTCCCAGAATCAATCAGAATAATCACTTCTTCATTCTGGATGTGTCCAATGAATTTCAAGGACTTAGCTGTTTCTTTACCAGTAAAAGCTTCATGAGATATAAGCATGAGAACTTGTGCTGTGTCCTCCTCATCAAAGATAGGTGCATCATCAAATTGCACAGAAGTGTCCTCCTCCAGTAAGTCCCACATTTCCTATATTGCATGCAATTGCACCGTCTCGGCACATTTATGGCCATATTTCCACTTCTCTGCACATTTCTCACACAGTCCCTTGGATCTTCTGTATCTTCTGAGAGCAAAGAGCTTTTCATTGATAGCATTTGCCCTGGCATTGTCAATGCCTCTTTTATCTTCATTCTTGTGGACACCTAACGGCTTATCCAACTTGGGAAGAACAGGAAGAGGAAAACTAGGCTTCGGAACCGTCCTGTTGAACGATGGTTCCGAACGCTTGTAATCCTGACGTCGGCTTGACTCCACTGCTTCTTCCTGCACAAGGGCGAGAGCACAAGCAGTATCCAGGTCTGCAGGTCTTTGTACCATAATTACAGATTTAATTTCATTGCGAAGCCCATCCATAAATCGCATGGTATAAACTCGCTGATCAGGATTAGCATCATAGGCAGCTAACTGATCTACCAACCCAGAAAACTCATCAACATATTCAGTAACAGTTCCTGTTTGCCTAATATGGAAAAGCTGTCTAATGAGGGAATCATGCTGATCTCGACCAAAACGACAGAACTCTTCCCACCCCATGTCCTTGATGCATTTTTCAGCAGACTGTAACCAACGCGCCGCTGTTCCCTGTTGACGGTCGTTAAATCATAAAATAACCGTCAACTTATCGGTAAATAAAAGGTATGCACTAATGTTTCCTGCATTAAACTAATAAAGTTCCACAAGTTTTGGATGTATTCTTGCTTTGCAAGGTACAAAGGAATATTGGTGCAAATGTGCTTATACTCATGGAGAAATAGGAAATATTCAAAAGCACAAGATAAAGAAGGTCCTGCTCAGAATCTCGACGACATGCGACGCAAGAAACAAGGAATGACTTGGACATCAAAGAATAATTATTCAAATGAGTAATTTGATCCCTCCATGTCAAAGCCCTCGTCAAGATAGTCAAAATGGACTTTTGGATCACCCAATTCGGAGTTCGAGAGTAGGAGTTATGCCTCGCGGAAGATTGCAGGAAAATCAGAAAAAAGTTGGCCGGCCGGCCCAAACACTTGGCCGGCCGGCCCATATTAAACTCCAAATGGCCCAATCTTCCTCCAGTCGGTTCCAGGGTCGGTGACAAGCTACTTGACCTGCCGGCCATGCAAGGGGATGTCGGCAAGAGTGGAATATCCCACAAAATGCTCTAAGCATGTAGGAACCTTCTCCACTCTTCCAAGGCAACTCCACACTATAACTAGAGGACCCCTCTCTCACTCCAAGGTGTACCTCATGAAAGAAGCATTCCACTTATGTAGTTTAGAATAGGATTAGTGTTTAGTTATGGGAGTTAGAGTAGAAGTGAGAGCGAAGCTCGGAGTTCCGGAGTTCTCTTGTATCTTTTCTTTTTCTAGATTTTCTTTAATATATTTATTTTCTTATTTAATTAATTTAGTTTTCCTTTTAGTTTATATTTATTTATTTAAGTAATTATTATAGAGAAATTCTTATGTTGGATCTACGTCTGTGTATGGTAGATACGAATGAGTTGTTTGCTTGAGGACTAGTAGTAGGGACATAATTGCCTTATTGTCACGTGTCCCGTACAATTTATTCGGATTTATTGTTCATGGGTGGCTTGCTCTTTGGCCGAGAGTAAGTTACTAGGATAGTTGTAAGCAAGGTGCTTGGAATTATTCTAGCATTTGTTTGCCCTCAACCCCACGGCGTGTGGTAGCCGCGAGTGTATGTGACAGCTACACCGGTCTCTGTAGTCCACCACGTTCGGGTTGAATGTGTAGGGGCCTAGACGCGGTCCGTTGACCGGATACGTTGAACCTAGTTACCAGGTTGCGTGTCTTGGCGGCGGCCGTGCCACCGATGCACTTGAATATATCTTTAATAAAAGCTTAAAGTAAATAATTGTAGACTATCGTGAAACTAAATGCTAACCCCTAAGGCTGACTGATACCTTCTTCTCGTTGTTCTCCCAAACTAAATGCTAACTCCTTGTTATCTATATCGATGGATCTTCTCCTGAGTGCCACACATATCACTTATCTGTACCCCTGCTTTCGTCTAGTTTGCAAGTTATAAATAATAGATAATTCTTTGTTAACTCATGATATTCTTAGCCCTGCTTCCCTGTGGAAAAATATAAATACGATAACCTTAGCATACTCCCGGGTGAAATGCTACAATGGTGTTCCATGCGCTTTCGAAAAGTGAATTAAATCTTTTTGCGTAAAAACGCCAACATTCCCTCAAAATGCATCGATGCAACCTTAATCCACATGCTAGACTCCACATCATACATGTCAAAATAGTTCTCACATCTAGACTTCCACAGCTGAGGATTCTCGCCCGAGAACTGAGGAAAATGCAGTTTAGGAAGACGACCACGACCTCTAGGACCCTCAAGAGAACTACCATGTTTCTGATGCTGATTGTCAGGGACGAAATCAAAATTGCGGCGGTGGGACTCATGGAACGTACCCTTGTCCGGGAGATGAGTTTGGGTGAACGAACCCAACTCAGGCTCCCGGTAATGCTTGTCAAGGCGGTGCCCATGAGGGCCGTCGATCAAAGCTCCGGCAGGTGGGCGCGGGCGGTCGCCGACTCGGTGTTGCGGAGCACGCCGGTAGTATCCCCCGGGTGCTCGAAGTGTTCCGGCTCAGGAAGCGGTTGACGCGCGAGATCTCGAGCTTGACGTCGTCGACCTTCTTCTCGAGCGCCGGACGCCAGATCTCCGCCTCCGAGCTCACCATCTCCAACGAAATAATGCGAACCTCCATCTTCTGCTCGTCGTCGTGAAGACGCTGCTCCAGGATCTAGTACCGCTCGTCCAGCTTCTGGCTGAGGCGCACCTCCATCCTCTGCATCTCTGCGAGAAGTAGCTTGGTGTCGGGGTTCAGCTCGCGTGACGAGGACGCATCCGCGGCGAACTCCGGCTCGGGCGGTGGTGGTGCGGACGAAGAGGGCGCGGACGAAGACGGCGGCGGAGGCGGCACCTCATGACGGCGGTAGTGGTAGGGATAGGGATCCATGGGATCGGTGTCTCTGATACCAAGTGTAAGCTACGACGGGTAGATTGGGGAAGGAATCGGAGAGGATTGGAGAGGAAGTAAGAACAGAGAGGAGGCGAGGAAGAACAGCTGTATTGCTGAGTTCAGAGTAGTTGTTGTTTGTTACATGATGATCCGGCATTGAGCCGAGCATGCGCTTAAGTAGGGAAAGTTACATCGGGTCAAGCCTGCGAATGTACTCCACTTCAGGCCCATTCGGGCCTAGCTAGCCTCACGTTCCCGCGCTTGATGCGAAGGCTTCTTTTGATGTTCCCGCCTGCTCCCGCTTGGCTTGTCGGATCCGGTACAGCAGACGGTGTGCTTATATAGGGCAGCGGTCTCTGCGAGATTCTGGCGGGATCCAGGGCGGGCATGGCGGGAGGGGCTGGGAAGTGACCGACGGTTGCTTCCCGCCTGCCTGTGAAGCTTTACTCAGTCGGTTTGCTCAATGGAGGGGAGAATTTAGGGGATTGAGTAAAATTTTTTGGTCTACTCAATCCTTTACTCAATCTATTGAAGGAGTTTGGTTGAGTAAAAGCTGAGATTTTACTCAATGGGAACCTTTTACTCAATCTGCTGGGATGCTCTTATGTTGGAACACGAATTAAACCTATGTCGTCAATTGACAATTGAGCTTGTTGTGTTGCAACCTAAATTTGTATGCATGTATGACTTGGTGGTATTAGTTTTATGAGACTTCTAATTTGGCTTGTATTGACTATTGTTCTGGTTTGCATCTTTGAAATTATTCTTTTCAACGCCTCATGCATGTTATCGTGGAATATTTTGATTATTCATGTGAGAATAATAGCATGGCATTTTATTGAGAGGCAGGAGGTGGCATGCTAAAAATGACTAGTATCAATGCACGTGCGCCACGCACGTGTCTAAAAGTTATATCACTTGGCAGGACAACGAGAATTAGAAAAATAAAAATTTCCCAAGCTCACAGGCATTAATATGATCTACAAAAATAGCAATGTGAACAATACATATCAAAACCAGCAAGAGTGAATACCAGAATATCCGAAATAAAAATGCTTATGGCAAAGAAAGTTGGGATATCAATAATTATGTCAAAACCACAATCTGTGACCTTAGCCTAAATACACTGGAAACAAAAGGCAGCTCGTTCAGAATCAGACCCCAAAGGTCAATAAATTTAAGCTGAAAAAGATAGCCTCATGCATTTATTTCCATATTATTCCTACCGCATGATTGACCGAGCCGTAAAGAAAGTTAAATATCTGTACAGAAAGACGAGAGATGATGCTACTCAGGGAATGAAACTTACAAAATGGGAATCTAGAGGACACATGTAAAACTCTTATTCGTTGACTACTTTGTAATAACAAATTTATTAGCTATCTATTCTGCAAAGCTATATACAATCTCTGGATCGATATATATGGGAAAGGCATACTTCACAAAGAAATCTGTACAGATCTACCATGATTACCATCCTTGATTGTAACATGCACCAAGTAATACCTTTCTCACACAACAAAGAAGAGTCGGGAGGGGATTCCTGCTACCATTTCCTGCAAGCACTTCCCTAACTCACCATTTCCTTAAAGAAATTGGGCAGATGAGATAGCAGGCACACCATATAAATCTGCTTGAACGAGATCCAACGTGGAGTTCATCTATTGATGTTCACACCGGTGATAGTAAAACACTATATTTTTCTGAATAAAGAAATTAAAGCATGAGTGTGCTGCTGCTAGTCAGAAAGAAGTGCATGAAAGGAAGGTCCAGCGAAGAATCAACACATTGTCTCAAAGTAATCGCCCTGATACTACGCACATTATCAGGTAAAAAGAAAAGAATATCCGTATTTTAAAATGTTAGCTGATACAGGATATGCAGTTCAGAAGATACATAGTTTCTGCTGCATTATGAACACTAATTCAGACCATGTTTGTGAAAATCCAAGTCAAGTTATATTTTATTTTCTTCTGACACAAGTAGGAGAAAATCTTATTTGTATTATTGCGAAAACCAGGGCAAGCAAGAACTATGTAAATTCAGTGAACTGCAGGCAGTGGTGACTCAGTGGTAGCTCGGAGGGGATCTAAGATTAAAAAATGAGAATACCAGCATATATTTCCTTCCCTGGTAGAAACCATGTTGATTTTTTTAAAATAATAGTTGACTACAACAAAAGCTAATAAGCTACCCATGTGTACAAATACTTTCCTAGCCTCACAGGTGTAGCTCAAAATTGGTAACTTAGATGTGACTTTCACAAATCATTGGAAAGCGACCCATGTGATGCGATGCAAGATAGCTATGTGAACTTCTCTGAAAACAAACATGCATTTATAAATCATGGATTTGAAATTAAAAAAAACGTAATTTGTATGTTTACCCAGCCCAGCAGCTAATAAGCTCAACCGGACATACGCCCAATATCTGCTCAACTCTTCACAATCTGGCCCAAGCAGCATCTGTGCAATGCCTCCCCACCAAAGCTGAGCAAAATCAAAAATCTTTCACCTGCACACCATAAGAAACCACAGTGGACCGTCAGATTCAAGCACCTCCGAAGCGGATACGTCGAGGCTGCTACTCAGCCTGAATATAATGTCTCGCCTTGGAGTGCTGCAACCATTAAAAGGATGCCCCATCCAAAGCCATGGGGGAATATTTGAGAATGGCAAACTATTTACATCATTCTTCCATTGCAATTACAAAATGAACTCATTAAACATCTCTAGGAAACCAAGAGGTCTGAAAGGCTCAAATATAATTGTTTGATATAACTGCATATGTGGATAACTTACAACAGGATTGGATTGGGGGCAGACAGGAAAAGAGGTTCACTCGTGACCATGGCCAGATCTGTAACTCAAATCTCAAATCAGTATAGCCGATACACTACACCACGGAGGACCTATGGCAACACACTCTACTGTCGGCAAAAGGTGCCTTTCCCAACACAAAAAGTTAGTTTTGCCGACAAAACCAAAATAGTCGGGCTAGAAGCAGTCGGGAAAGGTTTTCCCGACAGTTATCATCAACGCCGACATTTAATATGTAGCTAATTATGTAACCTACGCCGACAGTTATTACCTATGCCGACAGTTCTCTTTTGCCGACAGTTAGCCTTCTGCCGACAGTTATCCACTTTTGCCGACAGTTACTCTGCTGCAAAAGGACAATAGGGCCATGCTGCTCCATGCCCATGGGTAACATTATAACTGTCGGCAAAGCTACTGGAGGTAAATATATTTAAATGCAATATTGATCTTTAAATGGAGCAGAAAGAAGTGCATCCCAAAACAAGGCAACATTTACCAGATTAATACAACAACAGTCCAGCAACAATCACTTGATGGATGTCACACATGTTCACATCCATAAATCATAGACAAAGTGCAGGTCTTACAAGGATCATAACCATCGATCACAATGTAAATCACATAAAAGTGAGGCTTCAGATCAAATCCTAACTGAACATGGAATCCAAATCTCAATTCATATGCTCTAGTTGCTGCAGAAAAGATCTAAACCCCATATACTTCAAGCCAATTCCTGTGCAGAAGATTTGCCAAGAAATAACGCCTTCAAACTCCACTTCGTGCACACAGCAAACCCTTTTCACTTCCAATTTTCTGAAGCATCAACATCAACACATAACTAAATTAAAAGTCAGCATGCACTGGTTCAGTAAAAGTACAGAAGCAAAATTTGATTCAGAAATCTCTTTATTTACATGTTGATTTCCCATCATAAAAATTAAATCTGAACAGATACACTAGTACTAATATTTAGAGACTATCAGACTAGTACAACCATATGATGGTTTGGTTAAATCGCAAGGCAACAATCTGAAACCACAAGTTTCAATCTACACAGCATACCAGATTTTCATACAAACACTTTGACTATACAGATTTCCTATATGACTAAACACTAACATAAGCCTGGTGGTTCAGAATAAAAAGAAACCCTACCAGTAGCATTTTGACTGTCTCAATGACTTCTTATCATCCTTCACCTGTGGCTATTCTGTCTTGTAATATCGTATAATCCTTTCTGGTAGGTTCCATAATTTTTTTCTTACCCTGTCCACGTAAAACTGAGAAAAAAACAGTTATCAGCAGCAAGCAAGAAGGCCTAGACGAGGTGGAAAAGAGTCGATGAGGCACGGGCTCGTCGTCAGCTTGGCTGTTCGTGCAACGGGCGCAGGCCGGGGCCGTAGCAGTGCCAGATCTGAGGGAGGGAGATGAGAGGGACCTGCAGAGGGAGCGCGGGGACCGTCGCGTGAATGGAGGCGGCGACGATGGCGAGGGCCTCGGCCTGCTGCTCTGTGCTCCTCGGGAGGACGCGCTTTGCCGGATCCAAAAGCTCCCAAAGCGCAGCACTGGATCTACGAGCAGTGCGTCACTCCTGCTGCTCCGACGCATGGCGGCAACAGCGGCGTCGTGTCGCTCGCTGTGGTCGAAGGCAACAGTGCGGCTATGAATGGAACGGGGGCTACGCCTGATTGTACGGCGGCGGTGTGGTGGTCTGCCGGCTACGGCGCTGGGAAGGGGAAAGGGGCGGGCACTGGACAATTGCGGCTGGGAGGGCAGCGGAGGGACGGAACGAGGCAAGTATGGATAGGGTTAGCCGATCAGGTGGGCTAACACCGACACATTACTAGTAGCCAGGGAGGATGTGCCGACAGATAACACGAAGTGGAAGCTACACCGACAGTTTTATTGTTGGATAGAGCAACGCCTACAGTTTACTGGTTGTCCTATGAGACTTACGCCGACAGATAGTCTGAGGTAAAAACCATGAACTTTTGCCTACAAATAATCAGCCTTTGATGTATCATCTTTCCCTACAATTCACCGTGGCCAAAAATGTGTTATGGTGTAGTGATAGGACAAAGTTTTTTGATTCAGTGTCCAACAAACAAAGATTTTTTATTTAGTGTCCTACAGATCAAGCCAACATTATTCAGTAACACAGCCAGATAAACATGGAATGTTTTATTTTATCTACCGAAACTCAGTGTATATCGGAAAGCTTTCACAGAGAAAATAATCCAGAACTGATAGCTAGAGCAAAAAATGATGTCAATATATAACGAAAACAAGCCTAATGTCATCCAAATTATCAAGAAAGGAAAATATCATTTACTTTTCATCCAAACAAAAATTATAGGCCTCTGAACTAATGACCTCATTATTTAGATTAGCTTCCCCAAGATTTTGCAATCCAGCGACATTCTTTTTTTTTTAATCCGAGAAGCTGAAAAAAGTATTCAGATTCACAATGAGATAAATAATCCTGTTGTATATTCATTACTTGTGAAAAGAAAATACAGACCATGAGAAATAGTAAGATATACTATACTATCTACATTTTAGTTGATACCAGAAGCAGCAAGCAATTCAAATAGTGACATCAGCAGAAGAAAGAATTATGTAGCAGGCTAGCAAATGATATGCAGCCAACATCAGCATGTCAACACCAAGGTAGGCAGCGGATACTTCAATAACTGACATTTTTATCGACAAAAAAAATTGTTTTTATGGTTTCAAAGATATCCAACTTTGATGCATAGAAATGACTGATGCCTGTCTCTATGATTCCAAATATATTGAGTCAGTTTCGTAGAAGAATTACATAAATAATATCCAACTTTGATGCATAAATAATTACCATTAAGCAAAGGTAAATGTCTCCTGGTATCTGGTTGCTTCAACAGGGAAGCCGGTTCGTGCCTCATTTTTGCTATCTGCTTGCACATCAAATTATTGATTTATTAATCAAAGATGAGAAATTGTTTACACATTCAGATATAACAAGAATTGCATGTAACAGTAACGATTAAAGCACTATCAGCCAATATGACCAAATGTTGTTTCACAAAGCTATCACAAAGCCAAATCGTAATGGAGCATCATGTGATCAAGTTACCTAGCAACGGAAACACCATTGATCCCTGTGTTCTCTGAAACAAGATATTTTTTCCATGTTCCCTTTCATCAACACCTCGTTGCCCTCCACTCTAGAACCCTGCGCCTTCAGTGCCGGCACATGCATCGGATCAGGGGCAAGCCATTAACAAATCAAAACGCGGTATCAGGGGCAGAGCAAGGATGACCTCAAACCGCCTTTGATGAAAGGCATATCCGTGCAGGGCATTAAGGCCAGGATTGAGATATGGGAGAACGAGGGGGGAGAGAGAGACACACCAAAGGCCTCGTGCTAGCTCTCCTGCTAGTCTATGGCGCATAATTAGGAAATAAACTACCAATGGAATGGCATGTTTGATTCTTAGAGGGTTTTTCCAACGAATATTGTGATTACAAATAAAGTTTAATTACAAAACTAATTTCAGGACTCCGCTCGAAATCGCGAGACGAATCTAATGAGGGTAATTAAGGCGTAATTAGACGATGGTTACTGTAGCATCACTGTAGCAAAATATAGATTAATTAGGCTCATTAGATTCGTCTCGTGATTTAGAGGGAGGGTCGTGCCATAGGTTTTGTCATTAAATTAATAAAAATATGTTTAAATAGTAAGATTCTCTTTGATGTGACGGGTGTTAAAGTTTAGAGGGGGTGCGCCGAACGCCCCCAAAGTCTACCCACCAGGTGTTTAATTCCAAAATTAAACCTATGTGCATAATTAGGAAATAAACTACCAATGGAAAGGCAGGTTTAATTTTGGAATCAAACTACCCGTAACAATAGAAAGGCAAGAGTGGGTAATGCGGGAGGGTAGATTTTTTGGCCGGTAAAAAAAAGCACCTCAATGTCACGCCTGGTAAACTAAAATGCTCCCAAGCATTACACATTGTAACACCCACGTGGCAGGTGAGATCCCTCGGCAGGATCCGACGATTCTCAGGTGATGTGAGATCGAAATCAAGGGATGATAGACAGGTTGGTACAATCTGGCAGGGTAGAAAATATTTTCCTCCAAACTGGTTCTTTATTGGTTTAGATTTGTAACATCCTGGCCCAGGGCTTAATAGGATTGATAAGAATACTCATACCAACAGTTGCAACTTCTTTTCCGGAAGCTCATCTCGAAAGAACTCCGGGGTTAAGCGTGCTTGGCCCGGAGCAATTTCGGGATGGGTGACCGACCGGGAAGTCCTTCCCGGGTGTGCACGAGTGAGGACAAAGTGCGCAGAAAAGACGTGTGTTGGTCTGTGGGGACAGTCTTGAGATCCTAGAGAGCTGCCAGGCGTGCGGGCCCGGCCTCGTGGAGGCGGGACGTCACAAGTGGTATCAGAGCCGACTCTCGCGGTTTCACGGGCGCGTGTGGGCGCAGTTGCGCAGGCATGGTGTGCATGGCTGGTGTGGGCCCAAGTGGTCACACAGCATGGCACATGCGCTGGCACTGGACGCACGGACGTGGCCAAGAGAGGAAGTTCCTGGCCTGGGGTTGATCGACGAGGACGTCGATCTCCTAAAGGGGTGAGAATGTAACATCCTGGCCCAGGGCTTAATAGGATTGATAAGAATACTCATACCAACAGTTGCAACTTCTTTTCCGGAAGCTCATCTCGAAAGAACTCCGGGGTTAAGCGTGCTTGGCCCGGAGCAATTTCGGGATGGGTGACCGACCGGGAAGTCCTTCCCGGGTGTGCACGAGTGAGGACAAAGTGCGCAGAAAAGACGTGTGTTGGTCTGTGGGGACAGTCTTGAGATCCTAGAGAGCTGCCAGGCGTGCGGGCCCGGCCTCGTGGAGGCGGGACGTCACAAGATTAGAATAGATTAGATAGATAGATAGATTAGAAAAAGGATCAGCCATAGGTGAGAGAGAGATGAGGGGTAGTTTTGTCTTTTATATTTCTGGATAGATGTAAAGCTGTTAAGACTGACTTCAACCCATAACCCAAAATGTCACCTATACACAAAATGGCTCCTAAAACATGGAAAAACTCTCTCCAACCCAACACCCAAACCGCCTACCTATTTTGCGGACGGTGCCCCCGGCGACGCAAAAATGCATCATCTCCCCGCGCGACCCATCGCTTCCACGGAGGTGTCGACCGTCGCCGCCCCCGAAAGATCTCTCGGCACCATGGCCGCCGGCGGTGCCTCCTCCTTTCCTGCCCCTCCCCCCCTCCGTCTCCACTCCCCTGCCTCCTCCTCTCCCGCCCCTCTCCCCTCCACCTCCACTCCCAGGCGCCAGAGCTCGAGCCGAGCACCCGCGGCTCGTCGGTAGAGCATCGCCGGGCAGCTCACTCCGCCATGCCGGGCGCGAGCGGGTCCGCGGCGGCGCGGAAGGCGGCGCGGGAGGGGCGTGGAAGACGGCGGCGGCGCGGAAGGGTGAGGGCCGACCCTTCCGCCATCGCGCCCCTCCACCGGACGGCCATGGCGAGCGCCGCCGAGCTCGCCCCCGAGCCCGCGCCGCCTCTCCCCTCCTCCTCTTCCTCGCCGCCGCTGGCCGCCTCTCCTCCTCTTCCTCGCCGCCACCGGCCACCTCTCCTCCTCCCGCGCCCCGTCGCCTGCCTCCCGCCTCTCCCCCTCCTCTTCTTCCTTTTCCCCGCGCCTCCTCCTCTCCTGCCCTCGCGCACCTGCCTCCCGCCACTCGGCTCCGGCGTCCGCCGTTGCCCACTCCGTTTCCGTCTCCATCGAGGCGCCGGGGAAAGCCGGTTGGGGCGGCACGGCTGGGCGGCGAGGGGGTGGACCGCGACGGCGGCGCGCGACGCCCGGACGCGGCTGGGTGAGGGGGCGGGACGCGACGGCAGCGGGGACGCGGGGGCGCGGCTGGAAGGCGAGGGCGTCGGCGGCGCGGGACGGCGGCGCACGGCTGGACGGCGAGGGTGCGGCGGCGCTGGACGGCGACGCGCAGAATGGTAAGACGCACTTCGAGACTCCCGTTGGAGACAGATTTTTTTGGGTGTGGTACCTTGCAGTTTATGGACACCCATTTGGCTATATGGGTTTCAATTTGGAGTCTTTTACGTGTATGTCATTAAAAAAAGTTGCTGGTTACCTGTGTGTCACAAAAAAGTTTGTAGACACCTGTATGCCATGGGCTGAACTTTCGGTTACTCGTGTGCCATTCCATCCGCATTCCGTTAGAACTTAACGGTTTCGTAGCTATGGCAGGTGGGCCCCACGTAAGGAAAAGACTCTTTTGCCCCTGAAGCATTTACATCTCCATGTAACTGACACGCGGGACCCACCCGTCATCTTCTTCCTCATCCCTCCTCCTGGTGTTGAAGTCCTGCGTGGCAGCCATGAGGTCCGCGAGCTTGACCTTGACGATCCGAGGCCGGTGCTCCCCAGCCCGCCGCAGCGCAAGGACAAGGGGCGGCCGCAGAGCCCCTTGTTCCCGGAAAAGGAGTCCTTGGAGAAGGCGGAGCCGAGCTGGGCCGGGATCTGGCTGTCGAGCTTGTTGTTGGAGAGGTCGAGCGACTTGAGTCGGCGGAGGCGGGAGAGGGAGGCAGGGATCTGGCCGTCGAGCGCGTTGTCGGAGAGGTCGAGCGTGGTGGCGGCGCGGCAGTACTGCAGCAAGGAGGGGGCGGGCCCTGCAGGTCGAACCCGGAGAGCGAGAGCGAGATGACGCGCGACTCCTGCGGGTTCCAGCAGGAGACGCCGTTGAACTCGCAGACAGCCCCCGCGGAGGTGTTGGCAAAGGACCAGGCGGCGAGGCGGCCGTTCGGGTCGGTGAGGCCCGTCTTGATGCCACGGAGGCAGCGCACGTCGTCCTCCGTTGGGCCGGGCGGCGCCCCCGCGCCCGACGGCACGGGCTGCAGCGCGGCGGGCAGCGGGGTCAGGTGCTCGCGCGCCCAGACCGGCGGAGCTCGCGCGCCGCGGGGCTTGCGCGGCCGGCGGGGAGGAGTGCCTGGCCCGTGTCATCTTCGGGAGAATGGAGCAAGGAGAAGGGGAGGAAGAAGAAGATTGGTGGGGCCCATAGAGGATAAAATGGTCATTGCACCTGTGGGTTTGACACTGTTAGCCTGAGAAGTGGACGGAATGGCACGCGGGTAACCAAAAGTTGAGCTCATGGCACACAGGTGTCTTGAAACTTTTTTATGGCACACACGTGACCAGCAACTTTTTTTAATGACATACAAGTAAAAGACTCTTCAATTTGGGTACGAGGGTTGGAGTCGGTCTAAAACATGTCCCAAAGGAACGTGCGATTATAATGGTACAGTAGCGTAAAATTGCAACAATCTCCCGCTTTTCAGGCGCTTCCCCCGCAAGACCGCAACGAATCAGTCTCAGAAAAAAAAGACCGCAACGAATCGGGCTAACTCTTTCTCGATTCGATTCGTGGTTCGCGCGCTTCAGTGCTCTGCGCCTGCTCGATTGGAATTGGTAAGCGCAATCTTGTCTGATTCTTCTGTGTTGGAATTTTTTCGAGTCGTGGTTGGTTAGGCCTCTGCGATGTAATGCCTTGCGGAGAATTACGAATGCGTGCTGTTCGGATTCGTACGTTTTCCGGTCCAAATGTGCGATTTAGGGTTGTTCTTAGAGCTTTGGAGGCACTAGTTGGCCACGAGATCTGCTTCTGCTATTTAGGTTTTGGCTTTGCATGCATTAAGCATCAGGAAACCTTCATCCATCCATCAGGCGGGGGGTCCCACCTAGCCCTTGTTCGCTCAGCCCTGCGCTTCGTTTGATTAGCCGCAGTGAATAGGTTCTGCTCGGATAGCCTTGGTTCTATCTTCGATGTGCTCTGGGTACGCCTGTTTGCTCTATCTGATCAGTTCCACACTGAATATACACATTTCATAATGCCTACTGCCTGATAGCTCTCAGTTCTGTCTATAGGTAGTTCAGATTTCCTTAGCAGATCAGGTTGAGCTATTAGGGAATGACGTTTCACATTGTTTGATCTAAGGATGCATTTTATATTTTATCGAACCATTTTTCTGTAATATGCAATACTGATTTGGGGCCTGTTGGAAATCATCACTCTCCATATTATCTTATTGTCTTATGCATTTATCAATTATGTTAGGGTTTTTCTTCCGTGTTGTTTCTTAAGCAAGCCGTGGCTCACATGAATGATATGAAACCAGACTCTCAAGGTACATGTGGCGGGGTGGTAATCTCATAGATATTAAAGTTGGTGTTCTGGACATAAGAGATGGTATGTTGTTAGTTTACTAGTGCTAAATGTATAATGTAGTACCCAGTTTCTTCAGATACTCATCCCAAGGAATTACTTGTTACTAGTACTCACTAACTTCTCTTTAGTTTGTTCCCATGTTAGATAGCAGATCTGATCTTGAGGAGCCCTGTAGAAATCCTGGAAAGTGGCAATGCTCAATTTGTACACACAAAAATGATACAATTCATTTGTCCTGTGAGCTATGTGGCGTGTTACAGGATTTATCCCTGTACTTCAAAAAGACCAGTGAGGCTGAACCTAGAGGTATTTATAACATAATACTTAAGAGCTGTCTTCTGCTCCTGCAATGCAATATAATTGCTGCTGCTTAGCCCGTTAACCTCTGTACTTTCCCAAATCTAGGTAAACACAGAAACAAGTATTCTGGAGTGTCTGTATTGGCAAGATCTCTTTTTGCACCATCCAGTAGAAGGCCAAAATCTATTATTTTATCTGATAGATTCCAGGAAAACAGAAATGCAACGGGGAATGAGCAGGCTACAATAGGTGCTCTTCATAAGACATACATGACCCGTAAAGAGCATCACATTAACATAGGTACACCATCACTATGCTGAACTAGTTCTTTCTTTGGGCAAAATGTTTTTAGGTACATATATTGGCTCTGTTTGAACTTAAAAGGCTTTTCATTGTGTTTTTGTGGAAGTAGAAGGAATAACCAACTTAAATAGTTATGTTCCTTCCTATAAGCTTATGCCAGGCCTCTTTTAAATTTTCTGTGGGAAGTGAAAGCATACTGGTGGTATCTGGCTAATGGGAGTTAGAATTTTGTTACAATGGTTATGATTTAGATTACCATAATTTTTTTAGGATACACGAAAACTAGTAGACCAAAGATAAGCTATATTTCCAATGTGCCGACTCACGCAATGCAGTTTATCTGGGCCTTTTGAACCTTAATAGAAATACTTATTCTATCCCTTGAAATTTGGTGAAATATTACCTGGCGGTCCATATGCTATAGTTTTATGGTGTGTAATCAGATACTTGATTTTGTAATGCCTGCTTGATTTGTGCTGATTTTTACAGTAAAATTATATGAAACATGGCTGGATTATGTTGATATTGACAGTGCCTTTCAAGTTTGATACTCCATCTCCCGATGACATGGTCACGACAGGCTTAACATCTAAAAATTTTAGAAAAGGTATTTGTTGTGCTGCCATACTCCTCCATATATTCTGGACTGCTGAATGGATATAATATTTATCTTTTGTGGATTCTTTTTTTCCTTTTATGTGTTCATGTGGATTTTTCTTTAATCAGGATTGATTAATTTTACATCGAGTGGTAAATGATGAGTCTTGTAAAATAATAGAAAAAATCGTGTCTTCATTATTATTGACCTTGTACTAGCCCATGGCATAAATATCTCTTGCCTCTTTTTGTCCCGCTTGAGATGTCAAATGGAATGGATGCATGCTTTGTCGCGGTTGCTAGTATTCTTTCATTAATTATTTTATTTTCTAAAGCGAGTGTTCTTTCAATAATAATTAGGTTATGTATAACTTGTCATAGTTGTATTTTGACTTAAATTTGTACCAGTTGACACAGAGGCTTTTTTCAAAGATTCTGTCGATGTCATTGGAAAGAAGACGATGGATGATGATGTTATTTCAACCAAGAACGATTCATCAGCAAAGTTTGATGAACTTGGGGGAACTAGTAGCAATGCTCCTTCCAGTGGTCAGAATAATACTCTAGATTTGGACCATGAGCTACAGCATTTGAGTTTGGTGGGAAAGCCGAAAAATAGTAAACCCAAGATCAAGAAACCAGTTTCTATTTCACAGTACAAGCCAGAACCATGGATGCTCCAGAGTGAAGATCAAGAAACTAGTAGCCAGCTAAATCTTGCTATTGTAAGCAACGGTTGCCCTTTTTTTTTTGTTTGATCTTTTTACATATCGATATTTCATTCCTGAGCTCTTAAAGTCCAACTGAAACGTTGTGCTAGGTTGGTCATGTTGATTCTGGAAAATCAACTTTATGCGGTCGATTACTACATGCTTTGGGGTTGATTTCAAAGAAGCAAATGCATAAATATGAGAAAGAAGCTAAAGAAAAGGTAACTTATTTTATTCTGATTGTTCGCACATCTCATTCCGTACTTCTATGCATCTCTGACTGTGACTCATACTTTACAATGTTTCTTCTAGCAGGGGAAAGGATCATTTGCATACGCTTGGGCTATGGATGAGAGCACCGATGAGAGGGAACGTGGCATTACGATGACCGTGGCTGTAGCATACTTTGACACTGAAAAATATCATGTAGTTTTGCTTGACTCCCCTGGCCACAAAGATTTTGTTCCAAATATGATATCCGGCGCTACACAGGCTGACGCAGCTGTCCTAGTTGTTGATGCCTCTATAGGCTCTTTTGAAGCAGGTATGGGTGTTAATGGAATTGGTCAGACAAAGGAGCACTCACAACTTATTAGGAGCTTTGGTGTTGAAAACTTGATGGTTGTTGTTAATAAGATGGATCTGGTGGAATATTCAAAAGAGCGGTTTAATTTTGTTAAATCACAACTGGGTGTCTTTCTTCGATCATGTGGTTACAAAGACTCCTCAATCACCTGGGTTCCTTTGAGTGCAATGGCCAACGAAAATTTAGTGACACCTGCTTCAGATTCTCGTCTTTTATCATGGTAAGATACTACTATTGGTGTGCCTTTCTGCACAGCACTCCATTTCATCAACATGCTAGTTGTAATCGATGTTCATTGTATTGATGCATGATGACAGGTATACTGGAAACTGTCTACTGAAAACCATTGACTCATTACCTCCTCCTCACCGTGATGTTTCAAAGCCGTTACGGCTTCCAATCTGTGATGTTATTGCATCCCACACACTGGGACAATTGGCAGTTTGTGGAAAAGTCGTTGCTGGAGGAATCCGAACTGGTTCCAAGGTATCTTTATGATTGTACATGGCATGATACGATGCATTTCATTGTTTTCCTGTCCTGGTTGAATTACTGGTAAACTGTCTTTATACCTGCAATCACCTTAGTCTATTTACGAGCTGTTCAATTTGTTGTTTGATCCTTGATGTTCTGGTGCCAGGTTCTTGTTATGCCTTCCGGAGATTTAGCCACAGTGAAAACCATTGAACGGGATTCCAGTAGTTGCAACGTGGCTAGAGCCGGGGACAGTATCTCTGTTGGTTTGCAAGGGATCGACCCTGGTCATGTTGTGTCAGGTGGAGTTCTTTGCCATCCAGGTTTCCCCGTGTCCCTTGCTTCTTCCCTGGAGCTGAAAATTCTTGTTCTGGAAATCACTATGCCAATACTGGTCGGCCTCCAGGTTAGTGGAACAGCACCACCGATAGCATCTCAAGTTCAACTTTAGTACAATTGTCTTATACATATCTTCCCGCTCAATATTTTAGTTTGAGGTACACATGCATCATGCGAGGGTGTCTGCAAGCTTGGTCAAAATTGTGTCATTGTTGGACCAGAAGACCGGCAAGGCCTCAAAGAAAAGCCCACGGTTGCTCACTGCAAGGCAGGCTGCTATTGTTGAAGTAAGGCCACATGACATGGACTCGATTTTTTGGGTGGTAATCAATTGGAGGTTTTTTCTTGTTTGTTTTTTGTAATTTTTTTTTTTTTGTCTTTCAGGTAAAACTGGACAAAGAAGTCTGCGTGGAAGAATTCTCAACTCTGAAGGCCCTTGGCCGGGTGTTCCTGCGATCTCGTGGTAACACCATTGCAGTGGGCGTTGTGACTCGAATTCTGGAGCAGGCTCCTCTCAGCTAGACACACATCTACTAATGTACATGGTGTATGTATTTTGTTCTGCCAATTAAATAGTCGATAGATCTGTATTCTGTACCTCGAGGAATGGAACCGGTGCGTAGAAGCGACACGCGGCTGTATGGCCCGGTAACTAACTTCAAAAATCCAGAGATTCCGTGACTTTATCCAGTCGTCAGCTCGAGTCACTCCCACAAACGGTGGTTCGCTCACCGTTGTTCTGGTAAGGAGTATTTTACAGGCCCGGTCCCTGTAAAGAAAAACAAATTTTCGTATGTCTTATTAGAAGCACCAGCCGAGCTGACGCCGGAAACAGACGCCAGCTGCCCGGCGTGATCTTACTGTGCACGGCAGCAGTATCGCGGCCCGGCCATCCATGAGCCATGGCGTGGCCGTATATATGTTCGTATGGGTATGGCCGCCATGTGAGGAGAGGAGGCTCGGCGAGGTCAGGTAATCAGGTGTCATGGCAATCTCCTCTCGTACGTATAGTACGTGGTTGAGCACCAGGCCATAAATTGTGTGCAGGCCGCGCGCGAAATTTATGAACATCACGCGTGGAGCGGAGGCGCGCCCCACCACACGGGACCGCGGCGTCGCTTTGCCTTTCCGCGCACTCGGGCGCCGCGGCTGAGCCCTTTACACGTTCGTCGTCGACAAACTGCAACTGCCAACGCCAAACCAGGTGCAGCGGGAAAGAACCGGCCGGAGCATATATGAGATCCTTCTAGTTCTACCCGTGTCCGTGAACCAGCACTTGGTCGACGCGGCACGTATCGGACAAGTCAAACAATATGATGGGAAGAGAATCATCGTCGCTTCTCCCTTCGACCGGTCCAGAGAACTGAGAGAAGGAAGGCGGCTGGTGGCGCGTCAGCCCAAGGAATCAGCCAATGTGCCGCACGCCCCGGCGGTGTCACCGTCGGGGCTCTGGCTGCTTGTACACCCGGCCGTTCGCTTGTTGCAATCCTGCGTTACTCTCCTCACTAGTATTTTCAAGGACTCACCGACACGCATGCATCGGGGGCAGTCCGGGTACAGTAGCTAGGCAAGTACGAGCGACCACCGGACCTCGGTCCAACACGCCACATACTGTCACTATTCCATTTCCAACGACCGGCTTTGACATGCACATATCCTCTAATAATACTACTCCTGGAAGTAATATAAGACGCTCTTTGATTCGTTCATTTGTAGGGAGCTGGGAGCCTGCATGTGTGTCGTGTGAGTTGTGATTACATTTCTGCCGGATTATCCAGCCAAGCCAGCGCTTTTTGGTTATTAGGCATGGTTTGGTGGTGGCTTCACATGGGCACGGGCACACAATCATCGGCTGGGCATGTGGGTCTCTCTGTGCATTATGCAGTTCGATCAGCAGCAGCTCCATCTAGTAATACGATAAAGGATGATCAATCGCTCGATCGAGGACGACATCATTGATCATGGTCCCATGCAGCGATCCTTCCTGTTCCTGGTACGACGTCTCTGTCTCATCCATAACCTGCACCTGCGTGCGTGCCTTCCTCCATGTTTTGCTTGCAACGGCAGCGGTTTCGTCAGCAAGCTCTGTATACGAGACGCGCGTTTACCTTTCCTTTTCGAGCTCTCCACATAATGGATCGGTTCGTGCTGTCTGTCCCCTGCTAACTGCGGCTTCGTCAGTGGCAGGTTATTTTACCTGCCGGCCGGGGTCGTTGAGGTCGTTGAACTTGCCGGTCGGGCGCTTGCCTTTACCCCATCATCATCAGAGCCCTAGCTTTTTCTTTACCTGAAACTCTGAAAGTGGATAGTACAGCGGAGTATATATCTTAGACAGAGACGCTTTGTCTTTGTATTAAGGCAGCACAATCGTCCGTCGGTGACAGCGTCCAGGCCACCAAACGTTGTATCTTCACGTATGAGACGTCAAATGAAATAGACATGAGATAATATGCCAAACACGCACGATCTACTAGTTAATTCTAGCAAACAAAGTCGATGTTAAAAAGGGAAAGGATTCAGTAGCAGCCAGAGGTCATGCCCGTGCCAGTAATTCTGCCTACTACTACACTTCATGCTGCTAGTAAACCACTGAGAAATCTCACAGGAAGGACAGGACATGTTAGTACAGCTTCTACTGCTTCATCAGATCAGATATAATCCAAGGCAAACAGGTACAGCATGCAATTCTACCTGCAATGTAGCCTGATCCGGCAGGTATCGTGGGCGCAGGGGCATGTCATTCGGCGAGGAGAAAAGAGATCCCTGCGACCACATCGGAAAAAAAGGTCATTGCTGCATTGGACCCGGAGAGCGGGGGCGGCCGGAGTGGGTGTCGACCTGGAAACATATGCAGAGGGCGCCCAACACAAAATGTATCCTGATGGACCCCGCAGGCACCTCAACGCCCGATCGCGCGCCCTCCTGTCCTGCAGCACCACCGTGCGCGTACGGTCTTCTCACCCGCACGGCCAAGCTCTTTCCTCCTCTCCTTTGCCATTCACTGTTACTTTTCTTTCTAAATAGTATAATACTGAAGACAGCACGGAACGACGCTCGCGGCTGAGCCAGTATTCGAACAGGATGTTCTTGTGTAGTCTTTGCCACGTTTAATTTTGCTGGTGTACAAGAGGTTATGGGGATGGTTGGGCACATTAGGTGTACACAGTTTGGCAGCTATTATTATCAAAGCAATTGGGAGTACTAGTGCACCAATATATCTTTACTTGCGGTGCACAAACTAAATTGGTGTCGTGCAGCGATTTGTTTCGAGCGCGAGATATGAGAAGAGGTATAGAGGGGCCACCATACAATCTCATCGGAGCCGTGTCATTCCACCAAAATCCACTTACGCGACTCCATTTTACGCGACAAGCCAACTGAACTAGTGCTAATCATGAAGCCACACAAGCAGCTGGCCCTGTTTAAGCAACTAAAATAGTTTCTGTTAAAACACTTGTGTTTCTATATATTATCGTGCTACTTTAATTTGAACTAACTTGAGAAGTGGTGTACGTGATGACCATTAGCACTCAAGCACTCCACTCAACATCATAAACCTGTTCACGCAATAATGCGCTACTTACAGAACACAGTAGGTTGATTACGTGCAGAGAGAGGATTCTTGTCGTAACTTAGACTTACCTTAAAAGTCTTCATCAACAAACTACACACAGCACCCGTGAAAATAAAGAAACACTTTGCAAGACCCCTGTTCTCGTTTTCTTCCTTTTCTTTGCAAGTCCCTGTTCAGCACATCGCACTGTTCGCCTAGACTAGATGCAGGACATTTGTCACACAAATGATTACTCCGTTGCACATTTCGGTAAAACATTCAAATAATAGTGGATAGCTACATTCACGAAAAATGTCTGCATTGTTGACATTTCACGGGAAAATGTAGATCAAAGAATAATTTTGACAGGCTAATAACGCACGAGAAGCAAACTATATCCACATGTTGGAACCAGAAACACAAGTTTTTTTCCCCCAAATCCACGTAAGCTTTCACTATTTCTCGTGGAAATTCCTGCATTTCAAACTTTTTGTGCTTTAGTGAAAATGGACGTACCGTAGTACTAACTCCTCTCTTGGCGCAATATAAATACAAAAACAAACTATTTTCACACGTGTAAGGAGTATGAGTTTTGTCATCCTACACATAACCGAACCCTTGCACATGGAAATTTTTGGGTTTAAAAAAAGCAGTTAGCTGACTTGTATTTAGAGTTTATCCTTATGATTTGCTTTTGTAGAATCCAGAGATCTTTTAACAAATGTGCGGGCTGAGAAGACAAGATCCATCTTCATCCCCACTGCCCAACGCCTCATCTCCATTTTTAATCAGCAAGCCCTCCAACACCAAGCTTTTTAATTCAAAATTTTCGAACCCAACCAGCCTTGCTCGTCTTCCTCCTCCTGCTGCTCCTCCGACCCACCACACAGGCGGCCCGGCCCCAACCTGACCAGACAGCTCCGTTTCCCCTCCCCCCGCCCCCTCCTCCACCTCGACCGCGCACCAAACCCAGAATCGCAGCCACATTCCCTCCACCCGACGCTCTCCCGCGCTTCCCGGAGCGGCGGCGGCGCCAGCTAAGGCGGCGGTGGTGGCGCCCTCCCTCCCCTGAGCAGCGGCGGCGGCGGCGGCGGCGGAAGGGTTTCTACCTGGAAGGAGGTGTCTCTGGTGGCAGCGTGTACTCTCGCGTTGTGCCGGGGACAGGCGGTCGAGCGAGATCCGGGCCGGAAGGCTGGGGTTCTCGGGGTGGCCTTGTCGCGTCGGCGTGATCTGAAATGAGATTGGGCCCGTGGCGCGGTATTCGAAGCGGAGGTGCCGGCCATGACGACCAACACCAAGCGCGCCTACAAGCTCCGTATCCTCATCAATTTGTTGTGCTATTTTGCCATTTCTTTTTGAACTTTTTTTGGGGGAGGTGCGCACTCTGTTTCTGCTTTACCTATCCATCGCTGCTGCCGCGCTCGTGCTGCTGTCTGCGCGATTTGGCTCCGCTAGTTTCAGAGGGGGGTTTCACTTCAATCTTTTCTGCATCTATTTCGCCCGTGGTGAAGACAAGTGGGGATCGGGTGGTGTGAGATTGGGCCGCATTGAGCTATTGGTGATTACTGAGTAATCGTTCGTGAATTTTGTTTCATTGTTTGGGAGTGCAATTGCTGGCATTTGTCTGAAATGTTTGTGAATTTCGGGGGGTGATTTGGTTACTAGAGCTGCGGCATTGTAACACCTTGACTACACTTGGTTAAGAGGAGTTTGTGGCGCACACGTCCAATGTCAACTGCCTCAAGATTGGGAGGAAGACCTCGCGGGTTCTCGTCACAGGAGGAGAGGATCATAAGGTCAACCTTTGGGCTATCGGGAAGCCCAATTCAATATTGGTAAGATTGTTTTGTCTAGTGCTGATTCTAATTATGAGCTGTATATATGAAATGTTTTACAGTTTCGTAGGAAAACCGATATCTGAACTCGACTTTACTTTTTCAACTGATGATGGCTTATCTAGCGTACTTCGCTTTATGTTGCTACCCTAGTAATATGATGATTCTATTACGCGCAGTGCTGATTCCGGTTGTGGGCTATTTATATGAAATATGGTCTTTCAGTTTCATAGGAAAATGGGGCGATACTAGTAATGTTAACCTGTTCAACTGTTGATCACTTATCTGGTGTACTTCTCTTTACGTTGCTATTCAATCAATACTACGATGCTGTTATGTTAAATTTCAACCTGCTGCATGATGGTGGGTTGAGCTAACAAGGTGTCATATTTAATGTTTCAAGCGATGTAATACTTTATTTGGTCTGTTTCATGTTTTAAGAAATGGAATACTTTATTTGGTCCATTCTTTTAACCTTTTGGTGATTATACAGAGTTTATCCGGGCATACAAGTGCTGTGGAGTCGGTTGGTTTTGACTCCACAGAAGTGTTTGTGGCTGCAGGAGCAGCCAGCGGAACAATAAAACTATGGGATTTGGAGGAGGCGAAGAGTACGTAAACGTGAATGATTGATTTACTATTATATGCATATATGAATCTTTTAGCAATTGTATCACCTGGCTCATTTCTTGTGCAGTTGTCCGCACTCTTACTGGACATAGGTCAAACTGTATGTCAGTTGATTTCCATCCCTTTGGAGAATTCTTTGCCTCTGGGTCTCTGGACACTAATCTGAAGATATGGGATATAAGAAGGAAGGGTTGTATCCATACATACAAAGGTCACACGCGAGGGGTGAATGCTATTAGATTCACACCCGATGGGCGGTGGGTCGTATCCGGTGGGGAAGATAATACAGTTAAGGTAAGCATTTGTCAGTCACTGCTGTGTATGTCAATTGCTAACTTTATTGATGCAGTTTTACTATTTTCATATTTCTTCTAGTGGAATTATCGCCCTACTTTATTGAACTTATAATAAGTTTTCTCTTGGCAGGTGTGGGATCTGACTGCCGGAAAGTTATTACAAGATTTTAAGAGCCACGAGGGTCAGGTTCAGTGCATAGATTTTCATCCCCACGAGTTCCTCCTGGCAACAGGTTAGGTCCATATTTTGTATTGCTGATCTGTCTCTTAATTATTAACTTTTCTTTGGCCCTTTTGGTTGTACTCTGTGCTTGTTTATGCTTAATTTGTGGACCCTTATTGGCACTTGGTTGAAGAAAACAAACATCTCTGGTAACTAAATTAACGCATGTATGTACACACCTTTTTTAATAACAAGGCTTGACGTATGTTCATTAAGTGGACAGTTATGTAAAGCATATGCATGCTAACTAAACATAAGAGTTGTTGCTTTGAATGGTATTTTGTTATGTACCATAATATGGCAATACATGATACCTACTGTCCATACATGATGTACATGTCCTCTCTATTAAATTACTATTTTTCGTCTGCTAAAATGCAAGACATTTTCTGTGGGAACTCATAAGCCATCATTGTCTCTCTCTTTTTCCCCCTCTCTTTTGAGAACTATATATCTTTCTTACATAACACCTGTTGATTGATTCAGGTTCAGCTGATAAAACTGTCAAGTTCTGGGATCTGGAGACCTTTGAGTTGATTGGATCTGCTGGACCTGAGGTACATTAATGTATTCTTTTGTTTACTTTCTGCCTTTTGCAACTGCAACAGGATCATGCTAGCATTATTTTAATAATAAGTAAACTGTGGTTAGGGGCCTCCCCTCGAATTTCATCAAAATAAAAGCTGAGTAGAAAGAAACTAGTATCTCCTTGGTTGATGCTCTTTTTTTTTTCCCCGTTAGGAGTTAACTGCATGACAGTTCAGTTCAATGTGATCGCTAATTAAATTTATTTGAATTGTTTCCTGATGTTTTTCTTGAATTATCAGACGACAGGTGTCCGATCCATGACATTCAATCCTGATGGAAGATCTCTGTTATGTGGGTTGCACGAAAGCTTAAAGGTAGCATGTTCCTCTTGTGACTGTTACAATAGATTCTTCCCCATGTCTTCAAGGGATAAACTTTTCTTATGTTATGCAGGTTTTCTCTTGGGAGCCAATTAGAAGCCACGATACAGTGGATGTGGGATGGTCAAGACTTGCTGATCTGAATGTCCATGAGGGGAAACTCCTTGGTTGTTCTTTCAACCAAAGTTGTGTTGGAATATGGGTTGTTGATCTCACGGTATGTTGTTGGATTCTGCTTCTTTTGTAAAACTCACCTGTTACCCTTAACTGGATTACCGGAGTCTTCTTTTTGAATTTGTGAAATGTACTAACAAAGTAATCGATTGGCAGCGTCTTGAGCCATATGCAACTGGTACGTCAACAAAACTAAATGGTCATTCTGAATTAAAGACCTTGCCAAGCGTTGCGATGCCCTTACAAAATGACAGTGGTTCAAGGGCTAACATTGGACGATCATCAGTTCTGCAAAATTCAGAGAATAACTTAAAGGCTTCTTCAGGAAGATTAACGGTTTCACAAAACCCAGATTCCACGCTCAAGGAGACAAAATCGACAGCTTGTATGTGTGCTGATTTTCTCTTTCTGCACATTTTTACTATAGTTACTGCACTTCATATGTCTTATCTGCTTTTTATGTCTTCTCTTACCATATGAAGCAAGCGTGGTGGTGCCAAGCACACCACAAAGGGCTGGAATAGGCTCCAATATGAAATCTGTTGGAAATTCAGCTTTTGCCTCTGGTGGCACCACCTTGAAGAGAAGTTCACTGAAGAGCAACAATGCCTCTAATCTTCACAATTTCAACAAAACTGACGTAGTTCCTGTGATTGTGCCAAGAACTAGCTCAGGAGGAGAGCTGGCTACTGATTCTAGAAGTGATGATGCTGATTTGGCCTCTGTTCTTTCCAAGACATCCAGAAGGACAACTGATTCCAAAAAAGAAAATTCTGATGTGGAACCTGTTATAACTAGAGCAAGCTCAAGAGTGGATGTAGCATCTGATGCAGCATCTGTTGTTTCCAAGGCAGGCAGAAGGTTGGAATCCGCTACTGATTCCAAGAAAGAAAGTACTGATGCAACGCCTGTTGTCGTTCCCCGGGCAGCTTCAATGGCTTCTGATTCTGCGCCTGTTCTTTCTAAGGCAAGCAGGAGGGCTGAGTCTGCTCCTGATTCAAGGAAAGAAAGTTCTGATGTTGCACCTGTCATTGTCCCCAGGACTTCAAGAACAGAAATGGCTTCTGATTCTAGGAGAGAACCTTCTGCTGGAAGAGTTTCCCCATTTAGAATCCAATCAAGATACGCTGAGATACGGAAGCTAACACATGCCAAAGTTGATGCTGCAAGCAAAAATACTGATACCGATGACTTCAATTGCCAAATATTTCTTCCACGGAGAAATGGTGCTATTCAAACAATGAATTCTGAAGAAACTCGTGAAGATGTTAAACATGGTGCAGTTGACAGGATGGGATATTTTAATTCAGCGGAACCAAATAGAAGTCTTCGCAATGAGAATTGTATGATGCATATCCTTATCATTTTACAGTTGTTATCTGTGCTTGATTTCCTTCCAAATGTGTTTAGTGAACTTCAGGTCAACCGTCCTCTTTTGACTGCTAATTAAGTCGTGTTTGATGTGCATGCACATTTATACATATATACATTGTTGTAACTTACTAATTATGAACGTTATTGTTGTCCATTCATCTACATATGTCATATCATTGTTAATCAAATCTTGTGCTTATCCACATATATAGACTTTCGTAACTATGTATTTAAACTAAGAGCAATGATTCTTACAGAATATTAATGAGATTTTCATTTTCCTATACTGAATCAGAAGCAATGAGCAAACATTTACCTATTTAAAGAAAGAAGCAACTAATTTAATTGTTCTAGGTACTCAAGGAACTTCTACAGCTAGATGTTTCACATATCTTGATGTTATCGTCAGAATTTGATTATGTGATGAATTAATATCCTGTTTACTCGGCATTAACTGGCTGAAGCGTTTTTTTAAGAGCTGGTATTGTTAATCTTTTGTGGAAAACACTCTCTATTCTTATGTTGAATTGTTAGCTATATTTGTGTTCTGTAAGGAAATATGTTTTTGGGTTATCACACCATTTGTAACTTTGTTGTGAAGTTCATTTATTATAAATATAATTCGTAAGTCACATTATGAGCATTTGTATGTAATGATTTGCAGATGTTTCTCGAATGCGTAAACCAAGGGATAACTGCTATATTGAAGTATCAAGAGCAGGTATATCTTTTTTTACTTTGTCGTGCTTCAATAATTTATTCTGCGGGTCTGAATAAATTATCGTGTAGGAAGAGCAAGACCGAGTGTCTCTAACTGGGAAGGGAGGGATCAGTCTCCTAGTCACGAGGAACCAACAACAAGCAGTTCTTCTTCGCTGGCTCCTGTCGGTCGTTCGAATTCATCTGTATGTTTTTCTACATTTTTTTTTTACTTTTCTGTTGTTTTTTTGTTAATTCGAGTATCCAAGGTATTTCTGTTTTGTATCTCTACAGCTCTACTTGATGCTGCTATTGTACCTTTTCCAATCATTATGCAATTTGATTGAGTTATTACAATTTTGCCCATGGTTATAAATTCGAACGGGTCATGTGTGTTCCTGTGTTCCCCCCTTTGTACTTGACGGATCATCAAACTTGCTCTTGCCCGAGCCTGGACAAATCAATAGTTTCCAATTTGGAGCACACAATTTTGTCTGGATCCTGTAAAAATATCTCACTGTTCATGCGTTCCTAGCACATCCTTAGTATATTGAAGGCTGCTATGCCAGCTCATACCTGGATAGCAGTAGAATTGAAGGTTCTCCAACTTACTTGCATGTTTGGTCATCTATTCTTGTTATGCTGAGCTATATGTGCAACCTTTTGTCTTTTACAGAGAGGAAGCAACCAAGCTACTGAAACTCCAATAATTGCTAGCGACGAGGATGTTCTATCTCTTTTGATGGAACAGCATGACCTATTTCTAAGCTCAACACGATCTAGGCTAACTAAATTGCAGGTCAGTAGAGTGCTAGACCAGTTGGTCTTGTTGATTGTGTAATATTATAATGTTGCTGGAGAGGAAAAATAATTTTATAATCATATATTTTCACATACTGATTAATCAGATAATAATTCTGCAAGTTTACTGATGAAAGTAAAGTTATGCCCTATGTTGTGGTGTTCAAGATTATTAGTAAGGTCATTTAATAAGCCCTGAAATGCTGTTAGTTCTAATGCATACAAAGCAGTGTCGATCATTATAATTCCTTGTGTTGCTCTGCAGAATGAATCACTGATTGATGAACAATATGCCTTTAAAGTGCAATTTCTCAAAGACTGATTTTTTATTGATGTGCAGATTATTCATCAAATGTGGGATAGAAATGACATCAGGGGTGTTATCTCTGCGATGGAGAAGATGTGTGATCACGCTGTCAGTACATGGCAACTCTTTCTTATGCACACTATAATAAGCATTTTGATGATTATATGATTATTGGTTACTGCAGGTCTCTGCTGATATGGCAAGTGTTCTGATGGAGAAAAGTGAAACCATTACACTAGATTTATGTACCTCTATCCTGCCTGTTGTCACTGACCTTCTGGAGAGTAAAACTGACAGGTATTTCCTACCGCAATTTTTGTTAGTTATCGCAATCTTTATTGATGCCTTATGTTGCTTTAGGTATGTTTTGTTCCATCAGAATTGCCACCCTGATATTTTGTTAATTAAATATATGCAGACACCTAGCGGTTTCGTTGGAATTGTTGGTGAAGCTTATCAGGACCTTTGGGCCAGTAATACACTCAACAGTATCAGCAGGTCCTTCCGTTGGTGTAGATCTTCAGGCAGAGCAAAGGTACTGTTTTCTGCCTGCTACATCGCCAAGAGACCCTTACTATGTCATGTGACTAACTTGTTTGTTCGTTGTAGACGGGAGCGGTGCAACCTATGCTTCATTGAATTGGAGAAGGTCAAAAATAAGCTTCCTTCTCTTACAAGGTACGGGATCGCATTTTGTACGTTAGAGAAGTAACAACTTTGACCTGTAACTAGACTATAATTATAACCATTAGAGAAATAACAACTTTGGCCTGTGACTAGACTATAATTTTAACCTGCACCTATTGCTTGCCTTGTCGAATCGAAGAGTGCCGTCGGTCCATTGCCAAACAAAACTATTCACACAATAACAGGGCAGATACCTACTATGCTTTAGCGCTGTGCTAAAAAAGAAACTAATACACACTGGGTTAGTTGAGGGAATCGTTTTTGGAGCCTTGAACCGTACTCTGAACAAAATGCATACCTTTCAGTCAAGCAGCAAGCCTATTAAGGCCTTTACAATTTAAGTTTTATAATATCTATCTTGATCCTTTCTGTTTAACAGAAGAAAAGGGGCAGTTGCAAGTACAGCACAGGAGCTCACTCTTGTCTTCCAGGAAGTTATGAGTTAACTGACCACACATTAGATACACAGAGTTAGATTGGGATGTTTTTCTGGCTGTGACCCCAAGATTGGATGCCAGCTGCCATGGAGCGCTGTTCAATCTTGTGCTGTTATCAAGCTCCAAGGCCACAACAGCACCAGGAACATTATTGTTCCAGCTGTACATGCCTTTTGTACACATGCTAACACAGAGCCGAATGTCAATGCCATTTGGGAAGAGAAGCTGCCCTGAATAACTGCAGCCATAATATTACGTGGCTGTTTGTTACAACAGCCATAATATTAGGCCTCGACCAAATGATGATTTTATAGGTGGAAGGCATTTTCGGCTCTTCTAGTGCTTTAGTTGTTGTAATTTTCCTGTGTATCATTAGTATGTGCATGTGTAATGGTCATCATCTTGCATTTAATTATGCTTGAGTTGTGTTGTGTGGCGGATTCAATAGAAATTGACAAGTGCAGCAAGTTGTGTACATCATTTTTGAAGATTTGATGTCTATTCTTCTCGATGACCCCCCTTGTTGCAATGAGAACTTTGCCTTTTCCCTTGGTTTGGGACTATTTTATACTGTTTGGTAATAGTCAGCCGGCGGGTTCATCTGGCATGTTAAACAACAATATCTGGTTATCAGCTTCTGACAGTCGTGCATATCTGATGCATTAAATCCTCTCTATTCTGAAGAAAGTACTGAGATTAAGGCTAAAAATACTATGCAAACAAATCAAGCTTCCATTTTTCAGGTTAAGATTGCAACCAATCTCTTTCTCTCACATGACGAAGTGACTAATCAGTAATCCCAAGAACACGCTCACACATAAACCTGGAACAAACACCCTAATCAGAGGTACGCAGCATGTATGAAGCAGGCAGCCCTCCTTATTCCCATCATCAACCTAACCTCAGAATGGACTCTACCGTAATAAACTCATAAACGTAGACACGTGAACCAATGCTCAAACTTGACAACACAACTGAAGAAAAGGACTCGATCGATCCGCCAGCTGATGGGCTCCTCGGCTCCTAGCAGGTGGGCACGCAGGACTTGGAGCACTTGGCGGCGCATTTGCTGTGCGCCGAGAGCGTGCACCCCTTGCCGCAGATGATCTTCTTCTTGTGGCACTCCTCCTTGGTGAGGCAGCTCTTGGCATGCTTCTCGCCCTCCTTGTTGTTGCTGCTCCCCTCGCCCTCCTTGCTGTGCTCGCCGCTGCCGGCGCTGCTGCTGCTGCCGCCGCCGCCTGACGACGAGCTCTGGTCGTCGCCCTGCGTGGCCACCTTCTTCGTGCACTCCGCGGCTAGCAGGCTCATCATGGGCTCCCCCAGCAGGTCCGTGGCCTTGACGGTCCGCTTGTCCTGGCGGCGCTCCTCGAGCGGTGATGCCGGCGAGGTGGCGATGGCCGTCACGGCGAGCGCGAGGAGCACTGCCACCACCAAGCAGCGAGAGCGGGGCATGGTTGCAGCTGCAGCTATCTCCCTGGTCTATAATGCAGGTCGCACACCACCCTGGCTTCTATGAACTGCGTTCTGTTGTTTCAGTTCGCTCGCGCGTATTTGTAGTCCTAGGATCATGAACCGAGTGGCGTCCAGGGCGTGCCGCAACTAATTAAGCTGGTTCGGTAAGAGGCGCGAGCTGAATGCATGCATCTATAATCTCCTGATGGAGGCATGGAGCGAGGATGCTTGGTGACAATTTTGACAGTTCGCATTTTTTAGGGCATTTTGACAGTTCGCATTGACCAGCCACATGTGTCATTGCTTTTCTAGTCAGTGTATTTACTCAAGTCGCTTTTGTCCGACAAATCTGAGCGGCAGAATATTCAATGAAAACTCATTTGTGAAATGTCCAGGACGATCAAGCATGGAGTTTCCCAAAGTTCGTAAAATATTACTCCACAGTTTTCTATGTTTTTGTCAGTTCGGCGTCATAGATATAAAGCTGGAGGGAGCAATTGATGCATTGGCGCATAAGTTATGTTAATCTGGAAATACTTCAGGTTCAATTTATAGATTCAGATTTACATTAATTACATGATCAGTAAAAAACCAATGTGAGAAAACAGAGCAGAAACAGACAACAAGAGAAAATAATGAACTCTCCAGAGATATACTGTAGTACAAAAAGAAAGAACCATCATATCTGAATCAGCACCATAACGAGACTTTGAACATTATGGCAACATATCATACACATTTAACTAATCATCCAAATATTATCATGCAGGCTACAATTATCACCAATATATAGAGGAAAACCAGTTGCAGTAATCTATCTGCTCCTATGTTTCTGGGCATTGAGGCCAAATTTGATTTCAGAGAAGAGCTGCGGACCACAGATATGCAGAGCAACAAAAGTTGAATTATTGTGAGTGCTCCAATCTTTCCAGGTTTGGCCAGATCTGATTCATGAGAAATGCCGTTTGCTCATTATGGCATAAGAATTTCTCATCCGGACACGCCGTCTTATTCTCTTCAAGGCTTCTTCCCGTGGCATAGTGTACAAGGGACTCATCACATAAATCAAGTGCAGGTTTGGATGAGCAAACATACTGAAGAACCCAGCTTTTACCCGACGATCTTTGTACCTTCCAAGAGCACGACGAAGGACTGCAAATGATTTCTGGATGCTTTCGCGATGTTCCTGATATGCAGGCCAGCTGAACATGCCTTTTCAGTTGAAACATTCCTAATAATTTTAAAACGAATGTTGCAAACCGCGTGCAAGGTTGGCAATTTTCAGTTGAAAGTTTCGACTGTCAATTCGAAGCGAGGTAGTTATGTTTCAGGTGACACATCGAAACAGATCAAGAGGTGGAGCCCGACCGCCCAAAGCCATAAAAATCCAGTGGCCACAAGTCGCCTTGTCCTGCTAGCGCGCGTTGTGAGCGCTAGAGGACTGATATACAGCGATCAGCGAAACAGCTAGTAGCAAAGAGCGGCACATGGCTGTTTCTTTACCTAGCTACTTGGCGCAGGTTTTTGGTTCCTGTGAACTGCAGATAAGTACAAAGTTTTGAAAATCTCGTAATGCAAGCATTGGGTAAGTGATTCACTCCATACAATAATTCCAATGGAATTTGATCGAAGGGGAAAAAAAGGGAGCCTTAATAAACATTCCAGATAGAACTCTAAAAAAAATAAACATTCCAGATGTATTGAAGGTATGGATCATACTTCAACTGGAACTCAGACATAATAAGATTAAAGTTTGTTCAAGCAACATTGCCATACACATTCGTCTGATTATTACAAATAAATATTCATAAGGGCTAAAATTATCACAATGATGTAGAACAGCAAACTTTGCTTCCGTCCTCCTATGCTTCCAGGCGCAATCATACTTTTTGACGAATTCGAAGTGTGGCTGCTTGTGTGTGCAAATGCTTCTCTGTTCCGTCGAAGCAGCCTTACTTTCTTCAAGGCATCTTCCCGGGGCATAGTGTACAGAGGGCTCATAACAAAAACAGAGTGCCGACGGGGATGAGATAACATATAGAAGAACCCGGCTTTTATGCGACGATCTTTGTACCTCCTAAGAGCACGGCGAAGAGCATCAAATGATGCTTGGATGCTTTCCCGATGCTCTTCATAGGCTGCCCAGCCGAGAAGGCCACGTCCCTTCAACAAATTGTACGCTTCTGTGATTTTCCTTGCTTCTAGGCTAAGCCTGTATTCACGGTATAAGTTTGTTCCTTTGACCATAACCTCCTTCTTTAAATTCGCAACACCAAACTCGTCACGGCGGCAGAGTGCAAATCCTTCTGGTCCAGCAATAAACTGGATTTTCCCCAACTTCTGTGTTTTCCTGGAGACATTTGAGTGTTAGTGTAGATAAAACCATAAGAATGGAATCAGTAATTCAGGTTCGCAAGATGCATGTCTAAAAATCAAGGTTTTAAATCTTCTGCTATAGCTGCCGCTATAGCCTGTTGTAGCTTTTTGAGTGCGATCAAAACCAAACACGGAATCCAGAGAGAGGGAGGTGGAATCGATGTACGCACCTGTACTCCATGCGAGAATCGGCTCCTGTTGTATTCAAGAGCGCCGTGTTGGTCCTTCCTCTCGCCAGGTCACGTATACCGCGAGCCTTGTGAATGAACTCGTAATAAGGGTCGCACAGTCCTGCAACACGGGGAGTAGGAGACGAAGCTTCTGCAGATTTCCAACCCGACCAATTTCATTCGTCAGCACCACGGACGCTGTCTTTGTGCCCGCAATTTGGCAACTTCCTCGATCGCGCAGTCTTTGTGATGGCTCTAGTAGCCGTCCATGAATGAATAAGCCTTCAGCTGCCTCGCCGGATGCATCTCAATTATTCACCAGGACAACGTCAAAGGCAGCCGGCCGTGGCACCGGACTCTGAAACGGCAGGAGCATGGTTGAGGCCATGCGGCACCGGCGCCTCCGATCGAGCATCGGGATTCGGGCAATGCAGGATTGGCAGAGATCGCCGGAGCTCAGCGCATCCTTGAGGAGAAGGGCAGATCCGAGGGGGGAGAAGATCTCGCTATCTCAAGGTGTCTTGCAATCCATCCTATCGCACGTCCGATCCGACGTTTATCAGAGACCAAGGGTGGTCGCTGCCCGGCCCGTCGCGGCACGCAGCCACCGCTCACCTCGCCAGGGTCCTCGGCGAGGATCTACGCCATACAGACCTCATTGGCCATCGCGACCTCCCATAGCTTTGAATTCGACGTGCGCGTCTTCCACAGCGAGCTCTCGAAGACCGGGCGTGCTGCTGTAACAAAGATCTCAGAATTTCTCTTTACCCTTCAGGCGAAAGGAAACGCGAGCGCCTCTTGTCAATCTTGTTGCAGCATACATAGGGACAGGAAGGATCCGTGCACGTGACGTGCACCCAAAGTCTTGGCCAAAAGGTTAATATCTGCTTGTCACAAGCCAGGTGGAGATGACATATTCAGTTAGTATTATATAAGAGTACCACCTGTCTTTCCTTCTCGATTAACGTTTGTCTGTGTCGCCAGCATCAGTTAAAGAATTCAAACAACAATCCGAAAGGGTCCAGAAGCCCCTACCACCAGTGGACATATATCAACTCCATGAGCAACTCAAAATGTTCATTGAATTTGGCATTGCATATAAAAACGAACATGAATCAACCAATGACTACGTGCAACACCAGACAGTAGCCATGACCAGATCGATAACCCGTGCATGTAAAAGGAACCCCCGGGCCCCGGCCCTGCTTTCGATTCCTTTGCCTCTAGACACGACTCCATAACTTTGTAGAAACTACGGTTGTACAATGGAATGCTACTGCTTTGTCAAACGGATTGGGAAATCAACATAACCTTCTTATTAGAAGAAGAAGAAGAAGAAGAAGAAGAAGAAGAAGAAGAAGAAGAAGAAAGTTCCTTTCTTCCATGCACCTCTGGAACGCCAAGACCGCAGAAGTTGACCGCCGAGGATGACATGTTTGCACAAAATATTTCCCAAAATACATGTTACTTGCATTATTATTCTTCATCACAAAAATCAAGAGAAAAGGACCGCGATTAACACAGAGACAGTGACATGGGCCCTGTTTGGATTCCTAAGTTAGAGTTAGAGTGAGTTAGTTTAGGCAAATCTAACCCTGAAATTTCCAAACGGGAAGGTTAGATTGAGTTAGATGCCTCTAACCCCCCCCCCCCCCCCCCCCCCCCCCCTCCAAAAAACTAACCCGGCGGAGGGGTGCTTATTAGAGTTAGTTTCGGTGGGACCGACGCAAAACCTTATCCGCCCGGCGCACGCGATCCCCTCCCCACCTCCCGTTCTCTCCCGATCCCCTCCCCACCTCCCGTTCTCTCTCCCAGACGGCACCGCCCCCATCCCGGCCGCGGCCGCCGCCCTCCATCGCGGCCGCCGCCGGCACGCCGGCCGATTCGCCTCCACCAAGCGCCAGCGCGCCGCCGCCCCCAAGCCCCAGCGCCGCCGCCGATTCGCCGCCCCCAAGCCCCAGCGCCGCCGCCAAGCCGCCGTCCATCCCGGCCGCCGCCCTCCATCGCGGGCGCCGCGCTCCATCCCGCCACGCCTCCCTCCATCCCGGCCGCCGCCCTCCATCCCGTCCCAGCACGCCGCCGTCAAGGACGCCGCCGCCGGGACGCCGCCCTCGAGGACGCCACCGCCGGGACGCCGCCGCCACCCTCGATCCCGCCGCCGGGTACCTTCTTCCTCAGCCAAATGATTGAAAAAGTAAATTTCTAACCAATCTAACTCTGTCATCCAAACATCTCTTTGGTTAGAGTTAGTTTAGGGTTAGAGTTAGAGTTAGTTCTAACCGAGTTAGACTATCCAAACAGGGCCATGATCGAGGAAAACGAAGGGCGGGTGATGGATGCTGAAAGAAACAGAGGGTTGACACCCGCGATCGTGGTTTCTGACGGCGTCGCCGGTTTTTGCCGTTTGGTCCCGCCCACGGTCACCGACCGACTCGCCGTGCTGCGGCTGCGGCATATGCTTTCGCCGAGGAATCATCCGTCCACTCACTCGACGAATCGCATCGAGAAAGGTTAATACTGCCACTGTACTGTACGTTCGGTCACTGACCAGTATTACAAAAGCAACTAACGATGCCACCTCGAACGCATCACACAACAGCCTTTAGTTTACTTTTGCCTGCATTTAACATGAGATTACGAAAGTAGTTAACGCGCTTAAACTTCTTCTCCAAGAAGACATTTTCCTTTTTTCTTTTCCCCTCTGGATGCAATCCGAGAAAAGAAGCATTGCCTCCTGTCTCGCATCATCAAAGCCAACGGATGGTAACGGAACGCAGGAGCGACTGACCGGTGGGCCTGACTACATGTCTTTGTTTGAGTGGGTAGGCCCCACCACTCCCACTGGGAAAACAATGGCGAGGAAAAATCAGTGGTGACCACGTGTCCGCCGACTCATCCTCCTTCGACCTCCGTTGTTCGCTCGCTCGTCGTACTCGCCCACGGAATCGCAAAATTCCCCACTCCTCTATCTCTCTATTCTATATAAAACTCTGCCGCGGCCACCCCAAATCTCAAATCCCATCTTGCTCCGCTCCCCCATTTCGGATCGCCGCAGCTCCGACCGAAGCCGAGAGAGAGAGAAAGAGGCCGGCGCGACGCGATGGCGAACATCGACATGGCGGCGATACTGGCGGACCTGGAGCGCGGCGACACCGACGCGCAGCTGCCCAAGACCAAGCTCGTCTGCACGCTCGGCCCGGCCTCCCGCTCGGTGCCCATGATCGAGAAGCTGCTCCGCGCCGGCATGAACGTCGCGCGCTTCAACTTCTCCCACGGCACCCACGAGTACCACCAGGAGACGCTCGACAACCTCCGCCAGGCCATGCACAACACCGGCATCCTATGCGCCGTCATGCTCGACACCAAGGTCCCCCTCCGCACCCTCCACTCTGCGCTCTGCCTCTTATCACTGAGCTTGCGTTTGCTTGCTTAATCTTGTGGCTGTCTGTCCCCCTTGCTATGCTGCGTAGTTGGTTGGATCGGGCCAGTCGGGGGATTAGTTTCCGGCTGGCAGAGGAGGATTTGGACTGGGATCTACTGATCTGTTGGGCGAACACGCTAGAATGAATTTGGTGGCAGCAGGTGCGAGTCAGGATCCGGACTTGTCTCTAGTTTTTGACTTATGGGTTGAGTGTTCGACAGAGCATACGCAGGGCTAGCCGCCCTGGGCTTCCCTTGGTGCCCAAGCGTTGGATCTTCGATTAGTTGGCTCGGTGTACTGTTGATGGTCAAATCTGCATATTCCATGGGCGCATTTTCCCCAGGGAGAAACTTCTGTTGCATGTTGTGTAATGTTTCAGAGCTAATCAGAGTAGAGCCTTGTGAGGACTAAAGTATTCTGAAACAGTCGGTGTATTTGCGGTCTGTCAGGATGCTGTTGGCCTGTGTGTCAACATGTTGGATCTTATGGGTTAAAGTTTGCTTTGATTTTTGTCTCTATTTTCAACTTTGTTCTGTCTATTAGTGGAGTGCCTTTGGTCGTGTGTCTAAGCTTTGGTGGTGATGCCATGTTGTTTGACTGAAGTAGTTTGTCTGCTATTCTGCTTCTTTTAGGTACGTTGTAGGATTAAAGCATTATCTCTACAGACGTTGAATGTTGCCAGAACTGATGTGAAGTGCACAATTCATTGAGGTTTGTGTGTTGATTTTTTATGTCTTGGGAAAGGGCTTTTAGATTGTCCTCTTGAATGCATGTAAAAAGCATGATTATAGCAGTTTGTGTTTTTAATTAACAACCTAATATGTGTATCTTTTGAGTGGTTGACACGGGCACCAGGGTTTACATTTGCTCGTGCTTCTGTATTTGCTTGTTGCGCAAGGTTTGAATATCGGATTCGGTTGACCCTAGTCTTCCATGAAGGTTTTCTTTTGGGGATCTTATGAGGGTCATGGATTATGAAGTTTACCATTTCTGTTGGTTCTGGTAGTGATGAAATGGAAGCCATACATCTTGATGGCTGAACTTGGTTTTGTATGTCTGTTGTTTTGGTTATTTGCAAGAGATCACTTAAACGTTTGAGGATCTTTGCTCTTCGCGGTATCGGATTAAAGCTTTTTACCATTCCATATGATCAGGGTTGGTGGATTGATAGTGATTCGATCGCTTATACTGTTGCTTGATAAATAGTTACTAGTTTGGAATGGACGATCATGTCAATCGTCGCATACATGACAAGCGGTGTTTCTATTTTGTTGAATTCTCAGTACTTTTTACATGGGCTGCTAATTCGCCATGGGGTAGATTGTTTCCAGGTGTTTTTATTGTTTACTTGGTTATTCAGGAGTGACAACAAAATAGACAGAACCAGCGTGCCTGCATTTGGTTGCTTATGTATCATTCCATGATATGCAGTGCATTTTTTCTAGTGCATATGCAGAGCATGTTCTGACTTGGCTAACCTTATAGTGCAATGGTTTAGCTCATTATATGAACTTCTGTTCATTGGTTCATTTGTTTTCCTTTTTCACTGCTGCAGGGTCCTGAAATTCGTACTGGATTTCTGAAGGATGGTAAACCAATCAAGCTAACCAAGGGCCAAGAGATCACTGTTACCACTGATTATGATATCAAGGGTGACGAGAATACAATTGCAATGAGTTACAAGAAACTACCTGTAGATGTGAAGCCTGGAAATGTCATATTGTGTGCAGATGGTACTATCTCCTTGACAGTTCTCTCTTGTGACCCTGATGCGGGGAGTGTGAGATGTAGGTGTGAAAACACTGCAATGCTTGGCGAGAGAAAGAACTGCAATTTGCCAGGGATAGTTGTGGATCTCCCTACACTGACTGAGAAGGATAAGGAAGACATTTTGGAATGGGGTGTTCCAAATGACATTGACATGATTGCTTTGTCTTTTGTGCGTAAAGGATCAGATTTGGTTAATGTTAGGCAGGTGCTTGGGCAACATGCCAAACGCATTAAGTTGATGTCAAAGGTTTGTATATCTTATCGCTGTCAATTTTTAGGGTTCTTTAACCATCAATCTCCATTATTTGTTTTCACTTTGCGTGAATCCATGAAATATTTCTCCATGATTAGATAAGTACCTGGTTTTTTTTAGACATTGGTCTTGCCTAGATTGAGTGTTTGTTTCACAATAATTTCTACTTCACATTTGGTTGGAAACTTGAAATGTGGCTTCTTTTTCTCTGCATTTTCCACTTACTATTTTTTACACTACAATTAATCCGAGGCATATGATTTTTCTATGTTTTGCCCTTCACTTCCTCTTAATAGAGTCCATTCTGTTTCCTGGTGTTCCTAAGATTAGTTCAAATCATGATGAACTTAATCTCTACATATGACTAAAAATTCTGGAATCTAGATACTTTCCTGCATAGCTCTGGTTACTTTCCATGAGGATAATATACATCTTCCTTTCTTGTTTTGATATGGTGTCCTGGATTTAATTCTTTCTTCCATTAATACTTGTGATGCAGGTTGAAAATCAAGAGGGTGTTATAAACTTTGATGACATCCTGAGGGAGACTGATGCCTTTATGGTTGCTAGAGGTGATCTGGGAATGGAGATTCCAGTTGAGAAGATTTTCCTTGCACAGAAGATGATGATTTACAAGTGCAACATTGCTGGCAAGCCTGTTGTGACTGCTACTCAGATGCTTGAGTCCATGATCAAATCTCCAAGGCCAACTCGGGCAGAGGCCACTGACGTTGCAAATGCTGTTCTTGATGGAACCGACTGCGTCATGCTTAGTGGCGAGAGTGCTGCTGGAGCATACCCTGAGTTGGCTGTGAAGATCATGGCTCGTATCTGCATTGAGGCTGAATCCTCTCTGGACTATGACAGTGTTTTCAAGGCGATGATCAGGTCTGCACCCCTTCCAATGAGCCCATTGGAGTCCCTTGCATCATCAGCTGTGCGAACTGCAAACAAGGCCAAGGCTACACTGATCGTTGTCTTGACTCGCGGTGGCACCACAGCCAAGCTGGTTGCAAAGTACCGACCAAGAGTTCCTATCCTCTCTGTGGTTGTCCCTGTGTTGACAACTGATTCCTTCGACTGGACCATCAGCTCCGAGGGCCCAGCAAGGCACAGCCTAATATACAGAGGTCTTGTTCCCATACTTGCCGAGGGTTCTGCCAAGGCTACTGATTCGGAGTCTACAGAGGTCATCCTTGAGGCTGCGCTGAAGCAGGCTGTGCAGAAGCAGCTGTGCAAGCCTGGTGATGCTGTGGTGGCTCTTCACCGTATTGGTGTCGCTTCTGTCATCAAGATCTGCATCGTTAAGTAATCATCAGGCGCGAAGGCTTGAATCCCAGGATTCTGATCTCTAGGATTCATGGAAACAGGACTTATATGCCTGCATTACAACTCTGTCTCTCGGAGACAGTTAATTACTCTCTGCAGTTGCAGGGTGCTTTTGTTTCATAGTTTTGAGCTAAGCGAGGAGAGAGAGGACTCCGTATTATGTAGAGCTCTGCTACTGTCTGTGTTCATGCCCTGTAGTACAGGCGGTTTATATTTCATCCCTTGTCAATTTTCTCGCAGCTGTGTTATAATGGAGAACAACTTTTTGGTGGTGATGTCGATACAGTTGGTAATAAGCTTGGCATCACTATCGGTATCCAGGAGTTCAATGAATGTGTTTTCAGAAATCTCATGGAACGAATCATTGAATGTTTGTTGTGGATTCGTTTGCTTGTGTTTGTTTGATTGAGGAAGTAATTTTCTGTCATCAGGGAAACTTTGAGCATTTCGGTTTCCTCTTCACAACGTTTTGGAGGATCAATCTGACTGTAGATAAATTTGTACAGAATACAATTTCTGTGAACATCCATTTCCACACCTAAAAGTTTCTGTCATTCGTCGCTTGATCACATTGTCGTCCTCTGCTTTCTCATGAATCGAGTACTTCATTGGAGACCACGTTTCTCGTGGATGAGTTTGCCTCCTCACTCGAGGTCCCGAAGACTAGAGGAAGCCGAAGAACAATGGTGTGTTTGTTGCTAGCATGACTCGTCTTACACCGATGGGTCCGTATAAACTCAAGGTAAAGAGCATTCGGGTTGCCTGCGGATGCAAACTACACCCTCATCCCGGCTTGATAGGTACATTCAAATTGATCGCATCCAATCATGCACACTCAGTGGATGTGTTGCATCTACTTCGGACCCACTCGTTTGTCTCGCATGTAGATAACTTGCAGAAGCCTACGTAATTAACCAAACATCTTCACAAGGTTCACCAAATCTGCTATGAACCAACCAATATCTTCATTTTCACGGTCACTGCATCCACTTAGGCTGTTTTCTCTTATCCAGGATATACAGTGCAGCTCTCAAAGCCCCACGCGAGCAACCAAACACACCCACAGTTGCCTACAGCTGTGAATCATTTGTGGCTTGAATCTTGATCAAGCCCAATTGTCACCGTCCTGCTTTCAGATGAGACCGCAACCTCATGCAGTTGTGGTACTTGCTTTGGAGGCCACGTTTGTCGTGGTGGATCCGGATGAGTTTGCATTGCAACCGCGCGCGCGGTGAGGACGTCCGACCCCGGCGGAGCGGAGACAGGGAACGCGCGCCTAACCGTCCGCGAAAAAGGCAAGGAACGCAGAGGAAGGAAGGATTCATCAAATCCACGGCACGCCACGGAAACGCACCACCACCTTGCCTTAACCGGCGGGCGGCGTGAGGGAGACGGACGATGCCTTCCTCCTCCTCCTGCCCGGCCGCCACCACGCCTCCTTGAGGGCCTGCCTCTTCGGTGGCGACCGCATCAGGGGGAAGGAGAAGCCGATCGATCAGGCGGTGGCCATGGCGATCGGCGCGCCGACACCGATCCCTCCCCTCTCGACCACCGCCGCCTCCATCGTCCACCGATGCGCCCGGTTCGTGTCCATCTCCACAACGAAATCGCGCGGCTTGGTTCCTTTTTAACATTGGCATTTGGAAACCCATGGCAGGATCGTGGGCGAGCCGGTGGATCAGCTGCTCCGGCGGTTTGACGCAGAGGATCAGGCCGCCGGGCCGCTCGAGTACGCCAGGAGCGTCGTCGAGTATTGCTCCTACATTGCCCTGCGCGTCGAGACCAGGCGCCATGGACACCTCGGTGACAGGGAGTTTCACTCGCTCACTTACGACATGATGCTCGCCTGGGAGGCGCCCGACGAGGAGACCGACGCCGAGTTTCAGGTGAAATCGATTCACTCTCCGTCGTATGTACAGAGAAACCATGTACGGCAAACTGACCAAGATTGATTTTTTTTTTTCTCTTTCCCACGATACAGAAAACGGCATTTAGCATTCTCGGCGACAATGCCGATGACGAAGATGGTGGATCCATATTTCATTCAAGCCCAACGCAAATGGCCATTCAGGTTCGTTCATAGAAGCACTGGATCAGAATTCAGATGCTTGCTTTTCAGTGCCTGATGATTTATACTGATGAATCATTGGCTAGGTGGACGGAAGGAGGACAGTTGGACCAGAGGCTTTTGCCAAGATTGTTCCTTCCTGCCCAGCCATGGCACACCCGATCACCGTTCGGAACCTTTTTGACACGCTCACCAACTCTACCGGAGGCCGGCTGCATTTTCTCATTTACCACAAGTACCTAAAAAACTTGGATCAGTAAGTATATGTACTGAACTTCACTTTCCCTGTCATTTCAACCTAGTCGCATTCTCTGAAATTGTCATGGATATGTGCAAGCAGCTTAATTTCGGCCATGGCATGACTATCTTACTGTGACATCTCTGATGACAGGGTGCTCAGCTCTGCAATACGGATATCAGGTGGACACAAAGCTCCTCCCCTTCAGCTCTCCGAAGGCGAAGTAATCCTCGACATCTATGGCGCCACAACGACCAAGCCGGTTCTCCAGCACATTGGGACTTCCACATGGCCTGGTTAAGCACCTTCCTTATGGTAATTTCGATCAGTAAAAGTGAGTTATGCTTCTTCAGAAGGTTCTTTATGTGTGTGTGATGCACATTCTGCAGGGAGGCTCACTCTGACGAGTCATGCACTCTACTTTGAGGCCATCGGCGTTGATTTCTCATATGGGGAGGCTGTTGTGTATGATCTGGCAAAGGACCTGAAGCAGCTTGTAAAACGTGAGTCCACTGGACCATGGGGTGCTCCCCTCTTTGACAAAGGCGTCATGTACAAATCTAGCTCCACGTGAGTAATTGATTCCAATATCCTCAACCAAAGGCTTACTTTCACTTGCTCTGAAGCGTGCTACTGTCTGGTCTGTTCACTGCAATGACTAACATATCCTTTCTACTACAGAACCGAATCCGTCTTCTTCGAATTCCCTCAGTTCCAAGGTTGTACTCGCCGAGACTACTGGTTTGCAATCATCAAAGAGGTACTGCACGCACACAAGTTCATACGGAAGTACGGGCTTGCAAATTTTCAGAAGGCCGAAGCTGTTTCAGTTGCAACACTTGGGATTCTACGGTACCGCACCTTGAAAGAGGGTTTCCACGTGGTACCTTCCCATTTTAAGACCACCCTTGCCTTCAACTTGGCAGAGAAACTGCCCAAAGGGGACAAGATATTGGAGGCACTGTATGGCCAACTGCAGCAACATTGCTCAAGATTCAGAGGAGGTGGGGATTTTGCTCAGAGTAGTTCTAGTGAATTGACACTTGTTGATCCCTTCCCGCTTTCGGCGTATACCATGGTGAGGATGGGCTTGCTGGCACTGGAGGAGGAGGACAATACCGAGGAAAGAGACTTCACAGTTCGAGATGTGCAGATAGGAAGAACTAGCTCGGTCCAAATGGCTCTAGATCGATCGTTCGGGTATTCAGGCAGAGTGGAGGCGGCCCGGGCATCACTTGATCAGGTCAAACTGGAAGATATAGACACTAATGTAGCTGTGTTGAAGGTAACGTTCTTTATTTGATAGTATTCATAAGGTTACATAAGATTTTAAATCAAGTAGTGAACCTATGAAAGATGGTTAAAAATAAACTCTAAAACCCAAGAAGTATATGCTTGCATCATGTCATCCATGCTAACCTTGTTTAGGAAGAATAACGTAATAACAGTTCTTAATTCTCTCCTAATGTGCAGGAACTACTATTTCCCTTAATTGAGCTAGGCAAAGTGCTTGTCGCTTTGGCTGAGTGGGAAGATCTACTTAAATCATACGTCTTCTTGTTATGTTTCCTTTACATGGTATACAGGTAATGCTTCTATATCGAAGGAGTTTCTGTCAGTAGTAGCTACGGACTACAGTACAATATTTCTTTGTTGAGATATGGTCACCAAAAGGTTTTTAATTGCAGTGGTTGGATCTGGTTTATGTTTCCTGGCTTTTTGCTCGCCTGTACTCTCTTCATGCTATGTCACAAACACTACGGGAACGGGCAGTTGATAGGAGCATTTGAGGTCACAACTCCTCCGAAGCGAAGAACTGTCGAGCAGCTTCTAGCTCTGCAAGAAGCCATCTCGCAGCTGGAAGGACAAGTGCAGGCTGCAAACATTTTTCTCCTCAAGCTTCGGTCTCTACTGCTTGCAGCCTTTCCTCAGGTATGCATTCTAACCACATTTTGTATGGACTTTGCGACCTTGCCGCAAACTCGGATATGTGAACATGTTGCTTGGTTTCAGAGCACCAACAAAGTCGCGGCAGCTCTGGTCGTCGTGGCTGCGGCATTCACGTTCATGCCATTCAGAAGCATAGTTCTGTTGATTTTTCTGGAAGCGTACACGAGGCAGATGCCGGTGAGGAGGAAGAGCAGCGAGAAACTGGTCAGGAGGTTGAGGGAGTGGTGGCTCCGGATTCCAGCGGCACCTGTGCAGCTCTTGAGGCCTCAAGACAACACATGGAGGTCGAGGTTGAGATCAAGATGAGCAGACTAGAAATGCTGAATTTTTTTTTATTACATGGTCGTAGTATACCAAATGTTGACATTACACGAACGAGATGGAAGTTGAGAGGAAGAAAGAATTGGGTGTGAAGATTTTGGCTGGTGAAAGTGGATGAAAAAGTGATGTCCATGTTTATTGCTGTAGACGGATTGTTTTTGCTGACATGGCCGGCATCAAATGGGCGAAGAAATGGATGGGGAATCATTTGTTGCGACAAGACTTTGTTAATAGCAAGTGATCTTTAGAATGGAGCCCTCTGATTAAGTATTGAGATAGTAATATTACAACAACCGTATTTTATATTAGTTGACTAAACATAGTTTATCACGACACCTATTCAAGACAGTACAACATCGAAAGCAGCCGTGAAATATTTCGAATACATTACAGCAGTCACAGCAAAACTGTTTAATTAGCAGGAGAGAAGCAGACGCCGCCTGAACTATCCGGCTTTGGTTCTTGCATTGGGCTGCTAACGGACGGCGGAGAAGATGCAGAAGAGGAATTCCGGCTCGGTTTTATTACTTCTCTTTACTACTAGTTGATTGAACGCAACAACAAACGAGGAACGCGCGTGTCGTGACGAATGCGAATCAAAGGAAAGCTTGTCGGCAACCACCGTTGATCACGTCACGCCTGAACGAAGATGCACTCCCTCTGAACGTTCAACACATTTAACAACAACCGGTCAATTGAAGCACGCTTACCTGCAGAGATTAGGCATCTTCCGAGAAGCTATTCAACTGTTATTATCTGGTACGACAGGCGTGAGCTCGGCATGACATGATCCGAATCGCTAGATTCACAGCCCGGCCGTTCGTTCTGACTATCAAGGGCTGCGCTGAGCCGCATGTACTGATTGATGTACACGCAGGCTCATGCTCACGAGTCTCATTGTGATTCCGTGCTCGCGATCATTCAACACGCGGCGCGGACCGTGATCTCACCTGCAGCTACGTGCAAACACACGGGCACAATGCGTGTCGAGAACCGCAACACGACAGCAGCATCCTGGGGGCACATGACTTACCTGCCCTGAACAGTCACTGTGCTCGATAGATTAACGCGTGGTGCACCGGCACATGTGGTCAAAAACTTATCCCAGAAAATATCAAGAAAGGGACGTGAGCATCACATGAGAACTCAAAGGCATGTGATATATTCTTTCCACGAAACAGAAGAAAAAGGCAAAAAGGGCGTAAGTCAATCTCGCCGCCGCGGGGCATGGCGAACCAAGTCAAGAACAGCCCCCAATAATCCACGTCTAGAAGGAAGCCAAGTCTCGTATAAACCCGACTGGGTACTGGGACGATAGCTAGCTTTTCGTCGCTCCTCCGAACCATAAGTCTCGCAGCTGCGTTCTAGGCCCCGACCGGCCAAGAACATTTCGCATTCGTGCAGGCAACTCGTACTCGCGCGATCAAGAGGAAGCGAAGCGTAGACTGTCGACATGAGGAGCGGAAGCAAGACAGACTACCAGAGGATCCATCCGGTGGCCGGGGGCTCGCCGCCGCCGCCGGACCATTCCAGCAGCAGAGACAAGAAACCCAGCCATGACCAGCAGCAGCTTCCCATCACGGCCCCGCCGCCGTACGCGCCGGCGCCGCTGCCCCCGCCTCGTCGCAAGCGGCGGCACGGCCGGTGCTGCCGCTGCGTGTGCTGCACCTTCCTCGTCGTGGTCGTCCTCGCCGTCGCGGTCGCCGCCACGGCGGGGATCCTGTACCTTGTGTTCCGGCCCAAGATCCCCAACTTCCACGTGGACCGGCTCACTGTCACGCGCTTCGACGTCAACGCCACGTCCATGTCCGTGACCGACGCGTTCGACGTGGACGTGACGGCCAACAACCCGAACCGGCGCATCGGCATCTACTACGACGGCGGCGAGGTGACGGCGTCGTTCAACGGCACGGAGCTCTGCCGCGGCCCGTTCCCGGCGCTGTACCAGGGCCACCGGACCACCGTGCGGCCGCGCGTCTCGCTCACCGGGGAGACGCGCCTCGACAGCGAAGTCGCGGCGCAGCTGCTGCGCCAGAACCAGGAAGGGTTCGTGCCGCTCGTCGTGCGCGCCCGCGTGCCCATCCGCATCAAGTTCGGCGCCCTCAAGCTGTGGAAGATGACGGGGAAGGCCAACTGCAACCTGGTCGTGGACAACATCCGGGCGGGCCAGCCGCTTCGCATCCGCTCCAATAGCTGCAGCTTCAAGCTCAAGCTCTCGGCTTGAGACAGTCGCCTGTGTACAGTTCATGAGCTATCTATCAATAAGGCGACGCCCCCATTCATTTCTGTGAGTCCATTATTAGCTGAGTTCCGCGGCGGTAGAGTCGCGCGATTTTACACTTGTACAATCTATTCTTTTCTCCCCGGCATATGTATTCATTAGTTTCTTTAGTGTAATAAAATCCCACGGGCGATTGAGTTTTCCGTTGCTTTATTTGAATTTGTTTACATATACTCCTACATCAATAATAAAGCGTATATGTTATTTTTCAAATTCATTTTTCCCTTAGTTCGTTACTCCATTTAACCTGATGCCGTGTTAGAAGTTGATGAAATGACAAATATATTTGAAAAAGAGTGAAGTGCACCAGTGGTCCTTAAACTATTTCAGATGTGTCATTCAGGTCCACGAACTCTCAAATCACACGGTTAGAGCATCTCCAAAAGAGCCCCAAAACCTCTCCTTTAATCAAAATAATGAGATTCAATCAAAAAAACCATCTCCAACAGCATCCCAAAACTACTCCTAACTTTTTCATACCCCCTAAACTCTCCTCATTTGTAGCTACAAACAGGAGAAGAATTGGGATCCCTATTCCTTCTTCTTTCACTAGAATTAATGATTTTGTGGCTCCAAATGCTGACGTGGTCCAATCAAAAGTGTTTTGATCCACTTTTAGGGAGGAACTGTTGGAGAAAGAAAGAAAAATTGCCCCGTATAATTTTTTGGTTAGCCTCAAAAACAAGTTTATGGGGCTAATTTTTTAGTAATCTGTTGGAGATGCTCTTAGGTCCCTAAACTATCAAAACCGTTCACCGGCACTTCATACCGGTTTTAAGCACGGTTTTGACTTAGAAAAATCCAAAAAAGCCCTCGAATTTACCTTTCTTCCCGCACATGAGCCCTCGGCCTTGGCAACTCGCTCGGCAGTACTTCCGCATGAAGGAAATGTTGAGGCTGTGGCAAGGCCGGGTGATTCCCGGAGTGGCCCGGCGAGTGCAAGGTCAAGCTGGCACTGTAGACGCTGGAGATCACCTTCCGCTTCGTGTCCATCGTCCTCTCTGACCCACGCTGCTGCGCAAGCAGCTGTGAGCTCGTGCACTGACTAGCGGCGCACCGACTGAAGGTGAGGGCTCTCGTGCGGGAAGAAAGGTGAAATCGGGGTCTTTTTTTGATTTTTCAAAGTCAAAACCGTGCTCAAAATCGATATAGACTGTAGGTGAACGGTTTTGATAGTTTGAGGACCTAAATATGCAGTTTAAGAGTTTGTGGACCTAGATGACACACCCAAAACAGTTTAGGGACCCCTGTTTGTTTGAAAAACAAACAATAGACGCCTGCCACAAAAGAACACACCTCCCAAAGCATATCTAATGGACAAAATGGTGAAAATGAAAAGTTTCGTGCACATGTAAGACAGGGGTCAATTAGTACACCCTAAAAAAATAACAGTTACCGTGAGTAACAGGCCAATAGCCAACAACAACAGAGGCCCCTTTTCAATTCAAAAACAGAGATCCTTTCGGCCACCATGCACCAACACGCGTGTGAGTCAGTTATAACAATATCGTCCTGCACGGCGGCAACGGCTTGCCGCACAGGCACAGGTTGTGCGCGTACGCGGCCGCGGGGAACAAATTGAAGGGCCTGGCCTGCGGTATCTGTCCGCACAGCTTATTGCCCCTAAAGCTCGCGTGCCGCACGCCTCCCAGCCTCGTGAAGTTCTCCGGTATCCTCCCGACGATCGCGTTGCTCGAAAGGTCCAGCCACTGCAGCCGCGCCAAGCCGGCCATGGACGCAGGGATGACGCCGCGTACTCTGTTCCTGGACACGTCCAGCCTCTCCAGGTCGCGCAGCTTCGAGATCGAGCTCGGTATCTGGCCGCCGATGGCGTTGCTCGAGATGTCCAGCCACTTGAGGCCGCCGCCGGCGAAGTCTGGCAGCGCGCCGGTGATCCTGTTCCTCGACAGGTCCAGGTGCTCTAGTTTCTCAGGAAGAACGATCCGCGATGATGTGTCGCCGCCTGGGCCTGTGTTCTTGTCTGGAAGCTTATTGGCGCGCGCTGTTGTTACTGATAAGCTTCTCAAGAATTCATCGATGCTGCCGGTGAGATGGTTGTGGGAGAGGTCCATGGATTCTAAGGACGGCAAGCCATTGCTGCGAGCGCCGGTGGGAAGTGAGCCGGAGAGCGCGTTTCTGGACAGGTTCAGGTACCACAGCTTCTCCAGGCCAAGCAACGGCGGGATGGGGCCGACGAGCATGTTGTCATCGATGGCCAAGGAGCTCAGAGACCGGAGGCTGCCGATCTGGGGTGGAATCTGTCCACCGAGCTTGTTACGGCTCAGTGACAAGTCTGTCAGGCTGGGCAAGGCGCAGAGCGATGCCGGAATCTCGCCGGAGAAGCTGTTGTTGCTGAGGTCCAGCAACGCGAGGCTCTTGAGCTGCCCAAGGAACCCAGGAATGGCACCGGACAGGAGGTTGTTGCTCACGTCGAGGTACGCCAGCCTGGAGAGGTTGTTGTAACTCGGAGGCACCGCGCCGGTGAGGCGGTTCCGGGCGACGTTGATCTGTTCCAGGCCGGAGACGGCCCCGAGCTCCGGCGGCAGCGGGCCCTCAAGGCGGTTGCCGGCGAGCGACAGGTGCTGTAGCGAGCGCAGCTTGCCGAGGCTCCCGGGGATGCTGCCGGCGAGCGCGTTGCCCTCGAGGTAGAGCTGCCTGAGGCGCGTCAGCCGTGACAGCGCCGCCGCCGGGATGGCGCCGCCGATCCTCGCCATGTCGCGGACCACCAGGGTCTCTAGATGCTCGAGGCCGGCGATGGACGGGGAGATGGTGCCCTCCATGTAGTGCCGCTCTTTCGGCGCCGGCGCCTCCAGCTGCAGCGCTACCAACCGCCCCGTGGCGGCGTCGCAGGACACGCCGTCCCACGCGCCGCAGCAGTCGCCGCCGGTCCATGTGGCGAGGATGCCCGTCGTGTCCGTGGCGATGCCGGCCTTGAAGCCGAGCAGCGCGGCGCGGTCGGCGGGAGAGCACGGCGGGGACGGCCTGTCGTCGTTGGCGTCGTGACGCGCCGCGCCGACGGAGGTATTTGCGTGGCCCGCGGCGCGCGGCAGCAGCGCGACAAGGAGAACGGGAAGAACGATCACGAGCCGTGAGGGAAGCTGCATTGCGCAGCAGCTCATCAAGTACTCTTTGAGCTGAGCCGTCGAGCTGATCAGGCGGTGCGCTACTGATCTTGTACCGTTATCAATATGGTGGAATGATCAGTGTGCGCATGTGCAGAGCATGGATCAGACCGAAAGCGGCAAAGAGGAGAAATGGTGACCGACGTGCTTCTGGGTTAACGTAGGGGACACGAGTTTATGATGATGGTGTGGCCGTGGAGGTGGAGTGCGATCTGTGGGTGACGCGCGAGTATTTATAGCGGCGTGTTACGGGGAGGAGCCTCGCGTGCATTCACTGTGCTCATATGTTAGGGCCTCTCCAGGGAGCCAAACATAGTAGTCATAACCGCGGACGGAGGCACGCGACACATGAACTTCGGAGCGGTTTGGGCTTTCGAATTCGCCGGCGCACGTCGCAGCAGGCGCCGGCCACGGCAACGGCACGAACCGGTGAAGTCATGTCGGGAGTCCTTGTTTCCGGGCCGACATGGAAAGCAGGGGCCGCGTGACATACGCGATCGAGGAGCAGAGGCGCTTGATGATGGCTAAGAATTGTAGGCAGCACTCGATGTGCAGTCGGTTAGCTGTTGCTGTGGGTTCAGTTGACTAGTGCTGCACGTCAGTGATGAAGTATACCTGCAGCTTCGTAGGCTTTGCAGCTTGGGGTTATGGAACTTGGTAGTGGAGCATACACGCAGTAATTATCACCTTTCGTCGCAACTACTACGCAGTTTATGTCTAGAGTTACGGATGGACGATACTCTATGCGTGTGCAACCCCAGCTGGCAAACAAAACGACGTCAGGATTCAGGTGCCATTTTCGTATTCTTAACCTCCCTCTATGATCAAGCATACCTTGATATGTACCCAATCATGCTTTGCCCATAGCTGTTTGACAAATGAGAAGTTCTTATTTGCAATGGAAGAGATGTTTTCTCTGAAATATAATGGCCACATATAGTGACAGAAGGCGGCGTCATTTGGGCACATTAGTCGATGTTTGGCATGCAAAGGCGGACGCATGAAAACGTTCAAGAGGGGCTCATCTCCTTCTTCAACATCCAGCACCTCTTCTTTTTCCTCCTCTCCTTCTCCTCTCTACTTCTCTCCATGGAGTATCAAAGTGTATAGGGGGCTTGAGCCCCCCTGGATCTAACCGTGCGAGAAGATTGTCCTCCAACTTTGGCCTCCATCTTGCCTCCTTGTATCTTATATCTTATGTTGTGGTACCCATCTAATTCCCTCCAGTACGATCTCGAGATGACTCTTAGGCAAGTGGGCTGTAATTTTTAGAGAGTTACAAGAGGAAGTGGAAGCTGCTGAGGTGGGTAGTGGTATCAAAGGTCTAAACCTGTTAAGAGAAATGGAGTTAGCTGAGTCCGATGAAGAAGGAGGCGAGGGGTGGGGAGAAGAGACAGTGCAGAAGGAAATAAGTAGAGATGAGGAAGAAGAGATGGAGTCCTTACCAAAAGAATGGGCTTATGAGGTAGAAAACCTTGCAACCCAGGAGGGGGAAGAAGAGGCTCTGGAGGCAGGGAAGGTAGATGAGGACAGAGAGAGAAGTGCTGAACTTAAAGGAATAATAATGCAAGAAAAAGAAGACAGAATGATCAGTGATGAAGCTGATAAAGGAGGCAGTAAGGAAGGTAACAAGATGGAGAAGCAGCAGTGGGGACCAGTTTTGGTTACAAGAAGAGGCAAAAGATACCAGGAGGATGGGAGGACAATCACAGAAAAGGCCCAAGATGTTAAGAGAAGACAGAACTTGGAGATAGCAAGAGGTAATAATTTTAATGCTTTTACAGTTTTGTCAAATTCTGAAATTTCAAATATTGCTGCTGCTGTAGGAGTTAGCCTAGGTAGGGATGATCAGGAGAAGAGTAATTCTATTAGACATATTCAGCAAATAGATAGAGGTAGAATGGTTAATTTTACCAGTACTTGTAAAGTAGATACTTGTAAAGAGTTTGAGATAGGAAGTAGGGATAGAGTGGATCTTGGAAGTAATCTTAGGCAGGGAGTGGACCCTGAAGTAGGTAGTAGTGGAGAAGGAACTTCTCAGGAGGAGAGGGTCCTTGCTGAATGGACAGTGGTGTAAGCTTCATGACCATTGGAGCTAGGGAAACCCCAAGGTATGAATGTTTTGGTGATAGGATGAGAACCATGAATGTGACTAACACTCTTTGTGAGATCTTATAGGTCACATACAAAGAAAGCTTCGTCCGTTGGTGGTGAACGCCAATACACCATGAACTTATTGACAAGGATGATTGGTTGCCTTCATCTACACAAGAACGGACTTGATGGAGTCGCGGAGAAGACATGGATCAAGGCTAAGGACATGCTAGATCCAAGCGGGTGTTGCTTGGTTAGATGTTAGCTTGAGTCCATAGGAAAAACCGGACTATCAAGAGGGTTCGAGGTGGTTCTCTTAGTACACACTAGTTATAGAGATCATGGGATGCATGGTGAGTCTCTCAGGGGCTAGGGTGGCAGAAGAGAGTTGAAGGAACCAAGAAGATCAAGTGTTGAAGAAGAAGATCAACAAGAAGATCGAAGCTGCGAAGGCAGAAGAGACCGGACAGTACGGTCAAGGAGACCGTACAATACGGTCTACAGAGGAAATCCAGACAGAAGAGCTTAAGTTTCTGGAAGTGGAGAAATAGAGACCGGACAGTTGACCGGACAGTACGGTCCTAGGGACCGGACAGTACGGTCTCTATTGGAAGATCCAGACAGAGAAGCTGAAGTTTCTGGAAGTTGAAGAATGAAGACCGGACAATTGAGAGGATGGTACGGTCACGGGGACCGTACAATACGGTCTTACAGGAGAAGAGCAACAGAGAAGGAGAAGTTTCTGTTGGCTGATGAAGAATGGAGACCGGACAATACGGTCCTAGGGACCGTACAGTACGGTCTGGTCTGAGATGATGAACAGCACTCCCCGGACGCCAGTCTGGTAGAGACCGGACAATACGGTCAGATGGAGACCGGACAATACGGTCCTTTGTACGGTCCTTACGCAGACTGGGTACTTTTGGACAACGGCTAGTTTGAGGTTGGAGGCCTATATATAGTCGGTTGTTTACCTCTTTGAGGTGCTCTTGGACCCAGGAAAGAGGGGAGGTGCTGCCAAGAAGCCAAGAGGAAGAAGTGTGAAGCACTTGAGAGGGATTTGGAGTGATCCTAGTGCTTGAGAGAGTAGCAAGTTGCATCCTTTGATCTCTAGGCTAGTGTGGGCTTGAGAGAGTCATCTAGGGCTGTTACTCTTGGTCTATGGCAAGGCCTAGACCGGTTAGGCGTCGGTGTTGAGCTGTCCAAGGAGATTGTGGAAGTCAACACAAGTTTGTACACGGTCTTGGAGCTTCCCGTGCGAAAGAAGCATCACTAGTGGAGCGCCCTTTGGCACGCATCAAGTGCGGAGCCTTACCTCCGGAAGAGTACCCGGGATCGAGCCCGGCGGGACGTGCCCGCGACTTCACTCGGAGGGTGAAGTGTGCTCTAGGAGGGATCGCCATCGAGCGGAGGGACGGGGTCGAGACTCCGGCGGGAGTGACCCAACGTGGAGTAGGGGAAGGCGCCATCCTTCCGAGACCACGGGAAAACATCATGAGCATTCTCTATCCCTTCTCCTTTACTACTCGCATTTACTTATTGCACTTCATATGATTGCTTGTAGTACTTGAGTTGCGCTCTTATCTTGCTTGTGTGTTTACCTTGGTACCTACTAGCTTCACTAGGCTTGCTTGATTGCCTTGCTCGTGTGCTTACTTGTTATAGCCTATCTAATAGCTCTAAGGACTCTACTTAGTGTGCCTAGTATCTTGGTTGCCTTGTCTCTAGTTATCTTGTTCCTTGCCTTGCCTAGCTTAAGTCTTCCGCTTTCTTTCTATCTTGTGCTAGGTTGCTAGTGTGGTGTGATTGTGTTATCTATATGCACTAGCTATATAGGTTAAGGATACTCCTTAGTGTGCTTTACCTTGTTACTAGAACTACTTGCTAGGAGTTGCTTGGGTGTAAGTGTTTGGAAATAGATTCTAGAGTGCACCGATTCACCCCCCCCTCTCGGTCACACGATCCTTACAAGTGGTATCAGAGCCAAGTGCTCATTATTAGGGCTTTACCGCCTTGAGTCGTGACCGGGATTGCGTGTGGGAAAATGGAGTCCACTCATGATGACGTTTCTAACACTTCCATCGCCTCTACCTTGATTGAGCCTTATGATTGTGTGCTTAATGATATTTCCTACTATCATGTCCGTGATGAGTATGATGAGCTTGTTTTGTATGATAATGAGGATATCACTAACTTCGCATCTCGCTTGTATGTTCTTGCTAGGAAACTCATGTCACGAGGCTATCCATCTATTATGCACAAGCATGTTGTGAAGAAGCTTATCCGATCTCTACCACTCTCGCGGTTTGGTATTCTTGCTTTTGCTCGAGTGGATGAGTTTGTGAACATGCCCTATGATGAGGTGGTTGCTATTCTCTCCTCTCTTGAGGAGGATATCAAGAAGGGCAAGGATATCTCTCATGCAAGTGAAGATCAACACATTGAAGCTCAACCTCTACCCCAAGCTCAATCATCATCTCGTGTTGGTGAAGGTTCTTCTTCTCGGGATCAAGAGGATGGATATCTCAAGCTATGTGATGAGTTGGATCACATCTCTATGGAGCCGAATGAAGATCTTGTTGAGTTTGCTCTTCGGATGGATTCTCTCATCAAGAGGATAAATGAGAACAAGCTTTGGATAGTCACTAAGGGTCAAGGTCTTAGAAGGTTTCTTGATGCTCTCCCGAAGGACAAGTATGGTGATCACATTGAGTTTGAGAGCTTTGAGCTTGAGTCATATTCAATTGAGCAAGTCATTGAGATCGTTACAAGAAGAAGGGCTCGCTCTTTGCTCTCTAACACATTCAAGACCCCAAGTGATGATGAGGAAGAAGAAGAAGATGATAGAGTTCCCGTCTTCTATTGTGATGATGACTATTCAAGTGCTAGTGATGATGAGCCGAAGCCTATCAAGGAATATCCCCCGGATGGAGATCTCTTACCTCCTTTCTATGAAGACTACTACAACATGTATGAACCGGGTCTTGCCGGTGGAGCTCACTACCTTCTCCTTGATATGTATGATGAGTTCTACAAGAGAAGAGAAGAGACTTGGCTTGAGTGTTGGAAGAGGCTCCTCATATTGTTTGCAAGAGTCAATTCTTTTGAAGGGAAGGAGAAGGTTAGTGATGAGAGTGCTATACGGATAATGTTGTCTCTCCTCCCTTATCATCGGAAGATCTATGTCCTAAATGATATTGGTGATGATATTGATCGGATGCCTCTCAAGGAAGCTATCTTGATTGCCTTATCCTATGAGCATCAAATGTACAACATCCTTGAGTACGCCAATGGAAGTGATGAAGTGGGAAGATTTCAAGCCTATCCTCTTGGGAACCATGTCCTACACTTAGGATATGATCGGAGTGAGTGGAGACACAATGGAGTCACCAAGGCAATGATTGACGCCTTGGATGCATTGGACTTGGATTTTCTAAATGGAGTTCCTATGGCCTACATCAAGAGCAAGCAAGAGGTAAATGATATGTCAATTGATTCTCATGATACTAACACTCCTCTTTGCTTGATGGCTACTTCCAAGGTGAACTACAAGATTGGTGGCAAACATTGGGTGTTGGATAGTGGGTGCACTCAACACATGACCGGTACTTCATCCATCTTCACCAACTTGGAAGAAAATGAAGATCATGACAAGGTCACATTTGGCGACAACTCCAAGCACAAGGTGAGAGGTCTTGGTAAGGTGGCTATCTCAAATGACCTCTCTATCTCTAATGTATTGCTTGTTGAGTCCCTAAACTTCAATCTTCTATCCGTTGCTCAAATATGTGATCTTGGCTTTTCTTGTAACTTTGATGCTAATGGGGTGGTTCTTCATAATGATGCTATGGGTCTCACTATCAAGGGCTTTCGTCATAATAATCTATATGTTGTTGATTTTGAGACTAACATTGTTGCCCCTAGCACTTGTCTCTTCACTAAGTCCGCTCTAGGTTGGCTATGGCATCGGAGGCTTGCTCACATTGGTATGGGTCAACTCAAGCGTGTGATGAAGAACAAGCTAGTGAGAGGAGTCAAGGATGTCACCTTTGAGAAGGACAAGCTATGTAGTGCATGCCAAGCCGGAAAGCAAGTGGCTTCACCTCATCCGTCCAAGAATTTCTTGTCAACTTCAAGACCTCTTGAGCTCCTACACATTGATCTCTTCGGGCCTACGACTTATGTGAGCATTGGTGGGAATCTCTATTGCTTGGTGGTAGTGGACGACTACTCAAGATATACTTGGGTATTCTTTCTTGAGAACAAGGCACAAGCAATTGGGATATTCAAGAAGTTTGCTAGAAGAGTACAAAATGAGTATGGGCATCGCATCAAGAAGATTCGGAGTGATAATGGGACGGAGTTTAAAAACTCTATCATTGAAGACTATTGTGATGAGATTGGCATCAAGCATGAGTTCTCGGCTACATACACTCCTCAACAAAATGGAGTTGTTGAGAGGAAGAACAAGACCCTTATCACTCTTGCTCGTGCTATGCTTGATGAGTACAACACTCCGGAGAAGTTTTGGGCGGAAGCTATCAACACCGCATGCTATACCTCCAACCGGATCTATCATCACAAGTTGCTAAACAAGACTCCATATGAAGTGATTGTTGGGAGAAGACCGAATGTTGCCTACTTCCGGGTGTTTGGTTGTAAGTGCTACATCTACAAGAAGAGGGAAAGACTTGGCAAGTTCGAGAAGAGGACCGATGTGGGCATTTTTGTCGGTTACTCGGGCTCGGCTAATGTAAGGATCGTGTGACCGAGAGGGGGGGGGTGAATCGGTGCACTCTAGAATCTATTTCCAAACATTTGCACCCAAGCAACTCCTAGCGAGTAGTTCTAGTAACAAGGTAAAGCACACTAAGGAGTATCCTTAACCTATTAAGCTAGTGCATATAGATAACACAATCACACCACACTAGCAACCTAGCACAAGATAGATAGATAGCGGAAGACTTAAGCTAGGCAAGGCAAAGGAACAAGATAACTAGAGACAAGGCAACCAAGATACTAGGCACACTAAGTAGAGTCCTTAGAGCTATTAGATAGGCTATAACAAGTAATCACACGAGCAAGGCGATCAAGCAAACCTAGTGAAGCTAGTAGGTACCAAGGTAAACACACAAGCAAGATAAGAGCACAACTCAAGTACTACAAGCAATCATATGAAGTGCGATAAGTAAATGCGAGTAGTAAAGGAGAAGGGATAGAGAATGCTCATGATGTTTTCCCGTGGTCTCGGAAGGATGGCGCCTTCCCCTACTCCACGTTGGGTCACTCCCGCCGGAGTCTCGACCCCGTCCCTCCGCTCGATGGCGATCCCTCCTAGAGCACACTTCACCCTCCGAGTGAAGTCGCGGGCACGTCCCGCCGGGCTCGATCCCGGGTACTCTTCCGGAGGTAAGGCTCCGCACTTGATGCGTGCCAAAGGGCGCTCCACTAGTGATGCTTCTTTCGCACGGGAAGCTCCAAGACCGTGTACAAACTTGTGTCGGCTTCCACACTCTCCTTGGACAGCTCAACACCGACGCCTAACCGGTCTAGGCCTTGCCATAGACCAAGAGTAACAGCCCTAGATGACTCTCTCAAGCCCACACTAGCCTAGAGATCAAAGGATGCAACTTGCTACTCTCTCAAGCACTAGGATCACTCCAAATCCCTCTCAAGTGCTTCACACTTCTTCCTCTTGGCTTCTTGGCAGCACCTCCCCTCTTTCCTGGGTCCAAGAGCACCTCAAAGAGGTAAACAACCGACTATATATAGGCCTCCAACCTCAAACTAGCCGTTGTCCAAAAGTACCCAGTCTGCGTAGGGACCGTACAATGGACCGTATTGTCCGGTCTCCATTTGACCGTATTGTCCGGTCTCTACCAGACTGGCGTCCGGGGAGTGCTGTTCATCATCTCAGACCAGACCGTATTGTACGGTCCCTAGGACCGTATTGTCCGGTCTCCTTTTCTTCTTCAGCCAACAGAAACTTCTCCTTTTCTGTTGCTCTTCTCCTGTAAGACCGTATTGTACGGTCTCCATGACCGTACCATTCTCTCAATTGTCCGGTCTTCATTCTTCAACTTCCAGAAACTTCAGCTTCTCTGTCTGGATCTTCCAATAGAGACCGTACTGTCCGGTCCCTAGGACCGTACTGTCCGGTCAATTGTCCGGTCTCTATTCTTCCACTTCCAGAAACTTAAGCTCTTCTGTCTGGATTTCCTCTGTAGACCGTATTGTACGGTCTCCTTGACCGTACTGTCCGGTCCCTTCTGCCTTCGCAGCTTCGATCTTCTTCTTGATCTTCTTCTTCAAGACTTGATCTTTTTGGTTCCTTCAACTCTCTTCTGCCACCCTAGCCCCTGAGAGACTCACCATGCATCCAATGATCTCTATAACTAGTGTGTACTAAGAGAACCACCTCGAACCCTCTTGATAGTCCGGTTTTCCCTATGGACTCAAGCTAACATCTAACCAAGCAACACCCGCTTGGATCTAGCATGTCCTTAGCCTTGATCCATGTCTTCTCCGCGACTCCATCAAGTCCGTTCTTGTGTAGATGAAGGCAACCAATCATCCTTGTCAATAAGTTCATGGTGTATTGGCGTTCACCACCAACGGACGGAGCTTTCTTCATATGTGACCTATAAGATCTCACAAAGAGTGTTAGTCACATTCATGGTTCTCATCCTATCACCAAAACATTCATACCTTGGGGTTTCCCTAGCTCCAATGGTCATGAAGCTTACAATCTCCCCCTTTTTGGTGATGGATGACAACCATGATAAAAATGATCGAGAGGATAAAGAATGTAATGACAAAAGCCAAGATAAAAGCGCAACTCGATCAAGACACTAAAACAACAAGTATATGATAGAGAGGTAGTTACCTTGTTGATTAGGTCGAGGCAAGTCATAGCTCAAAAGAAGTCACAAGTTAGAGCAAAAACTCATATCACAAGTGAATGAAAGCACATGGAGCTATGACAAGCAAAAGTTTGCAAGGGGTTTACCTTATACTTACTTTGTAGAATTCCGCTCCCCCTTGACAAGTGCACCAATCTCAAGATTGTGTGAAGATCGATCATCTTGATCACTTGATCTTCATTCGCGCACACTCCCCCTTGAGACGGCATTGCTTCTTCTTCATCACCTCAAGATTGTGCGAAGATCGATCGTCTTGATCACTTGATCTTCTCTTGTACAAACTCCCCCTTGAGGTGACATCTTCCAACTTATTGTAAGTCCGAACTCTTCTTCCCGTATTCTTCTCCGCTCGAACTCTTCTCCCCCCGTATTCTTGCTCGATCATTAAGCCCAACTCTTCTCCCCCTTTGGCATCTATCACCCAAAAAGAAATTCTTCCAAGGGAGAAAAGGTTAGTGTAAAAGTATGAGACGAGTGGGAAAATGAGTTACTTGATTTGGCGTGAAGCTCCCCCTTGATCCGTGATTCTCCATTTCCCAACAATTATCCCTACACACATTCTCAAAAGAATATTGTCTTGAAGTACATAGGGGTTAGTTGATGATGATGGAAATGTATGAACCCTTAGACTTTGAGCCGCGCAAGTGGATTTAGCCTTGGAGCTCAAAAATCTTGGTTCAATGGGCATGAAGCTCATATAGCATTGCTATAAGTTCATCATAGGAGGTCACATACTCATATTGTGAATAAGCAACTCCCCCTAGATGGGTGCTCGGCGCCGAGACACTTATGCAATATGCAAGATGCAAATGCAATGATAAGAGTACAATGCATGATGCTATAAGGGTAAAACAAGAGAAAGCTAAGAGCGAAGTTACCAACAACAAGTTTGAACCCTCCATGAGCTTGATCACAACGAGCCATTCTTCAAAGCCTCGGGAGCCAAGTGCCACCAATCCCAAGCTTAACCCATGCTCATTGCTATCTCAAGAAGGTTAGTCGTCGGTCCTACAAAACAAGAAGAACACACAAAAACAACAACACAAACAAAAACAAGCAAAGTATATATACATATATACATATGTAAGCTCAAGGATATCAAGTGAAGTCGGAGAGGTCGAGAACATTAAGTTCTCCCCGGAGCTTACAAAAGGTCTTCTTGTCAAGTGGCTTGGTGAAGATGTCCGCCAATTGTTCATGAGTTCGAACACCAATCAATTCAATATCCTTCTTGGCCACATGATCTCGAATGAAGTGATGCTTGACCTCAATGTGCTTGGCATGGCCGTGGTCACCCTTGTTGAGAGCCATATTGATAGCACTTTCGCTATCACAATAGAGAGGTACTTGCCCATAAGATAATCCATAGTCCAATAGGGTTTGCTTCATGTATAGGAGTTGAGCACAACAAGCACCGGCCGCCAAATATTCCGCCTCCGCCGTAGAGATAGCCACACAATTTTGTTTCTTGGAACTCCATGAGATGAGTGATTGTCCAAGAAATTGGCATCCACCGGAGGTACTCTTTCTACTCACTTTGCATCCGGCGAAGTCCGAGTCCGCATAGCCAACAAGTCCAAAGTCCGAGCCTTTTGGATACCATAGGCCCATTGTAGGAGTACTCTTGATGTACCTAAGAATTCTTTTCACGGCACTCATATGGGACTCCTTGGGGTTAGCTTGATAACGAGCACAAAGGCACACACTAAACATGATATCCGGTCTAGATGCGGTAAGGTAAAGAAGTGAACCAATCATAGAGCGATAGAGTTTGGGATTCACCGGTATACCTTTTACATCCACATCAAGAGGGACACTTGTAGCCATAGGTGTGTCGTAGGGCTTGGAGTCTTCCATGCCGAATCTCTTAAGAAGATCCCGAGTGTACTTCTCTTGGTAGATGAACGTGCCCTCCTTCATTTGCTTGACTTGAAAACCGAGGAAGACATGAAGTTCACCTATCATGGACATCTCAAACTCTTTCTTCATAAGAGCACGGAACTCATCATTATAGATTTCGTTAGTGGAGCCATAGATGATATCATCAACATAGATTTGACAAACAAAGAGATCATCACCAATATGCTTAGTAAAGAGAGTGTTGTCGATACTACCGATCTTGTAGCCCTTGGTGATGAGATGATCTCGAAGTCGTTCATACCATGCTCTTGGTGCTTGTTTGAGTCCGTAGAGAGCCTTCTTAAGCTTGTACACATGGTCCGGATGCTCGGGGTCCTCGAAGCCGGGAGGTTGCTCTACATAAACTTCTTCATTGATTAGTCCATTGAGAAATGCACTTTTCACATCCATTTGATGAAGTTTAAAATCAAAATGAGAAGCATAAGCAAGAAGTGTTCTTATAGCCTCAAGACGAGCGACGGGGGCGAAAGTCTCGTCAAAATCGACGCCTTCAACTTGAGAGTAGCCCTTCGCCACAAGTCTTGCCTTGTTCCTCACGATTGCTCCCTTCTCATCTTGCTTGTTCTTGAAGACCCACTTAGCGCCAATGACATTGGATCGCTTGGGCCGCTTCACCAACTTCCAAACATCATTCCTCTTGAAGTTGTTGAGCTCCTCTTGCATGGATAGCACCCACTTGTGGTCTTTCAAGGCTTCCTCGATCGTCTTCGGCTCTAGGGTAGAGACAAAAGAGAAGTTCTCAACAATGTTAGCTTCATCAACATAATTAGGTTTATATTGACTTCTCCTAGTCTTTAACCCTTGAGAAGGACTCCCAATGATGAGATCACGTGAATGATCCCGATCAATGGGTTTGTGCTTCCTTGAAGGTTCTTGTCGAGGAGGAGGAGGAGCCGGCGAAGTGTCTTGCGCGTCTCTTGCGGCTTGCTCCCTTGAGATGTGAGTGTCTTGTTGTCGAAGAGGTGAACCCGAGCCATCATCTTGAGTTGAAGTAGATTGTGCTTGTTCTTGATTGCTCGGTGAAGCTTGGCTCGTAGATGCATGAGGTGGACTTGATGGCGCTTGTTGCGGTTCGCTTGATGGAGCTTGACTCGAAGATGCTTGTTGCGGATCACTTGAAGGTGCTTGATGTTGTTCACTTGAGGGAGAGCTTGGATTCACTTGAGATGTGCTCGTAGAAGGTCCGCTTGATGAAGTTGTTGGAGGAGGTGTCGGAGGTTCATCTTCACGAGGAATAACTTCACCAATGGGCATGTTCTCCAAAGCTTCCTCCACGGGTTCATCACCTACAATATGAGAAGAAGGAGGGTCTTCTTGAGACCCGTGAGATTCATCAAATTGCACATCATAAGTTTCTTCAACAAAGCCGGTAGAGGTGTTGTAAACCCGATAAGCCTTGGCCGAGCCCGAGTAGCCGACAAGAATGCCCACGTCGGTCCTCTTCTCGAACTTGCCAAGTCTTTCCCTCTTCTTGTAGATGTAGCACTTGCAACCAAACACTCGGAAGTAGGCAACATTCGGTCTTCTCCCAACAATCACTTCATATGGGGTCTTGTTTAGCAACTTGTGATGATAGATCCGGTTAGAGGTATAGCATGCGGTGTTGATAGCTTCCGCCCAAAACTTCTCCGGAGTGTTGTACTCATCAAGCATAGCACGAGCAAGAGTGATAAGGGTCTTGTTCTTCCTCTCAACAACACCATTTTGTTGAGGAGTGTATGTAGCCGAGAACTCATGCTTGATGCCAATCTCATCACAATAGTCTTCAATGATAGAGTTTTTAAACTCCGTCCCATTATCACTCCGAATCTTCTTGATGCGATGCCCATACTCATTTTGCACTCTTCTAGCAAACTTCTTGAATATCCCAATTGCTTGTGCCTTGTTCTCAAGAAAGAATACCCAAGTATATCTTGAGTAGTCGTCCACTACCACCAAGCAATAGAGATTCCCACCAATGCTCACATAAGTTGTAGGCCCGAAGAGATCAATGTGTAGGAGCTCAAGAGGTCTTGAAGTTGACAAGAAATTCTTGGATGGATGAGGTGAAGCCACTTGCTTTCCGGCTTGGCATGCACTACATAGCTTGTCCTTCTCAAAGGTGACATCCTTGACTCCTCTCACTAGCTTGTTCTTCATCACACGCTTGAGTTGACCCATACCAATGTGAGCAAGCCTCCGATGCCATAGCCAACCTAGAGCGGACTTAGTGAAGAGACAAGTGCTAGGGGCAACAATGTTAGTCTCAAAATCAACAACATATAGATTATTATGACGAAAGCCCTTGATAGTGAGACCCATAGCATCATTATGAAGAACCACCCCATTAGCATCAAAGTTACAAGAAAAGCCAAGATCACATATTTGAGCAACGGATAGAAGATTGAAGTTTAGGGACTCAACAAGCAATACATTAGAGATAGAGAGGTCATTTGAGATAGCCACCTTACCAAGACCTCTCACCTTGTGCTTGGAGTTGTCGCCAAATGTGACCTTGTCATGATCTTCATTTTCTTCCAAGTTGGTGAAGATGGATGAAGTACCGGTCATGTGTTGAGTGCACCCACTATCCAACACCCAATGTTTGCCACCAATCTTGTAGTTCACCTTGGAAGTAGCCATCAAGCAAAGAGGAGTGTTAGTATCATGAGAATCAATTGACATATCATTTACCTCTTGCTTGCTCTTGATGTAGGCCATAGGAACTCCATTGAGAAAATCCAAGTCCAATGCATCCAAGGCGTCAATCATTGCCTTGGTGACTCCATTGTGTCTCCACATGGTCCGATCATATCCCAAGTGTAGGACATGGTTCCCAAGAGGATAGGCTTGAAATCTTCCCACTTCATCACTTCCATTGGCGTACTCAAGGATGTTGTACATTTGATGCTCATAGGATAAGGCAATCAAGATAGCTTCCTTGAGAGGCATCCGATCAATATCATCACCAATATCATTTAGGACATAGATCTTCCGATGATAAGGGAGGAGAGACAACATTATCCGTATAGCACTCTCATCACTAACCTTCTCCTTCCCTTCAAAAGAATTGACTCTTGCAAACAATATGAGGAGCCTCTTCCAACACTCAAGCCAAGTCTCTTCTCTTCTCTTGTAGAACTCATCATACATATCAAGGAGAAGGTAGTGAGCTCCACCGGCAAGACCCGGTTCATACATGTTGTAGTAGTCTTCATAGAAAGGAGGTAAGAGATCTCCATCCGGGGGATATTCCTTGATAGGCTTCGGCTCATCATCACTAGCACTTGAATAGTCATCATCACAATAGAAGACGGGAACTCTATCATCTTCCTTTTCTTCCTCATCATCACTTGGGGTCTTGAATGTGTTAGAGAGCAAAGAGCGAGCCCTTCTTCTTGTGACGATCTCAATGACTTGCTCAATTGAATATGACTCAAGCTCAAAGCTCTCAAACTCAATGTGATCACCATACTTGTCCTTCGGGAGAGCATCAAGAAACCTTCTAAGACCTTGACCCTTAGTGACTATCCAAAGCTTGTTCTCATTTATCCTCTTGATGAGAGAATCCATCCGAAGAGCAAACTCAACAAGATCTTCATTCGGCTCCATAGAGATGTGATCCAACTCATCACATAGCTTGAGATATCCATCCTCTTGATCCCGAGAAGAAGAACCTTCACCAACACGAGATGATGATTGAGCTTGAGGTAGAGGTTGAGCTTCAATGTGTTGATCTTCACTTGCATGAGAGATATCCTTGCCCTTCTTGATATCCTCCTCAAGAGAGGAGAGAATAGCAACCACCTCATCATAGGGCATGTTCACAAACTCATCCACTCGAGCAAAAGCAAGAATACCAAACCGCGAGAGTGGTAGAGATCGGATAAGCTTCTTCACAACATGCTTGTGCATAATAGATGGATAGCCTCGTGACATGAGTTTCCTAGCAAGAACATACAAGCGAGATGCGAAGTTAGTGATATCCTCATTATCATTCAAAACAAGCTCATCATACTCATCACGCACATGATAGTAGGAAATATCATTAAGCACACAATCATAAGGCTCAATCAAGGTAGAGGCGATGGAAGTGTTAGAAACGTCATCATGAGTGGACTCCATTTTCCCACACGCAATCCCGGTCACGACTCAAGGCGGTAAAGCCCCAATAAAGAGCACTTGGCTCTGATACCACTTGTAAGGATCGTGTGACCGAGAGGGGGGGGGTGAATCGGTGCACTCTAGAATCTATTTCCAAACACTTACACCCAAGCAACTCCTAGCGAGTAGTTCTAGTAACAAGGTAAAGCACACTAAGGAGTATCCTTAACCTATATAGCTAGTGCATATAGATAACACAATCACACCACACTAGCAACCTAGCACAAGATAGATAGATAGCGGAAGACTTAAGCTAGGCAAGGCAAGGAACAAGATAACTAGAGACAAGGCAACCAAGATACTAGGCACACTAAGTAGAGTCCTTAGAGCTATTAGATAGGCTATAACAAGTAAGCACACGAGCAAGGCAATCAAGCAAACCTAGTGAAGCTAGTAGGTACCAAGGTAAACACACAAGCAAGATAAGAGCACAACTCAAGTACTACAAGCAATCATATGAAGTGCGATAAGTAAATGCGAGTAGTAAAGGAGAAGGGATAGAGAATGCTCATGATGTTTTCCCGTGGTCTCGGAAGGATGGCGCCTTCCCCTACTCCACGTTGGGTCACTCCCGCCGGAGTCTCGACCCCGTCCCTCCGCTCGATGGCGATCCCTCCTAGAGCACACTTCACCCTCCGAGTGAAGTCGCGGGCACGTCCCGCCGGGCTCGATCCCGGGTACTCTTCCGGAGGTAAGGCTCCGCACTTGATGCGTGCCAAAGGGCGCTCCACTAGTGATGCTTCTTTCGCACGGGAAGCTCCAAGACCGTGTACAAACTTGTGTCGACTTCCACAATCTCCTTGGACAGCTCAACACCGACGCCTAACCGGTCTAGGCCTTGCCATAGACCAAGAGTAACAGCCCTAGATGACTCTCTCAAGCCCACACTAGCCTAGAGATCAAAGGATGCAACTTGCTACTCTCTCAAGCACTAGGATCACTCCAAATCCCTCTCAAGTGCTTCACACTTCTTCCTCTTGGCTTCTTGGCAGCACCTCCCCTCTTTCCTGGGTCCAAGAGCACCTCAAAGAGGTAAACAACCGACTATATATAGGCCTCCAACCTCAAACTAGCCGTTGTCCAAAAGTACCCAGTCTGCGTAGGGACCGTACAATGGACCGTATTGTCCGGTCTCCATTTGACCGTATTGTCCGGTCTCTACCAGACTGGCGTCCGGGGAGTGCTGTTCATCATCTCAGACCAGACCGTATTGTACGGTCCCTAGGACCGTATTGTCCGGTCTCCTTTTCTTCTTCAGCCAACAGAAACTTCTCTCCTTTCTGTTGCTCTTCTCCTGTAAGACCGTATTGTACGGTCTCCATGACCGTACCATTCTCTCAATTGTCCGGTCTTCATTCTTCAACTTCCAGAAACTTCAGCTTCTCTGTCTGGATCTTCCAATAGAGACCGTACTGTCCGGTCCCTAGGACCGTACTGTCCGGTCAATTGTCCGGTCTCTATTCTTCCACTTCCAGAAACTTAAGCTCTTCTGTCTGGATTTCCTCTGTAGACCGTATTGTACGGTCTCCTTGACCGTACTGTCCGGTCCCTTCTGCCTTCGCAGCTTCGATCTTCTTCTTGATCTTCTTCTTCAAGACTTGATCTTTTTGGTTCCTTCAACTCTCTTCTGCCACCCTAGCCCCTGAGAGACTCACCATGCATCCAATGATCTCTATAACTAGTGTGTACTAAGAGAACCACCTCGAACCCTCTTGATAGTCCGGTTTTCCCTATGGACTCAAGCTAACATCTAACCAAGCAACACCCGCTTGGATCTAGCATGTCCTTAGCCTTGATCCATGTCTTCTCCGCGACTCCATCAAGTCCGTTCTTGTGTAGATGAAGGCAACCAATCATCCTTGTCAATAAGTTCATGGTGTATTGGCGTTCACCACCAACGGACGGAGCTTTCTTCATATGTGACCTATAAGATCTCACAAAGAGTGTTAGTCACATTCATGGTTCTCATCCTATCACCAAAACATTCATACCTTGGGGTTTCCCTAGCTCCAATGGTCATGAAGCTTACAGCTAAGGCTTATCGGGTTTACAACACCTCTACCGGCTTTGTTGAAGAAACTTATGATGTGCAATTTGATGAGTCTCACGGGTCTCAAGAAGACTCTCCTTCTTCTCATATTGTAGGTGATGAACCCGTGGAGGAAGCTTTGGAGAACATGCCCATTGGTGAAGTTATTCCTCGTGAAGATGAACCTCCGACACCTCCTCCAACAACTTCATCAAGTGGACCTTCTACGAGCACATCTCAAGTGAATCCAAGCTCTCCCTCAAATGAACAACATCAAGCACCTTCAAGTGATCCGCAACAAGCATCTTCGAGTCAAGCTACTCCAAGCGAACCGCAACAAGCGCCATCAAGTCCACCTCATGCATCTACGAGCCAAGCTTCACCGAGCAATCAAGAACAAGTACAATCTACTTCAACTCAAGATGATGGCTCGGGTTCACCTCTTCGACAACAAGACACTCACATCTCAAGGGAGCAAGCCGCAAGAGATGAGCAAGACACTTCGCCGGCTCCTCCTCCTCCTCCTCGACAAGAACCTTCAAGGAAGCACAAACCCATTGCTCGGGATCATTCACGTGATCTCATCATTGGGAGTCCTTCTCAAGGGTTAAAGACTAGGAGAAATCAATATAAACCTAATTATGTTGATGAAGCTAACATTGTTGAGAACTTCTCTTTTGTCTCTACCCTAGAGCCGAAGACGATCGAGGAAGCCTTGAAAGACCACAAGTGGGTGCTATCCATGCAAGAGGAGCTCAACAATTTCAAGAGGAATGATGTTTGGAAGTTGGTGAAGCGGCCCAAGCGATCCAATGTCATTGGCGCTAAGTGGGTCTTCAAGAACAAGCAAGATGAGAAGGGAGCAATCGTGAGGAACAAGGCAAGACTCGTGGCGAAGGGCTACTCTCAAGTTGAAGGCGTCGATTTTGACGAGACTTTCGCCCCCGTCGCTCGTCTTGAGGCTATAAGAACACTTCTTGCTTATGCTTCTCATTTTGATTTTAAACTTCACCAAATGGATGTGAAAAGTGCATTTCTCAATGGACTAATCAATGAAGAAGTTTATGTAGAGCAACCTCCCGGCTTCGAGGACCCCGAGCATCCGGACCATGTGTACAAGCTTAAGAAGGCTCTCTACGGACTCAAACAAGCACCAAGAGCATGGTATGAACGACTTCGAGATCATCTCATCACCAAGGGCTACAAGATCGGTAGTATCGACAACACTCTCTTTACTAAGCATATTGGTGATGATCTCTTTGTTTGTCAAATCTATGTTGATGATATCATCTATGGCTCCACTAACGAAATCTATAATGATGAGTTCCGTGCTCTTATGAAGAAAGAGTTTGAGATGTCCATGATAGGTGAACTTCATGTCTTCCTCGGTTTTCAAGTCAAGCAAATGAAGGAGGGCACGTTCATCTACCAAGAGAAGTACACTCGGGATCTTCTTAAGAGATTCGGCATGGAAGACTCCAAGCCCTACGACACACCTATGGCTACAAGTGTCTCTCTTGATGTGGATGTAAAAGGTATACCGGTGGATCCTAAACTCTATCGCTCTATGATTGGTTCACTTCTTTACCTTACCGCATCTAGACCGGATATCATGTTTAGTGTGTGCCTTTGTGCTCGTTATCAAGCTAACCCCAAGGAGTCCCATATGAGTGCCGTGAAAAGAATTCTTAGGTACATCAAGAGTACTCCTACAATGGGCCTATGGTATCCAAAAGGCTCGGACTTTGGACTTGTTGGCTATGCGGACTCGGATTTCGCCGGATGCAAAGTGAGTAGAAAGAGTACCTCCGGTGGATGCCAATTTCTTGGACAATCACTTATCTCATGGAGTTCCAAGAAACAAAATTGTGTGGCTATCTCTACGGCGGAGGCGGAATATTTGGCGGCTGGTGCTTGTTGTGCTCAACTCCTATACATGAAGCAAACCCTATTGGACTATGGATTATCTTATGGGCAAGTACCTCTCTATTGTGATAGCGAAAGTGCTATCAATATGGCTCTCAACAAGGGTGACCACGGCCATGCCAAGCACATTGAGGTCAAGCATCACTTCATTCGAGATCATGTGGCCAAGAAGGATATTGAATTGATTGGTGTTCGGACTCATGAACAATTGGCGGACATCTTCACCAAGCCACTTGACAAGAAGACCTTTTGTAAGCTCCGGGGAGAACTCAATGTTCTCGACCTCTCCGACTTCACTTGATATCCTTGAGCTTACATATGTATATATGTATATATACTTTGCTTGTTTTTTTTGTTTGTGTTGTTGTTTTTGTGTGTTCTTCTTGTTTTGTAGGACCGACGACTAACCTTCTTGAGATAGCAATGAGCATGGGTTAAGCTTGGGATTGGTGGCACTTGGCTCCCGAGGCTTTGAAGAATGGCTCGTTGTGATCAAGCTCATGGAGGGTTCAAACTTGTTGTTGGTAACTTCGCTCTTAGCTTTCTCTTGTTTTACCCTTATAGCATCATGCATTGTACACTTATCATTCCTTGCATTCGCATCTTGCATCTTGCATAAGTGTCTCGGCGCCGAGCACCCATCTAGGGGGAGTTGCTTATTCACAATATGAGTATATGACCTCCTATGATGAATTCATAGCAATGCTATATGAGCTTCATGCCCATTGAACCAAGACTTTTGAGCTCCAAGGTTAAATCCACTTGCGCGGCTCAAAGTCTAAGGGTTCATACATTTCCATCATCATCAACTAACCCCTATGTACTTCAAGACAATATTCTTTTGAGAATGTGTGTAGGGAAATTGTTGGGAGATGGAGAATCACGGATCAAGGGGAGCTTCACGCCAAATCAAGTAACTCATTTTCCCACTCGTCTCATACATTTACGCTAACCTTTTCTCCCTTGGAAGATTTCTTTTTGGATGATAGATGCCAAAGGGGGAGAAGAGTTGGGCTTAATGATCGAGCAAGAATATGGGGGGAGAAGAGTTCGAGCGGAGAAGAATATGGGAAGAAGAGTTCGGACTTACAATGAGTTGGAAGATGTCACCTCAAGGGGGAGTTTGTACAAGAGAAGATCAAGTGATCAAGGTGATCGATCTTCACACAATCTTGAGGTGATGAAGAAGAAGCAATGCCGTCTCAAGGGGGAGTGTGCGCGAATGAAGATCAAGTGATCAAGATGATCGATCTTCACACAATCTTGAGATTGGTGCACTTGTCAAGGGGGAGCGAAATTCTACAAAGTAAGTATGAAGGTAAACCCCTTGCAATCTTTGCTTGTCATAGCTCCATGTGCTTTCATTCACTTGTGATATGAGTTTTTGCTCTAACTTGTGACTCCTTTTGAGCTATGACTTGCCTCGACCTAATCAACAAGGTAACTTTCTCTCTATCATATATTTTTTGTTTAGTGTCTTGATCGAGTTGCGCTTTTATCTTGGCTTTTGTCATTACATTCTTTATCTTCTCGATCATTTTTATCATGGTTGTCATCCATCACCAAAAAGGGGGAGATTGTAAGCTTCATGACCATTGGAGCTAGGGAAACCCCAAGGTATGAATGTTTTGGTGATAGGATGAGAACCATGAATGTGACTAACACTCTTTGTGAGATCTTATAGGTCACATACAAAGAAAGCTTCGTCCGTTGGTGGTGAACGCCAATACACCATGAACTTATTGACAAGGATGATTGGTTGCCTTCATCTACACAAGAACGGACTTGATGGAGTCGCGGAGAAGACATGGATCAAGGCTAAGGACATGCTAGATCCAAGCGGGTGTTGCTTGGTTAGATGTTAGCTTGAGTCCATAGGAAAAACCGGACTATCAAGAGGTTTCGAGGTGGTTCTCTTAGTACACACTAGTTATAGAGATCATGGGATGCATGGTGAGTCTCTCAGGGGCTAGGGTGGCAGAAGAGAGTTGAAGGAACCAAGAAGATCAAGTGTTGAAGAAGAAGATCAACAAGAAGATCGAAGCTGCGAAGGCAGAAGAGACCGGACAGTACGGTCAAGGAGACCGTACAATACGGTCTACAGAGGAAATCCAGACAGAAGAGCTTAAGTTTCTGGAAGTGGAGAAATAGAGACCGGACAGTTGACCGGACAGTACGGTCCTAGGGACCGGACAGTACGGTCTCTATTGGAAGATCCAGACAGAGAAGCTGAAGTTTCTGGAAGTTGAAGAATGAAGACCGGACAATTGAGAGGATGGTACGGTCACGGGGACCGTACAATACGGTCTTACAGGAGAAGAGCAACAGAGAAGGAGAAGTTTCTGTTGGCTGATGAAGAATGGAGACCGGACAATACGGTCCTAGGGACCGTACAGTACGGTCTGGTCTGAGATGATGAACAGCACTCCCCGGACGCCAGTCTGGTAGAGACCGGACAATACGGTCAGATGGAGACCGGACAATACGGTCCTTTGTACGGTCCTTACGCAGACTGGGTACTTTTGGACAACGGCTAGTTTGAGGTTGGAGGCCTATATATAGTCGGTTGTTTACCTCTTTGAGGTGCTCTTGGACCCAGGAAAGAGGGGAGGTGCTGCCAAGAAGCCAAGAGGAAGAAGTGTGAAGCACTTGAGAGGGATTTGGAGTGATCCTAGTGCTTGAGAGAGTAGCAAGTTGCATCCTTTGATCTCTAGGCTAGTGTGGGCTTGAGAGAGTCATCTAGGGCTGTTACTCTTGGTCTATGGCAAGGCCTAGACCGGTTAGGCGTCGGTGTTGAGCTGTCCAAGGAGATTGTGGAAGTCAACACAAGTTTGTACACGGTCTTGGAGCTTCCCGTGCGAAAGAAGCATCACTAGTGGAGCGCCCTTTGGCACGCATCAAGTGCGGAGCCTTACCTCCGGAAGAGTACCCGGGATCGAGCCCGGCGGGACGTGCCCGCGACTTCACTCGGAGGGTGAAGTGTGCTCTAGGAGGGATCGCCATCGAGCGGAGGGACGGGGTCGAGACTCCGGCGGGAGTGACCCAACGTGGAGTAGGGGAAGGCGCCATCCTTCCGAGACCACGGAAAACATCATGAGCATTCTCTATCCCTTCTCCTTTACTACTCGCATTTACTTATTGCACTTCATATGATTGCTTGTAGTACTTGAGTTGCGCTCTTATCTTGCTTGTGTGTTTACCTTGGTACCTACTAGCTTCACTAGGCTTGCTTGATTGCCTTGCTCGTGTGCTTACTTGTTATAGCCTATCTAATAGCTCTAAGGACTCTACTTAGTGTGCCTAGTATCTTGGTTGCCTTGTCTCTAGTTATCTTGTTCCTTGCCTTGCCTAGCTTAAGTCTTCCGCTTTCTTTCTATCTTGTGCTAGGTTGCTAGTGTGGTGTGATTGTGTTATCTATATGCACTAGCTATATAGGTTAAGGATACTCCTTAGTGTGCTTTACCTTGTTACTAGAACTACTTGCTAGGAGTTGCTTGGGTGTAAGTGTTTGGAAATAGATTCTAGAGTGCACCGATTCACCCCCCCCTCTCGGTCACACGATCCTTACAAGTGGTCCAAAATAGGAAAAAACATGTAAAAAAGTTGTCAAAATGAAAGGTCTTATATGGAATATTAGAGGTCTTGGTAAAACTGGTAGGAAACCTTCCTTAATGTCGAAAATTAGGTGTAATCAAGTAGACTTTGTAGGGATCCAAGAGACTAAGAAGAGTGAGTTCTCTGAAACTTATCTTAGATCTCTATCTGGAGGTATGAAGTATGAGTGGAGATACCTACCAGCAGTTGGGTCTGCAGGAGGTATCTTAGTAGGTGTGAATGTTGATAAGTTTGTAGTCTCTTTTAAGGAAGTCCTTAGATTCTCTGTTTCAGCAATCATTCAGGATAGGAAGAATGGTTTTAATTGGAAGTTGGTGGTTGTTTATGGGTCTCCATATGAGGAAGGAAAGCAGGATTTTTTAGATGAGTTGAATCATGTTATGGGTTTGTGGAAATGTCCAACCCTCATAGCAGGGGACTTCAATCTTTCTAGGTTCTCTAGAGATAAAAGTAACCAGCAAATTAGTCATAGATGGGCAGATGCTTTCAATGATTGGGTGAATAGATGGGCTTTGATGGAATTTAATACAGCTAATAGAATGTTCACCTGGGCTAATAACCAGGAAAATAGGATTTTGGCGAAGTTAGACAGGGTGTTTGCTTCAACAGATTGGGATTCTGCTTTTTAACCAGGGTAGTTGCCATGGATAAATCGAACAGTGATCACACCTCTGAGTATAGATACAGGAGATAACGTTTTCTTTGGGAAAAAAAGGTTTAGATTCGAGAAGTGGTGGCTGGAAAGGCCTGATTTTAGGAATGTTGTAGAGAAAGCTTGGGCTTCTCCTTGTAAAGATACTAAACCTATTGAAGTTTGGCAGTTTAGGGTAAGGACGTTTAGAAGGCTTGCTAGGGGGTGGCATCTAATGTTACAGGAGAGCTAAACAGGAGCAAGAAGGCGATAGCAGATGAGTATAATTGGCTAGACATAGAATCAGAAACAAGAGAGTTATCTCAGGAGGAGCTAAATAGGATGAATGTCTTAGATAAAGAACTAGAGAAGTTGTGGGCTCTTGATGAAATCAAAGCTAGACAGAGATCTAGGGAAAGAGAGATTTTGGAGGGGGATAGAAATACTGCCTATTTCCAGGCAGTAGCTAACCAGAGAAGTAGAAAGAAAAGAATAGAGTTGCTGGAAGGGCCTAATGGTGTGGTCACTGAAACAAAAGATATGCTGAAAGTAGCAGTAGACTTCTATAAGGAGCTGTTTGGTAGAGAGGATAGAGGTAGCTTTAAATTAGAGGATAACTTCTGGGATGAGAGGGAGTTAGTTACAGTAAGTGAAAATGAGAGGTTGCAGGCGCCTTTCTCTGCAGAGGAGATAAAAGGAGCGGTAGATAGTTGTTATGCTGAAGGAGCCCCAGGCCCTGATGGGCTTCCTTTTCTCTTTTTTCACAAGTTTTGGGATATAGTGGGTAGTGATGTTGTGAATATGTTTACAGATTTCCAGAGAGGGGACCTAGATATTAGTAGGCTAAATTTTGCTTTGCTGACTCTTATACCTAAAGAAGAGGAGGCTAGGAACTTGAAGAAGTTCAGGCCAATCAGTTTAACAAACTGTGCCTTCAAAATTTTCTCTAAGTTACTAACTCTAAGACTAGGGGAGATTTCTCAAAGGCTAATTGCTAGTGAGCAAAGCGCCTTCATCAAAGGTAGGTATATTCTGGAAAGTGTTGTAGTTGCACATGAGATAGTGCACTCTGTTCATAAGAACAAGAAACCAGGGTTGATTTTGAAGCTAGACTATGAAAAAGCGTATGATAGGGTTAGCTGGGATTTCTTGTTTGAAGTACTTAAGACAAGAGGGTTCTGTGATACATGGGTTGGCTGGATAGAGAAAATTGTTAAATCTGGTTCTGTAGGGGTCACTATAAATGGGGAAGATAGTCATTTTTTTAGAACTGGAAAAGGTCTAAGACAAGGGGACCCCATTTCTCCCTTGCTGTTTAACCTAGTAGGAGATGTCCTTACTAGAATGCTAATGAAGGCAGCAAGAAGTGGTTTGATTAGAGGTCTGCTGTCTGATTTAAGAGAAGAGGGTGTGGTGTCGCTGCAATATGCAGATGACACCATCCTCTTCTCTGAAGTAGACAGTAGTAAGCTAAGAAATCTCAAAGGTATTTTGATGTGCTTTGAACAGATGTCAGGGATAGGGATGAAAACGGGACGGGAAAATCCCGTCCCGTCCGGTTCCCGTTTCCGCATTTCTCCTGATCGTTTTCGGATTTCCGGGATAAAAACGGTAACGGACGGGAACGGGAAAACAGTAAACGAAAACGGGAGCGAAAATGGTTAAGTGTTTTTCCGTCCGTTTTTCCGGGATCCCGTTTTGGGCCGGGATAATCCCGTTTTTCTCCTGTTTTCAACCCAACCCGGTTACAGCCCAGTAGTCAGCCCATTATGCATCCCCAGCCCAACTCAATCTCACACATCCAAAACCCTAGCAGAACTCAGTCACTCCATTCCCTCCTTCCCAGGACTCGTGCACGCCGCCGCCGCCGCGGCGCGACGCGCCGCGCCCGGGCATGGCTGCTCCTCGCCGTCCTCGGCTCCTCGTGCACATCTTCGCCGCGCCAAGCTCGTCGTGCCCGCGCCCCGGTCTCTCGCCGCTGCCGTGCCCAGCTCGCTCGCCGCGATGTCGCCCACCAGACAGTCCCTGGCGCGCATCATGTTCGGGGACAACGTGCCTCCACTTCTCCCTTTCTCCAGCAGCAGATCTCAAGCATCTGCTAAAGGTAATCCCAAATCTTGCTTGCTTGGTGCAATAGTGTTCGATTAGTTGGTTAGTCTGGATCGCATTGCGTGGTGGTGGTCTGTTAATACAGAGATGCATGTATTTTTTCTTCCCAGTGCTATTCGATATGCTAGACTCTGCTTACGTTTTCCCCAAATGCTACTGCTAGACTTGAAACCTTGCTGCAGACCTGCAATTTTGTTACTGCATATGAAGTTACTGAGAACATGTTTTTTTTCTCGTTAGGTTCCAAGAACAAAAGGAAAACAGGAAGTCCAGCAGGTGTGTCAGCATCCTCATCAACACCTACAGCTGAGGAGGAGATTGCGAATGTTCCACTGTCAAAAACTATTGTGGTTTTCGTTCAGGTGCCGAGACACATTATGTTGTTGGTAATAACTTACATGTGTGCCTGGTGGTGGCTGGTTCTAGATGTGAAAACTGCTAGTGTCCTAGACTCTAGTGTTGGCTGATTTTTGTTGTTGGCGCCTGTTACTTGTTGCGAGAATGTGTCGGCATTCCCGCTTAAACTCCCGGTTCCCGACCGTTACCGTCATATTTCCGTTCGTTTTTGTTCGTTTTCGTATTACCGGCATTCCCGTGATCGTTTTCGTTCCCGGTAGTCCCGTTTCCGTTCCCGTCCGGTGGAAGAAATACGGAAACGGAAACGGTTGGGGTGTTTTCCCGCCCGTTCCCGTCCGTTTTCATCCCTAGTCAGGGATGCGCATTAACTTCCATAAGAGTGAACTGATACCTTTAAACTTAGATGAGGAGGACATCTATGAAGTGTCACATTTGTTTGGGTGCCCAGTAAGGGGTTTCCCATTAAGACTAACAGCAGCAGTGTCCTCTATTTTCCACCCTCTAAAGGAATATTACATACCTCCTCTAAAAGATTCCACCCTCCAAATTTCAACCCGCTGCAACAGTAGCCCCTGTTTCCTTCTCCATACGCTCCCCGCCGCCGCCTCCTGCCGGACGCGACGGCCTCCCGCACCATGGCGGCCACCTCAAGAAGAGGCTGCAAGACGAGGCCGTCGCCGGCAGTGCCGGCCGGAAGAAGCAGCCGCGCAAGAGCAAGCCAGCCAAGAACGCCGTGCCGGCCAAGGACGGTGACGCGCCGTCGTCGTTCACGGCGCCGTCGCCGGGGCTGTCGAGCAGCGTCAGCAGCGGCGTGACGTGCTCCACGGCTACCGAGTCCACGGCGGCGGTGTCGTCGGCCGACAACGCGGCCACCACCAGCGCGAGCCAGCCCGGCGTCAAGGCGGAGGAGATGGAGAGCTTCAGCACCGCGGAGTTCCCGCCCATCGACGAGAGCTTCTGGACGTCGGCGGACGTGATGGACATGGACCTGGGCGCCATTAACGAGGAGCTGGGCCTGGCGAGCTCGGCGTCGACGAGGTGCTCGCACAGCACTGCCCCCGCCGTCGCCTCCGCCGCCACGTTGCCCACGTAGTCGCGTAGCGCGGCGCGGCGCTCGGGCGACGCCACGCGCCGCCGCCCGTCCACGTACCAGCCAATGCGGCAGCTCGCCTCGCCGCCGCGCTTGGGCAACGCGGCCACGACGGCGGCGGCCAGCGCCTTCCACAGGTACGCGAACACGGCCTGGACCAGCGACACGCCGCGGCGGCCGTCTCCGCTGGCCCCGGCGATTTGTCGAAAGTCCTGGATGGACTGATTGCCCGGCATCCGCGCGGCGTCGATGGCGAGCTCGTCGTGGATGCACAGGCCGACCACAGCCTCTGGGAAGCAGTGCGTGCGGCAGTCGCCGGCGAAGTCGACGGGCGGATAGTCAGAGAGCTGCTCCACGATGTGGCCGCACGAGCAGGAAGAGCAACGCGGAGGCGGCCTGGGTGCGCACGTCCCCGCGATTTGGCGGACGCCCCGCCGCCCACCACATTTCCAGGTCCGCGACCGGGTCCTGGGAGATAGCGGCCCGTTTCGCGGCTGCTGCTGCAGGGTTGTTTTGCGCTTCGGTCTTCTAACTTTACGGTTCAGGAGAGTTTACAGGTGACTGCTGCTGTTAGTCTAAGTACTTAGGAGTGCCTCTTCATTTTGAAAAGCTAAGGAGAGAAGATGTGCAGCCAATAGTAGATAAAATGTTAAAAAGGGTTGCTGGGTGGCGTGGTAAGCTTTTATCACATCAGGCTAGGGTGACTCTAGTGAAGTCATGCTTGGCAAGTATCCCAGTGTACTTAATGTCTTTTATTAAGTTCCCTAAATAGGCTATTACTCTCTTGAATAGTCAAATGTCCCACTGTCTATGGAATGACTATGAAGGGCACCATAGATACCACTTAGTAAATTGGGAAAGTGTGTGTATGAAGAAAGAGTTCGGGGGCTTGGGTGTTCCTGACCTTAGAGACTTAAATTTGTGCCTATTAGCTTCTTGGATTAAAAGATACCAGCTGGATAATGGTAAACTGTGGAGAAAAGTAATAGATCTAAAATATGAAACCAGTAGACCTAATGTGCTGTGTAGTAAAGCTGATGGGGCTTCTCAGTTCTTTAAGAGCATTATGTGGGCTGTTCAGACAGCAAAAGTAGGATATAGATGGCATGTAGGAAATGGTAGGAAGGTAAAATTCTGGGAAGATATCTGGTTAGGGACTTCTAGTCTAGCTGTACAGTTCTGGGAGCTTTATATTATAGCAAATGAAAAGTCCAGTACAATAGCAGAACTATGGGATGGGGTCAACCTTAAGTGTACTTTTAGGAGAACTGTGGGGGAAAGGCTAGCAAATATGTGGTTAGAGATTGTTCAGCTAATTTCAACCGTTGGTATAGGAGAAGAAGATGATGAACTGATCTGGAGGTTTCAATCAAATGGAGTGTATTCTTCCCAGTCCCTGTACAAAATAATTAACTTTAGGAGAGTTCAACCTATACATACCCCTGCTGTGTGGAAAATAAAAGTTCCCCCTAGGGTACATTTCTTCCTTTGGCTGTTATCCAAGAATAAAGTTCTCACTAGAGATAATCTGAGTGTTAGAAAGAAGTTAGAAGATGAGACTTGTTTGTTTTGCTGCGAGAAGGAGTCTGCTAAGCACTTATTTTTTGATTGTGTGGTAGCAAAAAGCATGTGGGAAGGCATCTCTGAAATTCTGGATAGAAATGTAGGTGGGAACTTTGAATCAATAGGTAGCCTGTGGCTTAGTGATAAAAAGTTTTGTGTGGTTAACATGGTTACTTCTGCTGCTTTATGGGGGATTTGGAAAGTAAGAAATGATTTGTGTTTTCAGAGAGTCTCCTGGAGGGGGGTGTGGATGATTTGGAACAAAATCATCCTGATGGTCGAAAACTGGAAGGTGCTACGCCCAGTTGGGCAGTTGGAAATGCTGTGTCAACATGGTGCTGGGTTGAAGGAGATGAGGGCAAGACCTGGAAGAATCTTGATGGGAGCTTAACAAGACCGATCGTGAAGCTGAAGAAGGTGAGGAGTGCTGCACACATGATCAAGTGCGGGAGAGAAGACCAGGGGTGAAGCTGATCCGCTGAGTGTGTGCGAGAGGTGCAAGCGTGAGTCTGATATGGGTCGACCAGTGTGGTCGTGTAACAGAAGGGGATTTGTTGGAACGGTGCTGTAAATGACCCTTGCCTGGTTGAAATATATCCGGCTGGGGCGTCCGTTTTTGGGCGCTCTAAAACTCTAAAAAAAAACTCTTAGGCAAGTCTAGTCTCCTTCATCCCGTCTCACCACTTTCTTTCCCTATGCAAATCAGAAAAGAGTTTTTTCATCTACTTTTGCATAGTACTCTAGAATGGAATGTCGTGGAGAGCAAGCTGAGTGACCTACTGAGGGACGTAGCATTAATGGCACAATGGGAAATGTGAGCCTTAACCAAAAAAAAAAAAAAAAAAACTCATCTCCAAGTTCCGGGAATATTTGGGCCGAGATTTACATAGCTGCGCGCTGCTTAGGTTATCCCACTCCACACTTGGCAGGCTCAGGCGACCAAACGCGGCCGGAGCTTGTCAGCTGGGCCAACCAACTGCGGCCCTCCAATCCGCTCCCTCGTTAGCTCCAGGCTCCAGCCCAGTCGGGTCTTCGCTCCGTCGCGCGCGGATAGTGTGGTAGGCCGGCGGCAGAAGTGGAACAACGCGACGTCGAGCACGGTGAAGGCGAGCTGTGCAAAACTGCGCGCGCAGCTCAACGCGCTTTTCCATGTCGGTCACCATCGAGATGAAATTTTTACAGCGTAAAGAGTTGATCGATCGAAAAGCCTTTGCCGATTAGAAATCTGATCATCCGCGACGTGACGACGATCACGCCCCAGCACTCACCTCCGAGAAAGCTTTCGCCAAAGCGAACCGCAAGTGTCAATTAAGCTGGCTGGACTGGAGGGGGTGGACTCGTGGCGCAGCGCACGCGCGGCACGGCGAGCGCTCGAGAGCAGCCGAGAGGCAGCTCTGCTCCACTCGAGGGGGAGGGCAAGTGAACGGAGGCCGTTTGGAGTCCTCACACACACCGCCGTGAATACGGTTCATCAGCTCAGCTGGGTTCCAACATTTCTTCATCAACAACAAAGATTAATGTATCGTCCGACGCGCCGATCGATCCAAGGGCCGCGAAGCTCTAGCTTTGTGGCAAAACTAAAGAAAAACCATCGCTTATTAATTGTGCCTAGATGTTGAGATCTGACCAGCCGGCAGCCTCTACGCACCGTGCGTCACCGTTCATACTACGGTCCACAGCAATGCTACGCCAGCAAACGCATGCACCACTCCACGCCACTCCGAGAAAGCTTTGGCCAAGTGAGGCACAAGTGTCAAGCCGGCTGGAGCGGGTGCTCAGGTGTACGATCAATGGGCGCAATCAGATTCAGGTGCATCTAATTCTATATCTCATCTTTCACGCCTTTCTTTTAGTAGTTTACTAATTCCTCGTTGATTTGGGATCGCCTGATCGACCGCCTAATAGCTCCAATAATTCCAAAAGTGCTGTATGTGTGTGCCTCCCACCATTCCCACGAACATCCTCCGTCCCGCGCCATTAGTCAGTTCCTTCTCTATCTCTTTCATATATGCAGTGCACTGCATGCCGTTGGTGACATGCCCACTAGAGGACGCCAGAGTTAGTTCATTGTCGCGTGACCCGGCCTCTATTATTTCGGCACTCTAGACTGTGCATCCCTTGCAAGCATGCCTTCTCACTTTCATTTATTTAAGCTATCATTCTCCTCCTAACCACATTTTGTCGCATTCTCTCTCTCTCTCTCTCTTTGGCTTTTCTTTAAAGGCTTGTTAGCTCTCTTCTAATGAACTATGTGGGGGTTCGTATGTTGTCATCCTCTAAATTAAAATATTCGCAATGGATTCTCAAAAATATTTCTGCTAAGCAACCTCAACAAAAGAAAGGACGGAGGGAGTTTTTCTTAGTTCAAGCATGGTATGTGCTTCTAAAAACGGGACATACTCAAATAAGCATATCTATATGGTTTTCATGTAATGCCAAATTAAAGCGATGCCAGGTTTGTGCTGTTTCATACAGTATTACAGTGCATATAACCATCACACACATTCACAAGGAAGAAAATTGCTGGTCTTCATACAAACTACAGAAGAAGTGAACTGTCATTTTCTGTCGTACAAGTTAGCAAAATGAGCTACTTTTGAGTAGTATATCTTTTAGGCTTTTTGGTAGACACGCACGCCTGTGATTGCAGTATGGACAAAGTATGGCGGCGCCAGTGACAGCAGCAACTCATACGCTAATCTTTCAACAATGAACAGCCAACCTTGCGTTCAACACTTCAACTAACTCGAGCTACTAATTTTTGTTGTTCAGTGGCTGGTGGCTGGTGCGCACGCCATTTTGAATTGGATACAAAGGGGATGGAAAGGATTTTAAAAGGATGAAAGGACAGCCGACTCAGATGTCATGTTTCACCCAAGGACATGTGTTTGCATACCCATTAGTATAACCAAAAGAAGCTTAGCTTTCTAACTCATCCCACTTAGAGGCACATCATAATTAGTTTGTAAAAGATAGCAATTATGGTAACTTTCTTCATGCAATCAATATGAACTGCATTGTATGCGACTATATATTTTGCTTCCAGATTATAGGCTCTGTTATACAATGTACACTTAGAAAGGGAGTAAAATAATGTAGGCTATAGCTGCTCCTTTTCTCGTGGTGAACTTTTATCTTTGTATATCATCCATGTATGCAAGTTAGAGTTTCAGCAGCAAATAAAACTTCTCGAGACTTTACAATTAGAGAGATATATTGATCAACAAATCAAACTAAAGACTGATCTCTGGTCGTGCAAGGAGCTTTATGTGGTCCGGGCGTACTTGTGACAGAGGGCTATATATAGTGGTATATTTGAAAGCTACTACTCGTTTGGCACGTTGTGGAAACATGCAAGATCAAGAAGATTTCCTTAACGTACTCAATACCTCTTTGGAGTCTAGGTTCAATTCATTCACCAAATGCGCATGCACAAATTTGTTGTGGTGTCATCGCAAAAAAAAAGAAAAAAAAACTTTGTTGTGGTGATATATATACCTGAGTGTTAATGCCACATGTATCGACATGTTGTTCTACAGAAACGGGAAATTAGCAAGCACTTCTTAAATCAGTTCATTAAACGAAGAAGTCTGAGGAACGATAAAGGAAAAGGTCTTTTTATTCAGGCAAAAGGAGAGAACGTGTGACTCTCACCACAAAAGTAACTTCTTTGACCTAGCCCCCGCGCCGCCCCTCCCGGGCGACACGGGCGGCGCCGCCACCCCGGCCACTCCAGCCCTCCCCGATCTTCCTCCAACCCGGCCGCCGCCAGAGCCTGGCTCCCGGCACAACCCAGGCAGCAGGCTAGGAAGGCGGCGGCGGGGTCACCTTTGTCGGCGTTCCTTTTCTTTCTCTTCTCTCCGGCGGATCTCGCATCGGGTGATGGCGGCGGGTGTCCTCCTGCATCTCATCCGAAGTGGGGATCTGCGGGATGGTGGTGGCTCGACGGCAGCAGTGGATCCCTCGCAGATCTTGGGGCGGCGCGGTCTCCCGCCGAGCCGGCGGCGGCCTCCCCCTTCGTGGCGGATCTTGGGGCCTCCTGATTTGGAGCGGGTCTGCCTATGGTGGCGATTCTTCCTACGCGTGGATCCGTATGGCGGTCCGGCGGCGGTGATGGCCTGCTTCGTCATGCAGCTCCGGCCGTCATGTGGGCGGCGGATCTCCTCCTGGGCGAACAGCCTGGAGACGTCCCGGCGGCTTCTCCTGAAAGTCAGGCTTCATGGTGGTGTTCTGCCTGTGATGCCGTATGGGCCTTCAATGCCATCCCTGGTGCAGATCTGGTGGCAGTGGTTCAACGATGGTTCCGGTCGAAAGATTCGACGATGGTGACGCCTGGAGCGCCATATTCCTTCCTGAAGGCCTCGTCGTGGAGCCTGATTCTCTTTGGTTACAGAAGATTTTCTCCAGGTGTAAAACTAGTTCCAGCTTTGGGATGGATGACGGCGGCGTAGTTGACGTCGTAACCTTCATGAAGGCGTCATCTTGGAGTTCTTCTATGGCTTGGGAGTTGTTCTATGTTGCTTCACTGTGCACTAGATTTTGCCGTCTCCAACAGCGATCGATGCTTTCTTCGTTGAGGTGATTCGAGTGGTCTTCGCTTTAATCCTTAGGCGCAGTTCATCTTTGGATTGGCAGATGCTCCGGTGATGTTCCATTACCTTTGGTGGGAGAAGTCACGTGATGGAGCCGACCGTACTCACATGGACCCTCTAAGAAGACATTAAGGCTGCAAGATGGAGTTTTTTTCTTCTTTTCTTAGCTTTTTTATTCATCAGTGTGCGTGATGTACTTCTGATGTGGATCGATTTTATCGATGATTGTATTAGGCTGTAACTTTTTAGAAGTCAAAGCCAGTGAGGCTGTAGCTTCTTGAAAGCCAAGGCCGGGATGAATGCAATCTTCCCATTATCTAAAAAAAAAAAGGAGAGAACGTGTGCACAAGACTCAAAAATACCAAGAACTGACAAAACTGAATCATGCTGCCTCGCTGTCGAACTGACTGTGAGCCAACTCGACTGCTGCAAGTGAGCATGAGGATGTTTGCTTTGCCTTCACGTTTCTCACTTGCTCACTGCACTGTTTCGGACGTCAACAATTCCTTTAATCGGCCTGTATGTGGTCTATGTGATGATAAAGTGATTCAGTAAAAAAAAAAACTCCTCCTTTACACAATTCTTTTCATGTTTACACTCTCCTTAGGTAAATGTCTAAATGTAGCAATCAAGTAATCCCTTCAGTCGAATATTTCTCTATTTCAAGTCAAATTTTATCAAATGGAACTAGCTAGCAAAGGTGCAGAAAGGCAAATAGGCAACGCACTTAATTTCTGCGCCCACCGTATCCGATCGCTCACCCAAAACAGCACTAAAGCTCGTCTAGGAAAAAAAGGAATTAAATACATAGTGCTACCTTGTACACGGCAGTGGAACGGAAATGAGAAATCTACTCTGCTAGTGCAGTGCTGAAACACAGAGAAGCCAGCACAAATAAATCCATGCACAACCCCCTCGGTTCCTCGCTCATTCTTCCTCACTTCAAAACACTTGATCAGTTCAGTTCAGTTCAGTTCATCTGAAGCGGCACAGCAGCCGGACCAAATAGAACGCGCCATCGCGCATCAACCTACGGAGCAGAACCATGCACGCTGCAGCCACCAAGCTTCTCCTCGTGATCTCCGCGTTCATGTTAATCATCTCCCACGCTTCGCCCATACGTTTCCACTACACTAATAACCCTAACAACTTCACCGCGACGACGAGGACGCCTTCGTCCTCCGCCTCCTCCGCTCACCGCAGCCGCAACCCTTCGATCGCCTTGCTTCACCGCGACGCGGTCACCGGCGCGAAGTACCCGTCGCGGCGGCACGCTGTCCTGGACCTCGTGGCCCGCGACAGCGCGCGCGCCGAGTACCTCGCGCGCCGCCTGTCCCCGGCGTCGGCGTACCTCCCGGAAGATCTGGGGTCGGAGGTGGTGTCCGGGCTCAACGACGGCAGCGGCGAGTACTTCGTCCGCGTGGGCGTCGGCTCGCCGCCGACGGAGCAGTACCTGGTGGTGGACTCCGGCAGCGACGTGATCTGGGTGCAGTGCCGGCAGTGCGAGCAGTGCTACGCGCAGTCCGACCCCCTCTTCGACCCGGCCACGTCGTCGTCCTTCTCCGGCGTGGCGTGCGGGTCGGCCATCTGCCGGATACTGCCCGGCTCCGGCTGCGGCGACGCCGACCGGTGCCAGTACGAGGTGTCGTACGGGGACGGGTCCTACACCAGCGGCGTGCTCGCGCTGGAGACGCTCACGCTGGGAGGCACGGCGGTGCAGGGCGTCGCCATCGGCTGCGGCCACCGCAACCACGGCCTCTTCGTCGGAGCGGCCGGGCTGCTCGGCCTGGGCTGGGGCCCCATGTCGCTCGTCGGGCAGCTCGGCGGCGCGGCCGGCGGCGCGTTCAGCTACTGCCTGGCGACGCGGGACCCGGGGTCCAGCGCGGCCGGCGCCGGGTCGCTCGTCGTGGGCCGGACGGAGGCGGTGCCCGAGGGCGCCGTGTGGGTGCCGCTGGTGCGCAACCCGCAGGCGCCGAGCTTCTACTACGTCGGCCTCGCGGGGATCGGCGTCGGCGACGAGAGGCTGCCGCTGCAGGACGGCCTGTTCCAGCTCACCGAGGACGGCGCCGGCGGCGTCGTCATGGACACCGGCACGGCCGTCACGCGGCTGCCGCGGGAGGCGTACGCCGCGCTGCGCGACGCGTTCGCGACAGTCGTGGGCGGGCTCCCGCGCGCGCCACCCATGTCGCTGTTCGACACGTGCTACGACCTCAGCGCGTACACCAGCGTGCGCGTGCCTACCGTGTCCTTCTACTTCCAGGAGGGCGCCACCCTGACGCTGCCGGCGAGGAACCTGCTCGTGGAGGTGGACGGCGGCATCTACTGCTTAGCGTTCGCGCCCTCGTCGTCGGGCATGTCCATCCTGGGGAACATTCAGCAGGAAGGGATCCAGATCACCGTCGACTCTGCCAACGGCTTCGTTGGCTTCGGACCCAACACATGTTAATTAGACACCTGATATACATACGTTACTTCGTTCGCTGTACTTAAACTAGGCTTACTGTTACATGTGCTTGCTGATGCTGAGTTTAAACAATACGAGCTGTATTGTGCGGTGTATATATGTATTGGGCACATTACAAAATGTTACATGCTTTTCCTGGGTGCTAGGAAGAAGTGGCAGGAAGATCCTGACGACTATGCTGAGTTGATCTGGTCACCTCCATGCGCGGGAGTGCGGGCAGAAGGTAACAGCAGTTGTAAGCACTAAAGAAGACAACGCCACTGATCTCTAACTAACTCGGATACACAAAGCAATGCAGCCATGGCGCTTAGTGTGTGTGCTTGATGGCAATATCCGCACAGGACGTACCATGACCCCCAAGGTCCGTGCAAGCCTGCAAGGGATGGGTAATCTCTACCATGATCCATTGGCCTGAACAGACGTGGGCAATAAACAACTGCAACAATGTAATACTACAGATCTGGGTGAAGTTAAAAAAAAAAAGTGAAACCTGTCCAGTAACATACAAGACTGCATGTTCAAAGCAACTCGGCATGTACAACAATGAAAGATAAGCCTGCACTTGATTTCATAAAAGGCACCTTATCACTTACATTTTACTGCAACAAAAGGAGATGGCACAAGATTCAACCAAGTCAATCTATTTGACAAAGTAACTTAAGTTTCCAGTCCTAGCAATTGGATTGAAACAAGAAGATTCAAAGCAACCATATCTATCACTTTTTATGAACACCATCAACGTAAAAGCCTTGCCTTTATACAGACTTTGTCGCCATGATTAAAGTACAAACCTCTCAGCCAAGAAAAGGTTCGATGTGAGGCAAATAAAGGTTAAGTTGTTCCAAGAGAAAACAGCTTGTCTCAATTTACAAGTACCTTTATCTTACTCATCTTCTGCTGACTCCTGTTTCCTAGTCACATCCCGCCGCCAACTACTGAGAGTGAGGCTCAAAATTACCAATCTACAGATTCATCCAGAAGACGAAGAGGCAAAATCAATTACCAATCTAAAGAACTTGACAAATTTCAGCCTAAGATACTATGCTCATTGAACTCAAATGCAAAAATTGCATGTACAGATCACTGGTACAAATAGAAGTAGAAGATGAAAGAAGAAAAGAATGATCAGTGGTGCTATGGTTACTGATACAGATGATAATTTTGACATCAATGACCACTGAGTTCCATTTGCGGTTCTAGAAAGAGACCCTCTTGCAATGAAGGCTGGGAAAAACAACTACTAAGCACCAGCTCATCGCATGATACAATCTTTCACCAGTGTTAGTCCTCCTGTGCTGTTGAAGAAACAAAAGGAAGAGTGTAAGGAACTCGAGCGAACTGTGCTAACCTAATTTATAAACAGAACATAAAAGGTCTCATGTTGAAAAGTAAACATATATTAACTGAAACTGGTGCCAGGACATGATAGGACGAATTCAAGATGCAATGCTACAAATATGTGATGCAAAGTTGACCAAAAGTTTCACATGCTTCATTTCACACGACAACTTGAAAATGACAGATTGATGCATCCTGTATGGGAAACTCTGGCTGATTCTAATTCAATAGGGATTCACACATTCAATTCAATAGCAGGGAGGGCTTGACTGACTAAACTTTGTTATAGGTACTAGAAAATTCACCCATTAAATTTCAATCCAATAAATGCCTCATGAAAGACATAGCTATGACACAAGAACTCAGAATATGCCACTGTTAATCCTTGCATTTCTGAAACTACCTACATGGACTACTAAACTGACACAACAGAAACATTCCAACATGTAGAAAGATAACAAGAAGAGGTTACAAGCAAAAACATTGCATTGGGCAACATGGAAGAAATAGATCTGCACGAAGTCATGGAAATATGACATATAGAGGAGCTTACGAGCACTCTAGATTAATATTCAGAAAGCGAGGGTTCTCATCGCTCTGGGACACAGTTATAGAGCCTTCAATAATTTGATCCTGCTTCACCTCTACAGGATCAGGGAAGTACAAAATAGTCTGCAGACGATAATACAAGATCATATTGTTCAAATGAGCAAAAGTGACTGCAAACTTAAGTATTTTGTAAGGGAAAAGACCATTATCACAAATACCTGTTGCCAATGGGTTGGTTCATCCTCAGGGGCTGTGGATAGCAGAACTGCATCATCTGATCCTCGTCGCCTTTTCTTTTGAATAATATCAAGTGGATTCAAACTGGATGGAAAATTGTGAGAAGACTCTGCGGGCCCATTGAACTCCACCTCAAACCACAAGCCAAAGCCATGAAGAGGAGCTTCATGTGGGCAAAAGAAACGTTTCAGATTTCATGTCAAAGAACTAAGTATGCTGTGAAATTGATAGAAAAGTATCCAGACCAAAAGTTATTTGACATCTGGAGTAAGTAACCAAAAAAAATATCAACTAAGGACTTTAGAATGAATTCTAAATAAACAAATGAGTAATGGTAATAAGAAATCAATGGTAGCACTTGACTTTCGGACTCTGTACAGATTGGTACGGTTCTTTACTTATATAAACAATCAGTTGCCACAATCACAAATTTAGTATTTTGTATTAACATAGCCACGATGTTAAGAATGGCATATAAATCAATCCCTTTTTTTGGCGGAACACATCAACTAATCAAAAAGTATCACGTATATCGCTATCACCTAAATTTTGATATTTAAATGTTCTACTAAGGGACACAACTGATATTATCGACGTGTTGACATGGAAATTAATCTTTTCAACTTTAAACTTTGCCAGCTTACAGGATAATATTGATGAGAAGTAGACTACTAGACCAGCAACAAACAAGAGAGAAAACAAAAAATGGAGTGGAGATATACTGCCAGCACCAGGCGATGACGCCCAATATATATTATATCAAAGGAGCAAACAAAGATTGCTGTGTTTGTTAGCTCAACTGATGCATAATGTCAGCGGCAAAATGGACGGAACTAAGAGTTGGACAACATGGGGAAATCTGGAAATATACTGACTGATCATGATCACTTAACCCAGTATGATTAACGAGTAACCAGCACTCAATGCCAATGTGAGGGGAATTAATGCTTCCACACAGTTGATGAATCCCAGGGTTTAACTTGTATTCCATACTCACAAGAAATATTTGGACATGGAATTCCCCAAAACAGAAGAATAAGGCAATATGAGCATTGAGCATGTTCAAAAAATGATGGATTATAGCCATGGCTACAAACATTACGTCTTGCACAAAATTATGACAAGTCTCAACCCTTTTATGGCTTTTGTGGAATTAGACTTTGGGTATTTAGAAATACAAAAGGTTACAATATAGTGTAGCCCAAAAAAAAATCACTTCTATAATTACATAGTTTTGGAACCGGAATTATACAGGATCAAGTAACATATCAGTCTCCTTGAATCACAACAGTGGCGTCAAGTCAAAGATGGTCTCATACTACAGTAAAATGGAATTAAAGTAGCAAATTCGGCATACAGAAAGAAGACTATACATGGCTGAGGAGCGAGGACACATCGCTCACCTAACATCATTGAAGAAACTTTAAATTTTGCTGTGATAGATTTGAATTCTTCAGTTGTAAAAGTGTAACAATTGATGTGTTTGACCTGTCCAGCAATGTACACCCAAGGAAACAAAAAATATTAATCGAGAATTGTCACAGTAAGCCTCAAGCAAGTACTTACGATAATGAATTAGACAATTATGTGAGTCACAGAAGAATCTCAGACTCACCACAGATGGCCAACTTATAACATTCTCTCCACCAATTGTTTCAATGGAGGGCTCCTCAGATGTAAACTTTTTGGCAAGTGGCACAAGAGCAGACACTGTAGCAACAAAGCTTGAAATCAACTTATATTATGCAGAATCCAGAATCCAAGCTCTGATAAGAACTACCGACTTACTGTTTATGCCATAGACATCAGACCAGAAATCAACACTGCCTTCGTAACGCTCAGGATTTGTTACAGGAGCCATGAAGAGCTATGTAAAAGAATCTTTCATAAGTAACTCTGGACAATGATACATCACATCATCATTGGTGTTTCATTGTGAAAGATGGTAAATAAAGGCTCAGTTAGTGCAGGAAAAAGAATTTCTGGTTTCATATGGTAGCACCTTTGAATCAGAGATATTCTGCTTATTTAAACTAAAAGCTGACTTAGTGAAATAAGCAAAGTAGCAAACAGCTAAGGTACATTTTGCAACAGTAGTGAACAAATCATGCTAGTGTGTCTGCGCACATGTTTCTGCTATTGTGTCTGAAAGGGCAAGTGTGTATAACCACTCATTCATGATGAATTAAACCTCATACGCTAATTATACCGTGGCATGAGAAGGAAGAATAAGACCCCCGGGTTTAAGCCATTTATCTCTTGCAAACAGGACGCTTGGCAGCATACTCTATAGATAAAATCAGAAGAGTTTAGAACTAACAAAAGTGAGAACACATCGACTGCAACACAAATGATTCACGACAAGAACTACATTGCAAAAGGCACCTCGTATAGAAGCATATAACCCATCCATTCTGATATTATTACATCAACTTTCTCCTCAACATCAACATCCTGCAATGCCAATTGAACAGTAATTAAAGAAAATGATGTAGGTCAAAAGGCAAGAATGTAAGGAGTAAACATAAAAATGCATTCAAATAATGTTAATACTGAAACAGATATTAACACCAATATACATAAGCAAACAAAAATTTATGCCCTGGTCATGATAACATGGTGCTCACTCTAATAAACCAAGGAGCTGTAGAATAAGGCAAATATAGATAGCCCTTCTACACAAAAAAAAAAATACCAAACTTATCGCAACACAAAAGCCCCAATGATACTAAGTTGCTAACACATAATAAGCAAAAAATAAGAAGAATGAAACCAAAATCTCACCTCAACACGCCCATGAACGACCACAATCTTATCACTCAGATTGTTTGCTTTTACAATTTCACGAGCCTGCAGTAAAAGGGAAAGTTTCACCCTGCTGTTGGGGCATTTTCTGAACATAATACAACTAAATACCAAGAAATTACGACCTTCATATGTAATAGGATCCAGAAAATTATTCGCTGAACAGAATTGGAGCTAGTAAATAAGATCATGAAGATATCTTTACCCAACATTTTCGTATTCCTACCTGTGACTGATGTCACGGAATGGTAAATCGTAGCAGAAGGAAAGCAAAGTCAAACTATAACATGAAAACTTAAGGGCATCTATTCAAATTTAACTACAAGCTACTGCCTATCGGATCATATTTCATCATGGTAACCTGTTGCATTGAGTACGTTACTTTGTAGACATGTGTCGTTTCAACTGAAACTAAGTTAATGTATTGTTTAGCTAGCCTAATTGGAATTCTCAATTACAAATGGTACAAACATAAATATAGAAATGTAACAGAGGAACAAAAAATAAAAGTACGAAAGAATATGGGTTGATATTAGAACCTGTCTTCAGAATTAAGATGTTACCTGGATAGCGATTTCACTAGCGTCTACAGCATACACCTGAGCATGCAAAGAGGCAGATAACACAAGTCATTGCCTGAAGGCGGAGCAAATATATTTTTGAAAACAGTCATTACCACATGCAACTCAACTCAAAAAAACTGTGGAAGAAAATCCTGCCAGTTTTTCTAGCTGACCCAGATTCCTGTAAGTAACTTAAGTTTATAGAACCAATAGATATGGGCTGGGTTTATTTTTCTAATAATACGAACAAAATCAATTCTTAAAATCCTGTATTCTGCTTCTTAATGAGGACGGGGAATTCATTTAAGGGGCTACTACTTGGCACGCAGAACAGCGAAATTGCAATTAATTTTAGATTCTGGCACAGGGTATATTGATATGCACTAGAGCATAATTCAATAACAGGAGCAGTATGAATGAGTTTCATGCCATCTAAAGGACCATCACTAACAAAGCAGAATAGTAACATTCTCCAGCGTATAGACCACGCTTCTAAAATAGCCAGATGTTTCACCAGAATTTCTCATATCTTACTCGTTTTGCACCAGCACGGGCACAGAACACTGAGAGTATTCCAGTCCCACACCCCACATCCATCACCACCTGCACAATTTCGGAACCCGTCACAAAATTGAGACCTCATCCGTCATGTCCAAACACTAGAGGAGTTCAGGCCAGCAGTTTTACCTTCCCCTCGATGAATTTCTGATGGTGCATGATCGCTGTGCGGTAAGCATCGGTCCTGACTCGGTCCTGCCAAAACGAAACGTTATTACACGCGCTATTTCTCCAGATCACAAATCGAATTCGAAACACAGCACTAAAGGCAATATGGTGAGCTTCTTAGGGTTTAAGGGTTTTAGGATCTGGCCGGACAAGGGATTCAATCAGGCGCTGGTGTGAATGCGGGCTTCGGCGTGGTGGCTTACCTTGATCATGACCTCGTGGATGCCGATGTGGGAGTAGGACTGGAAGTAGATGCGGTCCTGCTCCTCCAGCGGAGCCGCCGCAGACGCCGTCCCCACCTCCGCCGGCGGGGAGGACGCCGAGAGGCGCGGGAGGCGGCGCGCGAGAGGGGAGTGGCCGTTGAGGTGCGACGGCAGCATGGTGAGAGGGAGTGAGGAGAGGCGACAGAGATTCTGGTGGTAGTGTGGAACCGTGGAAATTGCTGAGCGGAATGTGCTCTCCTCGCTGCTTCGAATTTGATTTGCTTTGGCAGATTGGCTGGGTGTATTTTCGCAGCACGCGGGAAAACAGATCCGTCCCATGATTTCTTTTTAGCCGAAAATTGGAAATCCACGGTTTTATGTGCCAAGCACCGGGTGATTGTACACAAAGAAATCATTTGCAAAAAAAAAGAGAAAAAGAAATCATTTGCAGGGTGATACTGTGGTGTAGCATGTAATAGGACCCTACTTTTTTTTATTTGCCAACTTTCTCTTTCATGCGTGCTAGTTCGTGATAGAAACCATTTGTTGAGTCATATTGTAGTACAAATCATCTATTTATGTATGTTTTTCTCCCTATACTATGACTATGTATCTTTTTTTTTTTGCAAATCTGTGAACATTTTATACATTTTTACTATAATAAATCATGTGATAGATTGCTGCGTAATTTGGTTATTTTGTCATATTTGACATCCATAATTAATGTCAGTTAAATCAGAGAGACCGACAATAAAAATTAGGTAAATGTTATATGCATAACATGTGATGTATTATTTTGTAACATGGTGGAGTCTGTGAAACCGTTTGTATCCATATGTGATCATGTTACTCTCTTTTTTTTAAAAAAAAATATGACATTGTTGGTTTCTATTTTAAATTTGATCAACAAAATGTATTTAAACAATTAGTTATCTAAATGAGGTGGGTATCATTAGATCTATGACAAAAGTTTTTTAAAATTGACTTATATATTTACCTATTTACACGTGAAAGATTCATAGTCAAATTAATAAAAAAACAAACAAAGTCATGTGAACTGTAACCGTGGTCATTGATATAGAGAGAGAGAGAAAAATGTTGCCCTTTTAAAGCATCCTATTAAGAAAACATATCATAAAACATATCATCTATTTTGCAGAGCAAACAGAGCTCAATTGATTAGGTTTGTGGTAGAACTAATTCATCTGGGTTCAAATCTCATATTTAACACAGACGTTGCACCTTTATGGCTATTTATTCATTCAGTGACTTAGCTTTGTGGTGGATTCAACTTATCCGGATTTAAGTACCATATTACTCATACTTAGCACGGATGTTGCACATTCACTGTTATTTATTTGGGAACGTATCAGGTGGAAACCAATCTTTCCGTGCAAACTATAGAAACTTCAATCTGAGCCACACGATGTTGATCCAAGGGGGCGCTCAAGAGAGGTGGGAGGGGTGATTTGCAAAGCAACTTTGCAAATCAGCCCTTCCACCTCCCCTGAGCTTGTAAATCACCCCTTCCACCTTCCCTTGGATCAACATCGTGTGGCTCAGATTGAAGTTTCCATAGTTTGCACGGACGAGTTGGTTTCCACCTGATATGTTCCCTATTTATTTATTTAGTAGGAGGCGACATCCTCGTCGCCAGCGAGGTGTTTGTGATGACTTCGTGAATCTTAAAATGAGTCTTTCGTAAATGCTCATAGGTAGTAGCGGGAGGTGCACGTGTGGTCATAGAAACACTCATGCCATAGAAATACTCAAGCGTGTTTTTAAGAGTGTTTAATAAATATATCATCTTTATCTCAATGAAACAAAAGAAAAAATATATATCATCTTAGGAAACCAGTAACCCGCGGCCGGCGCAGCGGCCAACAGCCGTGCACTCCTCCGTCCTCTCTAACACACAAAGGGCCGATATGCAACACAACACTCTTCGCTGCCGCAACCGTGCGCGGTGAAAATATCCCCGCGGTAGATCTCGTAGCTCCGCCTCGGCTCCTCCTCCTCCCCTCCTCTTCCCCTTCTGGAAGCCCCCCCGATTTATTCCGCAATCCCGCAGCCTTTCCAAAACCAAATTGCTCCCCTCTTATCTCGCCTCGCCGCGCCGCCACTCCATTTCCTCCCCCCAAAGCCTCGAAACCCTACTCGCGGATTCAGCGGGGTTGCTTAGGGTTTACCCTCGCTCGGCTCTTCCCGGCAGCCATGGCCGTCGAGGAGGCGAGCAGCAGCGGCGGCGAGGAGGCGTCCGGGGCGTGGACCCGCGAGCAGGAGAAGGCGTTTGAGAACGCGGTCGCCACGATGGCGGAGGACGACGAGGAGGGGGACGCCAGGTGGGAGAAGATTGCCGAGCTCGTCGAGGGGAAGACCGCGGACGAGGTCAGGCGGCACTACGAGCTGCTCGTGGAGGACGTCGACGGCATCGAGGCGGGCCGCGTGCCGCTCCCCACTTATGCTGGCGACGCCAGCACCGAGGAAGGGGGCGGCGGCGGTGGCGGAGGCGGTGGCGGGGGAGGGAGCGGGAAGAAGGGGAGCGGGGGAGGTGGTGGCCACGGGGAGAAGGGGTCGGCGAAGTCGGCCGAGCAGGAGCGCAGGAAGGGAATCGCCTGGACAGAGGACGAGCACAGGTTTGCTTCAGCTCTGTTTCTCCCTGCCTGATGATAAAATTGCAGCGATGTTCTAGGTGGTCGTTGTCTGTTGAATTGCCTGATTCTGGACTTTGAACGTTACTGTTTTATTGGGCGATTAATGTAAAAAAATCCTCATAGTCGTTATAACATGATGAGAATTTCTACCGCAGCTATTTTGATAGGTAACAGCTACTCTTGGTAGCGAAAGTTGACTAGCGTAGAGCGCGTGGGCTTGCAGTTTTTGTTTATTAGGGAATGGTAAGCTGTTTGCTGCATGAATTCTTATTGGCTGGGCTGAGGAAGAGAAGTGCTCTAATCCAATTTCACTACATTAGCACGTGCGGTTCTACTTTGGCTATCTAAATTGTTCGCTACTTGCATGGTCAAGCAGCTATAATATTACTGCTTTCTATTTGGGATTATGTTCACTTATTTGTGCCGTTACCATATTCTACGGAGATTTTGGAAATCTTATGCTTATATAGCCAGCTGCTGTTATGGGCAACGTGAGTGTCTGGAGGAGTGTCGTTTTGTGCATTTAGGTGGATTTGATGTCCTCTGCATTTCTCTTAAGCTTAGATTTACCAATTGGTGGGCTAAATAAAATGCTGCATGCTTTGCTTGTTGACTAATTCTTGCAATTACTTCATCCTGGCTAATTGTGAACTTGCGATGCCTTCCTATTCGTCACTGATAAGCTGTTAGATAGTTTTTTTTTTTTAAGATTAAGATAAGCTGTTAGACAGTCTCATGGTGGAATCATGTACTATGTTGAGACTATGGTGAATCTGTGCTGGGTTTAGCCATACTTTAGGGATAATCGTTAGCGGGACTATTGATGATTTAATTTGCTTTCACCTTTTGCATGGAAACAATTTGTCCCCTAGAATGATGGTAAATACAATTACATAGGATCATTGTCTTTCCCACATAAGAGCAGTCTTCATGCATTTGCCCATGATCTATGGTATGTCATGGGTTGGCTCTGGTGGACAGTTTTATTTTTTTCTGGCGAGCTGCCCTAGCATTGCTAAAATATACCTTGATAAACTAATCACTTAATTTCGACAATAAAAAGGGAATATCAGCTACCATAAATCTCTTATTTTCTCTTTATTCCTACTTCAGTTGGATATTTCAAATTTCACAATTTTGAATCTCCAGCACCGAGTAATGAGCTGCTTATTTACATAGTTTCTTGGTTATTTGTGTATTTTTTTCCCTGTTTGTATTTAGCATCCTCTGATATTTGGTACGTTGCATCTTCGAGGCAATGCTTAATCAATATTAAATTTCCAAGGCCGAAAAAGTTATCGTTGTTTGTGTGTGCGTCTTAGTTGCTATGTGTTTACCTTTGACAAGTAACATTAATCCACAACCTATTTGTGTGTGCGTCTTAGTTGCTTATGTGCAGTAATTCTGGTAGGAAGTTAATTCTTGATATCTTTTGTGTTGCGGGTGACTAATATGCAATTCTGTGAGCTTCCTTGATAGAAATATGTGCTTGTGAAGTATCAGTTTAATTTCAATGTTTAACTTGCTGAGACTATCAGAAAGTGAAAATAGGTACTGTTGTAAGTCGTAACGGCGTAACGCAGAAGCAGTCATCCGCATTAAGTAATAAACAGTAGTTATGAATGCCCTGAGAACTCACAGTTGACAGCAGCTTGCAACTGAGGCTCTTCATTTCATTGCACACTAGGTGCTATTTATAGTACATGGAGGGCTGGCTGCTGTTAGAGTGAACGCACTAACCAGATGAACCCAAAAGCTTAAGGCAATGGGAGAAGGTAGGCAATTCACTTATACACTTCAACACCCCCACCCACGTGCAGCCAGAGATGAAGGTGCAAACGTGGAAATAAAGGGACGGAGGCACAAATAAAGCCTCTACCAGGATTTGAACTCGAGACCTCTTGCTCTGATACCATGTTAGAATGAACGCACTAACCAGATGAACCCAAAAGCTTAAGCCAATGGGAGAAGGTAGGTAATTCACTTATACACTTCGACAGCTGCTACCTCTCCTAGGTTCCAGAACCTGCCACCTACAGGCCCTACTACCAATTTCCAGAACACTACTAGTTCACTCTACTAGCCTCTACTATATTCCAGAAACACAACGATTACTTCCAGCAATGTTAAAGAGGTTTTTTTTTTTCGACATCTTCATGCTGTCAAGTTTTATTATAGCTTTAAGGACAATTCAAGCGACAAACATTGTCTTATATGATGCATTCACCTTTCCTTTTCCGTCTTCTGAATGTTCAAGATCTGACTGCTGTAACTTCAATTCATTGTAAAATTGAACCATTTGTTTTACTTGCTACTTTCTTCTGAATCCTAAATAATATAGGAGCTTGCTCCCAAAAAAGCTTCCTTCATCCAGGTTTTACTTTCTTGCTACTGATGTTTCTTTCACTCTTTTTTTTTCTCAATTTTGCAGATTGTTCCTTCTTGGACTTGAAAAGTATGGCAAAGGTGACTGGCGGAGCATCTCACGGAACTTTGTGATCTCAAGGACACCGACTCAAGTAGCTAGTCATGCGCAGAAGTACTTCATCCGTCTAAACTCAATGAATAGAGAGAGGCGACGATCAAGCATACATGACATCACTAGTGTGAACAATGGAGATGCGTCAGCTGCTCAGGGGCCAATCACAGGTACAAATGGGCAGGCTGCAAATCCTGGGAAATCCTCTAAGCAATCTCCACAGCCAGCAAATACACCTCCAGGCGTCGATGCTTATGGTACCACAATCGGGCAGCCAGTTGGTGGCCCCCTTGTCTCAGCAGTTGGGACTCCTGTTACGCTTCCTGTTCCTGCTCCACCTCACATGGCCTATGGTATGCACGCCCCAGTTCCAGGAGCTGTAGTCCCCGGTGCCCCAGTAAACATCGCACCAATGCCCTACCCGATGCCACCTCCATCGTCTCATGGGTGAGGGATACTTAAAGTGCTGCATGGCTTCTACAGAAACCCGTAATCTCCTCATGTTGCTTTTAGATGATGCTCTATCATGTCTCAATAAAGCAATATCAATAAACTCCTGTACATTACGACTGTCATTACGTGTAGCATTTCGAGGATATTGCAGATTATGTACTTGTGTTCCATGCAAACATATAATGTACACCTGCACCAAGTGTTTCAGGATGGGTGCTGTCATGCTGCGTGTCTGTCTGGCAGCCTTCAGACTAGATGTTGTGGTTCAGCCAGTATCTGTGATTTGTAATTGTACACCTGCTGAAACAAGAGTAAGATACATGACCCTGTTTCTCATGCCCATTTTGTCAAACTGTTTGTCTAAGTTAGTTGCTGTGGTCTGTGGCTCAGTGATCATGTGCAATTAGAGGTTTTGCACAACAGAAGAGATACAGTTACGTTATCAGTTTAGCTGCGATGTACTCGTCCCATTGTGCTATCAGGTTTTGCACAACAGAAGTGATCTTGTTGTAGTGTCTGGCCATTCTTCGCTTCTGTGATGAAATGCGCGCCCCATTGTGCTATCCGGTTGTCGTACGGTGCGTGTTGTGCTATCTGGTTGTCGTAAGGTGCGTGTTTTTACGTATCTTTCTTGGCACCAGACATGTTTGGTATTTCAGAGTGGGAAGAAAAGGATTAGATCTAGCATCATTCAGCAGATTCGCTTTCTTATCACATAGCTCATGATTCTCATTGAACATCCAGTTCCGTTTCTTAGGCTAGGGAGCTAAGGAAATGACAGCAAACTAGAATCAATATTGTTGCTCCTGGACACTATAACTTTGTGGAATTACCCGATAGACACTGCTCAAGCTTGGTTTGCTGGTGGACACTGCTCCTTAATGGTAATATGCTGCTGGACAATAACTTCATTAGATTATGTATATTTGGGCTAAGTGAGGAGAGAGAGACAAATGATGGACAAAATTACCCATGAATGTATGGGCGAACACTGTGTCGTAGTGAAAGGTGAAAATGATATTTAAGTATTTTTAATGTGACTATAATAGCAAACAAATAGTGAAAGTATTTCTAAAAACATGCTTATTTTAATGTTATTTTTCAAAAAAATATTTTATTTTTTTAAAATATTTGTACAAATAAATAATTAGAAAGTGTGATGATCTCGCGCAACTTTTTTGTATTTCAGCCGCATTAAAAAAACTGAATATTATTTTCACTTTTTTACTATAAATGCAATATCCGCATATGGGTATTTTCATCCATCATTTGTTTCTCTCTCCTCAATCAGCCGAAATATATACATATTAATGAAGACGGTGTCCAGGAGCATATTACCACAAAAGAGCCGTGCCTATTGGCAGCAAAACCAAACTTGAGCCATGTCCATGGCCCGATTTCACAAAGATAGTGTCCAGCAGCCATTTTTGCCATATTGTTTTACATTCTGGCGTGTTTATCTCCAGCCGACCATATCTCTACCTACCTGCCGTTTTCATCTCGCATCAACGTCATGCATGCTACAAACCCGTTTCTCTTGTGAGCATCATGTGGCGGCGCACAAGGTAGCACCCCCCCCCCCCCCCCCCCCAACACCCTGTAATGTGAGCCAAAACCATGTGCTAGCTCCCTAAAATAACCGTCGTTTCTACCATGCGACCTTGTCGTCACTGCTGGACGGCACGCAGAGGCACGTGATCAAAACTAGAGCGTCGTGGAAGCCGCGGTAGTGGGGTGGCAACGTTGCAAAACAGTGTCCATATGTCACGACCCAAGTGTCACTCCTCTCGGCAGCATGGTATGCATAGCCATGCAATGCAGGGACTGCAAGGGCCATGGCTACACTGCGCTGGAGCCTAAAAAAGGTAGTCAAATTACAGTCTTGACTGGTAGTTGTCCAGATTTGTTTGTAGAGGACATTAAATACAAATGATATCCCTAGAGATATCAAAATTAATGTGGCATTAATTTTACCAATCATTTTATATTTTATTTATTTTTCTCCACTAAATTTTCCCAAATGACTCACAAATTTTTTCCTGACAACCCCTACAAAACCCTCCTAAATCATCAAAATTAAACGAGAAGCACAAACAACGCACCTCTTCACCCGGCTCGCCTCTTGCTCTTTCGCTACCGAAAGACGCCGCTGCTCAGCATGGCCGACGCGACGGGCTCCTCTGCCGGCACCGGCGCGGGTGCCCCCGCAAGTCACGACGGCCTTGACAGGTTCATCACGCAAGTGCAGAACCAGGCTTTCTTGGCGTCGATGACCAAGATTGCGCCGAACATTCCCCGACAAATGCATCAATACCCTACCAGCCAGATCCGGGCGCCGATGAGAATGTCGATGCTCGCGCCGCGCCCCCTGAGCGCCCCACGGTTCGCTGTGCCGCCGCAACAGATCATCGTGCCACCACAGCAGATCGCGCCACCACCGCGGCACCCCGGTCATTCCCAGCCGCTCCCTGTTGTTGGTCAGCGCCACCAAACAATGTTGCTTCGTCATCACCAAAGTGGTACGTTAGCTTAATTTTGCGTTATTCTTCATATTGTCTTAGAGGGTCTATGTGTGGTTGTTTATGGGGTTTTGATGGTGCTCCAATCAGTGTGCTCGTGGTTCCATCAACCATTGTATTTTTTGCTGGATTATCTAGGGTTTTTTTTTATCTTGTACTCTCTCTATTCTTCAATATTTGAAGTTGTTTAGTTCAAAACCGAACTAACCAACAACAAAATTTTAAGAACAGAGAGAGCAATGATGAGCGAGGCAATTAGCTGTGTTCATTAGCGTGCAATGATTCATTATGTAGGTAGAGTGGTCTGTACATAACCCCTGGTTATGTACGGACCACTCTACCTATATAATGAATGGGTTATGTACGGACCACTCTACCTACATAATGAATCGTTGCACACTAATGAACACAGCTAGTTGCCTCGCACTTGTGACAAATTTGTACTACCATTTTTATCACTTCAGGAAGAGTAGAAAGTATATTGCTATACCTTTTCACATCCCATGAACATTACAACTTACCATCTGTAGCTAGCTCTGTCGTCATTCTTTTATTGTATCTGATAGAAAAGTGATCATTTCTAGCCGGCATGTCTTGTTACAAATCTTCTTGCCATAATACTGCCAGTGTTGCTAACTGTTTTTTTTCTTTCTAAATCTTGATTCCTCATCTTATATATAATCCATTTTTCATTTTTACTTCCTGAACGTTGTGCTTTTGTGTTCTCAATCATCAGGAAGCTACCAGCCGCAGGATTATTCAATCGGCAACGCAACATCGTCCGCTTCTCCACTAGGTTTTGCAGAATGGAGCATGTATAAGTATAACAATGCACTCATGTCTTCTGCTCAGACCACTCCCTTCGGCGGCAGCAGCATCAACGTCGGCAGCAATGGTTTTCATCAAAATTCGTCTCCGTACTCCACCAACATTTGGACCAATTACGTCCCGAGGAAGGAGAAAGATTTTGGTATGTGTGCATATATCTTGATTCTCGCACGTTCCTTAGATTCTTAGATTCTCGCACGTTTCCAAAAACAAGCGTTACATGTATAGCTTGTCCTATTCGCCTTAACTGCTATATTTTTTTTTCAATTGATGGCGCTAGGAAACACTTTTAATTCATTTTTTATAGCTAATAATCTATTTACCATAGAAGGTGACATAATTGTTGATTCAGGGTTCTAAACTAGGTAAGGTTCAGGGCTCAAAGCTGACTGGCCCAACAAATATATCGCAAGGGTTTTTCCGATTGGTCTGGAGTAGAAGTGGAGACGATCTAAAGCAATTAAAGCTATGGGATAAGCTTGTTTCCATAGACAGAAAGGTGGCACCCACCCATAGGCACACAACGTAGAAAAGTGCTACAGTCGTGAAAACTGATTGATATCAGCATCACAAAAGAAGCAAATTGTTGCATGATGTTTTTTTTTTGCAATTACTGCATGATTTATTATTTGACATGCCATTCAACTATGACTCAGTAGTGATTACAGTCCCCCCGATTTTATAATTGATGATGTTAGGAGAACTTTGTGTGTTTATTTTTAAGCTAAAAAAATATCCTAACAAATATCAGTTAACTTGAGGGAGTAATACTGTAGCTTATACTCCAAATTTTACATTTTCTGTTCACTAATAATATATTATGCGTATCAATCATGAACTTTATTTAGGATTTAAAAAGAAATAGATCCACTCACGTACTGCTTCCTGTGATGAAGGTTTTGCAACAAGCTTTCGGGCGACCGCGCCAGTGGTGTCTGATTCACCTTTTGAACCGATGTCTCTAAGACCCACCAACTGTTCTTCGGCTCAAATGTTCCAGGAAGTCAAGAACTTAGATGTAACTATGGGATCTTTTGAATTATACATGTATATTGAAATGTATTCGAGCTCACGAGTTTTTCCTGTATCAATTTCTCCAGGGTATTTCAAGGGCATTTGTATCTGGAGGGATTGAGGGAAGCGACGCCAGCTATGAATCAGATCTTGCTTCAGAGTTGGATGGCGATGGAGACACCGACGGCATGGACTCGGTATGTTGTTATGCTGCATCGCCTACTTTGGTTAATCCTGTTGCCGTTTTTTATTGTACATGATTTGCATTATGTATGCGTGGAAAATCATTTGACACATTCATAGGTTCAGACTAAAGAAGTGTTTGCACAAATGTCTAGGAGTTTACCTGTTTTTGTTTTTCTTTTGCACAATGGTACGGTCATTTGTCAAAGACTAGGAAACAACGCTTTTCCTTGTTGTTAAAAGGCATTTGTTACGGTAGTACTCCCTCTGTCCCAGAATAATTGGCATCCTGGCCATATACCAGGTTCATTGAACATTCTATGAATCTGGACAACACGTCTGTCCAGATTCATAGAACATTCTATGAACCTGGACACTCAGAAACGTGGCCAGAATGCCAAATAAACTGGGACGGAGGGAGTACCAAATAACTGTGAGCTGTCCACTTACGTAGTTTCGAGACACACAATGAACTCTTAGAGGGTGCAAGACTTCTTCCATAATTGTTGCTATTATTTTATATTATCAGTTTTAGAACGTTGATTATTTTTTTTGAAAGATATCCACATGAATCCTACGGGACCATGTTTTTTGCTTGTTTTTGTTTGGAATGTGACATCGTGTTGCATTTTTTGTTTGACGAATCGTGCCGTGCTGCCCCCCAAAAAAAAAGGTTACATGCTAGGGAGAAAACAACGTGTTGTTCGTGCTATAGGCCAAAGAAAGAAATGTTGTTTTCTTTGAGAAAACGTGCCGTAAAAAATAGATTTTATTTTGAAGTAGTTAGGATTTTTCGAGAGAGAATCTGATGTGCATAGGGTGACCGGACACGTTCACTTACATGTTCGTGAGTATTCGGTCACCCTCATGTTCACTTACGCATGTCACGGTACGTTTTTCGGTGACATGCTTCCCAAGCATTCACGTTGGCATTGCTTTTGGGGATCGGGATCATCCGATCATTGTATGTGTTTATCGTAAATTTACAAGTACAACCACGAGGTAGAAAGAGTTCAACGTGTTATTCTGCATGCATCGTTTGAAACAAAACATGTGTTATGTGACCTGAACCAAACAAATCGTGTGTTAGCCTCCATGATCTGCATGCACCGTGGGTGGTCTCGTACAACGGCACAAGGGCCCTGGCCTGCAAACCATACCTGATTTAACGGAGAGGGTGAGCGCTAATCACGCGCATGGGGCCGGATCAGCCGGTAATTCCTTTCATTTTTTTCGGTTTTCTCTCTGTAGAAATCAAGGGTGGGGATTGATTTTTTCTCTTGTGAAGGTGGGACTACCGTAACACTGCCTTGTTAAAATGAACAAGGCAATACTGTTCAGTATGTAGCACTACTATTCTAAAATCCATACATAGATGGACTACTCACACAATCATCATTTTGAATTTTTGAGTGACTTCTCTCTGAACTAACTCTGAACTTATCTATACAAATATGTAACACAGATCCTCAACTGTAAAGACTACAATACTATTTTGTGCAAGGAACTGACAAACAGCGATTGTGCAAATACGGGAAGAATCGTGCTGCCAAAGGTAGATACTTCTATAATATCGTAATTTGTTTTACTCTATCTGTATATTTTTTTTGAAAGAATATCTGTATATATGTTCCAGCACAAGCAATATTTATATTGCTACAAATCTAATTATAAGCTATACCGATCTACCGTGTGCAATTCGTTTCACCATCTTCTGAATTTTGTAGAGGGATGCAGAAGCAAATCTCCCGGCATTGGTTGACAAGGATGGCATGATACTGGAAATGGAAGACTTTGAGCTTGCAGTTGTATGGAAGTTCAAGTACAGGTATCCTCATTGTACTATCTTTTTTTTTTGGAAGGAAAATTGTACTATCTATATAGCTTACAGAAAGTTCAGAGTTGAATAGTTCCATGTAATTTCTTCATGTGTTTACAAAGTGAAACAAATATCGATATATCTGCCTTTGTTCAACAGTTGATAATGTTGATGCATTTTTGGTTTCAGGTACTGGCCTAACAATAAGAGCAGAATGTATGTCTTGGAATCCACTGGTATGCGGAACAACTAACATTAATTCTTCAGCCTTTTCAAGATTAAACAGATGCTGATTAATTGAACGTTGTATTCTCAGGTGAGTTTGTTAAGACGCACAAACTTCATGCAGGAGACATCCTCATTATCTACAATAAAACGAGGACCGGCAGACATGTATGGCAAAGTTCTATGCTCCATTTCCTTCTGCCAGCTACACTTTATTCCGTACATCTGATCATATTATTTCTTCTACACTACGTATTAAGAGAAACTGAATCTATGCTGAATCTGCACCTTTTTCGTTTGGACCTTTTTCCCATTGTATCCTTATGCACCCGTTCTCTTTTGTGCTATCTTCAAGGTTGCCCGTGCTGTGAAGGCCACCCAGCTGAACATGGTGGAATGTCAGTGCGTGAAAGCAGGCAATAGCGTCGAGCAGTGCGGGTTCGCCTTACGGACCAAGACAAAATATGATATATGAAGCCAGTTCATGTCTCGAGGAAACACCAGGAGCGTCGCTTGAACTAGAAGCGAATGAGCGGCTGTGAGGTTGTATCATCGTAACTGAGTTCAGGCTGGACTTCCTAGGCCTTTAAAACTGCAAAACTGATAGATCTCTGTCAGAAAGAACATCTATTTCCTGTGTCGTTGATAACTATCCCGGCCGTTTCGTGTAGTTTGTGGTTGAACATCCTAATTTGCTTTGTATTTGTACATCATTCCGTATTCTGGATAATGTGATCATGGTTGTTGTACCGTCATTTGGTTAATTCTGCTTTTGTTTCGCTTCAGAGATAATTAGTCTGCTTTTGTTTCGCTTCAGAGATAATTAGTCTGGTTTGTTAGCAGTGCCGCGCTAGATATTTTAAATCTCTAGTATATTTATTGTTTTTACATCTCTGAAGGTGTTCGTCCAACAACACTTTAGCTGTTGAAAATTTTCATTTCGGAGTTCAGACAAAGACAAACAGAGAAGAGCATAGACTGGTGAAGGCGACCATAAGACATCTACTTGGCTCACTATTCGGACAGCTTAGGTGCCGCCTAGGTTGGTGATTGGATCTGGCTGTAGTATGTTAAATTTTTTCTCTTCAATAGTAAGGGCTAGTATGATTCAAATGAGATGTCATCTTTCTAAGAACGGAAACATAGGCATACATATAAGTTCGCTTCAATTAGACAATTACAAATTGCAAGAAACAGAAAAAGGCTAGTTAGAGTATACGGAAACTGTCTCCATGACACATCTGATTGAAGGTTTATCGTAGCTGAGTAAGAAAAATGCCATTATTTTCTGATGAACTTGTCCACCTTTTGCTGTGTACTTTATGCTATCACTGTTTCTTATTTTCCTCCCCAGTGGCTACTACTTATTTTGAAAATCAAAATTAATGGAGTGGCATTTCAAGATGATCCAAGTCCCAACCAGTATTTACGTAAAACAATGGCCTCTACACCCTCAACTCCAGCATTTAGACCAGGGTGCCTCACTAGAACTTAAAGAGAGCTGAGAAAAGAAAATATGATGCCTGGTCATCTGAATCTCATCCATCAGTTTAATTCATTCCAGCAGCCTGTTAAGTACACAATCATGTGGGTTACTACTACTACCACACAAACAAGGTCTGAAAAGGACTACGCCTTTTAAACATACACTGATGGCACCCTCCAACATTGATAGTCAATGTAATGTCTACCTCTGAAATCGCCCATCTTTCTTTCGAGAATAATGAGGAGCGTGAAAATAAACAAATGTAATCTGGGCCATTTTAACATTTTCTCTGTTCCTGAAAACCTATCCTTCTTCAGAGTAGTACCTTCTAATAGTTAAGCGTTCACGAGCGGGAGGAGGCCGACCGATCGGCTGATTACGACTACTTGCTGCTGACGGCGACGCCCCACGTAACCATTTTTCCGGGGGAGACGGCGACAAACCTAGCTAGGCCGGCGGTGGTGGGGGCCGGCGCCGATGGTGCTTTAGCCGATGAGTCTCAGGCAGCAACCTCACATCAGGCTTGGCCCTCTAATGCATTCATCACTCCGAGGCCGTTGAGCTCCGCATTGTTCACTGCATTTCGCCTTGGGCGTCTCTTTCAGCTGGGTAAGATAGCTAGATGCATCGCGGCAGGTGCATGGGAGTATACAACAAGCACTGCATCTTGCAATATTCCATTGGAAGCCAAAACAATGTTGTGATCGGCAGCACACATGCACATATACTACAACTTCTGGGTGGTGCGTGGCATGAGGACCACAGGCACATAAGCTCCAAGCTATCACTGCAGATATGTTTGCAAAAAGTTGGAGGAGGTGGTTGCCATGTCACTGTAAGTGTTCTCTAATGTGGTTGCAAGGTCAGTGGAAGTGCTAATCGATCGATCCCTGTTATTGGAGTAGTTTATGTGCCATAATTGAAGCCTAGAGCAGGTCCCTATGACCCTAGTGTTGGTCTCAAACAAAAGGGTAGCCACAAACAAGGACTTGTCCATGGCACAGGTGTTGCTGCCAGATGGGATGTCTGAAGTTGGCCTTCGGAGTTTGTGACATCTTGTCTAGTAGGAAACTTTAGAATTCAGTATGTAGATAGCCTTTACAAATTGAAGTGCATCCATATAGTCCCTTTGATGTTGAGATGAATGTAGCCCATGAAATTTTGCAGACCAGGGATGCTGCAGGGGAAGGAATCCACCATCCAGATCTGAAGAACTGAGAGATAAGTTGACTGCGGATGACATCGATAGAACGCAAAATGCGCTTTTGGAATTACGATACCGGGGGATTTTGGGATTTGTTGGCGCTGCCTTTCACGCAAAGTAATGTTATGCTACTTCACCAAATCACAATCATTCAGTGGTGCTTGTAGCAGCGATGGTTCAGTTAATGGCCCTTTTCGCAGTGCAGTGAGAGGAGCCATGCCGGTGAAGCAGTTCTGATGCCACTTTCAGAATCATTGGGACACACTCCTCTCAGCATCGTCACAAGAAAAAAAAATAACAAGCTACTACTACATCAGCATGTAGAATACAAATACATTACCGGTAATCTTCAAAGAATATTATCAGGACCCTTTATAGAGTCCTAATCAATTCAGAATGTAATGTAATCCTTGAAGATGACATTAACTAATACTCCACCTTTTACTCATCAGGAACAGATTCTGCATATGTCACTGAAAGCAATAGATACTACTTATACAAGATAACAACAGAATGTCTCAAGACTAGAAGCGGGAAATGTCATCAGAGCATTGAAGTCAGAACAAAACCAACAGAGACGCTCAAGTTTGTTGTCATATCAGATTTGAGCCTTTGCATTTCAAGAAAGCACTCTCTCAATGTTCAACAAAGCATTGAGAGACTGGGTATCCCAATGTACCATAGAAAACTCTCCAATAGTGATTGGAAAATGATAGAGGAAAGATTTGAAAGGAAGTTAAATTGCTGGAAAGCCAAACACCTTTCTTATGGAGGACGTTTAACTCTGTTGAACTCGGTTCTCAGTAGTCTTCCAATGTTCATGATGTCTTTCTAAAGGGGTCCTCGCCAAATTGAACTTTTTATAGGTCTAGATTCTACTGGCAAGGTGGTAAAAATATTAATAAATACCGCCTAGCTAGATGGGATCTCCTATGTCGTCATAAGGACCAAGGCGGCCTAGGTATCATTGATCTGGAGATCCAGAATAAATGCCTGTTAAGCAAATGGTTATTTAAGTTGCTTAATAAGGATGGCATGTGGCAATCGTTAATACGGAATAAATATTTAGGTTCCAAGACTTTGTCACATGTAAGAGATCAAACAGGGAGACTCTCATTTTTGGAGGGGCCTTCTAAAGGTCAAAGATGAGTTCTTCTCATGTGTATCTTTCAATGTTAAAGATGGCTCTCAAGTTAGATTTTGGGAAGACACATGGTGTGGAACAAGGCCGTTCAGTGAGTTATATCCTAATCTTTATCATGTTTCCTATAACCACAATAATACAGTTGCTCGGGTTATGGGTGGTGCGCCTTATAACTTATCCTTTAGACGTACCTTGATTGGGATTAAACTCACAGAGTATAATGACCTTATAGCTAAAATTTCAACTGTTAGTTTAACTGATGAACGAGACACAGTGTCCTGGAAACTACATAGATCTGGGTAATTTTCAACGTGGTCTATGTATGGCTTCCTAATGAATCATGACACTCCTTTTCATCACAAGCTAATTTGGAAGTTGAAGTTACCCTTAAAGATAAAAATTTTCCTTTGGTATCTAGTGAAGGGTGTCATTTTAACTAAAGACAACCTAGCTAAGCGTAACTGGTCAGGGAACAAAGTGTTGTTTCTGTAACCTTGACGAATCAATCCAACACTTCTTCTTTGACTGTCATCATGCTAAAATCATCTGGAGGGTAGTTCAAACAGCTACAGAGATTAGCCCACCTAGATATTTAACTCATATTGCTGGGGATTGGCTTGCTCATGTTAACTCGGAGAAGCGTAAAATCATCCTAATAGGTGTGGCTGCCATGCGCTGGGCAATATGACGATGTAGGAATGAGATTTGTTTTGATTTGTTAAATATACATCGTATATGCGGGCACTGTTCAGAGGAGCTTATTAGTTGCGCTATTGGACGCTGCTGCAGCCTGTGGAGGTCCGTGACCACGTTCGTGGGTTGAGCGCAGCATTGGAGGTTGCTGCATTGGAGCTCTATGCCTCTCACGGGTGGAGATTTAATAATAGACTCGGTCATCCATAATTTGCTTCTTTATTTGTTTTAAGCTTCCAGATTGACACCATTTTTGTAATAAGTACGGGCTGCGTGCTGTGCAGAGGCCGGGAACTTGAACCGTTTCCATTATCAAATAAAAAAAATGTTCAACAAAGCTATTTGTTTGTCGTTAGGCGTTTTTACATGGGAGGAAGAGAGAATATGAACAGGATGTGTGAGAGCGAGCGAGAGAGGAACAGCAGGGCAAAATCAATCCTTTCCTGACAACTGTCTCTCGCCAACCGCATTTATATGTGATATTTTTATGAACAGTAACACATGCACCTAAGGTTTTTGCGGTCAAGAACTGCTGACCGTAGACTTGGGACAAACAGTGATAATAAATTTATAATACAAACTGTAATGACACAGAACAAGAGGCATATAATGACCATTCCATGAACCTAAGAAAGAATCATGAGCAACGTGGTGGTGGCATGGTCATTGACCTGTGGCGCGCTCCCTCTTCACACACACCATGTGGTAGCAACAATTTATATAAATGACAGACACACATACCCACTACCTCACCAGTATTAGCACCATATGAACTTGGACAATTAGCACTGTTATATTCAGTAAAAGAGCTGTAGGAAAAGGGAAGATGGAAAAAAGCTAGGAACAAATGCCATGCCAGCAAGGGGAGAACAACTGAAAAGGAGAACCTAACAACGAAGTACCAACTCAAACCATCATTTCAGCTCATCAAGGTCATCTCTAGCTACTCCCACACCACCACCATCCAATAATCCATTCGTCCAGAACCTTCACAGCCTGCAAATTCCAGAAAGGATGGCAGCAAACTCGTCAGTTGGAGGCATTTGGCCAATTGCTGATGATGCATTTAACTGTAGGCATGTTATGTTCAAAAGAAAATAGACATTTTTTTCTACTGATCTTTGTTGCAAACAGGAGAGTCAACAATTGTCAGAGCTAAGGATTAGTTAGTCAAAATCAAAAGTTGTTAGTCTAGGCTTCCATGACAACGATCGGAATATTTTACTGAATCTTTTTGTTGTTTGCCTGAAAGCGCTGAACATTCAGAGAGATTCAGATTTCAGAAGCACCTTCCACGGATGATTTTGACTCGGATTATTTGTCTGGATGGAGTGAAATTAAAAAGAAGAGGCGAGACACAGTAATATCCATCAGTGGTAGCGAGCACTAATTAAGCAAGCATGCATCTACAGTTAGACCTGGTGGCACCGAAAGGGTAAGAAGTGGACCGGACTGCGGGCGCGGAGGCCGACCAAATTTTTGCTTTCTTACGGAAAGCAGCCACGCCAGCGCGTCGCCTACCTCCAGACACGCAAACGACAACTCATTCCTTGGGGTAATTATGCAGTGGAATGGACTGGATTTTGCTGTTACGACCAAAAGGAACATGAGATTAATTTACCTAAGCATGGTGACTTGATTGACCCGCCCCCCTCCGCTCCGGCGATCTCTTCGGCGGCACACCACGAAAAACCAAAGATGTGTGTATATACGCATCGTACGGGCGCGGCGGGAGGATCGGAGGGCGCCTATTGCCGGCCGAAGGAGTTGCGGTTCTTCTTGATGAAGTCGTCGAACCGCCGGTTCATCTCCTCCGCGCCAACCGACGGGTCCCGCGCCCTCGGCGGCGGCGGCGGCGACTGCTGCGCAGGAGGTGGCGGCGCCGGCGCAGCGGGCGCCGAGCGCGTCTTCTGCATGATGGCGTTCCACGTGGCGTCCAGGTCGTCGTCATCGCCCTCGCAGTCCGCGGCCGGCAGCGAGAGCTCGCTTTCGAGCAAAGCGTGCTCATGCACCGGCGCGACGCTCCTCCTGGCTTCCACGGAGTAGTAGGACGTCGGGGCGGCGGAGGAAGCGTTGTCCTCGTCGGACTCCGTCGTGACGCAGGAGTCGCCGCCGCCGGAGTCCGGCGAGGACTCGGGCTCCAGCTGGTACCCGCCGCCGTACGCGCCGAACTCCTCCTCCACCTTGGCCTTGACAGCCTCCTCGACGGCGTGGACAGCAGGTGGCGCCGCGTGCTGCTGAGCGGCGACCGGCCAGGGGTCCTTGTGGTGGGCCTGCGCCTGGAAGTGCTTGTGGTCGGAGAGCTTCCAGATGATGAGGATGATGAGGTGCACGGTGAGGAAGAGGTACGGCGGCGCCAGCCAGAAGCGCGCCACGGCCCACACGCGCGGGAACACGGCGCCGGCCACCGACACGAGGTGCGGCACCGCGAGGCGCGCAAAGGAGGCGGCCGCGGCCAGCACCGCGGCCGAGGCGAAGGCCACCTTGGCCGCGAGCAGCGTCGTCGCGGACATGCCGGCGCCGCGGTGGCGCGGGGCGTAGGTTGATGACATGGCGCGGCGAGCGGTTGACGGTGGGGTGGGTGGGGAAGGAGGGCGTCGCGGCGCAAAGCGATGAACGGGGGAGGAGGAGTGCGGCTATTTATGCATGGGGGACGGGACGGGAGCGCCAGAGGTTAGTGTGTGTCAGTTTGCTCTCCACTGGAGTAATGTGTACTGTTTTGATTTGCTTGAAAATTTAGGATAATCAATCGAGTATTTGCAACTAATTCCCGTTCTCTGTCCAGTGATGTCGATGGGGTGGAATGTTTTACATAAGAGTTCTTCTTAACTTCCAAAACACGACGTCTTCTGGTAAGTAAATTTTTAACGACACACAAGTGACAGACACTCAAGTGCCGTCAAATTCAGCCATTTAGACAGGACTGTTTGTGTGATCGTGAAGGGAAGGAAAGCGATCCATGCATGGGACCGGGCAGCGAAGTGAGTGGTTGCGCGCCACACCTCACGATTAATCGTTGGAATTAGCTCTGTGGAGTAATCATTTCAGTTCGTGTTTTTCTTTCGCAAAAAAAAAAAAATTTCAGTTCGTGTTTTTCACACACACACACACACAAAAAAAAATCAGTTCGTGTTTTTCGGCCAATGTAATCTGCAGGATTATGGAATGCTTCCTTTGCCTTTCTGTGAAAAAGGAGGAAATATACGTGTGTAAACAAATCTGACCAATTAACAAACGTCGGCACAAGCACTGTTTTCCTCTGACAGTACATCGATCTCATAATTGGATTTGTTGGGTGCTTCTGAAATCTCCAAACCTGGCGACGCAGGAGCATCAGTCCCCCGATCCCGCTACACGTTATGGGCAACAAGTGTGTGTACACACGGCGCGTCCTGTGGAGGCAAGTCAACCCCTGCACTAAACAATGCGTCCGCATCCTGGATCCATACAAGACACTGGCAGATCTAGATCAACCGAACGAACAGGTAAGCATGGTCAAATGCCCAACGTTCCACCAGGACAAATAAACACGGTGCGTGGAGGAGCAGGTGGAAAAGCATCCTGTCTTTATTAACCTAATAACCGTTAGTTAGTAGTACTACCATATTCTCTTGTTTAATTAGTACTAGTACAAACTCATCAGGTTATCACATTTTACTAGTGCCAAGAGTTGAAACAGAGTACTAAGCTTAGTGGTCTGTCTAATAAGACTCGCCCAGGTAAGAGTGGACCTTTGGCTTTTGCTTTGCGGGGGAAAGTGCAATGCGGCAGAGATTTGTTGTTGGCTTCCGTCCCGGCGTCACGCGTTCCAGAGCCTTCCTTCCTGCCCAGGCGCCGCCCCACGGAACGTGACCTCACTCCCCTCGATCCATCCATCCATCGGGCGACGGCGTTCGTTGGATGCGTCGCGGGAACGGATCAGGAAGGATCACGTCGACGCAGCAGATGGGCATGCACGGAACTCGCGCAGGCGGGCACGAATGCGCACAGCAGCGTAGTACTCCCTCCGTTTTTAATTATATGACGCCGTTGACTTTTTCGTTGAACTTTGACCAACATTATGGATTTAAATAATTACTTTTCGAATGTGAAATGAATATCATTGGATTCATCATCAAAAGCACTTTTAGGTTAAGTTATACGCTTAGCTGTTTACATAAATATTTTGAATAAGACGAACGGTCAAACGTAATGAAAAAAGTCAACGGCGTCATATATTAAAAAACGGAGGGAGTACGTGCTTTCTCCAATCCAGAATTCCAGAGAGATACTAGTATTATACACGGCGTGGCAACGTACGACGAGTTGCACCGCCTCGCCGACGAGGAGCGTCGTCTATATCCGGCACCACGTCGGCACAGGTATCCGAACAGAGACGTTACGCGTTCGGCGCCAAGTCTCCCGTGGTTTGAACGCGGGACCTGTTTTGTCCGCGGCTCGTTTTGAGAAGAAAATTCTTTAATTATGTTGCCTGTACTTGCCTAGTAGTAACACATATCGCAAATTACGGTGGTGTAGAGTGAACCGCGAGGCACCGCGTTGGCTTCGACTCCATGCTGATGGATGATGCATTTTTTTTTTTTTTTTTTTTTTTGATACTTAGGGTGTCTGTATTTCATCAAAGACAAATTACAGACGACGGGTTAACAAAACCCCAGGACATGCACTCTAACAAGTAGAGTGTAGAACAACGGTGCGCAGCACCAATGACTATACCGACAAACATGCCAGTGTAAATAACATTCGCCAGAACAGTTTCAGGCGTGCATATCATCTGGCAGAAGCAAAACCGTATAGTACAACAATGTCGCCCAAGAACTACTAACGACGGACTAGCTGTCGGAAGGTCGCCGGAGGGGCCTCGCTGCATTAGCTGAGGTTGGACGAGGGGTGTTGTGCCTGCGGGAAGTTTTTTCGTCGGAGAATTCTGATGTGGTTGTACTTCGTCCGAACGCATAAGGTAGGCAATGACACCACCTCTGGGTGGCGGATCTCTGAAAGCTAGACTTACTGGTTCCGAGTCGCAGACTGAGCATCCGTAGCGGTCGGCGCCTATTGAGAGACGGCGAGTACGAAATGGCGTCGTGGACGTCGAGGAAACAGGTACCATCGGTGAGTATGAAGCTTGATGTCGTTGACGTTGAAGAACCAGTTGTCGGTGAAGATCATCGATGCCTGGAGGAGGATCACGGTGATGGGGTGTGGATGAAGTCCATCCCCAACTGTAGGCCGGCCCAAGCAGCAAGGGCGGCCCAGGCCCGGGCCCAGGCGCAGGGACCGAAGCCCACACCCGGGGCCGAAGACCGTCCCCACTACCGGCCGTGATTCCGGCAGCGCTGAGGAGGGCCGGCGAGCCTCCGAGAGGCGGGGCGGCGTGGCAGACGGCCTCAGGGACGGCGGTGGGGCGGATGCGGCAGTACCCGCAACAACTCGTCGAGAAGACGAAGATGTCGACGGATCCGGCCGGGAGACGGCGGCGAGACCCATGGATCCGATGAGCGCCTCCGTAGATCTGACCTCGAGAGGTCCGGATCCGGTGGGAGGAGCCGGGGCTGGGCCATGGTCGCCGGAGGAAGGGGCGGAGGGGAGGAAACTTGAGGAAACCTTTATTTTATTGATACTCACCTGCGAGTCCGGCTTGCCGCCACCGAGGAGCAGCGTGCTGCCGATAGCCAGCACGATGGCGACGGCGGCGAGCAGCCGGAGGAGGGAGGGACGGCGGCACTTGGCCCACATCAACGACTCACGAAGATCTAGAGAAAAACTAAAGCTACTAGTACTACTGGCTACTGGAGGGGGCTTCCCTCTCCTGACCACCGCCGGCGAACCGGGGGGGAGGAGGGGGGCCCGGCGGCGGCAGCGGGGAACCCTAGCGGTGAGAGAGGCAGGAGCGCCTACAGCCACTCAGGGCGACTTTTTTCGATTGGGATGGTAAACACCGAAGTGGCTTTCTTTATGGATGATGCATTGATGCTGGGACATGGAACGGGACGTCACTAAGTTGAGCCGTAGCTGTCTGTCTCCTCTTCTCGTCGTCCAAATATCAGCGAGCGGTGGTTGTCGATCGTCCAGGAGCGACGCATACGAAATGAAGGCGACGGACGGTGTGGAGACAGAGCCCGATCGATCTCGACCCTACTCGCGTCGCGTGCATTCATCAGTGCCGGCGACGAGCGAGCGAGACCTGCCGACGTATCGATCCGGAGACTGATGTGATAGGTCACGAGCGAGCGAGACTGCTGTCATGGGGTGGCCGGCTCGGGCTCGTCCTGCCCTGCCGGACGGCGTACATAATTAATTAAGTGTCGCGGACAGTAGAAATCACGTGAGATTAGCGCGCGGAATCCCAGCATATTTACAGCCTAAGCGAACGGTCAGCTCTCTCATCCTCGTTCTCTCATGGCGCTACATGAATGCAAGCTGTCGTAGCTTGCTAGAGAAGCGCCATTTTTTATTTTTTTTTGAGCTAGCAACCTTTAATTTGTTCTTCCGCTTTGGCAAAGGCAGATCAGATGGTCCAGCAGCTGGCCGTGCAATGAACAAGGGAAGAACATGAACAACGTTCGTTTTATTCGATCGCCTCGTCCCCTGACGACGGATTCTGGTTCTGTAATAGATTAATCTTTAAGCTCGAATCGACGTGCATGATTGTTTTTTTTTTTAAATTCTACTGGAAGTAAACTAATTCTTTGGTATTCCAGACGGGCCCTAGTTTGTTGCGCAAGTGATTGCGACTTACTTTGTCCGGAACTAAAATTCAGAAAAGCGTCATACTAATATAGCACATTTTGGTATATATAAAATACCCACACTTCTCGTTTGTGAAAGAATCAAGTGTATACTTATGTACTTGCTCCATTCTTAAGAAAAGGGGGCACTCCCTGTCCACGCATTTGTTATACTAAAGCATCGTTAGTGAGGGGTTTGTTCAGGTTAAACAACACTCCAAAGCTCAACCTTGATCCCTAACCACCCAGGTTTGGGTTCCCTGCCGTACGATCCAGTTCAACAGAAGTGGCTTTCTTTGATGCTCTCAGCAAAGCCTTTATTCCTTGCTTCTCCTAAAATAAATACAAACTGATGCAAGCCAAAAAAAAAAAAAAGATTGGATCATACTTCCCGTTCTTGCATTCGATTATTATGCTGTTGCAACCGCACAAGTACTTAAACTAATCGCTTCCTAATATCTGATCCACTGACTTCAATTATAGTGGTGTGGATTATCGAATTCTCCATTTGCAATTGAATAAGAGTTCGAAAGCAAATAATGTCTGTTTCAGGCAACCGTAACGCTTCAGTTAGATGTATAGCTAGGCGCTTAAGTAACTAGGGAGCATCGTTTTATATAGTGTCAACATGTTCCGGAATGTAATTTCTTTTAGTTTTCTTCAGAACACGTTGTGATTCCATTTCAGTAACTTGTATGTCCACTTTTAGCTTCAGGTTGGGTCTGGACAGCTTGGGATGATTCGAGTTTAAGCCAGCTATACGCCAGACAAGATGATGCTGTTCTGGCTTTCAAACACGTTTTAAGCACAATTTTGATTGAGAAAACGTACAGAAAAGTAAGAGTATCTTAACACTTTACACAGCAAAATTACTAGGCCTGATCCTCGCTCGATCAAGGAGTCACCTCGATTTCGAACGCGCGACATTTCCAAATTCAAATTTGAAGTGAGTTGGAGAGTGGGTGCTTTCGTCATGGGGCCCTGCGGCCATCCCCGTCACTTCGGCGCGGAGCAACAACTAAACCATTTGTAAAGCGGACGATGGTGGGGCTCTTTTCTTATCTTTCCAACAATGGGCGGTGCAATCGTGCATGCCCTGGCCCTTCTCTTTCCATCTTCTTCGCCCTCTTTAAGACTATTCTTATCATCATTACCATGTTCTAATCCACCACCACACCCACATTGATTTCCTACGATGAATTGAATTCCCTCTCACCTTCCTGCCCTGTGAAAGTGGAGCTGTATGCACCAGCTGGTGTGATGTGCTCGAGCATTGCATTTAGTATGCTCTAATCGTGAGTGTGGCTGGTTTAAGCGAACTGTGCTGATGGCGGAAGATCTCAGTGAAAGTGATCGGCGTGCCTATGAATCTCTCCATTATCCGAGTGTCAGGATAAGCACGGCTCAGTACGTGCTGACCAGCGATAATTCAGCAGTGGTGGATCGCTGCGAAGTTTCTGTGCACTGCACTTGTGCTTTCATCAGTCAAACTCACGGAATTTCAAATGTTAGCCGGGCCCCTGAAGGATTTTGCAGGGTTATAGAAAACAAGATATTTGCCATCAGTCGACATCCCTGTTCCATGTCTTTTTAGCGGATCGAATTCGAACCGGATCCTGCATAATGATCTCACATAGTAGTACAGTATATAGTAGTACTGCCATAATTAGGACGGAAAATGCTGGATGCTTAGACGTCAAGATGCTCCATGCAATTTCAATCAGGGTCAGGGTGGTACGTTGCCGTGGAGTGGACCGAATAGAGAGAGAGAGAGGTGCGGTTGGCTTGCTTGGCCCCCCTTTGTTGCTTGGCTAGCTATCATGTGGTTTTGATTCTTTTCTTGCCCCCCGAAACGCACATCCGCATTCGGCATTCGCATGTGGGGGTGGCTCCGCTAATCATTCACTGATCACCACCTTTATACTGCTGCTACTATCAGAATCTACTAGAGTGCCGTTGGATTGTGAGCATTAGCTTACGGGAAGGAATGCTCGTCAGTGGAGTTTGCGTGAAGCAAATCGCAGAGAAACCGAGCGCACAAGAAAAGACAGAGATCACAATCTTTTCCTTTTTTCCTTGTCTGTTACGAACGATTTCAAATGTAATTGTGGCAGGTTAGAATAAGTGCCTGAAGAAGAAATCAACAGCCCTGACTCGGGGGAAAAAGCACAGAAATCCAGACCGCTGTTCTAGCAATGTGACTGTGTGGTTGCGTCGCAGCTACCAGCCAAGTGGGCGGCGGCCCTAGCTACTGCTCGTAGGCAGCATGTTTTTTTTGATCAACCATATCTGTATTACTGGATAAGGAGAACGTACAAATACGCATACAAATACAGATACGTACGCTAAGGATACGGGGACAGCTGTCCCAGCCAACTTACAGGGAGACCCCCGAAGAAAAAGAAAAACACACACAGGTCCCTAGGGTTGCTCCCTTCCACCGCCAGTCGCCGCCGCTCACCGTAGCGCCGCCAGACGCCGCCGGCGACGAAGACGCCGGCACCTTCCCAGATCTGGAGAGATCCTTCGCATGGTAGCTTCAACGAGCCGAAGTGGATAAGGCCATAGCCGGTAGAGCATCGACCGGGGCGGCGCCCCAATCCCTCCAAATCTTGGACCTCCGCTCGCCGACGACGACGACGGACGCCGCCGCGGAAGACCCGAGCTTGATCCACCCTCCTTCCTTCCTCCAAACCCGAAGCTTCCCTCGCATCCCTGCAAAAGAACGCCGCCGGCGTACACCGACAACGTGGACTCCTAAAAAGGGGCCGACTAGAGCGACCCCCACCTCCAGACGCTCGTCGGCGGCGTCGGAGTGACGCGCCGCCGAGGCGAGGTAGAGCGCCGAAGGACCAAACTCCAACACGATGTCGCCGCCACCGCCTCAACTCCATCGCCGGAGACGAAAACCTAACTAAAGCAGGACCTACTCTACACGCCCTTGAAGGCCGACGGCCACCTCCGCCCACGAACGACCCAGGGGTCGCCGGAGACAAAGGAGACCGCCGGCCCTCGCCGGCGGAAGAACTGGATCTCGGGTTCGCCCTCTTTTCGCCCCCTCTCTACTGTAGAAAGAGATAAGGGAGCTCTATTGAGAGCCCATACGGAGCCAATGTTGGAAGAACAAGAAACCTACCAACGTTGCTCGTAGGCAGCATGTGTTGCAGTAGTGTGCCGTCACGTTTGTAGGTGGTAGAGGCTACATAAATTCCAACGAGCAGACGACGCAACGCTCGATTGATTGGCAACAACTCAGCTAGTGACTGACTGCTCGATGCGGCTACGTTTTGCGGGCGGGCACGGTCGGATTCCCCGCACCGGAAAGGGTTCCTGAAACAGTGCCGCTTCTGGACCGGCGCGGGAGCAAAAGGCGCCGACGAGCGAGGCTAGAGTAGTCGGTCATTCTCAACGTCACGAGCTCGATCCAATTGTCAGTGTCAGCTCGGATCGATGCCTCGCCTCGTTGGCACGGCACTTGAGCAGCGTATTTCCTGTGCACTTTTAGTGCTAGAGGCTAGACAGCGAGCGATGTAAAGGCTAAACAGCCGGTTCGGCAGGCTGCGCTGCAGCTGCGGCTGCAGAAGAAATAACTGCGAACACTGTAGCGGCTGCTGAAGAAATAACTGAAAGACTGTAGCTGCTGAAAAGCAGCCAGACGAACACAGCCAAAGAAGTTTCTTTGTAGCGACATGCTGACTTGACGACTTCTGTAAAACTAGTCGCAAGGATGCTTTCTGGTTTGTTTACTCGTGAGATGGTCAGTAATTTACTGAACTTCCCGGCAGTCCGACGGAACGGAGTGGAGCAGGTCGTTTTCATGGGCGCGCGGCGCGGCTGTGCGGCGATCGAGCCGGACAATGGAGTAGCAGCCAGCCAACCAGTAGGCAGGGCAGGGCTTTGGAATTGTGCGCGTGTAGGCGATCGCTGTCCGCGGCGCGACGTTATCAGGGCGTCCCCGCACCGCACGCGCACAGCTGTGGAGCACAACCATTCCCAACACCCGAATAGTCACGGCGCCTGGTCGGCGGCCTCGGCCTCGGTCAAGTCCAGGGGCATGTCTACTTGCTCCTGTCCTGTTGCGGTCTCTCGGTCTTCACTCGCCACAGAGATTTCTTTCTTTGAAATTTCACAAGAAACGGTTTGTTTCGACCGACTTTGACTAATTACCGACTTTGACTTTGACCAACTTGAAACAGGTATGCAAAGTTGCTGCTGATCGGCTTGTTCGGCACGCTGCATCTGCGATGCAGCAGCTACAGTGTTCCAGTTATTTCTTCAGCAGCAACTACAGTGTTCGCAGTTATGCCGGTGCGTCACAACTTCAAATTAACAACAGTGTCTGAACTTGGGTCGACAATTACCGCTCGCCAAAGAAAGTTGCAGTGGAGAAGGTAGGGGAGAAAAGGAAACCACGAGCGAGGCTCCATCAGATCAGGACCTCAGGTCGTCGGCTTTTGGACGATGCTGTCTCGAAGAATCTTGTGCTTCTGCTGCAGCTTTCCATGGCCCCCCAAAAAATTCAACTTCTTTATGGCTTGGTTAGGTTTTAGTCGTAGTAGTAGTTGCGCGCAAGTACTACGTACAATAGACGCCTTTCAGGGGAGTCAGGCCTTGTTCGGTTGGCATGGAATGATTATACACATGGATTAGTTTCAAGGCATGGATTGAGTGAAACCACATGTGTCACTCAAACCAACTGAAGAATGAATCCATCGATTGGTTTCGTTCCATGAGGTCTAAGTCATGGTTTTATGCTAGCTCTTTGAGTCATGGAATGGACCAATCCATGTTGGGTTTCAAACCAATCCATGCCTAACAGAACGGCCATTCCCAGTTGAATTGGGAGTAGTTCCATGTCCAATCATTCCATGTGGGATATGTCCCATTCCATGCCAAACGAAGGAGGCCTCAAGGGGCCCGTCCCGGCTTCAGGGACGCACCAGAATGCAGAATGGTCCAGACTCCAGAGGTTGCCAAGTTCGTTAATAAAACGAAGGAAGGAGCAGGTCCTCCCTTCCTGCACAGAAGCGGATGCCATTGCTTACGGTAAAGTAATCGGCAGTTCACCTTAAACTAAACAAGTCATGGCACTGATCGTAACATAATACTCTAAATAATTCATGGCACTGACTTACACTACCCTATCAGCCTGGAAGATTATCTTCACTATACGACTAGAAAATCGCTAAAGAGCATAGGTGATCAAACTTTGTTGATGCCGGTGCGCCACGACTTCAAATTAACATCAGTCATACGTAGACAGATGGACGGGGACTTAAAGATCAGCCAACTCCATCACCGTGGGGCTCGAGAATGCATAGATTACCTAAGCTACAACATGAGCACATGATGACAAATGCTCAATGATAACAAAATCTATCAACCACCAGAGGCTAGCAGACCAAATAGTTAAAGATCATGCAAGTATGAGTAGCAACAACTAACATGACATCTGACCAACCCTGTGATGTAATTCAGGACTCTGTTCGTGCACATGCAGCTGGGATGGTCACTTCACCTGGAAGATGCATGATACAGTTTATTATGATGTCTTCATAGAGGTGCGCATTTCAGACGGCGGAAGTGTAGACACAAATCATGGTACAAATATTTCAACCCCATAATAATTACAACGTCACATAATGTAGTTGAGCGTAATGTGGTAATATGAGAACTTAACACAAGAATCTTAACCACTTATAGTTAAATTGTTTCGCCCTGAGCTGTATGTGAAAGTTTAACACACATCGCTTACACAGAAGTTGTCAGTGGAACGAACAGGTAACCTGTGACCACTGATAAGACATTCCCCTTAGCATGAAGTCATGAAATGGACAAGCATGTTAACAGAGTTAGTCAAAATTCCGATCAATGCCCAATTCAGCTATATGCATCCCCCAAAGAATTGAAAAAAACAAGGGCAAAGTGCAACTTCAGATGTATCATAGAACTTTAAAACTGCCCTGATGCATTATATATGCACATATCGTTCAAAAGGGCACCACGAAATATACACAATACTTTAAACAAAATTTGTTGTACAACTTGCTTGAACACGTGCAAAGAAGAACCAAAGGTGATGTATGCGCACGTATACTCCATTGAAAAGTTTGATGAATGCCATTCCCTCAAAATATTTCAACTTGGTATTTCCTTTTAAATACCAGCCAAACGAAAATAGCAAGCATGCTTACAGAAAAGTTGCTTGCTTCTCAACTAAATTATAAGAACTTAAACGGAATGGTTATTCATGCCTTCTCAGCAATCTGCTATGCTCATCTGAAATCTGCCCCGACTGCTTCCTGGACAGATTTGAAGCCATCTCTTTCCAAACATTCTGCTAGCTCAGCCTGAACACAACAAGTAATATATCAGTATCACCATGTAAATGAATCCTTAGTAAGTAGCTCATGTTCAGTAGGCAATTAGATACAATTTTACTATGAACCCTTGTTGGAAATGAGTAAAGCGATTCGAGTCTTGTAAGATGTGACTAATGATGCTATGGAAAATGTAGCTATATCTCTTCTCAAATTCTATTAAATTAACTAGAAAAAATGTGCATTTTTTCACTCCTGAAACATATAAAGAGCGGGGATGGAGAAGTCATGTACTGCAACTTCCAAGTTTCATATCTAACAAATGTGTTGCAACATATAACCTTTATTCTGGGGATAAGTGCTGGACCACCATAGGCAAGAGCAGTGTAAAGTTGAACGAGTGTAGCTCCAGAACGAATCTTCTTGTATGCATCCTCACCGCTGTCATGACACAAATAAATTTGATTGAAATTATGTGCATTTTTTATATTAAGAGCTGCGTATCATTATATTAAGAAGAAATTATGTGCACTAGGAAGTGCAAACAGGTGACTGAAGCAGATATAGAATTCACATTACCTACTTACACCACCACAACCTATGAGCGGAACCTTTCCCTGCAAGATACACACAAGAGTTGTTCATGTACAAGGGTGCAAAAAATATTGGGCAGGGAAACATGCTTAAACAAATATATGTAGTTTCAAGAAATCAACAGGAGCAACACACATACCCGTGTAAGGAGATACATCTCCCTGAGAATGTTAGTAGACAAGTCAAATAAAGGCTTCCCACTTAACCCGCCGGTTTCCTGAGCTGATGGATGTGCATCTGCAGGAGGTGGCCTGGAAACTGTGGTGTTTGATATAATCTGTATGGTCAACAGAATCAATACAATAATGAGCAAGATTAGCACAGCATGGGATGAGATAACTACATAACTGGAACGAAAGTTTTATTTGATTATGCTAGTCAGTGCCACAGCAAAATAAATTTTGTAATGTCTATCAAACCTACCAGGCCATCCAACCTAAGAGCGAGAGCAACCTGGAAAATGGTAAGAAAAGGTGTAAGATTCTCAATAATATGATGGCTGAGCTTGTAGAACAAGGACACAAAGCTCAACATACTGCAGCAATGTCCTCAAGATCCTGTTTCGACAAGTCTGGTGCTATTTTCACAAGCAATGGCGGAGGACCATCTTCAGCCCACTGCATTTCATCTCGTGCAGCTTGCACCTGCGCATCCAATGTGATCAATAACAAATTTCACATGCAAAGACAGAGAAGATATATCCGACTTAAAAAAGCAACACACCTTCTTCACAAGATCTTTCAGTTGCTTTCTACCTTGCAGTTTGCGCAGACCAGGAGTATTTGGGGAAGAAATATTTATGACCTGCAATGAGGTAGGAAGCAGTCTCACAATTACACAAGGTCCAAACTCTAAACATTAATGTCCACCCAGAAAAGCCATCAAACACAATATCTTATGCTTTTGAGACACAATGACATAGCTGGCATCACTCCAACCAATTAACCAAATCAAAGAGCAAAGTGAAAAAAAAGGTGTTCAACCATTCTGTTTATTTATAAAGCCCCAGACAAGAATAACGCGAAGTTTCCAATTCTAACAGCAATAATTATCCGAACCTACAGAATTATGAGCAGAAAGGTACTGTGTAATATTATATTGTAAGCGCAAAGATTAGATACCAAGTAATCAGCATACTGTGACAATGTATGAACCCCTTGCACATAATCAGCAGCGGCATCTTCACTAGTCTTGTTCTTGCCAAGATTGACTCCCAAGATACCAGGTCCTGCTTTCCCTCCTTGCTTCACATCACTGGTTGAAGTTTCTTCCATCTTCCGCTTACCATGTTGTGCACCAAGACGCTTAGCAACTACTAGGATACCTTCACTATTGAACCCGCATCGATTGATTACAGCACTGGAGAGAAAGCAAGAAAACAGTAGTATAAGAAACTAAATAGTAGCATTCCGAACACTGGAGCCAAAGAAGGAAAACAGTAGTATAAGAATTTATATAGTAGCATTCTGATTATTCAGAACTTGATTGGCATAGGACAGTTCATATCTCAATTGAGACAGAAATGCTTACCCATGCTCTTTTAATCTAAATATCCGAGGCTTGGGATTTCCCTCCTGAGGAAGAGGTGTTACAGAGCCAACTTCCACAAAGCCGAATCCCATACCCAAGAGACCTTCAACTGCCTCAGCATTTTTGTCAAAGCCAGCGGCAAGCCCAATTGGATTTGCAAACTTCCTTCCCCAAACATCTAGCCCAAGAACTGGTGGATCAGGTCTTTTCTCTCTTGGAACAAATCCGTGGGCAGCCGCTTTAACAGCCAAACGATGAGCAAACTCCGCATCTAGCAGTGCAAAAAGTGGATTCACAAGTTCTGTCGACTTGAATAACCAGCCACTGCACAATCAACAAGTGCATAGCAATGCAGTGTTTAGTCAATAATTATGCAGAAAAAATTCTAAGCAATTAAGCACATCGGCAACAAAAGGGGATGCTTCAGTGATGATCAAAACAAAAATAGAAACGGTACTATAGATAACTGATAAGTAATGATCGACAACTTAATATCATGTACCAAAACTTGGCTTCATCGGCAGTACTCACGTAAGCACCTCCGGCAATGGCCAACCCTATCATGGCTCCAGTTAAAAGCCTCCTCCCCTGGCAGGGCGATAAGAAACACAGCGTAAGTTAATACTACAACAACAACAAAAAAAGGCAGTGAAAAGAGTCGATAGATAGTAAAGGAAAGCAGTTGATCTTGAATAATAATTCCCATGGCCCAATGTTGTACACAAACATTACAAACCAAAACATCATGTCAAGATGGATTATAATAACTGTGGTAGAAAGGCTTAAGAAAAAGATATATTTTCTTTCTTTCTTTTTGAGACCCAATTGGTTAAACGTCACGAAAACATGCAACCAATCAGCAGCATCAAACCCGACAATTAAGGTCTCTAATAAAGGTAGAAGAAAGCAATTAAGAAGCACGCCGTCTACCAACTAAAAAAGACATCTTCCACATGCTACACTCCACGACTTTAGTTGACAAGCAACGGATGGAGCTGGGCAAGATCAACGCACGCGACGTGTATGTCCAAATGCCGACGAGATGGTGACGGTGGGAGTGCGTGCGTTACCTTCCGGGGAGGCGGGGGCACCTTCTTCGGCGCTGCGGCTGCCGCCTCCGCCGCAGCTCCGGATGCGGAGGCCGTGCTGGCGGCCCGCGCGGGCGCGGCGGACGCGCCGCGCCACGCGGAACCGCGCAGGACGGCGTCGAAGAGGGAGCGCCGCCACGCGCGCGCCGCGGTGGAAGACAACATGGGAAGTGCGTAAGGGAGACCAGGCGCGGGAAGGACGAGATGCGGTGTAGCGCGCGCGTGGACAGAGGCGGCGGAGCGCGGTGGCGGCGATGTGGGGGTCAAAAGCGGCAGGGTCGGCGTGGGGAGCAAGCAGAAAAAGCCGGGACCCGGGAGGGCTTAAAGCGGGCTTCGAACAGCGCTCTAGTTGGGTTGGGCCCAGATGTTCTGTTTTGCATCCTGGCCCAGGCCGAGGTCAGCATGGTCGTGAATTCGGCCCGATATGTAATTTTGGCTCAGGTCAAATAAGAGGTATTGTGAATGGAACTCGATCCCCGCTATGCAATTTCTGATTGGAACTCGATTCTTTTATTCAAGAGTAGTATTGTGCTGGGATAACTCATGAATACACGCAAAATCTAGATCTGATGACCAACCTATATGAGCAGATTTGCAATAAGGAAGCGTGAAATCAGAGAGTCTGGTCGGTTTTGATTGGTAGCCTGTAGAGAAATGTATTTGCTTGTTTCCGAAGCTTTATTTGCAGAGATAGTAATAAAACTGATTTTGTCCGTCCATTTCCACTTAAGAATTTCTTTGCTGTCCAGTCCCAAATGTATGGTTATCAAAAGAAGATAGAGAGGTTGGTCGTAAAAGAGAAAGCAACTTTGCTGCTTGGCCTCCATCCAATTCCTCTCATTCTAAAGGGAGAACTCATGAATACACACCAAATCGAATGCAGAGGAAGATGGACTTCTGAATAGAACTGGCTTTTTTTTCAATGAAAAGATTAACTATCTTCTTTTATGCACTAGCAAATATACAGGGAGAACTCATGAGCACACACAAAATCGAATGCATGGGAAGATGGCCAACCTACGAGACAAGAAAAAGAAGCGTGAAACCAGGGAGTCTGGTCGGTTTTGATAGGTGGCTGTAGAGAGATTCATAGTATGCATGCACTCCAGTATTTGTTTCTTTCCGAAGCCTTACTTGCATAGATAGTAAAAAAACTGATTTTTCCATCCATTCCCACATAAGAATTTCTTTGCCGTCCCAAATGTGTCAATTGGAAAGAGGAGGTCAGTAAGATAAGTTGATCCCTCATCTCTTCAACACTCACATGGATGGCACCAACCTATACCAAGATGGCGTTCAGTTCTATTTCCTGTCTTCCAACACAACACTCACGGATGTGTAAGCAATTAAGTGCGTATTTATGTAAGTTTGCAACATACAAGCAAAGGCATAGATGATGATGCACGCTAGTTGGTCCCTCGACCGCTAGTATAAAAGGGGTCCGATCCGGCCAGTTGGCAAACCAACACAACACATCACGATCACATTATACAGTGCAGTGCCTCTTCTTACTTCTTAGCCATAGTAGCTAGCTAGTCGTTCTAGTAGCAAGTAGCAACTGCTCGAGTCGGCAATGGGTCGTCTGGGGACGACGATGCCACTGGTGGTCCTGCTGCTGCTGCTGCTGGTAGGCAGCGCCGCTGCTGGGCGCTTGACGCCGCCGGCAGTGGCGAACGAGTCGTCGGCTGCGTGGATCGCCGGGGAGGACGATCACGAGCTGGAAGCCAGCGGCCTGCCCCTCAGCGTCGACTGGAGGGACAAGGGGGCGGTGACGCCGGTGAAGAACCAGGGCGAGCTGGGATCGTGCTGGGCCTTCGCGGCCGTGGCCACGGTGGAGAGCCTCCACTACATCAAGAAAGGGCGCCTCGTCTCCCTGTCCGAGCAGCAGCCCGTGGACTGCGTCAAGAGCGAGAAGCGCTCGCCTCGGAGGGGGCTCGAGTGGATCTCCAACAACCGCGGCGTCACGACGGAGCGCGACTACCCTTACACGGGCAAGGAGGGCGACTGCGACGCGCGCAAGCTGAGCCACCACGCCGCCACCATCACCGGGTTCGAGCGCATCGACAACCACACCGAGCTGGCCCTGATGGCCGCCGTGGCGCGGCAACCCGTCGCCGTTGGCGTCGCCGTGGACGCGTCCTTCTTCAAGTCCTACAAGGCCGGCGCCATCTACAGCGGACCGTGCGTGGAGGAGAAGAACCACTGCCTCACGGTGGTCGGCTACGGCCAGAAGGGCAAAAATAAGTTCTGGATCGCGAAGAAAATTCCTTCGGCACGGGATGGGGCGACAACGGCTACGTGCTGCTCAGGAGGGGTCTCAGAGGCAGCGGCCTCTGCCAGATCGCCGACTTCTCAGTCTACCCAAACCATGTAGCGAGAGTGCTATGCAAATGCAAATGCATGTCTAGAAGATCGAGTAACGCAAAGTGCTCCTACTCCTAGCTAGTATGAAGATGAGTTATAAACTATACATGATGTACATCTGGTGATGACGCCATCTCATCATCAACTTATCGAAAACAATGTCATCAACTATGAGATGTACAATCGGCAATAAACTTAATTATTTCTGGTGCACCATACCATTATTGTCTGCTAATACTTTGTGCCAATTTCACACATTATGGTTTTCATTATTATTACTATACCGAATCATTTTGAAAACATTATTGTCTGCTAATACTTTTCATGAAAAGCATACTAACTATGTGACAAAGCTCTTCCTTTGTATATAAGCGTAAATTTCAACTAGACACATTCTCTAGCTGAAAAAAAAAGAAACTACACGCATAATTCTAAGAACTTGTATGGTTCATAGCCACAGTTTGTCACATTTTTTTGTGCCAATTGTTTCGTTCACTACCACAGTTTTCGTTATGCCAAACTTTTCATTTTATGAGCCTACATGTCATACATTCATTTCCTTACCAAACTCTGACTAAAGTATGGTGAAGAATTTGCTCGCCACAAGAGGTGTGGTAAGATATAGTAATCCACCAAACATGCCCTAAATGTGCGGGGCTAGCCTCTAAATTTTATTAGGCCTCTAGTGTTTAGTAGGCTCACCACATCTTAGAGAATGGTTGACAAGATGTACTGTAAGATATGGCAATCAACCAAACATGGCCTAAATGTACTTGGACCAACCTCTCAGCGTGCCCGAAGGTGAAGATAGCTGCTGGCTCTTGTCAGATGCTTTCTGTCATGTGCAGAGAGATGTCAGCCTCTATGGGCGCCCAAGCGCTAGCGCTTGAAGAAGAGCTACCGTCATTCTCTTTCTTCTCTTTTGCCATTAAACAAATACATAATTCCTCCAAACGCTGGCAGTTGTGTCAGGCGTTGGGGAAGCTCTCTGGACTATGGGCCTCTGGAAATCAAAATGAGAGGGGCCCACATAGCACGGGGGCCTATTTTATGCTGGTCTTTTTTTAACCCTAGGAATGGACAGCCACCACCCACCACTACTTCAATCGGTCTGTCGCCTCGCCGCCGCATTACCCCCAGTCCTTCGCTCTCCTCCTGTTTCCGTTCCAAGTTCCAACCCAAGTCCGAATTTCGTGCTCCAAGTGGGAGCGGAGAGCTCGATCATGGAGCAAGATCAAGGCGCCGCCGCGAAGGACCAAGTAGCCCTCTCCATGCGCCTCCTCCGCAACCTCGGCAGCCTCGACGCGCCCACCAACCTCGCCTTCTCGCCACTCTCCTTCCACGCCGTCCTCACCCTCCTCACCGCCGGCGCCACGGGCGCCACCCGCGACCAGATCGTCGCCTTCCTCGGCCCGGCAGGCGCCGACGCGCACACGGAGCTCGCCTCCGAGGTGGCCTCCGACGTCCTCGCCGACCGCGACGGCGGGGTTCCCGAGGTCCGCTGCGCCATGGGCGTCTGGGTCGACGCATCGCTCCGCCTCAACCCCGCCTTCGCCGACACGGCTGCATCCAAGTTCAAAGCCGCCGCGAGGACGGTCGCCTTCAGGGACGACCCCGCGGCGGCGAGCGCTGAGATCAACGACTGGTTCAGGAGCCAGACCAGCGGCCTCGTCAAGGACATCCTCCCTGAGGGCTCCATCGACAATTCCTCGGCCGTCGTCCTCGCCAACTCGCTCTACTTCAATGGCCACTGGTACAGCCCCTTCTTCCCGAAGCTCACCAAGGACGGCACGTTCCACGTCTCACCGGACCACGCCGTCCGCGTGCCCTTCATGACGGGGAGCCACCAGCACACCTTCATGGACATCGGCTGCCATCCAGGCTTCAACGTCCTGCGCATGCCCTACAGCAGGGGCGACGGCGCCCAAGTTTTCGCCATGTACATCTACCTCCCCGACGAACGCGACGGCCTGCCGGGCCTTGTGCGCCAGCTGAGCTCCAACCCGGCCGCATTCCTGCACAAGGGGATCGTGCCGGAGCGGCCTGTCACGGTGGGAGAGCTCAAGATCCCCAAGTTCGAGGTGTCGCTCAAGGTGGACGCCTCGCGTCTCCTGCAGGACCTCGGGCTCGGTCTGCCCTTCCACCCCGCCGCGGACTTCTCTGCGATGCTCCTGGATTCTCCTCAAGGTATGGCCGTGTCGTCTGTACGCCACCAATGCTTCGTCAATGTCAACGAGAAAGGGACCGTGGCCGCTGCAGGAACTATAGGAGAGATACTGGGTTGCGCCATGCCAGATGATCACATCGTTGACTTTGTCGCCGATCATCCCTTCCTCTTCTTCATCATGGAGGAGAAGAGCGGCGTCATGGTTTTCGCTGGCCAAGTTATCAACCCTTTGCTCCATTGATGAGTCGAAGGTAGAAGGACAAATTAATTTTATGTATCGATCTGAATCAATAATCTTCTAGAGGAACAATATATCGTATCGTGTCGGTAAACCAACTTGCTGGGAAAGGTTATGATAAACATTTCGACAGATTATTTGTGCTTCCGACTTTCTGTTGTTGTACCCTTTTTGTGCGGATTGCTGCGTACATGCTATTGTGTCGCTCATTCCGGTGCACGACTGTCCCCTTATCCAGATTTTCCTGCCAAGTGCTGAATTAAGCGCAAATAGTTCATTAGCAATAGGATCATGAAGTTCTGAAAGGCTGGTGCCAAATTTCAGCGACATCGTCCATCAGAAATTTATTGAGCCTATAGGAATATCCAATGGTGCAGAAAAATGTTTACAGAGTCGCAGGTGTTCACTTGTTCTGTAAGTGGTGCAATGATACATGTGGTTAGCAGAGCATAGAACTCTCATTTTGGTACTGTCAGGTTTAGTTCATCATATATACTGACAATCAGGTACACTAGCAGATTGCGTCGTTGTCATCTTTGAAACTGCATGTTTGGAGAAGGAATGGCTTTCGTCTTGTTGTAATGTTCGCTTTGTGTCATTTTTTTTTTTTGGGCATCGTTTTCTGTTAATCGTCGTCAGGGAAAACCATCATTTCACAGTACACTAGGCTTGTGTCAGTTTTCACAGTCGTGTTAAGTTGAACTCCCAGTAGTTGGTACTATAGTGGGAGTTCGACTACTGGGAGTTCAACTTCTCAACCACAAAGATCCAGTTGAGCTTCCTCAAATCCTCGCGTCCCTCGTTGCTGGCCTCCTTTGCCGAAGCCGATGAGTACATCGCCGGGACCTCGCTCGCAAACGAGCAGGAAACTCGCAGCCGCCATCTTGAGCATGTACTCCTATCCCACTAACAGTTGTTTCTGTCCAACCTATACCACGGCTAAACGGGAGGCAAACGAGGCCCAGGCGGCGCGTCGAAAAATCGACGGCACAGCCGCAATGCCTCTGCGCGCGCTTCCTGCTGTGTCGCGTTCTCCCCTTCCGGCCTCCGTGAAACCCCGTCGCTTCCACGCCGCGATCCACCACCACCAGCAGCAGCAAGAGCACTTTTCCTCCTACTCCTACACCGCGCTCCTCCAGCGCAGCGCAGCTACCGCCGACCCCCGCCTCGCCGCCTCCCTCCACGCGGCACTCCTCAAGCCGGGCCTCCTCGCCTCAGACATTTTCCTATGCAACCATCTCCTCATCGCCTACTTCAAGTGCCGCCTCCACCGCCGCGGCCTCCGCCTGCTCGACGAAATGCCGCACCGCAACGCCGTCTCGTGGTCCGCCGCCGTCGCGGGGCTCACGCAGGGGGACCGGCCCCGCGAGGCGCTCGCGCTGTTCCGGCGGATGCGCCTCGCCGGGTGCGCCCCCAATGCGTTCGCACTGGTGAGCGCGCTCAACACGAGCTCGTTCGTCGGCGGCGCTGGCGTCGGCCGGGCGCGGCAGCTTTACGCTCTTGCCGTCCGGCTTGGGTTCGACTCCAACGTCTTCCTGCTGAACGCGTTCCTCGCGGCGATGGTGCGCCATGGGCAGCTCGCGGACGCGGTTCAGCTGTTCGACGGTTCTTGTGTCCGGGACATCGTCTCCTGGAACACGCTGCTTGCGGGGTTCGCACGCCATTGGTGTGTGCGCGCATGGTTGCTCTGGCGAAGGATGCTCAGGGAAGCTGTTAGAGCGGATGGGTTCTCGTTCAGTACCATGCTGTCAGGGCTGGCTGCAAACACGACCTTGGTGAGTGGCCTGCAAGTTCATGCGCAGCTCGTCAAGAGCGGCTTCAGCGATGATGTTTATGTGGGGAACTCTCTGCTGGAGATGTACATGAAGAACAAAGTCCTAGTCGACGGCACTAGAGCTTTCACCGAGATTCACTACAAAGATGTTGTGTCATGGACAGAGCTGGCTGCTGGATGCCTGCATTGTGGCGAGCCTGCTAAGGCCGTCAGAATCCTCACTGACATGATGTTGGATGGAGTCATGCCTAACAACTTCACATTTGCAACGGTTGCCAATGCTTGTGCAAATCTCACCAATCTGGACGATGGAATGAAAGTCCATGGATATATGATCAAGCTAGGAGATGCCTCAGATATTGGTGTGAATAATGCACTCATCGACATGTACGCAAAGTGCGGAGCAGTGAGATGTGCTTACAAGGTGTTCCAGTCGATGGAGCAGCGCCCGGTTATAACCTGGACCGCGATGATTATGGGTTTTGCACAGAACGGGCAAGCTCGGGAGGCTGTGCAGGTGTTCGACGATATGCTGCTGAAAGGCGTGGTTCCCAACCATGTCACATTAATAAGTGTTCTTTACGCTTGTGCCCAAGGTGGGTTTGTGGATGAAGGCTGGATATACTTCAATGCAATGAAGGACAAGTTCGGTGTCAAAGCGGGGGAGGATCACTACGCCTGCATGGTCGACCTCCTTGGAAAATCAGGTCATATTGAGGAGGCTGAACAGCTGATATCGCGGATGCCATTCAGGCCTGGAGTTCTGGTTTGGCAAGCGTTGCTTGGTGCCTGCCATCTTCATGGCAATGAGGCTGCAGGCAAGAGAGCTGCAGAACATGCACTGGCGCTCGAAAGGGAAGATCCATCGACGTACATGTTGCTGTCCAACATGCTTGCAGGCCGGCACGATTGGGACGGTGCAGGAAGGGCCAGAGAGCTAATGGGTGATACAGAAATTCTGAAGCTGCCTGGGTCGAGCTGGTTCCAGTCCACCCAACAGAAACCAAACTTGTAATATGAGGTGAATATTGGTGCGATGGAAATCAAAGTATCTGGCTTTTTTTTTTTTTTAGAGTTCAGCATCTGGCTTTATGCCTGAAAAGTAGCTTACAGAAAGAAACATACACTTTGATCATCTTGGGTGTCTCCATTTTGACTGGACATACTTCTGCAAAATCTCGTAGGTGAAGGGGAAAAGAGAGTACTATACTTAACTAACAATACAACATGGGTATGTCATTGCTGAATGCTGAAACTGTCGTTTCATAATTTGAAACATCGTTCAAGTCGAGAAACAATAAATCTTTGTATACACCAATGAAGATCATTAACTGAATTTGCTTATAACTATGAAAATTAGTGTTGGTACATCCTCAAGGCGACTCTTCATATATGTACCAATTTGCCCTTGGCAATGATAATCATGATCACGTAGGTAATTACAGACTTGGAACAATGTGCCCATGGAAGGGAATCCTTCAACTAGCCAGATATGATGCACAGTGCAGGACTGCAGGCAGCAGCCATTGTCATCTCATTGCTGCAAACTGCAGGCATCGATATTAAGAGACAGTTGAGGCCGTCAAGAGAGGTTCCAAGTACTGCTTAAACTTGTCCTTTATCATTGCACCTTCTCTTCGGCTACCTGGAACCTCCTGCCCATTCTTGAAGAGGATCAGGGTAGGGAGACCAAAGACCTTGTACTCTTCAATCAACTGAGGATTGGCGTCATGATCAATTTTGACAATCTTTAATCTCCCTTCATATTCCTGTTTCATCAAAGTTCAGATTACAAAGCCACCAAAAATAAATTAAAACAGTCCTTTATCCTCGACAAATTGTTTTCTGAACAGCATAAAAAGCTTCAGTCAAAGGAGTTCATATGTGCGTTTGTTCTTGGACAAGCTTACATTGCCACTCCTTTGAACTTCTGTAAGAAATGGTAGTAGTTTGCCTTATCTAAGAAGAAAGAGGATTTTGTGAGCATTGATTATATGGAGATCTATGGCTCCTGCACATAAATCAATGGTCTCCATAATAGCTCAAAAATACTGGTTTTGTTTCAGTTAAGTATTTTGTACACCAATTTATGAAGAGATCATAGTATTAACTGAATCTTTAGGGCTTATGGCTAAGATAGCTAGTATGAAATGGAACACAATGTTGCTCGACTCTGGCCAACTTGGTCAACGCGATGCTCCTGTTGTAGCGCCTAGTTACAACGTTTAGGATGTGGCTCTATAACATTTTGGACCATGCAGTTTTATAACAAGGGAATGCCCTTGTTACATACTGATTTGAAGCTTTGCAACAACACTGAGAATGTGGATAACTGTAGTGTTTGCGTTTTCTCACCATTCAATTCTACACTTACAACGCTGTTCCTTTGATCTTATCATGTTTTCAGCTTTCAGTCCCTATCGCTAATGCATTATCAAGCGAATAAAACAACGTTTCTGTCTAATGGCATTAACCAGAACGAATGGAAGAGAAAAACAAATGTCGACGAAGCAGGATCCTATACCGCGGAGTCCGGCCATGGCGATGCCGACGGTGGCCGCAGCGGCGGCTCTTCACCCCGCGGTCTCGACGCGGCGTGTCGGTGTCGGAAATGGCAATGCGCCCGCCGCAGCGGGTGGATACATGGCTGGCTGCCGGCGAGGGGCGGCTGCGTGGGTGGTGCGTGCTAGGGTGGCGGAGGCGGCGCCGGTGGCGACCGAGAGCGGCAGGCAGGAAGCGCCCGCTGCACCCATGGTGGAGATCCCCGTCACTTGCTACCAGGTGAATTGTTTGGCCACTTGCCTGTAGCCTGTTTGTGAATTGCAGTTTTGGAAACTGCGCTCCCGTTCGGTTTCATCGATCATTTATTGATCTGGTTTAGCTCGCTCCGTTTCCTGCAAATAGTCTCCACTCAATTGCAGATTGAATCTGAATTTGCTCATCATAATTCGATTTCACTCTGTACATAACAATTGTACCTTTGAAACGTGCTTGTAACTTTACGTTCTCCACTTATTTTGTAGTAAATTGTTGCGAATTGGCTCTGAGATTTCATTGTTTTCAGTTCAGATGTGATTAGCCATCAGTCTTCTTTTTTTTTTTCGCCCCATCTGGTTTTTCACATTTATTCAAACGACGGTGCAGATTCTAGGTGTTACTGAGAAAGCTGAGAAAGATGAGATTGTCAAAGCAGCAATGGAACTTAAAAATGCAGGAATTGAAGATGGATATACAGCTGAGGTGTCCACTTGCAGACAGGTTGCTGATTGTTTTCTGGAACAATGTGGCTTCGTTTAGATTAGTTTAACACATAATAATCCTGGTGTTCATAGTTGCTTTGTTGATTTTTTGTCAGGCCCTGCTGGTAGATGTGAGGGATAAGCTTCTCTTCGAACAAGAGTATGCAGGAAGCATAAAGGAAAAGGTTCCACCCAGATCCTCTCTTCATATACCTTGGAGCTGGTTGCCTGCTGCGCTCTGTGTTTTGCAGGAGGTAACACAAATTCTTCTTGTCAAAATATTAGTCCGAACCAATAGATGAACACTATCAAAGTTTACTTGGGTTTTACTAGTATTTGTTTAAGGTTTCACTATTATTGGCTATGTTCCATATGTTGTTAGTTGAAGTTGAAGGGTCATGTTCCATTATTCTGTATTTAAATTCACTGTCACAGTAGTAAATAAAGGAGAATTATCTGTTGTTCTTATAGATCTGGTTGGGATACATTTTACAATTCAATGAAGTGAAGGTCTCTAGAGATTTTAGATTTGCACAGCTAAATGTTGGAAGAAAACTTAGTAGGGAGTGACTGGTGAGCCGAATCCTATAAATACCTGTCCCTAAAAGATGTTTGCTAAAAGATGTATTCTGTCTATCTGGATATGAATACTGAAAAGTCAGGTGACATCTTTAGTATAATGGTGAGAAGCATGTAATACTTCTGTCTTTCCTCAGATTAGGTGGTATAAAATAAAATACCACTATACCTATTTTCTACATCAAGCATGCACTGTGGGATTTAGAGGGCTCAAGCACGAAAGATGTCAGCCCAAGTATCGAACTTACTTATGCCTTGTTTTTACTATCATCCACTTATTTATTTGTTTGCTATCATTTAAGATGTGACAGTGTTGTTGCAGGTAGGAGAAGAGAAGCTGGTTTTGGAAATTGGTCAGGCTGCACTACGGCGCCCTGATTCTAAACCGTATGTTCATGATGTGCTTCTTGCAATGGCCTTAGCTGAAGTAAGAATCATACAAGAATCTTAATAAAAAAGCTGCATCATGTAATTTTTTTTGGCACATATCCGATGATATGCATTTTTTTTTGCAGTGCTCTATTGCAAAAGCTAGCTTTGAGAAAAATAAAGTATCTCTTGGCTTTGAGGCTCTAGCACGCGCTCAGTATCTTTTGAGGAGAAAACCATCTTTGGAGACGATGCCTCTTCTTGAACAGGTCAAATGTTGTTGCTTCTACTTTATGAGTTCTTCTAGCTCAATCAGGTTATAACTTATTTTGTTGGGTGATCCAGATTGAAGAATCACTTGAAGAGCTTGCACCTGCTTGCACTCTAGAGCTTCTAAGCTTGCCGCAAACACCTGAAAATTCTGAGCGCAGGCGAGGTGCTATTGCAGCTTTGTGTGAATTGCTTAGACAGGGCCTTGATGTCGAATCTTCTTGTAGGGTTCATGACTGGCCTTCTTTCTTGGGCCAAGCGTTGAACAAATTATTAGCCACAGAAATCGTTGAGCTACTTTCTTGGGACACTTTGGCTACAACTCGTAAAAACAAAAAATCACTGGAATCCCAGAGTCAGCGGGTGGTAGTCGACTTCAACTGCTTCTATTTGGCAATGCTTGCTCACCTTGCATTTGGATTTTCAACCCGCCAGACTGAGTTGGTACTCTCTTTTTTCTCCTTCTGTTCATAGACTATAGGAATTGCTGTTAGCTATTTCAGCATTATTTAACTAATATTGGCTATGTGCAGATCAGGAAAGCTAAAAGCATCTGCGAGTGTTTAGTTGCAGCTGAGAGCACGGAACTGAAATTTGAAGAATCTTTCTGTTCGTATCTTCTTGGAGAGGTAATAAGGTTATCTCAACTTCTATAATATTACTGGCTTACATTACTAGGACTAACGTTTAGAACTCAGGAAACTGGCACCACAGTTTTTGAAAAACTTCAGCAGCTTCAAAGTAATGGAAGTCCAAATTCAAAAGATTACGGGTTGGCTAAAAAGAAAGACAGCAGTGACAAGGTTACTGTCAACCAATCACTGGTATGTTACTTCTTTGATGCTATGCTTAAGAGAAAATAAGCTCTTAGAATTATTTGACTGTATATCTCTGTGGTTATAGTGCTTCTATTTAGATTGAATCTTCTCATATCAGACAATTTGTCTTTACCAGGAACTGTGGTTGAAGGATGTAGTACTTTCTCGTTTTGCAGATACAAAAGATTGTCCACCATCATTGGTTTGTATAATACTATTTTTGGTAATAACAATTGCCTCTACATTGTCTAGAAAGTAATTCAGTTCTACTTGTCTGATGTCAGGTCAACTTTTTTGGGGCTCCTAAACGCAATCTCACAACATCCAAGCAGAACTTGGGGTCCCCAAGATTGGTTCGTTTGAGCTCTCAGCCGTCATCTAGTGTCTCACCATGCAACAGGACTTCGGGGGAGCAAACTCCAAGACTGAGTCCTAACAGCCATTTGGGGGAAGCTGTAAAGCAACTTGCACCGACCAACTTGGGGCTATCAATAGATAGGCCAGTAAATGGTTCAGGCACCACATCTGTTCCCCTGAAACGCAATACTGGGTCCCATCCTTTAAGATCATTGGAGTTATGCGGAATAACTGGAGATATTATAGGAAAGCTTGCATATAGTGCACTCCTGGGGTTTGTTGTATTTGGCACATTAAAACTGTTGAGATTTCAGCTTGGGCACACGGGATCTCCCAACTCAAGTAGAGTGTCAGCGTCCATGTTGTCCTTGAATGAAGCATCTGCACCAGAAGGTTCTTTTATCACCAGCAGTATCAGGAAGCGTTTTGAGAAGTTGTCAAAAATGCTTTTGCTAAACGATAGGCTTTATTCGAGAAGTGAAGAAAATGATAAATATCCAGTGCCTAGTGATGTCACCACTGCTGTCTGCAGGCGAAAGATGGATATTCATGAAGCAGAAGCACTCGTGAAACAATGGCAGGACATAAAGTCTGAAGCTCTTGGCCCTGACTATCAAATCGACATGCTTCCTGAGATTCTTGATGGTTCTATGCTCTCAAAGGTGTTATCTTTACCTTTTTGTATTTGCATATGCTGTTGATTTTACCTTTATTTATGTTGTGCATAATCAAAGGCCGTCTTGTTGAGCAGTGGCAAGATTTAGCATTATTGGCAAAGGACATGTCATGCTATTGGAGATTCGTTCTGTTGAATCTCTCTATAGCTCGAGCTGAGATAATCTCAGATGAAGTTGGTGCTGGTGAAGCTGCAGAAATCCATGCCATGCTTGAGGAAGCAGCTGAGCTTGTTGATGACTCCCAGCCCAAGAAACCCAGTTATTACAGGTATATCAGTGCATAGCAAGGCTATTGATTGTTCTTTTGCATTCTATCTCAAGACAAACATGGTAATGATATTTATTGATTGCAATTGCAGTACATACGAAGTGAAGTACATATTGAGGAGGCAGAATGATGGATCATGGAAGTTCTGTGAGGCTGTTGTCCGGGACCTGACGTGATTTGAAAAGTGAACTTAAACGTCGGCTAATAGGTGGCAGAACTGATCTTATTAAGTTCCAAGTCGAGCTTAACATGTTAGAATTCCGTAGTGACACTTCAGTTGCCCTGTTTTCAATCGGAATACCAGCTTAGCTAACCGCATCAGGACGCTTGAGACCTCAAGCTGCTCATGGTGACCTCCAGAGATTTGGCATCAGGATTCGACAGAATAGCTGCTGATTATGCTAGTAGTACAGATTCTAACAACAGATGATACCACATTCATTTCTCCCTTTCCCTCTATGGTGTGAATTCATGTGATCTAGTTCAAGTTTTACCCACGTGTAAATGAATCGGCGGCGGCCGTTGTTCAAAGAGCAATGCAACTTGCTGTTAATGTTAGTAACATGTTATTTTGTGTAACTGCAAGTTCCAAGCTTTGCTCCTATTCTTTTGAGTTGTTGACTTGCTTGCCATCCTTGTTATCGCCTTATTACAGTCTATAAACTCATTTTAATTTTATTATTACTCATCTCTGTTATTTGATCTGTAGTGTTTTTAGCCTCATTGAGCAGCCGTCAACTCGAGCTACGATGTGTGGGTCAATGATTGAACCAGCGCCTGCTGTGGTGTGACTTGCCGAAGCCCCAAGGTCGCACGTCAGGCACTCCCCGTCCGCCGAGGAGACAGCTTGCGCTCCGTTCATGACCCGAGATCTCACCAAATCACACACGACACCACTCGTCGCTGCCGTTTGCAGCCTCGCGTCGCAGTCATCGCCATCCGCAAACCTGCATCGCGCCGCAAATTCGATGCTCGTGGCTTCCGCCTTCGCCCGCCATCCTCTATGACCGCCGGCGCATGGGCGGCCGCAGCCAGCTCCGCTCAGCTGTCCGCCACGGTGCGCGCGGCGATGCGCACGCTCGCCGGTCTCTTCCCTCGCGCTCACCGCCCGCACTCCATCACCACCACGACGGTGGCAGCCGCCGCCGCCTCTTCGCCGGCGCACACCCTCCACGACTACGACCGCCTCCTGGCCGCCCTCGCCCGGGACGGCGACGGCGACGGGGCGATGCGCGTGCTCCGCCGCATGCGCCTCTCCTCTCCCGCCTGCGCGCCCACCGCCATCTCCTACACCTCCGCTATGTCCGCGCTCACCAAAGCCGGCCGCCCCGCCGACGCCGCGTCCCTGTTCGACGACATGCTCGCCCACGGCGTCGACCCCGACAGGGCCGCCTTCTCCCTCCTCCTCCACATCTACTCCTCCCACCTCCACCTCCCCGCAGCCGCGCACTCCGTCCTCCTCTGGATGACACGCCTTGGCTTCCGGCCGACCCCAATCGACTACACCGATCTCGTCTTCTCCTTTTGCCGCGCTGGCCGCGTCGCTGACGCCCTCCAGCTGCTCGACGAAATGCGCGCCCTCAACTACCCGCTCACACCACATACCTTCGCGCCTGTCCTCCAGGCGTTCTGCGAAAATGCCGACGTGCAACGGGCGGATGCACTCATCAGCTCTATGCGCTCCTCCGGTTGCCACCCAGATGTCGTCATTTACAACATCTACATCCATGGGCTGTGTAAGTTAGGACATTTTGAAGCTGTCGAGAGGGTTATTGATGAGAGTATCCGGAATGGTTGGGTGCCAGATGCAGTCACATACAGCACCTACATTGCTGGGCTTTGCCGGTTTGGATACCTGGAGGAGGCATTCTGGCAGCTGGAAATCATGCTAGCAAAGGGGCTACAGCTTACAGTAGTTGGTCTCAATATACTTTTGGACCACGTCGCTCAGGATCTTGATATGTGGGCAGGCAAGGAGGTGCTGGAGCGGTGCCAAGAGCTTGGCTTTGTTGTCGATGTCGTGACATACAATACAGTCATGGATCATTTCAGTAAGAAAGGGAAGTGGCTGCGTGTCCTAAAGCTATTCACGGATCTGCTCAAGAAGCCCATAACACCCAATGTGCAGACATACAACATTTTGATTTCATGCCTGTGCCGAGCTGGCAAGTTTCAGTTTGCCAAGTTCGTGTTTGGCTGCAAGGGGTTTGTAGCAGACACTGTGACCTGTAACATTCTGATCCATGAGTTCTATCAGGCCGGAAAGGAGGGTGAGCTTGGTTTTCTGTTCCTTGATATCAACACGGGGAAGGTTGTCCCAGATACAATCACATACAATACACTGGTTGATGGTCTATTTAGGTCCGGGAGGAGGACGGAGGCTGCCAATTTTGTCAAGCATATCGATGATGGTTACCCTTCGGAGCCTGTTGCCCGTTTGACGTATTGGTTGGTTAGGAGTGGAAACACACGTGAGGCGTTAAGGCTGTTTGATGATATCCAAATAAAAGGAATGGTTTTAGATAGTAGGATTTTTGCTAATGTTATCAAAGCATTCTGCAGAAAGGGTCCAGCAGAATGCTCGGAGATGTCGCAATTGTGCTCTGTATTGGATAGGATGCTTGGAATAGGCTGATCATTCTGTTGCATAGATTTATAACTTGGAGTTTCTCGCCTTCTTGGAGTTGTGCTGATTGTTTTCCATTACTTGCATGGTAGAGTTATACTTTTTTACCTGTATGTTTGTAACAGTAGCTATATTGCCCCTAGGCTTTTGGTTCCTTTATGTAGTTCTTTGTCAGACACATACTTGCAAAATACAATCTGTCATGCTTAAATATAATGTTTCATCCTTCATTTTTGAATTCTTCTGCGCATTACCTCTGTATTGAGTCGGTTTATCCAAACCCAAAAGGATGACTTATAGTGTACTTTATTATGGATGATAAACTATTAGTGCACTTGCCATCCTACCTAGGGTAAAAAGAATTGTTGCAGCAAAATATGAAGCAGCCTGGAGTCTTGTTAGCTATTTCTTTTGTGATGATGTTCTGTTTTTTGTGTTCATGATCTGTTGAAGCGTTCAGAACCCCTTGCTTTCTCCTAGGATTTTCCGGTTGAGGCAGGTAAAGCATTGCTTGTGTCCTGATGTTATTTTAGTATCCCATGTCCATGCTAGCCTTGTAACATACTTTGAACTGCTTGTTTAATTCTCTCATGAACTGTGCTCCTAAACTGTATGTTTGTTCATGGTTATTATGTCAGCGATTTAATTTGCAGTTTCTGATGGAACTCATCGCCCTAAAATGAAAATCAGGTGACTGAAGAATACACTGTCACATCCATTACTTTTTATGGGTTTCATAAATCACAACTGCACTACAAATTTGGGGTGGCATTCCTTTGTTTTAGTTGCATAATATACTTTGTGTGTTAAGATTGGACTGCTTCTTTGCTTCTAGGCTGATCCTGTGCTGTTAACCTGTTGCGTTGTAAAGTGTAAATTGTTAAAATGTTATGCAGAACTATAGTTGGCCAGGCTCATAGCTACCAGCATAAACTTTCCAGGGAGTTGCAAAGTTGTAATAAGGCACTTGAAGTCTTGTTTTGAATGGAAGAATGTCACAGGAATTAGCTCAATTCTCGCAAGATTCCGGAAAAACTCGGAGTATGATTCTTTTTTCTGTTTATCTCTGTTGGATATGTACTCCACATTAGACCTGATCCAGTGATCAGTAGTGACAAGAGCCACCTCTTGATCACTGAAACCCACTGGATCTGTTTCTCGAACTCAGAGAAGTTGTGTAAAACTAAGCACAAATATTTGTTCTTTTCATATACCTTGCAAAAGATTAGTGTGTATGACTGGGTCTGACTTGTGGGCCATTCCCTAATCCCTGATCATTAGAACCATCATCATGTCCTCAGCGTACCGTCAGCTTGCCGAGTACTATGAAAATCCACGTGTGTGTAGCCCTTTCCAGCCAATCCGTTGCTCCGCTGCTGAATGGGACCCATTTTCAGTGTCACAGCGGGCCGCGCGTGCGACCGACCCTCCACGTCACACAACTGCTCGGCCGGCCTTCATTGTCCCACCTGTCAGAGTGTTCGTCGCTCAAACGGATATCCACTGAATCATCCCCCGACCCGGCCCGAAGCTGCCTCGCCGTCGCCTCCGCTTGGGCTCGCCGCACACTCGTCTTCCCCGTCCTGATCTCCCAGATCCAAAACAAACCAGCTCCTCACTAAACCCACGCCGCGCGCGCATGAAACCCTAGTGGCCTATCCAGATCTCGATCTCCTCGCCATGGCGACCACCGCGCTGGAGTTCCTCCCGGCGCCGCTCCGGTCGCTCCGCCTCAAGACGAAGCAGCAGGAGCTCCTGCTCCGCGTCTCGACGCTGGCGCTCATCTATGTGCTCGCCTTCATCGTCCGCCTCTTCTCCGTCCTCCGCTACGAGTCCATGATCCATGAGTTTGACCCCTACTTCAACTACCGCACCACTCTCTTCCTCACCGAGCATGGCTACTCCGAGTTCTGGAACTGGTTCGACTTCGAGAGCTGGTACCCGCTCGGCCGCGTCGTCGGCGGCACCCTCTTCCCGGGCCTCATGGTCACCGCCGCGCTGCTCTACCGCTTCCTCCGCGCGCTCTCCTTCGCCGTCCACATCCGTGAGGTCTGCGTCCTCACCGCACCCTTCTTCGCCGCCAACACCACGCTCGTCGCTTACGCCTTCGGCCGCGAGATCTGGGACTCCGGGGCGGGGATTGTCGCCGCCGCGCTTATCGCCATCTGCCCGGGTTACATCTCTCGCTCCGTCGCCGGTTCGTACGACAATGAGGGCGTCGCTATCTTCGCGCTGCTGCTCACCTTCTACCTCTTCGTGCGCGCCGTCAACACGGGCTCTCTCGCCTGGGCGCTAGCCTCGGCCTTCGGCTACTTCTACATGGTGTCAGCCTGGGGAGGCTACGTATTCATCATCAATCTCGTCCCGCTATACGTGCTTGTGCTGCTTGTCACTGGGAGGTACTCCATGAGGCTCTACGTGGCATACAATTGCATGTATGTGCTTGGGATGTTGCTCGCGATGCAGATCCGGTTTGTCGGGTTCCAGCATGTACAGTCCGGGGAGCATATGGCCGCCATGGGAGTCTTCTTCCTGTTGCAGGTAGTTTCTCATTCAGACACTGTTGCAGTCCGCGCTGACAATTTGTGAATCTAGAGAATCTGAAACCAAATGCTAGCAGATCTTGTTAGATAGGTAAACCAATGCAATAACTAGATGGCTCATGTGTGACTACAATGGATTCAAACGAAATGCCATTTTAATTGCCTGGACTATTTACATCATTGAGCTGACTGCTGTAGATGTCAAGGTTCTCTGATTTGGGTAAAACGCTTTTAGATTACTGAAGTTGAAGTGTCTGTCTACTCTAATCAGATACTACTGTTTTGGGCATTTTTCGATAGCATGTTGCAACTTAACCTGTATATTTCATAACATAACTGCTGACTATATATCTCGTTAGTAAAGGTAAAATGGGCAACACACTTGATTGTTTAATATGCCAACTTTCTCACTAGCGGTGTGGTGTTTATTGCTTATGTTTAACCAGCATTAGCTGGACCCTTGTTACTAGGAATTCTGCCTAATCATGTGTTGAAAATCATCCTGTACTTTCTCGTAATAAATATAGCATTGATACATGAGCTATAATAATTCCTTTCCTTTTCCAGGTTTTCTTCTTCTTGGATTGGGTGAAATATATGCTAAATGATGCCAGACTATTCAAGTCATTCCTGCGAATTACACTTACATGTGCTATTTCTGTTGGCACCCTGGCTCTTGTAATTGGTACTGCATCAGGCTACATTTCCCCTTGGACAGGACGGTTCTACTCCCTGCTTGATCCGACCTATGCAAAGGACCATATACCCATCATAGCATCTGTTTCTGAGCATCAGCCAACAGCATGGTCTTCTTTCATGTTTGATTTCCAGATCCTTCTTTTCCTGTTCCCGGCGGGCCTATATTTCTGTTTCAAGCGCCTGTCAGATGCCACAATATTTATAGTTATGTATGGCCTTACCAGTATGTACTTTGCTGGTGTGATGGTGCGGTTAATTCTTGTTGCAGCGCCAGCTGTTTGCCTTATTAGCGCCATTGCTGCATCTGCTACAATAAAAAATCTGACCACTCTTATCCGGACAAAAAGTAAGAACCCACAGGCTGCTTCTGGAAAGACTACTGGCTCAAAGGCAGCTGCAAAGGTATTTTCCTTTAATTTTCTCCTATCCACCTTCTTATTCATTTTTCACAGTATAAGAGTGGTAAATAATTTAAATAAAAAATGAAATAGCACTCATCCTTAGCGTCTAAATGAATTTCTATAATTGAAACTTCATTCCCTTTCAACAATACCTCCTTTATGAAAGAAATGTGATCATTTAAAGCTTCGTCCGCTATAATTCAAAATTTGGCATGTGAGTGAAACAGATTATCTAAAAGAGTCAGTTGTTTCTCCTTTTCTTTTGGTTAAACAGTACCCTCCTGAGAAAGTGCGAGTGCTTCTCTGTTGTTTTAAGACGGGTTTGTACTTAGGAGGGGGGGGGGGGGGGGGGGGGGGGGGGTGTACTTAAACTATTTTTCCTACAATTCATTCCAGTTCTCAATGTGAATTGTAGAAGAATTCATGAATTTTCTGTTGCCTCTTGTAATTCAGTTTTTATCGGACTCTGTAAATGACCCATACTTTTGTGTAATCAGGGAGCAGTTGATCAATCCTTGCCATTCCAACATAATGCAGCTATTGCTTTACTTCTGGGTGCCTTTTACTTGCTCAGTAGGTATGCCATACACTGCACTTGGGTGACATCTGAGGCTTACTCTTCTCCTTCTATTGTTCTGGCCGCAAGGGGTCATAATGGTGGAAGAGTCATATTTGATGATTACCGTGAGGCATACTACTGGCTTCGCCAGAATACTCCTCCTGACGCTAAGATTATGTCTTGGTGGGATTATGGATACCAAATTACAGCCATGGGTAACAGAACTGTTATTGTTGATAATAACACATGGAATAATACACACATAGCTACTGTCGGACGTGCAATGTCATCGTATGAAGACGAAGCATATGAGATCATGCAATCACTGGATGTGAATTATGTGCTTGTTGTATTTGGAGGTGTTACTGGTTATTCTTCAGATGACATTAATAAGTAAGTTCCTCTACTTAGCTATGAGGCAGCTGTTTTATATGCTTTTTGACTCATCCTGGATTAACCTAGCATCTTTTCCAGTTATCTTACTTAGCCTTTCTTTTCCAGATTCCTATGGATGGTGCGTATTGGTGGAGGAGTTTTCCCAGTAATCAAAGAGCCAGATTACCTTGTTAATGGAGAGTATCGTGTTGACAAGGGTGCTGCACCAAAAATGTTGAACTGCCTAATGTAAGTTTTTGATACTTTACAAGCCACAGATTTTTTTTTCTGGGTACACCGTACATGTTTTCATTATTATTTACCTTGTGAAGTCTCTCTCTCTCTCCCTCTCCCTCTCCCTCTCCCTCTCCCTCTCCCTCTCTGAAATTGCCATGTGAAACGTTCCTACTAGACAATTGATTTTTATTGTTTGAAACAGTTTGGCAGGTTCACTCTATTGCAAATATTTCTTGATCTTGTTCCTGCCGATCAAACATCAAATTGATCTGATGTTTTTTTGTGAATCCATGCTTGTGTCACCCATTGCTGACTTTTTATGCTTTATCTACTCCATTTGGCAGGTACAAGCTTTGTTACTACCGGTTTGGAGAACTCACAACAGAATATGGAAAACCTCCAGGGTATGGCGTTACCACCTTCTTTATTTTCTTGTATAGAATTCATCATCCTTCAGGCATATGATTTTGTCTTGTATATGTAAGCATGGAAACATATTGGATTTGCATGATCATGTTTTAGGCAACATTCTGATGTTAATTGGCTGTTGATACATAATATCTACTAATGAATATATGGTGTACTTCTGTTCTGTTCATTTCTCAATGCAGATATGATCGTGTGCGAGGAGTGGAGATTGGCAACAAAGACATAAAACTTGAGTACCTGGAAGAGGCGTTTACAACTTCAAACTGGATAGTACGGATATATAAGGTCAAACCCCCAAAGAACAGATCCTGAGGTGCAGAAGAAGCATCTGGAGCTGTTACCTTGAACAAGTACATTACTGTCAACTAGTCGTATGCCCGTGCGTTGCTACGGATTTTAAATTTAAACAAATAACTTTATTTAGTAGAACAAAAATATAGTTTTCCAATTCCATTTATTTGTTTAAGAAAATCCCTTAGTGTGTCTCTTTTGTTGCTAATGTTTTATACTGCACAAAATAATATATCACATTTATTTATGTATTACATCATACGTGGGATTATTTTCAACTCACAATGTTGGTGGTAGAATGACTTATGGACAATGTCTAATATCAAGACAGATTTGAAATTTCTTAATTCTTATGTAATCCAAAACTTGTGGCACTTCTGGAAAGATAATTTTATTTTATAAAACTTGGGAACCTTCCATATTGATTGAAACCAATATTTTAGCATTTGAGTTCACCTTACAAATGCTAGAAGGTAAATCTTATCTCATGGTTGGAGTAGCTCGTATCCTGGGTGCGGAACAATTTTAATAGTAGAGCGACTGGTATAGGTGATATTTTGTGTTGATGCGAAGATAGTTTATAAAATATTATAATTTTGAAATGAACATTTATGTTTTTGCTTGTAAGGCATTGGAAAATAAAAAATGACCTCCATAAAGTAAATTGAGCCGCAAGTTATCGTATTTTCTAATTATTATGTGTGATTAATCTATTAATTTGTAAATAGTTGATTTATAATCTCATATTCATAAGATACTTTTTATAGTTATTTATGGTCAATAACATTTTGTTGACTTCGTTTTTAAAAGGCATTAAGATATTATTGAATTGGAAGTCTATATAGGAATGCTATATTTATGATTTTGGAAAAAAAGTGTAATATAAGGGCATTGCTTGTAGTAAAATACAGTTTGTATTAAACTTAGTAAAATATTATTCAAATATGGCCGGATGTACTGTTTAAAAATAAAAGAATTTGAAATCCGGAAACTTCAGGGTAAATTTTATAAAGTTTCTGAGCATAATTTTAATTTATAGAATAATGTGGACCTAGGTAATAGGAGTTTGGACTGTGTGTACAAATATGTGAAAATTCGAGGCCTTTTTTCAGTAAAATAGGACTTTACTATTAATTCTAGGTCTTCTGGGGTGTTTTATGTAAAATTTCCAGGATTTAATCTTTTTCTCGAATTTTTTTGATTTTTTCGCGACATTGGGCCGTCCTTTTGGGCCGCGGGCGGCCCATTCCGGCCCACTCGTGGTCCGGCCGGCATATAAGCCCCTCTCTTCATTCTCTCGCTCTCTCCCTCTCCTCATTCTCACACACGCCGTCGCCCTCTCTTCTCCGCCGTCTCCCTCTTTCCTCTCGTCTTCGTCAACGGCGGCCCGTGCGAAGGGCCACGGCAGGCTCGCAGCGCCGCCTGCGGGGCCCCTCGCCGGCGCGCGCGCTCACATGGAGCTGAGCGCGCCGCCGTCGAGCGGCTTTGCCGGCGGCGACTTCGCGCGCGGTGGCGACTTCGTCGGCTGGCGGTGGCGTCCTTTTCTCCGCCGGATCCGGCGGCCACGCCTTCTCGTTGGCCGGCGGGTCATCGTCGTCGACGAGGTAGGGTTAGGGTTAGGGTTTTGCCTTTTTTTTTTATTGTTCTCTCCCCTGTCTCTTCGGTCGAGACCTCTCCCTCCCCTCTGTCTCTCTGTTCGATTCCAGCGCGGTGGGGATGCGACGCAAGGGCGAGCGAGGAAGGAGGCGAAGGGGTACTGACGAGGGCGCGCGGGCAGATCCAGCTGCCCCGCCCCCAGATCTGGCTTGCGGCGGCGCGGGTAGGGGTGGCGGGGACGGCCGCCTCCTCTTCAAGTCGGCGGCGGCGGGTCTGGCTGGGCGGCGGCAGGTGCGGTCGCGGTGAGTGAGGCGGAGCGGCGGCCCCGTGCGTTGGCGCGTCGATTTGGGCTGGGCCGAGTACTGTAGCAAATGGGCCCACCTGTCGGCGCCGAGTACTGTAGCTGGGCACGGCGACGGACGACGACCGACCACCACCAACTGCTTCTTTTATATATGGTAAAGAGATGAGATAAAGAATTTGGGAAACTACAGGGAGTTTTCAACAAACAAGTACCGAACATGTTCATGTCAAAACAGACAAAGCTCTCTCCTCTTCTTAATACGAAACGTGCCTAGCACGCTCTTGAAAGAAAAAAACAGTCAAAACTTCCAACTTGTGCCAGCTCTTTGAAGCTTGCTGAAAACCTGAAAATTGGACAGGTTGGCGGCAGGACAGTTGAAGGCCTTGGACGGACTGCACGAGCTATGCCGATGGATCGAAGCCCGTAACCTGAAGCGCGCAGCGGTGACCAATGCTCCAAGGGCGAACGCCGAGCTCGTGCTGTGACTGCTGTCCCTGCTCGGTCTCACTGAGTTCTTCCCGGTGCTCGTCATCGGAAGCGAGTGCGATCGCGCCAAGCCGTTCCCTGACCCTTACCTCAAGGCCCTTCAGCTCATCGACGCGTCGCCTGAACACACCTTCGTATTTGAAGTACGGGCATCCTATTTCAAAGTACTATCTGTTTGAAGCTTTCTTATCGTCAAAATTGTCAGCTACTAATTAATTGGCACGAATGATGTAATCTTTTGTGAAGGACTCTGCATCGGGGATCCGAGTTGGTGTGGCTGCTGGTATGCCTGTGGTTGGCCTAACCACTGGAAATCCAGAGAAGGTGGTGTACGATGCAGGAGCGAGCTTGCTGATTAAGAATTTTCAGGACCCAAAGCTGCTGTCCATGCTAGAAGAACTCGAAGCTGCAGCCGCGAGAGTGTAGGGCTGATCCCACCGATGCTGCGATTTCAGCAATTACTGTAATAAGATGTTTCTTTCTCTCTTTCAGGAAATTGTTTTATGCCCTTGAGGCAAAACTATGTGTTCCGAAAACAAATGCCGCATTTGGAAGTGGAATTAAACTAATTGATACCCCGCGCTTTGCCGCGGGACTGAACCTCTCTTTTTACTAAAAGGTCATCGCCAATTCATGGCCTTACAATTTCCTTCTACAAAAAAATGGTCTGAACCTCTCTTTTTACAATTATATATACAGAGCATAAGAAAAAACATAAATAATTGCAATAGAGATGCAATTGTTTAGTTATATAACTTTCCATCACGTCTACTCAAATAGAATGGTAATATTCCTGCCTAATCGGAAAAGAATATCATAGCGACCAAAAAAGTCATGCTTGACATATTTCATCAACATATAGCAAAAAATCCTGTACATACTCTACAGATCAGCAAAGGAAAAAACTACACATTCTGCAGATCAGGAAAGAAAAAACTACAATGGTATAACTCTGAACACATGAAGAAGTTTTTGCATGTGCAAAATAAGTTCAGTACTATAGTGCATTGTTGCATCCAGTCCATACAGAAAGAGTAGTTCAAGCTATTAGATAAACTATTAGATGAAAAACGACTTCAGTCCATACAGAAAGAGTAGTTCAAGCTTTTATTATCGGCATATGTATTTCCACACCTTCTAAGGCGACTACTTTGCAATATAGATGGGAAATGAGAAAGTCGGAAACAGAATATCAGATAATGGATCATAACATTTATAGTCCTGGGAAAGGAAACACGCAGATAAACAGAGAAGCGATGCTGTGATTCTCAACACTCCAGGCTCAAAATATTTACCCATCATCAAAGCCTTTTTCCCCATACCCTCTAACCTGCTAACGTTTGCCTCCAGACAGCTCATTGTTCAATCTGCAATATCAGAAAGAACATCAGTCATGTTTCATTCGTCAACAAATTTGGGTCATTATATGAGACAAAGAGTATGGATATTTGTTGACATCTGAAATGTGGCCAAGAGACAACAGTTTTGTCATTTTATTTTAGTAGATTCCTATATTGGCCGGCCATATAATAATATCTGTAAATATGTATGCATCTGTGTCCCTCTGTTAAGAGACTCTAAGGTTCAGCCATGCTAAATACCCATTTTATGTTTGAAGCGAACTGTCAAATTGTACTTGTTTTCAATCTAATGCATTCATGGCCACTTCGTAGGCAACAGAATATTAAAGATTAACAGCAAACTTAACAACAACAATGACATTTTTACATAAGTAATGGGTAAAAAAGGCAAGGTGAAAAAAATCTTATCCTAATCTATGATGAAAAAAATCACTCACCTGCGAATAAAAATGTGTATATAAGATCAGCTAAAATAAATAATGTAATAATGTGCATAGAGTTGCCTTGCATCGATTTCACCATTGCACTGGAAAAACAGAGGCAGCACATAAATTTTCTCCTACCCTTTGTATTCGTATTAACTAAAACATGGGAGAAAAACATGGAAGAAAATAACCTACTATCATGATGCAGAGGATTAGATAACTTCTATAGCAGCTGATGCTACAGATCCGTGCATAAAAAGGGAATATACATATCATTATTGATTATTTGCATCAATGAACATTGCTTCCAAATTGTTGCTTCTGATATTGCGTGCAATACCTTGTCTCGCTGTATCTTATAAGAAAAGTCATCAAGGACACAGTAGCAAGGTCCTGATTTCATTGTATTAGATTCTTGAGTGACTTCATGGAGCAGTTCATAGTAATAACACAGAAGGCGTGCATCGGCTGAACCATGAGAAGATAGAATTACTATAATAAGAAAATTCAGAATTGCTGAATAACATAACATTCAGCTGAGCCCAAAACAATAAAAATCATTGAAGAAAATAGCAGCATATAGGTGCATATTTTGTACAAAATCCAGGTAATAACTAACGGGAAAGCTCTGAATAACAGGTATGTAGTAGCATCAATGAAAAATATATGGGGTGAAACATTTTTTTTTCCATTCTTGTAAGCCAGTCACGCAGCATATGGATATGATTTTAAAAATAGGGAGAAAAAAGGTTCAGCAAGAGATATCATGGATGTTGTACCACACTTAAAACTCGAATTGGCAACAATAACAATATTTCTGGGCAACAGCAACAGAAGGTGAATTCGTCTATACAATAGTGACAGAAATGGATGGTTACACCTGTGCTTACAACATTTGCTTGCCTACTGACCTTCTCAATTGAGCTCTCAGCTTATTAAGCCATTGCTGTGCAAGGAAAGGGAAGGACGTGAGCAAGTACTAACTGTCACGGCAGATGCAATAGCAATGATATCAGTGGATTACTGGATTAAAGAACCTTACTCTTTAGTCTTTAGTAACGGTGGACGTAGCAGCAAGCACCTGGACGGAGCGGAGAAACTTACTGCTCACCTTCTTGTACTCGGGGGAGACGGGGAATACTGTCGGCCGAACCCTGCCTAAATCCTATGGCGGAGCTGGAGGAAGGGAGCAGCAGGTGGCTGGAGCCGGCTATGGATGACACGGCGGCGCGGGCCGACGCGGAGGCTGAGGTGGCGGTTGTGAGGTGCGGCGAGCGGTCCGGGCGAGAGTCGGCGGCTGCTGTGAGGTGCGGGCGCGGGTGCAGCAGCGGCCGACGGGACCGTAGCTAGCTGGAGCGAGATTCAGGAGCACGGGACAGCCGTGGGATGAGGGGAGCGGCAGCGGCGAGGAGCAGCCTGGGTGGTGGGAAGCGCGGAGAGAAGAGTTCCAGGGAGGCCGTAGGAGCCTAGGAGGGGCGCCGCGGATTGGAGGCGGTGGCCGGCGGGGGCGAGATGGCTCGTCGGGGTCGGGAGGGGTGGCGGCGCGGGGTGAACCTGCACGATCTCTCTCGAGGAGCTGCAATCGGACGGCCCTCACTGTAGCAAGTGGGGCCCACATGTCGGCGCCGAGTACTGTAGCGGGCACGGCGACGGACGACGACCGGCCACCACCAACTCCTTCTTTTATAGATAGTAAAGAAATCGAAGAGGCTATAGGAGCTGGGGCGGTCGTTTTGATATTTGCATCAGCAGCCCCTCAAGCGTGGGCTCTGCTTTGGTGAGACTGACTGTATTAGCCCATAGTGTCATTCAGAACAACCAATTGTGACAACATGAGCTTTTTATTGTTGTTATAAGCATGTCAGGACCGAACTTCAGAAGTTTTGTAGGCACAATGGCTTATTTGAATAGTTACATTTGATTAATGTTTCGAATCTTTTGGTTTGCGGCCCACCGTATGTGTTTGTGTTATTAAGTTTTTGTGCTCCTGTTTGGTACACTACTTGAAGCTGCCAGCCTTTATTATATTTGCAACTATTAATCTAATATTATGCTTATGATAATACATCCTTTTAAGGCTGCATATGTATCTACATGCTACATAGTTCCACCAGCTAGCAATAAGCCGCCATTTCCTTCGCAGAAAACATATCATATTGGTTCTCGAGCAGTTGATCTGAAGATGTGCTTTTCTTTTGACTACACTTTAACTGGTCATTTTATACAGACGATTCATCGATTGACAATTCTATGTACATAGGGAACCCATATTCGACGTGCACCTCTTCATTTCTTGATGTACTCTTCCCTTCTTCCAAGAATTTGGACGAAGCCGGCAATGGCTGACCCTATAATGAACCAAGTTAACCCAGCCAGCATGACCTTCATTTCAAAGCTGTTCACCACTCCAAGAGCAACGGCGCCACCAAAATGCTCCTGAATGCCGCCGACGCTGCCTCCGGTCATCTCCTCCCCGTTGTAACCCACAATCCCCGCTGAGATGATCCCCATCAGCATGGGCACCGTCAGGTCGATGCTTACTCTCTTGCTCCTGGTGCCGGCGATGGCTTCGCCGGCTGCTCGTTGCCTGCGGCTGTGGTCTTGGTGAGCGGCGTTCCCCCTTTGTTGAATGCTTGGCGGCGACGCTGAAGACGGCAGGTCCCTCTGCGGAGTCCAGTAGTCGTCGCGGCTGATGCTCGCTGCTGTTGCGCCTCCCGCTTTGCGCCGGGCGGCGACAGCTTCATGCAGCCTGTCTGTAACAGGGTCCGCGGGTTTAGGAGTTTCGGCTGGCGGCGGCAGAAGGAAGCGTGAAGCCAGTACGGTGGTGGTCGGCGCCGATGGTCCGAATGGGCGCCAGTACCACCAGTTTGACATGGACCTGATGGAGTGAACCGCAGACGTCCTGGATTGCCGTACTGTCTCTGACTCCTGCGTGCAGCAATCAGAATTCAGACAGGACAATTATGCGGGAACTGGGAAATTTGCAAGGCAAATTTGCGAAGTCGTTAAGCAAGTGGAATCAAAATTACATGGGATTCTCTTGTGGCAGATTTCTGCTTCATCTCCTGGAATCTTTTCTGGAATTTGTCCACCTCTGCGAAGATGTTGGTCGCACGAGCTCCCACGGTGTTGCCTTCGGAGACGCGGACTCTTCCCCGTGGCTGCTTGGACATCAAGAACTCGAGAGCAGCCAGGTCAGACCTCTCGACCATCCTAAACAAGCAGAGAGCAAAGCCGAATCAGATCGTGGACTCGATCATGTGTAGTATACAGAGAGTAAATCCATTGAAACTTCCGGGTGCGTGTGCTTACGAGATGCAGTCGACGGGGCATGTCTCAATGGCGTCGAGGATCCTGTCCTCGGCGTCGGCCCACTGCGCCACGACGCGGGCGCGGCCGTAGACGGACTCGATGGCGAAGGTCCTGCTGGCGTGGAGCGCGCACTTGAGGCAGCCCACGCAGCGCACCTCGTCCACGAACACGGCCCGCTGCTCGGCCTCGCCGCCCAGCCAGGACGAGTAGAGCGGCCGCCCCGTGTAGCCGGCGAACTCGGACCGGCGCGCCTGCTCCTGGTCGTAGGCGAGGCGCGCCGCCGGGTCGGACAGCAGCGCGTACACCTCGTTCAGCACGATGGCCATGTCGTGCCCCTCCGCCGCGCCGGCCACGTCCGGGTGGCACCGCTTCTGCAGCGACCGGTAGGCCGCCTTGATCTCCGACTGCGGCGACGAGCGCTCCACGCCCAGCAGCTCGTACAGGTCGTAGTCCGACGCCCACGACCCGCGGACGCCGCCGCCGGACGCTTCGGCTCGGCACCTGTAGCGGCTGCTACTAGCTCGCCGCGTCGTCGTGGACGGCGGCGGCAGCCCTGGGCTGGTTGGGGAGACGGAGAAGGCGTTCAGGAGAAGCGCAGGCATGGTTGCTTGCTGCAGAGTAATTTTGCGATGGGAGCAGGCAATCTCCGGCCCGGACTGTGGGAGCTTCAAGATGGGAGAGGTGTAGCTCAGGAGATGGGAGGAAGCGAGCTTGACAAGTGGTGAGTTCACGGCGGGAGTGACCGGTCGACGGTACAGGAGATATTTTGAACTTTTCCGTGTCCTGCTATGCACTTTTCGCTTTCTTTGCTCCCGATTATCCACCGGTGCCGCCGAAGATATTTTGAAGAGACAGGCAACGTGGTAGCCCAGCAGCAAGCAAAGCTAACTGCAGTGACATGAGACCGTTGATTAGCGGAGCACGTCTTTGATACACTTCTTACGCGGATGCTAGTCGCAATCATCTCATGTGGGAATGGAAAAGAAGCCCCTACCCGGCAGCGAGTAGCTACAGTTTCAGACATCTCACAGCTCATTATAGAAGCCTGTGCGCATGAACGAATACCACCTTCATTATCATAGAAGGCTTGTTGGTACCCCAAAAAGAGAGAATTTCTAAACAATATGTACACTACCATGCATAGTGTCTGTACAAACTAATATTTACAGTCCTCCGTCAGGGCCACCTCAACTGTTGAGACGTATTTCTGCAGCGCGCCACCAGGCCTCCCAATACATAACCCATTCGTGTGAATGGTGCGAAGTGAAAACAAACTAAATAATCTATGCCAAGCTGAAGGGCACAGGTAACCAATATCCTTCAATATTTTCAGGGTCTGAATATTTTCATCATTCGTGATACCTGCGTCCGGCAAAATGGGCACCGTGAAACTGAACTAGAACATCGGTTACATAGAACATGACCGCATGGTATTATAGTCATGTTGACCTCAGCATTCAGACAAATACGGCATGACCATGCTGCCTTGGCGACATCAGCTTCTCTAGCAGCTGCTTCAGCCTTCTCCTGCAACGCATATGCAAACAAATGTGAGACTTACTGATTCGGCAGCTTTTAAATGCAGTGCACTTCAACCTATTATCCAATGCATATAATGGACAGAAGAAATTTCCCAGAGTTGCTGTGTGCACACAGGATGTCACGCTGCATGTGAATATAGTTCTGATTTTCGATAAAGAAAAATGTTGTGCTATCCACTTTTTTCACTCACATTCAACAACAAAATACTCTATTATCTGACGTACATTCAAATCAATATATAATTCTCCCTTGTAGAGGTGCTTTTGCAACCTTGTCCCTATACAAACCCTTCCCCTTGTTGTTCCATCAGTAATTATACTTCTTTTTGCCAACAAAAGTTATCTCACACCAGTGTCATTGACTAGTTTGCTGCAGAGTTGGCTGTGGCGAACATGTTTGGTGCGCACATAATCTAACTGGAGTTCATATGCAGCTTTAAAAATATGGATGTTGCTGTGTAATCACTATAATTCAAACCATTTTCAGCCATGCCTCCGGTACACATACAATATTAGGCAATGAAGCTCATTCTGCACTAACACCATTGGAACATTGGTTACCAGTTATGAGTGCATGAAAGAGCATGCTTTGTAACGAGTACACCTTGGTACTACTGTTAGCAATAAACCTTGATACTACTGTTAGCAATAAACCTTGTGCGTTAGTTGTGTCAGTGTGTGTATTAATTCCTATTTAAAGGATTAGCCCGAGCTGTGAGTTGTTTTAGTTTCAGTTAGTAGTGGGAGCACTAGGACCAGGTCATGCGCAAGGTGCAGCGCCATGCCTGAAGTTTAGGAGGCCACTATGGCAAGTCATGCGACTGTAAGCCTGGATACCCGGCCATGATCTCCATCACCGGGGTAGTTTGTAATTAGGCTATATATACTGCAATGGTAAACAGAAAAGTTGCCGCTCCCGCAGCACCAAATCCACCTTTCCACCTTTCAGTTTGTGCAACAACTACCAACAAATAAAGATGGAACCAAAATAACATGAAAATGATATGAAAGTAAACAAACCTGCTCCATCAGTAGAGCAACTTGAGATTCTTTAAGTTGATCTTGCAAGGAAAGAGTAGTCTGGAACAAAGTCTCCTTCTCAGCATCCATTCTTACTCCTGCAGCCGAAAGCATATCTTGGACAGCTTGTACTAGCTCAGTTGAAGACACTTTGCCATACTCAAGCCCACCAGCCTGTAAATAGCAAAATTTAAGAGTCAGGAAATAAATCCAGCTATGTTTTTTTCTCGAAAACGCAGGAGATCTAAATATCATTGCATTAAGAAGAATCATAAATCCAGCTTGGGAAAGTAGAAGCTGCATAACGAAACCAACCATATCACCGGCGACTTCAGTTCCAGTGTTGGTGGACAAGAGGCCTTCTTGTCCACCTTCTGCCACCCTACCACTATCCACTTGGGACGGTGAAGAGAGATCAGCCATTGAAACACTTTTAAATGAGTAAACCTGACTAGAAAGCAGCATGCGAGTTTCTCCAGGTGCCGTCTCCACTGGTAATCTGTAAAGTGCTTGGCCAGCCGAGGGCCTTACATCTTCAGGAACTCTACCATACCTGAGCTTTTCTCCCTCTTTTCCTGTCTTCCATGCCACAATTTCTCCAGAGTAGAATGGTCTTAAAGGAAGGAATTGCACCTGTCGAGCATCTTGTGATAACAACTCTGCTCCCAGTGAAGTATCATACCTCCCCTCACGTTTTGAAACTCCAATGTCAGTTCCAAGATGAAGTACTGTAAGGACTTCTTTCTCTGAGCCATCTGGACATGCAAACAGTGCAGCAATCGGCAAAATTAATGGTGCCCCTAATCTGTGACTAACAACAATTGCAATAACATCATGTATTGTCAAAAAACTTGGGGGTTCTGCAACTAGGATATAACCCGTGGATTTGTTAACAAAACAAATGCTTCGATGCATGCCACTGCTTGACCATTCAGGGATAGAAGGATGCTGCAAAGTTTTTGTAATGTCTTGGAGATTTGGGAGTAAAAGGAAGCGAGTATGGAGGCGTTGAGCGAACTGTAGATTCTGTGATATATCCTCAAGTATGCATTGTATCTGAACCAAACTGAGGGCTTCAAATGACGGGAAATGATTGCTAATGCTGATCATAACGATCCTTAATGCCTCTTGCAAAGATTTACTGCACAACTTCTGCTTTATTCTGTCGAGAGTAACTGAGGAAATGCTATTGACAATCTTAAGTTCTTCTTTCTCATCAAGTTCCTGAAAAGACACGAAATTAAGTTGTCATAACACAATCTTATTTAAACATACATCTAACAAGTTGCTTAAATGGGAAAACCCCCCAAAAAAATACATATATCTTTATCGAATACCTCTACAATGACATCGGAGAGCTTTCTTATGCCCAAGGCCTTGCAAATATTTTGAGGAAGATCTGGGTGAGCAAATCTTAGCCTTGATGTATTTATATTACTCAGTAAATGAGAACCATATGGGTCAACATACACACATGATGTGGCAGAGACCAGCCTGCAGCCATCATCTGGTACTACTGAATCATAACATCTTTCTGACCCATCTGAAGTACCTTGGTTGACTCCAGAACACATAAAGTCCAAGATTTCCATAACTGCACGGAGTTCATTTGGGTTTAGTCTCTGGTAGCCACATGCCTTTTGGATATCGAAAAGAAGTTCCCTTGCATAAGAGTTTGTAAGACTTTCCTGCATCCCTATTTCTCTAAGAAGGGCAACAAATGGAAGATACCGACTTGGCAGCTCAAAAGCAAAAGGTGACAAAGTAATTGTCAGACGAGCAAAAAGTGATTTCACCGAGACTAAGCGAGTACCATTAGCAACTGGTATAAATGCCAGTTTCTGCAATTCCAGTTTTTCTGAAAAAGGAACAAATAAAAATGGGTTAGTAAAAGGTCCCTTTTCCCAAAGCAACCTAAAACTATTCCTCTCCCTTTTTATGGTTATCTTTGTATAGATAAAATGAGATCCGATATGGGCTCAAGCATCAAAGTAATGTCCTAGTATAATTTCAATATTAGAATTTGGATTTGTGGCTATGGTTACGTAATTCCACTACTTCAGGTCTGTTTAATCTGAAAATTATCAGCTTTTCCAAGCAACATGCCCTTGAATACAATAAGATCAGTGTGAAATTCTTTCTTTGCCAGATGATCGTGGCCTAAGTAATTAAGTTCAATAAGGACCATAATTTACCTTCCCCACATCACTACAAAATAATTAGGAGTCAGAGGGCATTTTTCTTATAGTGTAAAATTTATGCTAGTTACTGAATTATAAATTTATCCAAATGTATAGTTACTGATATTACTGAATTAGTTCTAACTTTATTTGCATGCAGATTGTTTAAAACTCTCATATAGACCACTTTAAGAGGGCTGGAAGGAGTGGTTTCATTTAATTTCTATTTGAATACTCCTTTCGTTACTTGGGATCAATGCTACATAAGGATGGAGATATCGATGACGATGTCAGTCATAGAATTAAAGCTGGATGGTTGAAGTGGCGTCAAGCTACAGGTGTCCTTTGCGACACTAAAGTGCCACAAAAGCTAAAAGGCAAATTCTACAGGACAGCGATCCGACCTGCTATGCTGTATGGAGCAGAATGTTGGCCAACTAAAAGAAAGCATATCCAACAACTAAGTGTAGCAGAGATGCGTATGTTGCGATGGATATGTGGCCACACAAGAAGGGATCGAGTCCGGAATGACGACATACGTGAGAGATTAGGGGTGGCACCAATTAAGGAGAAGATTGTTCAACATCGCTTGAGATGGTTTGGACATGTGCAACGAAGACCGGAGGAGGCGCCTGTACATAGTGGGATAATACGTCATCCAGAAAATATGAGGAGAGGCAGAGGTCGACCACCTTTGACATGGGCAGAGTCGGTGAAGAGAGACCTGAAGGACTGGAATATTGCTGAGGAGCTAGCTATGGATAGGAGAGAGTGGAAGCAAGCAATCCACATGCCGGAACCTTGATTTCTCCTTTTTTTAGTTCTTTTTAAAAAACCCTTTTTTAAAAAAAAACTTTTTTCACTCTTTTTTTTCTTATTCTCTCTTTTTTCCCTTTTATTCTGTTTTGCCCTTTCTCGTTTTGGTTGGTTTTGCCTCTCTTGTTGGTTCCTGCAGGTTTCATCTCTAGCCTACCCCAACTTGCTTGGGATAAAAAGGCTTTGTTGTTGTTGTTGTCTATTTGAATACTCCAAAAGATTGAAAAGAAGACAAAATCTTAGCTGGACTTATCCTCGGCGCTAATAGAATAGCATTAATTTTGCAGAATAACAAAGTGCAAGTAAGAAAACTAAGACCTTTCAATAAAAGAAAAGAAACTGGGCTGTGTTACAGGTAACCAGTTGTGTATTTGTAGTACCTGAAGAAGACATCACTCCCCATATCTTATCCAAGTATTGCAAGATCCGAAGGAATGCCTCTTCCACAGTCATTATTCCTGACGAGGTTGGCCAGTGTGCTAGCGTGTCCTCACCATTGCCTCTCCCAACAATCTGTTTCATTTCACTAAGTTAAAAGAAAGGAATCATTTTGACACAGAATATTTAAAGTATTGTATGTCACCTGCAAATGCTTAAGAACTGTTGAGAAGGCAGGGGGGCTCCTAAGCCGAAATGCCCCCCAAGAATATTCAGGAGGAACAATTGCTTGCTTGCTAAGAATTGGGGCAGAACTCCATGCTAATGGCCAGTCTCTTGATAAGATAGCTTCGTTATATGAAGCAAGTACCCTTCTACCACCTCTCTTTCCACCAATACTTGGAAAACCTTTTTCCGCAGGCACAAATGCAATTTTGCCAATTTTTTCACAGAAAGAGTTGTCATACAAAGTGGCAAAATTTGCAAAAATCACACTTGCAACAGATTCTGCCAAAGACCATATCTCAAAAGGAATTTCATTTTTGCTGTCTGAGAAGTCTGCCTCGAAGTCATCAGGATCTTCTGAAGACGACATAATGTCATGCCCCATGGTTTCTATTTTAGTTGCGCACTGTACAATCATATCTGCCTCTATGGATGTACGAAGACCTGTCTTTCTGAGTATAGCAAGCCAACCATCTGACATGAACCTTTCTGCAGGGAATTTATTTCGCTCCCCAGAGAATACAGAAGTCAGCAAAGCATCTGAAGGGTCAAGTAATTCCTTAGGTTTGAAAAAATCTTTACAAAATGCATTTGCATTTGCCACAAAGCTTGTCTCCTTCAAGGTCTCTACTACAGCAGAATTCAGCTGCATATCTTTCCAGTTAGCATGCAAGTAGGTCAAAATATCTTCCTGCTCTTGAGCTGTTTTATTTCCAAATCCAGGCAACGCAAACTTCACTAGTATCTCTTGATCACTTAATTGTTCAACCCCCAAAGACTGAAGAAATAAATTTGCATCAGGTGAGAAAGATAGGCACCGAGCATCACTTGGTTGAAAGAATGCTGTAGGAGAAAGAATGCAATGATCAGATCCCAGCAGACTCGTGTATGTGCCGGTAACAGTTTTATAAATTGGAAGTGTTCTCAAGACGTCCAGCTCTTCTCTCTGATACAAGTGGTTGCTAGATAATCTGAACTCCGAAACAAATAATGCAAACAATCTATCACAGTCTTCACTTGATAGGCTAAGTGGTGCAGGTAAAAGAGCAACATTTTTTGCAGCAGCCAACTTAGAAACAATCGTCTGTCCAAGAGTCTGGCTGTTTGAAGGAAACAAATTGCATATTGCACCACACTCAGGGAAAGAGGAGTCGAAAATAGGAACATTCAGATGGTTAAGTAGAGCAGGTAACCATGGGAACTTTGAGTTCATCGACTCAAATGCAGTGTAAAGTACATTTTTCTGTTCTGATTCTCCAGTATCATCTCTGGAAAGGTCCGATGTATCAAGCGCTCCAGCTACATTATCGACAGACACGTTAACTGTATTTGAATCATCACCTGGTGGCACAAATATTAGATGGCGTTCCTTCACACGGCAGAGAACTGGCTTGTCTATATAAGCAGGAATTAAGGGCCAATCAGACAAAAGAGAAAGGTCACCATTCAAAGAACTAAATATATTCCAGAAACTTCTAATCCATTTGGGAGTTGGTCCGGTAGTTGATGATTCAGCATTATTATCCCAAGGAATCCATGAGGACTTCTTTTCTAGTGCAAAGTGTACCCAGCGTGCATCAAGTATGTGCTTCAAATAACCTGATAGTAGGTGAGGAGAAAAGCTCCTCAACTTCAGAGGCCTATGGATAACTTGAGTGGAGAGCAGCAGTGCCAAGAATGGCTTTTCCAGACATTTATAATGGATAAAATGATGCAGCAAAGGGTTCATCACAAGCTGCTGCTCCTCATTGCCTATCCAGAGTTCAGTCGTGCCAAGCCTTGTTAGACACTTTGTTGATGTGGGAAATGGAACACCTTTGAGCTCAGAGATGATAGATGACAACACATTATGTTCAGCAGCTTGAGTTCTGTGGGAGGCTGGACCGCTGGTTTTACTGATGTCCTCAACAACCCCCCTGCCAAAGTCATACAGGGCTTTCCCGAAATATGTCATAATTTCAAGTGCATCACCTCCCGAAGTACCTGGCGTCTGATTATTTGAATGGTTTGAAAATGACCTGCTTGAAGATGGCATAGAATGTGATCTGGAAGAATACATAGTTTCAACATGTTGACTGGTAACTCGTGGTTCATCAGGAATATGAAGCTCTGAGAAGCGGTAAGGGTCCATGTCTGAGAAACAATATTCAAGGACATCTATATACGTCTCAATAGACCGAAGTAATATGGATGAAGAAGATTTTAGTAGATCCCGAACCATTTTAGGCCTGATCTCTCGTATGGTAACTCCAACAGCCTGAATTTCACTAACCAACTCCCATGGCACAGAAAAAACAGGATAGTGCTCTTTAATGAAACTACAAACACTAGCGGATGGCAAGTTGTCATCATCTCCGTTCCCTGAGTGGGATAAGAACATACCCTCATCCACTTTAACAAGATTTCCCCGGTAAAGTTGCCAAACGGGAAGATCAGCTAACCGTAGATAGAAAGGTCTTATCACTTGCTCTACTAATGATTGCCAATCTGCTTTAGTTGCTCTAGGTGAATTCAAATTGGTTACAGTTGAATCATTCCCAGTGAATGAAGTAGGGTGTTGTTTTGATCTTGGCCAGAATGAGTATACCCTATCACCATATGTCTGTAATATAGCACTCACAGACTCTGCAGACCTCGTTTCGATAGCAGAAGAAAGAGGGTCTTTTTTAAGCTTTTGAAATTCTAGAACCATCTCAACATATGAATCACGCACACATAGCATAAGTTCCTTATTCCAAGCTTCAACCAAACTATCTCTGTCCTTTTTGAGTTCTGAATCATGTGTGTTGCCAAAAATGTAGCGTCCGCCACTATGCCTCACTAGAAAATGACCCAGAGTCGTGACCGGCATGCTTATAGACCCAGATAGTGGCAAGGGAGATAATATACAGCTGGATGGATGTATATTGCTCGAAACTCCATTTCGTGCAATGTGCGCTGCTACTCCAGCAACAGGGGTTAAGTTATAAGCAAGATACCGCCTGAAACAGAAGTTACACGCATAATGCCAAAGATGCTTCGATCAGCATGCAAGTTTTACAAAGTCTTGGTAGTTGAAAGTAGATAAAGTGAGATTTGAAGGAGGGCAAAGACTCAGAATGACAGGCTCTGAAAGAGCACAAAGAAATATACCTGTCAAGAGCCATGTTTCGTGTTTGACCAGATCCAAGACAAAGGGAAACAAACCATTTGTCAACATAACTGCAGCCACTCTCAATCACATGCACATCTATAGCTTGCATTTTGATAGCTGCACTTGTACTTGCAAATATTCTGGATATTTGAAACTTCCTCCATTTCTTCTCCGAAAACGGGTTCCTCAATGACGCAAATGATGGGTCAACAAGTACAGAATAATTCAGGGTTGGCTGAGGGGCCCCAACCTCCCATGTTGATAAAGATACCTGTTCAAAATCAAAGTGGCAGCAGTTTAGAAATCAGAAGATATTGCGCGAGTTTTTCAAGTTTATGTTTCATATGAAACAAAATGTCTCGCTACTATTCTGAGCAGCTTCCATGCCCATATGTAAGTATGACTATCCTGAAATTTTGTGTCAAAAACTTAGTATAGACATGCCATAAAACACCTTGCAACAAATTATTTACCTGCAGAAAACATGGAAACAGCATACATCGAAAGTGCCATGAGGCCCATGACATTTTTGCTATAATATCCTAGATCCTTAGTCCATAGTAATAATTTTCCCTCTAACCAGATCAACAACATTTCACAGTATGCAGTAAATAGAAGATACTTGATACTGAGAATCTTTCAAAAAACTTTGATAGGTCATCTTAACTTATCATATATTGTGCATTGTCTGGATACCACTAGAACGTCAGATCATAACAATGGAACAAGTGACTAAATTATAACTGCAACAAATGGAAAGGAAAAAGGAATATGCTTATCCTGAGAAAGGAGTTGGTTTTGAGTTATCAGCTAAGGTGCTTACTCAGGTGAAGCAAAAAAAAAAAAAAAAACATATCATAGAGAAGTACAAACAAAAGTGCCTTATTGCAACCAAGGTGCACCAATGTTGTGCAAGGATGAAATCCCATGGTAAAGGAACTCGTTATGAGAGTAGAGCCCAAATGGGGTTACAGTTTGAAGAGGAAAACCCGAACAAGGGAAGAACGGGTGGAGTTACAGCTATGGTGACAGACTGACAGCCTTCCACAAAAAGTCCTTACCTGAACGATTGACCTCAGGAACAGGAGAGTACTCGATGGATTCTGCGTAAATCGATCAAAAATCTGCTTCACTCTATTGCAACCTGCTTCAAGTTCTTTCAGACATTTTGATGATAATGGCATTCGAATAACTGTGGAGTTTGCAGTAGATAATGAAGCATCCTGTGTAACACGCATTGGGGCGAACTGATCTTGAAACCTCTCAACCAAATCATTTCCTGAAAAGTCAATAGCACTTTAAGAGCTTCATCCAAAACACATACAGTAATGCTCTGATACTATACAAGAATTTGATAAAAGAGTTAGATTATAATGCATTGATACTCAAGATGCAAATCACTGTGCATGACTTCGCAAATTCAAATGTTGTCAAACAGGCACACTACAGTTAAATTGATGAACTATTGTATTTTCACAAATTAAACATCAAACAGACTTGGAAGCATAGATGTTCAAACATTGGGCCGTTAAGATTTAGTAGGTTAGTGAATTTTATATGGAATTTGTGACTATCGGCAGAGCCATCTGCCAAAAAGGAACAGGTGGTGTTTTTCACCTTCTATTTTCCACTTTCTTTTTCAGGCTAACATTTATGATATATATATTTCCTCAGATTATATGAAAATATCACGTACCATGCAATAAATAACCCAAGTTTCTACAGGACAAATGCATCATAGTCGAATATAGTCGATTTACCACCCACGTCAATAATTTGATCTACTGGCACCACTTCCTCTCAAGGTTTCTCACCATTCATCCTTTCAGTCTACGCGCTTCCAGTAACATGGTCTTTCAATTGTTGTATTTCTCACCATTTTAGTAAAAGAAAAGCGGATATAAGGAATCGAACGCAAAAGCACACGAGTGCTTAGTAGACTTAATGGTTGAGCTTTGCCCTTCCTCTGGCAAATTAATCCATGACTTCATGCAAGTTCATAATCAGGAACTCAAAAGAGGAAAGTCGAAATATTTCAAAGACTTTCAACAAACTGTGATATGGTTTGCAACAAATCAATGCAAAATATAACATGAGGTGATTCCTCATGATCTTTTAGTTATCAGCTTACTTTCTTTGCTGTGAAGCAGCCTATTTAACAGGGCTATTCGACTTATTTGCAAATTCTAAGAAAGAAAGAAGGTATATCACATGCCTTGCAGTGCAACATGGCTTTGCCTAGGATAAGGAGCTTCTTGCTCCCTGATTATCCAGTGATGAACATTAGTTTATTTATTTGGATAATGTTTAGTGTAACTTACTTGTGACCACAAAGAAATTCAAGTTATCAAGTGTTTCAGTGCAATGTGTCAATTGATGACAAAGCATAATGTAAAAAAAATGGAACTTGAGAGGGATAAGCTTTAACATTTACATAAAATCTATACATCATGTGAAGTTAAGACAAATCATGATGCTGTTTATGTAAACAAACTGGGCAATCACATTCCTCACCTATCAAAGAGAAGAATCTTGCTGATGAAGTAGCAGTGGAACTCGCACCGCTTGTCAAACCCAAGGGATCAAAAATGTAAAAATAGCCACCAGAAAGAATAGTCAATGTATCACATACGAAATAACTGCTGAGAAGTCCCAAGCCATAGTTAAGAATGTTCCCTCTCAATTTCCAGGGAGGCGGAACTTGAAGGCTGCAAACTTCTTCTCGGCTCATTATAGTTCCTTCAAAGACCACTGTCAATGAAGAACCCTGGATGTCACCTATAAACATAGACAAACAGCCGCCGTATTACATGTTAATTGGGAAAAATAAGATATCAACAAAATGATTTTCTAAAGAGAGTTTCTAGCATACCTAGACTCTGCTGCAGTAAAGACTGCTTCGGATGTTCTCTTTTATCATAGATCAGATGCACTTTCTTTGCATTGCAATAGTCTGCTAGCTCTAGAAGGTCGAACAAAAGAAAGTCACTCTCACCATACAAAGCCAAAAGTTCGCTTATTTTAGCATATTCCATGCATGGCAAATCCCTCATTAACTCATCATCCAATAATGATGATCCTCGAAGAGATCGTACCCCGAGCCTCTTAGCTAGATCATTGCCAATACTGACATGGACAAAACTTTTTGACGTAGAATCAGCATTCATCCAGGGTGCATCATTATAGACAAGGTTTCTAGCAGGTGTCAGAACCCCAAATGAGTCTGGAATCACCAATGAGTTCAGCAACACATCAGGTGCTTGACTGTCGGTGTAACAGTCAATGAATGCTTCTAATACACAATGAACAAAACTCAGCTGCTCTGGAGACAATGGCTCTCCTTTGACGTCACCTTGTAAATGACGAAGCACATTCAGATAGTCTGTTGCATCAAATGTCTGCCTCACACCCAACTCTGAGAGTAAATTTTTGAACTCTGACAGTTCAGATGGTACTGCATAAAGATAGGGATGATATTTCACAGGTGAGTCAAAAGCAAGTGCCCCTGGTGACACAAATCTATCCCCTACATAAACCCAAGGAAGTCCATCCAGATTATCTTTTAAAATGTTGGCATCGGTAGTGCCAATGATATCCTGCAGCTTTGAGTAAATTACTTGAACCTCCTTTTGCACAACAGCATCAATGTCTGTGTCCGCAGAAAACATTTTGAGTTCGTCATATGATTTGGAGAGCTCAACTAACTGGGATGATAAAATGTTGACACTCGGTAGGTCACACCAACCAAGGTTTCTTTGCACATACATAGAACAGGAATCAGCACTAAGAATCCGCATTTTTGATGAAACAAGCCACATCTGTGATTTTGGCCTTGTGATGACTGGAGGTGCTACATTATCTTCAGAAATGAACCATGGAAGCCCTTTCAGTAATGGTGCAACATGGACAGGACACCAAGAAATATTTTTCATCTCTGTCCAAAACTCGTCTTCTGGTATATCATATTCGAAGTTAGAGAACAAAGATATAATACTTTGGTCACTTTGGTTGCGCCCCTCCCCATTGTTTTCTGCTTCCAAGTTTTCACCAATTTCAGTTGTTTCCGGGTTCTCCTCTTTCTGGAAGGTTTCTCTGTCCTTTGTGTTTGAGGTCTTGAATTCAAGAAAGTTTAGATATGTCAGTACCTTTTGCCCATGTGCAAATCCATCACCATGTCCTGAATTGTGCACCAGTGAAACTGATCTCGCCATATCAAGCAAAGTACTAAAACCCAAATTTCTTTTCAGTCCAAAACTAGCCAGCAATTCAATAACATCAGAATCCATGAACTTTTCTGAAGGAAAGAATGTTTCTTTGTGCAGCAACTTATGTAACTCAGGCACACGAGGATCATAAAGCCTGAAGGGAAACAAAGTATTAGATCATTTTAGTAAATACACATTACCGTGTGCGCCCCGCGTGTGTGTGTGTGTGTGTGTGTGTGAGAGAGAGAGAGAGAGAGAGAGAGAGAGAGAGAGAGAGAGAGAGAGAGAGAGAGAGACCTGGAGGGCTGAACCCACTCTCCGTTGGCTGCTAAGACGAAAGGAGTCTCACTCAATACAGCTCTGATAGAATCATCATGCTCTATCAACAGTTTCACATCACAAATAATTGCTGAAACAACAGCTGGCTGCGATAGAAACTCTGACATTCGAGGAAGTACATGATCCTTGTAAAATTCAGCCTTTTGGGGTTCCCTGACATCAAAGTATGATACCAATATTGACTTTTCCCTTGCGGATTCAGTTCTTATAAAACTTTCATTTAACAGATCCTCATGCACACCTTCTGGTTTAAGCCATTTTCTAGGATTTGTCAAGTTGACAAGCTCCCTAGATTTGTAGGATTCAAATATCGGGAGGTTCCTGATTATTTTCAAGTGGGAAGAGGTGATCTGATTTCCTGAAAACCACTTTGACTGGAAAATAAAACTGCGGAGTTCATGTGTTTCTGCCAATGAAATGTTCACGAACAATTCCTTAATACCCTGGAAATTAGAGGCAACAGATTGCACAGCATTCAAAACACCAGCTGCCGTGGATTCCTGAACAAAATTTGCTAACTGGGGATGTTCTATCTGCAGATCAGACCGCAGAAACAAGCATCCCAGTTTCTGAAGCAGTGAATACATATTTTCACTCCATCCTCCATCTCTTATAACATTTGAAGCATTGCCAAGTTGCACGGTCTTTCCATCTACAAGAGGTAGTATAGGCCACTTTACGAAAATTGAGATATCTTCACATGAATGCCTCAAAAATTTCCATAGTGACATCATCCACTCCACACTTGGCTGACCTTGCTGCTCTGGAAACCAAGATAACTGATTAGCATGTTGCCATTCAGGTGGCAAGATTCTAGGCAACAACTCGAGGAGAAAATTGCACGTGAATAAATACATGTTCATGCGTGCAGAGTATGCTATGTCATACAGCTTCGTCAAAATATTATCTGGTAAAGAGTTGTCAATAACAAGATGTGGTACAGACTCCTTAAGAAGGTCAAATTCTATTTGTGAAGTGAAGAACACTCTTTCACCCTCCCCTCGCTTGTTGAATGTTGAGAATGATCCATTTGCCAAAGGAAGAAGAGGTAAGCCTTGCAATTTATCAGAAAAAGAAGGATCCCCAATATCACTCAAACAGTACTCTAGAACAAGTATAGCCTCTTCTCTGCTTCTGAATCCACGCTTCCGCCGGATTAACAAACTCCTCAGCAGCTGAGGATTTAGTATATGAACTGATGGATATGCATTAATGAAGCAATCAACTACTGGCTTGGGTACGGATACCATGGGCAAGCCAGCTTGGGAGAGAACTTCTGCCAGCTCACTTGCCTTTGAGAAATTGAAATCTGGAAAAATAGCTTGCCTTGTTGAAACCCAGTGACCACCTCGAGCTTTTGTATACAAAACATTAAGTCCAAGCTCTGCAATAGATACATAAAGTTTCCTCACCATTGAAGACCATGGTTCAATACCTACAGCACTGGGCCAAAATGACAAAAACATATCAGATGGACCAAGCTCTTCTGCAATGGCTGCAAGCAGGTGGCCATAAGCAGGAGCAACAACATCTTCAAGCAGCGCAAGATTCCATTCTGACCGTATTCTTCCTCCCCCAGCCATGTCATTTCCAATCCAGATATCCCTTCGATTGGAAGATAGTTCAAAGTAAGCATTTACATGCACTGGTATGCTAGTATTAATCGGTAGAGGAAGGAAGCAGAAAGCCCGACCCTCGAAATTTTTTCTCTCGCGTAAAGATCCAAGTTCTAGATTCCTGAAAACCAAATTGTCATTGTTGCCTTCAGCTTCCTCAGTTGGTGATTTATCTTCTACATTAACTGAATGCAGATATGCAGCAACAGATGCCCAGGGAACAAAGAAGTGAGATTTACTATCAGATGCAGTGGACAGCTTTCTAGCACGACCCCCACCTATACATTCGGCTAAGATCCACAAATGCACCATGTGGGCAGTAGGGGTTTGCTCAAGAATTGCAAACTTCTGACAACTCCAAGGCAAATCACTCTCTTTAGTCTTATTCAACTTACTAAAAAATTGGTTTCTATCCATTCCTGATGGTCGATTTCCACGTATAAACTCAAGCATTGTATTAAGAGAATGAGGCTCTTTAGCTATCTGAGGGCTATTATGTTTAGAGACACAATGAACAAGTCGCATCTCCTGACTGTTGTTCTCCTTGACATACAGTGTTATCTTTTTAACATTGCGGAGAAAAAGTAGAGCCTCTGATACAACTTCAGAGAATGAAGAGAAAAGCATCTCTACATCTTGTGGTGCATACTGTTCTCTCTTTATTTGACTTCTGGAAGCAGCAGCCTCATTCCTGAGAGGGAACCGGAAGAGCGTGCCTGGAAATGGCTGTTGCAAATTGCAACCAAAGTGCAAGAATGGGGTGAACTGATCAGGAAACTGTTCTAAGATCCTTCGCCCTACAAACTTAATCCTTAAACCTGGATGAGACGGAGATATTCCTGGCAAATAACAGGCATGTGGATCAAACATGACAATATTCTCACCCGAAACAAATCCAGGAATGTCTGTGAAATGGTATACACAGTTGAAGCCAAGACCAAACCTTCCAATAGCAAAAGGTTTCTCAAGTTTGCTATCTTGACCTATTCTTGAGATGGCATAAAGGTCCTGAGGACTAAAAACTGAATCATTAAAGCAATAGAGAGCAGGCCCTTGCCATTCAGCCATTTCAGGTGAAAGAATGGATGAAGTGCCATACTGAGTCTTATCTAGCAAAAACACAACCTCAGAAGCCTTCGCGTCTTCTGCATTCTGTACTAACTCGAAGAGAATTCCAGGGCCATCAGCATACATCTCAACAATGTGCTTGAGTCGTGTAGTCAAGTCTTCATGCTGTCCGAAAGCCTCAGCAACCCCTGACAAACTCAAATTCATTGAATCGGAACTCTCAGCAAGTAAGAGACGGCGAAGGGAGCGGACACCAAGCCTTTCTGCTACATCATTAGAAATGTTACCATGGACAAAATTATGAACATTCTTCTTTGAGCTTAAAGCAAGGCTTGATGCCCCACCACTGACGTCATGACCAAAATCAAGTAGCCAAGGAGCATCATTAAATACAAGTTCAGAAGATAAACAAAGCCTAGCTGAAGAATCAGGTAGATATATTTGCGTTGGCTGGTCCTGAAACCGGAACTCAGATAGATGCTGCACAAGTAATACAGCTGTTCTTAACTCTTCAGCTTCAAGTGAAGCAGAAGCTTTCCTTATGGCCATTCTGCTGAGAATACTGGCATAATCCATAGGGTGCAGGTGCTCCTTTATGCCAAGCTCCAAGAACAAGTCCTTGAACACTGCCAAATCAACTGGAACAACACGAATGTACGGTGCCAGGTGAAGATGGCCACTTAAAACAACTTCATCAGCTTTTGCGAATCCATCCCCCACCCAAATCCATCTGCAGCCTTCTAGAACCACTTTCACAATATCCATTTCATCAGATCCAATCAAGTTTATCAGTAGAGAATAAATTTTAGGCATTACCAAAGCTAACTCTTGACGAAGGACTTGATCAGTCACAATCTCATTGTTCTTGCCCAGTTCAAGCAATTGAGCTGCAATCACACTTCCAGATGGCGGAGACGACCAACCTAGGCTGAATGACAAGGCTGATGAATTGCATTCACCGTCAAGTATACGTGAGCTGGCAGAAACAATCCACATATCTTCCTGCATCCTTACTTGCTTAGGGGGAGCAATCATTGATGATACTGAAGGCCATGGCAAAGCTGGAGTTGGTGCAGTGACCAAAACAGGACACCAACAAATCATTCTCAAGTCGCTCCAGAACTTTTCGAGATCAGATTCAAAAGATTTATCACGAGACCTGAGTGCAGTGGTAACTTTAGCTAGCATGTTCACCTTCTTCCAACCATCAGATGGCTTATTTACATACCATTTGTGAGCATGAACTTCAAGATATGAAAGAAGCACTTTACCCCTTGAATGGGCCTTCTGCTGATCTATGTTCACGAGTGAGTCAATTTGCCGAGCACTTTGTATTATGGTATCAGTAGAAACAGAAGTCCTAAGCCCCAAGCAAAGCAGCATATCAAGAATATCTGGGTTTTGAAATGACCCATGGGGAAAACAATCTGATTCCTGGAGAAGAATATAGAGTTCTTCCACCCGAGGATCATAAAGAGATTGTGGCCTTTTCAAGGTCCCATTGAGAGTGGGAACAAATTTATGTACTTTCAAGGCTTCCTTGAACATTGGATCCTCCAAGGACAGCTGAGGTAGATCTTGTAAGATGGTTAATATGACTGAATCACGTAACTCTGTTTGCAGCTCGTCTAATCTATTCAGAATGTACCTCCGGTAGAAGTTTGATTTTCGCATGCGTTCAACACCATAATATCTCACTATGACATCTTCGTCACTTGGGCATATACAGAAGATAAAGTCAGCGTTGAGTAAGTAGTCAGGAACACCAAGGGGTGGCAGATACTTTTTTGAACTAGATAAATCCGAGAAGCCATAAGAACTGTGAGAACCGCCATTAAATACCTTAAAGATCGGCAACCTTTTGCATTGATTTATGCTCATATCAGAAATGCAACCTCCTAAGTACCATTTCGCATCCAGAAGAAACTGGTATAATTCATTTTTCTCCCCGGGTGTGATGCGCTGAAACAGAGATTGCAACTCAACACCCTCCAATGAGATAATCTCAAAGATTGCTTGGAGCACTCCAGTTGCATCACCATTATACACATAACGAGCCAATTGATGATGCTCACTTAAATATTCAGTATCTAGTATCTTGCAACCTAGCTTTGTCAGTAGTCCATTCACAAGACTCGAAAGTGATTCTGTTCTAACTAATTTTGAGCCTGTAGATGATCTATGAAGGTGCCCAGAAGTAGATGGCAGTATAGGCCAATCGCTAAACAAATCAAGGTCGTAAGAGCGATTGCCAATGTATTGCCAAAAAAGTTTAAACCAGGCTGCTGTAGGAGATGACCCACCCAATCCTGGATTCCAGGGAACTTGATTTATATACTTCCATCCAGGAGGAAATAGCCTGGGGAAGAGCTGAAGAAAGATCGGTCCATCAATCAGAGAAATGTTTGCCTGAGAACTACTGGCTAACTGATGCAGTTTGTCTAGTAGTACAGGGGGGATGTTTCTGTCAACTATTCTATCACCAATTTCGGACAGAAGCTCGTATTCCATATTATCACAGACATAATAATTGTCCCCTTGGGAGCTCTCAGAAAAAATCCCAAACTGCATGTTTGCAAGTGGAATCAGTGGGAGGCCATTCATGCAGTTACCAATATCAGAACTGCCAAGGTCAGAAAGGCAGTATTCCAATAATACTAACCTATGAGATTTTCCTAGCTTAGCAACTTCTCCAAAATCCCTGAGTAAATGCCTCACTGTAGCAGGACTTACTATTTTGACCATAGACTTCATATAAAATTTTGAAAACATATCAACGATCACATTAGGTAGGCGCACAACAGGGATTCCTAACAACACAAGAGCCTCACTAAGATCATTGCTTCTCGAGAACCTCTCATCATGAATCAAAGCATCAACTGGTGATATCCAGGTCCCACCTCCAATTTCTGAATGCAATACTGGATATCTGTAGATAACCTTGTAAATTTGTTCCACAAGAATACTCCAGGGCTCCTCATATAAACCAGCTGGCCATAATGAATAATATGATGTTGTAGAATCCGAGAGCATCCGCAATTCCAGCAGCATTTCTTTGAACAATGGAGCAATCACATCTTCCAACAATAACCTGTTCCAGTCAGAACGAAGTTTACCACCCCTGTCCATGTCAGCTCCATACCAAATATCACGACGGTTAGATGAAACTTCAAAATAACCATTGACATGTACAGATAGTCCTGTCTTTACTGGCAAAGGGAGGAAACAGAATGCACGACCCTGTCTAAGAATAGTGTCCTGTAAAATTTAGCAAGTATCATAAAGCAAACACAAAAAATATGAAGATACGTAAAACAAAGCACTCTGAAATGATGTATCAATCCACAAAGAAATTGTAATGTAACATGAAGTTCATTTCGTAATAACAACCAAGGATTTGCAGTCAATATAATATGAATCACAACTGAAGCTAGATAATCTAACAACATTCTTCAACTCCATAAAAAAAAATGTGTACGCAAAGTTCTTTTCAGACAGTGACACCGTTGTTGGTATGATCATTTATTAACCAATCAGACAACAGTAGACAACAACAGGCACTCAGGCAGGGCCCAGCTTTGAAACAAAATGCCCGTAGAAATCCTGATGACAACTGTTCACTGATGAACACCACATTAATCTAGTTTTTTAACCCAACAAATACCTATAGTCCACATGTTCGGCTTATAACATACCCATCTTGCCAGTTTCCGTAATTGGGAAGTTAGAAGAAAGGAAACAGTGTTAACAATTTACAACTGTGTATTTCATTCCGTAAACTAAGAGCCACAAAGATTGTTTCACAATTACATGCATGAATAATGGTTACTATATTCACAAACCAATAGCACAAACGTACTGAAAAAAGAGAAACAATTACTAGGTAAACACAAGAAACTTATTGGGTCGTTACATTGATTTTTTTTTTTCCCAGAGAACATGCAAGCGCCTTGTGCTATATGTGTTACGAGGAAAATATGTTCTGGATACAAATATCGGTACAGGACAGCCCAAAAATTTCATGAAAGGTTAAACCTTGCAGCCAATATTGGAGATGAAAACTGAAAATGTATCAAGCGATAGTACCTCAGGCCCTATATTGGAGATGCAAGCAGCAACAGAAGCCCAAGGCAGTAGATGAAGATCATATTCTTTGGCAGCTGCAGTTGCAAAAACACCGATTTTACTTAGTGCTGATGCCATTCCTTGTACGAGGTAATAGGTATAGCTCTTCCTCTCAGATTTATTGCCAAAGAATGCCTCTGATACAAAATCCACAGAGAAGGAATCCAACATTTGCTTAGAGGAGTCAGCAGAAGTGCCAGAGAATCTAATTAGGGCTTGGCGATGCCAGGACAGATTTTCATCTTGTGATCGTAAGGAGCAAGAGTACACTACTTTTGGTTCAGTCATGCCAGGTTCCCATACATACATCTCAAGTGATAGGACATTTTTAAGGAAAAGCAAATTATATACAGCTTCGTCGTACAGTTGAAAGAAAAGAGATAAAATATCCTCTTCTGTGTATGATTGTCTTGACAACCGACTTGAAGATGCTTGCTCCACACTCCTCAAAGGAAAACGAAACAGAGTTCCCTGAAATGGTGCTTGCATGTCGCAGCCAAATGCACAATAGGGTGAGAGCTGATCCTTGTACATTGTAATCGCTGAAGAACTGACATAATCTATGCGCTTTCCAGGGTTTGCTGCTGACACGTTTGGTAGATAAGCACCCTGCGGATCGAATAGGACAACATAATTGCCGCTTACAAACGATGGCAAGTCAGTCAAGTGGTACACTGAGTTAAAACCAACCCTGCAGAAACATAATTGAGTTCGGTGCTTCAGAAGCCTTTCAGATAATAAATTACTAACTGATTTCAATCAAAAAGCATGGGCAACAGCTTTACAATTTATAATAACAGAACATTATCAGCCACGATGCTACAGAAGCAAAGACCAACTACTGTTGCAATGCCAATAAAATGGACGGAACTAAAATGAATTATAAACGAAGGCGGTGAAATACACACAAATATTCATTCACTTGATACTGTGACCTGCTATCTCCTTATTCAGCGTACTGATGCATTTCCTAATCAGCCCCACGTGATCAACCCCAAAAAATAGCTGGCAAATTGCATTGATCACGGTGTCACAGCACAAAAGCAACATCGTGTGTCTAGCACCTCAGGCAACTAAATGTACATGTCCGGAAGCAATTTCACAAGCTGGGAAGCTTAGAATTGCAAGTTACAGAATGAAGCCAGCTCGGTGCACGAAAATGGGACAGGAGAGCGTACCCGAAGCGGCCGGTCTTCCATGTCTGAGCCACCTTCCTGCTGTCTCCAATGCGGGAGATGCTGGCGAAGTCCTCGTCGGTGAACACGGCGTCGTTGTAGGCGAGCAGCGCGGGGCCCTGCCACTGCACGAGCGCGGGCGCAAGCAGCGACGCTCCGCCGTGCGATCGGCGGTCGAGGCAGAGGCGGACGCGCGTAGCGCCGGCGTCGTCGGCGTTCTGGATGAGCTCCCGCAGCGCGGTGGTGCCCTCCGGGTAGTTGGCGAGCACCTCGCGGATGCGCCTCGTGAGGTCCACGCGCTGCCCGAAGTCTTCCAGCAGCACCCCGCCGCCCGGATCCATGTCGGCGGGGGCTGGCCCGTGAGGCGCCGATCGAAGCTACTGGGGCATTTTGGAAGCGAGGAGGGAGGAAGCTAGGGTTTGGGAGGGAGGATTTTGACGAGAGAGAGGAGATGGGGGTGAGAGTTTGGGTCGCCGATTCGTGCTGCGAAGGTTGGTTGGTCTCCCGGAGATTTGACTCTAGCTTTCCTCCCCGTTTCTTCTTCTTGGACGGGAAGCGAGCGGAAGGATTGCGGGAACCGGGGAGAGGCGGCAGCTGCTGCCCGGCTGGTAGATGGGACCCACGTAGCAGGGAGGCAGTGATTTTTTTTATTTTTTGAGATAAAGCAGGGAGGCAGTGATACAAAGGGTACACGTCCGTACAAGGGAATTGGGTAGGGGCTAGGGGGCTTGGACCATGTAGGCCTCTCGGTTCACAGATCAGTGTGATTATTGGCCCGCCAAACGTTCATCACAAAAAAAAAAAAAAACGTTCATGCCCAGATATTGGATTGCAGCAGCATGGCCCATTGATTAGGTAGTTTTTCTCCTTTCCATTTTCCGCTTTTACTTAATTTGGTTATTTGATTCTCAAAAAAAAACTTAATTTGGTTATTTGGTCATGCAAGGTCCAAGCCGGCAACCACTACTATCCAAAGATGTATGGTCATACGTAAAAAAAGAAGATATAGAAAAAAGCCTGAGCCCTGCTTATGTCGAAAGCAATTGGTCATACATAAATGAAGTTATTACATGATCGTCTTCCATAAATTCAGCATGGATCCATAAATTCATTTTAATTTCTTGAAACGGAGGGAGTATTTTGCATTTGAACTAATGGTATCGAAACAGGAATCTAGTATGTGCACGTCTCAGAGCAATTAATTGCAAGGGTTATGAAATAAACACATGGCATATATAGCAAAATCAACCAAGTCATGAATAGCAAAAGTTTACAAGTTGCACAATACTACACAGAACATGATACAATGATCAGGCATATCCCAGACAAAATTGAGATACTAGGTTTTTTTTTTTTTAGGGATTGGAGATACTAGTTGACTTAACTGAGTTCGCTCCCTTTAACGAAGATCGGCACAATGGTGCGGTGCCATATCTTCTGACCATGTGCTTATATCTATACGGGCTGACCTTCCATGTTTCAAAATAAAATAGCAGGACATGGTCTTTCATCCGCGTCAGGTCGGCCATTCATTCGATCAGAGCGAGATCCATCAAATTATTATCGCAACTAATGATAGGTGATTGACAGCAGAATGTCACAGCAGCCGACACAGCAAGAACTGGTGGCTGACACGGAAGAGTAAGACCCCCACGATCGACGACACCCCGAAAATATTTTTGCAGCGCTTCAATTCGAAATTGTCCCCGTTATTTGAGAGACCATTTCTGCTGCTACGTGTGGCATGCATTTTGCAGGGATTGATGTGTGATTATATTCCCCAAGACGTGCGCGGCTCAAAGTCAGGCCCCCTTCTCCCTCCCGACGTGCCAGGCACCAAACGTACGTGCGTCCACCATGTCGCGGCCGCCCACTCCTCCCGACACAACCAGACCTTCTTCTTATAAAACTCGTCCGCCGCGCCGGGCTCTCCATCCACTACACACAACGACGACAAGTATTACCTGATCGAGGTCGAGCCATGGCGCGGTCGATGATGATGAAGACGCCGGCCACCTTGCTGGTAGCCGCATTCCTCCTCCTGGCGGCGGCGGCCGAGGCGTCATCGTTCGACTACGCCGGCGCGTTCGACAAGTGCCTGCAGTTCTTCGAGGCGCAGCGGTCGGGCAAGCTCCCGTCCGACCGCCGCGTGCAGTGGCGCGGCGACTCCGCCCTCACCGACGGCTTCTCCCAGGGGGTAAGCGATCATATACGCCCGATTCTCTCGCGCGCTGCTGGCCTGATCGATCGGAGCTGGACACGCGTATGAAGAATTGCGAACGTATCGGTGTAACATTGCATGCATGCACTGCAGGTGGATTTGGTTGGCGGGTACTACGACTCGGGCGACCACGTGAAGTTCGGGTTCCCCATGGCCTACGCGCTGACGATGCTGTCGTGGGGAGTGCTCGAGTTCGAGCAGGAGATGATCGCCGCCAACAACCTGCTGCGCACGCTCGAGGCCATCCGCTGGGGCACCAACTACATCGTCAAGGCCCACACCGAGCCCAACGTACTCTGGGTCCAGGTACTGTACTTCGTAGGACCGGATCGATGGATATATACATTCACCTCAAAAATGAATGGCGGCCCGGTGACACCTCTGCTCTGCTCTGCAGGTGGGTGACGGCGACAGCGACCACCTGTGCTGGGAGCGCGCGGAGGACATGAGCACGCCGAGGACGGCGTTCAAGATCGACAGGCAGCACCCGGGGTCCGAGGTCGCCGGCGAGTCGGCCGCCGCGTTGGCCGCCGCTGCCAAGGCCTTCAAACCCTACGACTCCAAGTACTCTGAACTTCTCCTGCTGCACGCCAAGCAGCTCTTCACGTTCGCCGACACGTTCAGAGGCAGGTACGACGACTCCCTCAAGAGCGCCAAGAAGTTCTACCCGTCCGCCTCCGGCTACCAGGACGAGCTGCTCTGGGCGGCGGCGTGGCTGTACGAGGCGACCGGCGACGACGAGTACCTCCACTACATCTCCCAGAACGCGGAGGCCTTCGGCGGCATCGGCTGGGCCGTCTTCGAGTTCTCCTGGGACAACAAGTACGCCGGCCTGCAGGTGCTCCTCTCCAAGGTGCTCTTCGAGGGCGGCAGCGCCGGCTACGCCGACACGCTGAGGCAGTACCAGGCCAAGGCCGAGTTCTTCCTCTGCGCCTGCCTGCAGAAGAACAACGGCCACAACATCAAGACGACGCCGGCCGGCCTCCTCTACTTCGACGACTGGAACAACATGCAGTACGTCAGCTCCGCCACCTTCCTCCTCACCGTCTACGCCGACTACCTCGGCGTGTCGCACGGCGTCCTCAAGTGCCCCGACGGCGAGGTCAAGCCCGCCGAGATCATCAAGTTCGTCAAGTCGCAGGCGGACTACATCCTCGGCAAGAACCCCAAGGGGATGAGCTACATGGTCGGGTACGGCAGCAGCTTCCCGACGCACGTGCACCACCGCGGCGCGTCCATCCCGTCCATCTTCGCCTTGAAGGACAAGGTCGGGTGCATGGACGGCTTCGACAGGTACTACAACAGCAAGGGCCCCGACCCCAACGTCCTCCACGGCGCCATCGTCGGAGGCCCCGACGCCAACGACGGCTTCGTCGACGACCGGTGCAACTACCAGAGCGCCGAGCCCACCATCGCAGGGAACGCGCCCATCTGCGGCGTCTTCGCCCGCCTCGCCTCCCAACCAGCCGACGCCTCCGGTACGTGTGCGTATATAGATTCTGATGATCCCCCCTTCTTCAATTAACATCATTCACTCGCTCTCTGAACACGCGTGTGCAATTGCAGATGACAACAGCCCGGCGGCGTACCAGCAACCACATGACTCGACGCCATCAAAGGGTAAGGCCAAACGATTAGTTACAAGTGCGTCCAAACGAGCATCTTATATAGGATCCTACTAAAACTTGTCACGCGATTCGCACCTGATTTGTTTATGTCTCGTCGTCAGGCTCTCCGCTGGAATTCGTGCACACGGTGAGCAGCAAGTGGACCACGAACGGCGTGGAGCACTACAGACACGTCGTGACGGCCAAGAACACGTGCGGCCACGCCATCACGTACCTCAAGCTGCACATCAAGGAGCTGTCAGGCCCCATCTACGGCCTGTCCAGCACGCCCGCCAAGGACATGTACGAGCTCCCCTCCTGGCTCAAGAGCCTTAACGCCGGCGAGCAGCTCACTATCGTCTACATCCAGGGCGGCCCGGCGGCCAAAATCTCCGTGGTCGACTACAAGACTGCTTGAGACTGATACAAGCAACCCCGAGGAGATTCCTTTTTCTTTCCGTCCACTTGTACCATCTCTTTTGCCCTTGTACCATCTCTTTTATGTGTGTAATTTTCTCTATGAGATTGAAAATGAGCAGCTAGAACAGTGTGAGGCGCGTTCAGATTCGTGTTTCAACACATGTTTGTTTTCATTTATTTATTTGTGACACATATGGTTTACAAAGAGCCACAAATGCAAGCTCGCATCTTGGGATGGCGATTCTGAACTTCTGTGTGAAGTGTTTTCTTTTCCTTTTTCCTCTTGCTTGGATGTAGTAGTAGGAACAGCATCGCTTTCACTCGCTCTCCGCGCATCTTGAGTGCGCAATGATGTATCACGCCATCCGTTTTCTGCTAGAGATGGAGATCGAGACTGGAACCTGCGTTAGAAAGACCACAAATGCTTAATTTCTAGAACAGCGTGGACCATAGGATGAAGCCTCGTTAAATTTGTTCAACTAATTAATCATTAATCGACCCCTTCATGGGGTACCGGGCGCACGTACTGAATGGTAGCGCACGACACTACGGCAGGCTAGTAAAGCTTGTGTGTTCGAACAGAGGCAACAAAACTGCATGTTTTTTTGCAAATGAATTCATTTGCATCTTCAGGCTGACGGTCACGGGCACGAGCCAAACTTTTGGTCAGTCAATCTTCGTCGTCCAAACTTCCGTTGCAATGAAATATTCAGGCATTGTCCCTGAAAGTCGCGGTGAGAGAAGTAGTTGGGGGTGGGACCCATGAATAGCTGACTTTGATGCGGTCGTTTTATGCGCCACCTGTCTGTACACATCTCTTCGGTTGTAGGTTGCAGTTGCAGTTGCAGTTTTTTGTGAGAGAGAATACTGTAGCGGAGGAAACGCGCACTGTAGCAACAGTGAGAGGGCTGGCAGCAGCAGCTGCTGCTTTTCCTCCAGCCCAACACGCTAGGCTGGTAGCATGCGCTAGTAGTGCGAGCAGTGTCTTCCAACACGGAACTCTGAAGGCTACACGAGATATGGTTGCCCCGCGTTCGGTCAGTAAGCCTATCCTTGGCAGAGCTGATCTTTTGGACCATATATGTATACTCTGACTGCGCGTGAGCTCGTCTTGCTTCATCTCTATCTACCAGGAACGATCACGAGACGTAAGCTTCTTGAATTTTCAACAACCGTAGCGGATTGACGGAGCTCCAGGTCGTGTGTAAAAATGCATCCACTCCAAGTTGTTCTTATTCTAGAACAACTTGCTTTTGCTTAGACTAATCGTAAAACGGCAGAAAATTCAGAGAAACGGGACAAAAGATGGCATCGTATTTGATCTCCAATGGCGCGTGGTCGTGGATTCCAATCTGTTGAATTCAGAGACAAAAATGGCACTCGCGCGTGATCCTGACCCTCAGAGTTACCACTTGACTGTTGCGCGTAATCCTACCTACAGCCAAGCACCTGGCTTCATAAGCGTCACTTCCTCTGTCCTTCTCCCCCAATCAGTCAGCCACCACGAGCAGAGCAGAACAGGTAAAGTCGTCGGCAGCTCGTGACCGTTCGTTCACGCAAGCCAAGCCACGCCTGGTCCGGCGATCCCGCGCGGCATGGAGAGCCTCGGCGCGAATCCGGCGAACTCGAGCCCGCTCACGCCTCTGGGCTTCCTGGAGCGCGCGGCCACCGTGTTCGGCGACTGCCCCTCCGTCGTCTACAACGACACCGTCCTCACCTGGTCCCAAACCTACCGGAGATGCCTCCGCCTCGCCTCCGCGCTCGTTTCCCTCGGCATCTCCCGCCGCGACATCGTAAGCCCACCCCTTCTCCCCGTCAATTCCGACCGCGATTTTTGCTCTCGTTTGTGCGCCGGAACTCATCTGGCGATGGCTGTCTACATGTCACCCGGGCAATATTTAGTCCCCTGGCACCCGGGTATTCCAGGACAAGGAAACACCTGATTTCTTGCATTTTGAGATTCGGGTGTTTCTTGAATCCTTGGCACCCGAATTTTGTAACCCTTAGATTTTGAATGGATGGATCAGATCAGAGCATGGTTTCAACAATATTTCAGGCTCAGATTGTCTACTAGGCTTCGTTGACATCAAGCTTGAAAAAAAGAAAGAACCCACAGCTATTATAAATTCGTAACAGGACTTTGCTCACTGAAGGTACAAGCAAAGCAATGACATAATAGCTCCTTAATCGTATGATGAGGCCTAATCAGTTTCAAATCTAAAAGAAGGTAACCATGACAAAATGAAAGGCTACAGAAGATTAAATATACATAAGTGCAAGGCATTCAGAATATTCATAAAACAATTTGTAATACCAAATTGGTCCTTTACAACTTCTAACACCAAGCTGTAAGTAGGACTATGGACACTCAAATAAGGCTCATCCTATCTCTGCTTGCTAATATTAAGGTACTTCAACAAGATTTACAGTGATTCAACCCATGATGGCATCTAAGAAACCCTCCTAATGTACATCCTGATTCCAGCATCCTAGACCTTTTCATCTAGCTGGTTGTAGAGAGTCAGAATCATGAAGGTCCATAATCAAAAGATACAGTCCTCAGAATTTTAATCATGAAGGAGAACAACCTTTGGAAAACAGTAAATGGTAGCAGATTAATACAAATGACAAACACCATCCCAAATTAAAAGCCCAGTAGAGCGATGGACGCTACCCCGAATACAAAAATCCCAACAGGAAGATACTATGGCGAAACTGAAAATGGCCAGTAAAGTAGCGCCAGTAGCTCAAGTAACGATCAGAAGGGTGAAAAGGAAAGAGAACTTTTCGAACTTCTCTGCCAAAGGATGCACACTCAGATCGAAAGAAGAGTGGCACATGATCAACCATACTAAAAAGATTCAAAAGATGGGAGAATCTAGGAAATACATCGTCAAAGCCAAAGAAGAGGTCAAACTCAAGATCACATGACCTATATATGTACATTCTTCTGAATCAGCATGAGTTACAAAGGATTCGGGAACCAAACTCAATCTCACAAAGTCAAATTTTCAAAATTAAAACCAGGTACAGTTCAATATCACAGAAATTACACCTAAAGTTGACATGTAAAAATAGGCTAGAGGGACTGTATTTTTCATCTTAACCTGACCCTAAGATGATAGTAAAAAAGGACAACACGTTTTTCGAACCAATGTATTAATACTCGTATTGGCTGACTGCAATATATGTCTCAATAGCAAACCATCCAAAGAACTGTAACTTTCACAAATTATATTTGTGACATGGATAAAAGGTCAATTCAAATATTTCAAAACCAATGTATGTCCTATAGAACTTTTTTTTTTTGGTAATATTGAAAATCCTCCATATTGTATGTGTGACATGGATCAATACAAATCAGACGGAACCCAGATTGCTCTTTCAGATGCAGGCACAGATTAAACAAAAATCAATTCACTATTTTGATCAAGAAAAGACTATAAATAAAATAATACTAATTACAGACGAATAACATAACACAAAATATGATCAAGTAGCAGCATGTCATATTATTGGGGCACAATAAAGCACAGTCAACGACCTCCTGATGTACAGATAAATAAAAAGTATAAGCTAAGTATATGGAAACTGTAATCATATCACTTCAGACCAAAAGTATTACAAAAAAAAAATAGGAATACAGGTTTCCAGCAATATCATAAATGGTGACACCTTCAGGACACTAATATTACACCTAAAATAAAGGTGTATGTTTAGGTCTGAAGTATTGTCAACTGATGTACCAAATTATGTAAAATTTCTATCGAAACAAATGAGAACAATAAACAACAATTTTTATGGATACCAAAAATTGAACTGTTCAAAAGACACAGAAGCGAATGTTCATAGATGCAGATATTTTTTAGGGATAACAAAGTTAAAAAGGGTTCTTGTGACCTGATGCAAACTAAAATAACCAGAAATTCAAAGCTTCAAAAATTTATTATGGTCTACAAAATTACAAAAGGATTAGTGGGCCTGATGCTATATCATAAAACAAGTTATTCAAAATTATGGGGCTGGTTCCAGTCCTACAAACCCAGGAAATCAAAGTTTCAAATATTTATTATGGTCTACAGAGATGACAAAAGAGAATTAGGTTCTCAACCAATCACAAAATTCAAGGAAAACAAAGATTTAGATATTTATTATGGAATATAGATTTACAAAGGGACCTAGGGCCTCTCAGGCAATCCCACTAACACAGAAAAACAAATTATCAAAATTTTGTTATGGTCTGCAGATTTACAAAGGAAATTTGGGGCATGAACCAATAACAAAATTCTATAAAAACAAATTTTCAAAAAATTATTATGAAATACAAATTTACAAAGGGATTTGGGGTAAATTGAGACGGTGAGAATTTAAAAAAATTATTATCCAATCCAAGGCAAAATTTCAAACAAATATCCTCACATACAGTTAAAATGCATAGTACATACATATAAGCTATAGTTGTAAATTGAGACGGTGAGAACTGTACATGAAACATGAAACTATGTCATGCAAAGAATACATCATGTAGAAGCTAATTAGATCGAATAAAATAATGAGAAAATTTCAATGCACAAAAATTCTAATTATTAATATAGTGATCAATTTATGACAGGTTTTTTGGGGGGGGGGGGGGGGGGGGGGGGGGGCGCCAATGCAATCCCAAATGATAAAGATACAAAATGCAGGGCATCTAACCCCTGGAGCAGAAACTAAGATATCAAGACAAGAGAATGTTCTCTAATGACATCTCAAGTGGTGCTAAACCCCACTTTAACAAGATATTATAAGTCATTTCAGAAATCAACACAATGAACATTTGATTCTGTAGACAAAATGTCCCAAATTTAATTAATATGGTCCTTTATCTCAATCCCACAGGGCAGAAGGTCAAAATTTTCATATTTCTATAATGGATATAAAATGAACAAATGAATGACACAAAGTCAATCTAAAAATTAATACCAGGTACAGTTTCATATCACAGAATTTACACCTACATTTTCCATGTAATAATACTCTAGATGAACTGTAATTTACATCTGAACTTGACGCTAAAAAAAACACATGAACACAACTAGCATGAGCAACAAGAACTAAATCTGCTAAGACAGATTTAACTTACCACAGTGACTCAGAACAAACAACCTCTAGTCCAGTAGGGATTGAAAGGTATCCTGCAAGAGTAGATCGAACAAGATATTAGGGAAAATTCAGATAAACAAAGATGCATCAATTCTATGAACTCGAAAACAGAAGTGTAGAGAATAGGAATTGCCTAGATGAAGAACATTTTCGGAGGAAAGGAAAGAACAAATCAAGAAAAGCTATAACAACTATTCCACTTCAAATATGGAAAACTTGATTAACATTTAAGTCAATTGAGCACTATATAAAAAATTAATCAAACTACACTAAAACTGAAGTGAACATAAACTGATATAAATTAAGGTGCACAAACATGATCTCTGAAGGAAAATACATCTGCACACATGATATCTGAAGGAAAATACATCAATGCAGGGACCTTATCTTATTCCATGTGGAAGAAGTTCAGAGATATTGTCAGACTCACCATGCATATATTTAGCTCTAATAAGAAGAAGGCTGTGAAGGCTTGGCTTGCCAGTTTGTAATCTACATGGCTTTCTGGTTTTTCTTTTCCTGCTAACAAAAAATGGTACAGTAAGCACACTTATTTTTTAATAAAAGCACAGTAGGGGAATTCCCTCCTGTTTACGTTCAATAAAAAACACTAAACCAACATCCAAAGTGCACTAATTAAGCATCAAAAGATTAACTGATCATGTACTATTACAGAATAGGCAAGCAGCTAGGAGACTGGAATATTACAATTGACGAAAAGTCAACAATAGTCACTGAAAAATTACTTGGTGCTCAACTAGCACCTCGACCCTCAAGAATGCAGTGCAAGCAGAATAGTAACACACACATGTTTCAAACTGCAGAGAAAAGAATACTTGCTACCACAAGTCACACATGCAGGTATACTAGTATAGGAAACAATTATAGAATTAACAGCAAAATTATTCAGCCATTCTCTAATAGATATATGGAGAAAATACAGTAGTTGTAGGAATCAGATGATTGCAAAGCAATTGGCACTGGTTACCTTTCTCGAGTGAAAAGGCAGAGGAAAAACTAAAAGAGCTGAGCTACTAAAAATCATGATTAGTGGCAATCGGCAATTGACAAGCTACAGTGAGCACCAATTAACTAAGATGGTGCAAAAAATAATGTATTGCTAGGAATTTCTAATCAGACGTACAAACGAAATTACGGACTTATGAGCTACCGCCTACCAGGCAAGGATTACTGCAGTAAAAACGAAAATTTTTGCTACTACAGAGAATGCTAATGAATTTTTGTAACAATTGTAAGCTCACCAAATAAGCAAACTTGCTACTGCGGCAAAAAACTTGGCTGATGGCAAGACACAAACATCCTGCAGGAAATGCAATACATGAAGAAAAACTCTTACAATCATGATCACCACGTGAGAGTATCAGTTTTGGTCAGGCCATCGGTCGAACAATGCAAGTTCCTTGCGCAATCAACAAACAGCACCACGTGCTCTCAAAAAATCAAACAACCCGCAAAGAAGAACACTCCAGTAGCTAGTGCTACCCCATTCGCACACAAAAATCTGATACAAAAAACATTGATTGGAGTACACACAAAGCTAGAACAAATGGGGAATTAAATCACCCCTATAGAATGAAGTACGAACAGACCGCAAATGACACAAATCGAAATGGTTAATCGAGTCACCATTGTAGAACTAAAGACAAACATAGCGCAAATAACACAAATCTCTCTAGGGAATCAAATCGCCCCTGTAGAATAGAGGACGAACAGAGCATAACTGACATGAATAGCTTCAAAATCAAGAGGAGGACAAACCCTAGCGGCATGAACTGCATCAAAATACCTGGCTAGAGGCCGCCTATTCCTACTGCCGCACTAGTGTAGATAGCCTACGAATGGCTGGAAATCTACTCAAATCGAAGGGACTAAATTAGAGAAAATCGCAGCAAACACATCAGCAACACCAAATCGACAACTAGAGTCACACGAATCAAAAGGAACAGCATCAACTCAGAGAGGAGGAAGAAGGGGAGGAGGTCGAACCCTGGCATCCATCCGCAGGAGGGGAGGAAGACGAAAAGGGACTTGCGAAATGGAGGCGGGCGAAATGGGAGGCGGCCGAGTCCGAGTCAACACGCAGATGCGGACGCCATCAGCACGGATCGCAAAGCGCATCAGACGATCAAAAATTCGGGTGACACAGGCCAACAAAATGCCCGGGTGGATTTTAGCAATATTATATAGGTGTCCTGTTTACTGCCCAACGTGCCGGCCATGTACGAGATGCACTTCGGCGTGCCCATGAGCGGCGCCGTGCTCAACACCATCAACACGCGCCTCGACGCGCGCACGGTCGCCGTCCTGCTCCGCCACTCCGGCTCCAAGCTCGTCTTCATCGACCCGGCGTCGCTCCAGCTCATCCGCGACGCGCTGCAGCTCCTCCCGCCGGGGCACCCGGCTCCGCGCGTCATCCCCGTCGAGGACCCCCACGAGAAGGAGTTCGCCGCGGCTCCGGCCGACACCTTGACGTACGAGCGGCTTCTCGAGAAGGGCGACCCGCAGTTCTCGTGGGTGCGGCCGGCGAGTGAGTGGGATCCCATGATACTCAACTACACATCCGGCACGACGTCGGCGCCCAAGGGGGTGGTGCACTGCCACCGCGGCATCTTCTTGGTCACCGTCGATTCGCTCGTGAATTGGGCGGTGCCGCCGCAGCCGACGTACCTGTGGACGCTGCCCATGTTCCACGCCAACGGCTGGAGCTTCCCGTGGGGGATGGCCGTGGTGGGCGGCACCAACGTCTGCCTCCGCCGCGTCGACGCCGCCGAGGTGTACGCCACGATCGCGCGCTGCAAGGTCAACCACCTCTGCGGCGCGCCCGTGGTGCTCAACATGCTGGCCAACGCACCGGAGGGCGTGCGGCAGCCGCTCCCGGGAAAGGTGCGCATCCTCACGGCCGGCGCGCCGCCGCCGGCAGCCGTGCTGGACCGCACGGAGGCCATCGGCTTCGAGGTCAGCCACGGGTACGGGCTGACCGAGACGGCGGGGCTGGTGCTGTCGTGCGCGTGGAAGGGGCAGTGGAACAGGCTCCCCGCGTCGGAACGCGCGCGGCTCAAGGCGCGACAGGGCGTGCGCACGGCCGGCATGGCCGAGGTCGACGTCATCGACGGAGAGACCGGCCGCGGCGTGCCCCGAGACGGGTCCACCATGGGCGAGATCGTGCTCCGCGGCGGCTGCATCATGCTCGGCTACCTCAACGACGACAAGGCGACCAAGGCGGCGATACGCGACAACGGGTGGTTCTACACAGGGGACGTCGGCGTCATTCACCAGGACGGGTACATTGAGATCCGCGACCGGTCCAAGGACGTGATCATCAGTGGCGGGGAGAACATCAGCAGCGTGGAGGTGGAGTCCGTGCTGTACGGGCACCGGCGGTGAACGAGGCGGCGGTGGTGGCGCGGCCGGACGAGTTCTGGGGCGAGACGCCGTGCGCGTTCGTCAGCCTCAAGGAAGGCGCGACGGGAACGGTTACCCCGGCCGATGTCATCTCATGGAGCCGGGAGCGCATGCCCAGATACATGGTGCCAAAAACGGTGTCTTCCGCGCCGAGCTGCCAAAGACGTCCACCGGCAAGATCCAGAAGTACGTGCTCAGAAACCTTGCTAAGGAGATGGGCCCCACGCGCAAGGGCGCCAGTACCAGCAGCAAGATGTAGATCGTCTTTGCAAGTTGGAATGGGTGTGCTCTGCTTGGTGTCTTGCAAGCCTGCAGCACGGCAATGGCACGCGTCTTCTTTTATGAGAGATGAGGAAATCAAAAATGGGAGTAGGCAAGCCGCATCCATCGGAAAGTTTCTACTAGTAGTTGTGGCTGGTACCAGACATCCTGGGCAATTATTGGACGTGGATAATATGACAGGCTGCATCTTGTGGCTGCGAGTCACGTGGTGAATACACTTGATTGGAACAAACCACGTGTCACTGGTAGATTCGTTTGCTGTTTGTATCGAGCTTATAATAACAGTGGGATTATTTTGGACCGTTACCATGTGACTGTATGTAACCTATCATGATTCATGAAAGCCATCTGGTCGAGTAATAGGTCCGTGATGAATCGATGGCACTACAAGCGTGCAACTAAGAATGTGACGTGTCCATGTACAAAATGAAAGACAGCCTGTATTTTATAGGCTTAATTGCAAATCCCACCACTTAACTCAAAATGAAAGCAGAGTATGCAATTGAGTTTCGGGATCAACCATGGCTTGAAGAAGAAAAAAAGACTTAACACTACAACATTTATACTCTTTTCCAACCATTTTCTTGTAATGGCTAACATTTTATGATTATTTTGTTACATGTCTCCTAAAACGGTTGCGAATGAGTTCGTTGGGAAATTACTAAAACTGTCGGAAAAGATACAATTTATACTAGAAAAAACCGCCGGCCACTTAAGAAAAATATTTTAAAGTGGTAAAATTGTCGGCTACTTCAAAGAAGACTATAGAGAAAATTGGAAATCTTGTAGTGTAAGTTTATGAGCTAAGCCCGTGTGCCAGCAGTTGCTTACCAGAATCATATCATTCATATGTTGCTTGAAATGGGATGCCACGCAAGACGACAGCCTTTACACCTTGCTGCTGCTTCTTTTTTTCCCCTTTTTTTTTTTGGAAATTACGCCTTGCTGCCGCTGGCCCTGCGTGTAGGCCCCATTTCAACGGCGAGGTTCCGGAGCACGTACTTCTGAATCTTACCGGTGGAAGTCTTGGGCAGCTCCGCGCGGAAGACGACGGTCGTGGGTGCCATGTACCGCGGCATGCGCTCCCGACACCACGCGATCATGTCCTCTGCAATCACCGATCCCGCCGCGCCCTCCTTGAGGCTCACGAACGCGCACGGCCTCTCACCCCGTAACTCGTCCGGCCGCGCCACCACCGCCGCCTCGTCGACCGCCGGATGCTCGTAGAGCACGGACTCGACCTCGACGCTGCTAATGTCTCCCCGGCGCTGATGATCACGTCCTTGGACCGGTCACGGATCTCCAGGTACCCGTCCGGGTGCATCACCCCGACGTCCCCGTGTAGAACCACCCGTCGTCGCGTATCGCCGCGCCGGTCGCCTCGTCGTCGTCGAGGTAGCCGAGCATGACGCTCCCGCCGCGGAGCACGACCTCGCCCATACGACGTCCACCTCGGCCATGCTCGGAGTGCGCACGCCCTGTCGCGACTTGAGACGCGCGCGCTCGGATTCCAGGAGCGCGTCCCACTCGCGCTTCCAGGTGCACGAGACCACCAGCCCGCCGTCTCCGTCAACCCGTACCCGTGGCTGACCTCGAAGCCGATGGGCCTCCGTTGCGTTGCAGAACTGCCGCAGGCGGCGGCGCGCCGGCCGTGAGGACGCGCACCTTCCCCGGGAGCGGCTGTCGCACGCCGTCCGCGGCGTTGGCCAGCATGTTGAGCACGACGGGCGCGCAGCAGAGGTGGGTGACCGCGTGGCGAGCGATGGCGGCGTACACCGTGGCGGCGGTGACGCGGGTGATGCAGACGTTGGTGCCGCCCACCACGGCCATCCCCCACGGGAACCCCCATCCGTTGGCGTGGAACATGGACAGCGTCCACAGGTACGTCGGCCGCGGCGGCACCGCCCACTCCACGAGCCAGTCGAGCAAGATCAGGAAGAGGCCGCGGTGGCAGTGCACCACCCCCTTGGGCGCCGACGTCGTGCCGGAGGTGTAGTTGAGCACCATCGGGTCCCACTCACTGAGAGGCCGCACCCACGCGAACTCCGGGTCGCCCGTCTCCAGGAGCGTCTCGTACGTCAGTGTCTCGGCGGGGCTCTCGTCGTGAGGATCCTCGACGGGGATCACTCGCGGAGCCGGGTGCCCCGGCGGGAGGAGCCGGAGCGCGTCGCGGATGAGCGGGAGCGATGCCTGGTCGACGAAGACGAGCTTGGAGCCGGCGTGGCGGAGCAGGACGGCGACCGTGCGCGCGTCCAGGCGCGTGTTGATGGTGTTGAGCACGGCGCCGCTCATGGGCACGCCGAAGTGCATCTCGTACATGGCCGGCACGTTGGGCAGGAGCACGGACACCTACCATACCAGTCCAAATCGATAGACAGCCGCATTCATTAGTCATGCGCATGCGAGAAGAAGACCACGTGATGCATACACGCGAGGAATTTGCAGGATTGACGACGGAGGAAACAGGTGGCTTACGATGTCACCGCGGGAGATGCCGAGGGAGACGAGTGCGGAGGCGAGGCGGAGGCAACGACGGTACGTCTGGGACCAGGTGAAGACGGTGCCGTGGTAGATGACAGAGGGGCAGTCGCCGAAGATGGTGGCCGCGCGTTCCAGGAAGCCCAGCGGCGTGAGCGGGCACGAGTTCGCCGGGTTCGCGCCGAGGTTCCCTGTGCATTTGAGCCCTGGCTTGGCTTGTGTGGATGGTGACGAGTTCACCAGTCTAGCTCCGGGAGGTTTGTTTCCGAGGCCACCAACGATCACCTTCGTCCTCTTTCCCTGCTTATACGAAGAGTCAGAGCGTCCTCCACTCCCTCCTCTGCTCAGGTTCAACTTGTGACTGAAAATCGCATAAAAGCCTGAACTGAGAAGCTTTCATGCATCGTATAATTTTTGATTGAAATATGTTCAGAAGGAACTTTCCGAATTTGCATTCAAACCTTCCCCTACACAGGTTATCAAACTTCATCAGAAGTTATGTCTCAACACTATCTCAAGTCTGAATTTTTCTGAACCCGAAATAAAACATGGGAACGAAAATTCACCTTGACTGTGGCCGCGAAAAGAGAGGACACCAGACGCAGTGCTCTGCATGGCGTGCGGTAGCATCGTCCCACGCGCACTTCGCGTACCACAGCCGATCTTGCCTCGTCGCTTCAGCTAATCAATCAACTTCGATGCCCGGTGATACTCCTCTCTGCTCAGCGCGGAAGCGAGAGTGAATGCAGCAAAGCGGTGCAGCTGGTGCTCCCCATATATGCCGGGAACAGAGCCCGTGTGCAGGTGTGCTCGGTATCACACGGTGACGGCTTGATTAATGCTATGACCAGTACAATGCAGGGAGGATTATAGTACCAGATAACGCAGCGGCCGTCAAACGAGTGTGGTGGTTGTTAGTTAGGGTGATGCCTTCACTGCATTTCGTGCAAAGTGCAGAATCCATGTAAAGGGAGCGAATCCCAAACGGAATTACATGAATATGCAAAGGGAGCGAAACATCTTGCCGTTCAATTCATCTGGAAGATTCTCCAACAGTGTATTTTCACAGTTTTACATGATAACAAAAGTGAGCCGGCAACTTGGACTTTGCCCGCCTTTGTTCCACGCATATGTAAAAATGAGTTAATTCGTGAATACCCACATGTTCTAGACTCTGATTCAAAAAAAAAAAGTTCTAGACTCTAAACTCGTACTGATAACCCATCTCAATCATTTCAAAATAAAAAATAACAATAACCAATCCTTAATTATCGATAGCCGACAGACCATTGGTGATGATGATGGCAAGAATGGTATTTGTCACTGCTACAAAAAATATGATTATGATTTTCCGAACCACCCGTCCATCCTCTACAGTGCTCGGCATGGGGCTTCTCACAAAGTCACAATGTCCTATTTATGAAAGTGATGCATTTTTCATAAACGTCCACATGAGCTACTGCCTATAAAAATACAAGCTCGCGTGAATCACATCTAAAAAATAGTTATATTGCTAGCAGTAGTGACTAGTGAGTACAGGTAGGTGGCGAATATAATATCAAGCAATGGTATAGGTAGTGGGTTCGAATCCTCAAAAAATACAAGTGCATGAAAAATCTGATATTTGAGGATTGGATGGTGTGAGGACGTTTAGGGTTTACAATGTCAAGATGCTTAGGTCCGTTTACACATTCCATTGGATGTGATTATTGTGGTTTAGCTTTAGCATGTACTAGTCTAGTACTATTCCGTTGGGTTTCGTCAAAATTGCTTCATTGATGATATTGGGGGGTTGGATGGCGTGTGGGTGTGTCACTGTCGCCCCTCAACAGGGCTCCTAGGGTGATTTTTATTATTTTTCATCAATTTTTTATGTCATCTTTTAGAGTATAAGTGGTATTTTTGAACCATAGGCTGTTGTTTGGCTTGACATATCTGAAAATATCATTTTATCCGTCTATAAATTGTTTTGTGTAGAAAGTGTAGATGTTCTAGATTAGAAAGAAAAATGTAGATCTTTGGAAGTATGCTTTATGGTTACCATAAAGATACCATCTCACGGTTCACTCGTCAAATGTTCCATATGTAAGCACAGGTGAATAAGTGATAGTCTGAACAAAGAAATTTTATCGTGAATTCGGACGGGCTTTCATAATGTTGATGTTATGGTTGAAGATGTTCTTACATATCTTAATGTGTTTAGCATGTGGGAGTACTATTTCATTGGGTTTTTATCAAAATTTCTTCGTTGATGACACGTGCCACAAATTTCGTATTGAAATGGATGTATATCTGGCATCCACCAGGATCAACGTCGAAAAAGAGCTAGCATCCTTTTCGTCAACAGGGTGTCCGCTATGGGTAGCATATATCTATCCTAGTCGCAAATTCCAAATCTGTGCATAACCGTAGAGCATGGTCAGTTGGCCACGTTGTTTAGCATGCATGCACTCGGGAGCCATGTCCCAAAATTTCATTGTGGACGACACTTGGCGGACATCGTCTTAGCCGCTGAACAACTGGCATATATTCGGCAACGCATGCATGCAATGGCAAACGGCGAGCTTCCCTATATATTCATGCAATCATGCTGCATATTTCTGGTGTTGGTCGTCCTTCTCAGAGACAACGAAGTCAGTGAACTCTCATCCAAGCGCGCCTCTTCTCCATCCATCGGCGAGACGTCATACGCCCATGGACAAGCTCGGCCCCAACCCCGTGAACTCGTGCCCGCTGACGCCGTTGGGTTTCCTCGAGCGCGCGGCCACCGTGTTCGCCGACAGCCCCTCGATCATCTACCACGACACGGTGTTCACCTGGTCCCAGACCTTGCGCCGCTGCCTCCGCCTCGCCTCTGCGCTCGTCTCACTCGGCATCTCACGGCGCGATGTAGTAAGTCAATTCTCTTCCGCGCGCGGCTGCATTTTTCGTACGGGCAAAAGGCATGCATGATCGAATTTGATATATAGGTGTCCGTGATCGCGCCGAACGTACCGGCCATGTACGAGATGCACTTCGGCGTGCCGATGAGCGGCGCCGTGCTGAACGCCATCAACACGCGCCTCGACGCACGCACGGTCGCCGTCCTACTGAAGCATTCCGGCTCCAAGCTCGTCTTCGTCGACCCGGCGTCGCTCCAGCTGATCCACGACGCGCTGCAGCTCCTCCCGCCGGGGCACCCGGTCCCGCGCGTCATCCCGATCGAGGACGCCTACGAGAAGGAGTTCCCTCCCGCCGATCCCTCCACGTTGACGTACGAGAAGCTCCTCGCCAACGGCGACCCAGATTTCACCTGGATCCGTCCGGCAAGCGAGTGGGACCCGATCGTGCTGAACTACACCTCGGGCACGACGGCGGCGCCCAAGGGGGTGGTGCACTGCCACCGCGGCATCTTCCTGGTGACTATGGACTCCATCGCCGAATGGGCGGTGCCGCCGCGGCCGACGTACCTGTGGACGCTGCCCATGTTCCACGGCAACGGCTGGAGCTACACGTGGGGGATGGCCGTGGTGGGCGGCGCCAACGTGTGCCTCCGCCCGTTCGACGCCGCCGCGATCTACGACTCCATCGCGCGCCACGGCGTGACGCACCTCTGCGCCGCGTCCGTCGTGCTCAACATGCTGGCCAACGCGCCCGCGGCCGTCCGCCGCCCGCTCCCCGGGAAAGTTCACATCCTCACCGGCGCGGCGTCGGCGCCGGCCGCCGTGCTCGGGCACGCGGAGGCTCTCGGCTTCGAGATCAGCCACGGGTACGGGATGACCGAGGTCGCCGGGCCGGTGGTGACCTGCAAATGGAAGCCGGAGTGGGACGAGCTCCCCGTGTCCGAGCGCGCCAGGCTCAAGGCGAGGCAGGGCGTGCGCACGGCGGGGATGGCCGAGGTGGACATCGTCGACAGGGACACCGGCCGCAGCGTGCCCCGCGACGGCACCACCATGGGCGAGATCGTGCTCCGCGGCGCGTCCGTCATGCTCGGCTACCTCGGCAACGACGAGGCGACCAGGGAGGCCGTACGCGACGACGGGTGGTTCTACACGGGGGACGTCGGGGTGATGCACCCGGACGGGTACCTTCAGATCCGTGACAGGTCCAAGGACGTGATCATCAGCGGCGGAGAGAACATCAGCAGCGTGGAGGTGGAGTCGGTGCTGTACATGCACCCGGCGGTGAACGAGGTCGCTGTGGTGGCGCGGCCGGACGAGTTCTGGGGCGAGACGCCGTGCGCGTTCGTGGTCCTCAAGGAAGACGCGGCGACGGTGACCGCGGCCGATGTCATCGCGTGGTGCCGGGAGCGCATGCCGCGTTACATGGTGCCAAAGACGGTGGTCTTCCGCGCCGAGCTGCCCAGGACCTCTACAGGCAAGACCGCAAGATCCAGAAGTTCCTCCTACGGGAAATCGCCAAGGAGATGGGGCACGCCGGCAAGAAAAGCAGCAGCAAGATGTAGTAGTGGGTGTTTCCGGTTCTAGTTAACTACTAGTATTTGTACTAGCAAAAAATAAAATAAAATAGTATTTGTGTGGTTTGTCTTTAGATTCCGTGGATCATACATGCAAGCTAGCAGGATGCTCTGCTTCTGCATCATGATTAGCAGGATGCTCTGCTTCTGCATCATGATTAGCAGGTTACTCTGCTTCTGCGTCATGATTAGCAGGTTACTCTGCTTCTGCTGCATTGCGATATATTGGTGTCGAGTCCGGCCGTCATCATACCGATCAAGGGACATCGATTACATAACACTCCATCTTGTTAAATTTGAGCTGACAAAAAACTTGCAAATGCAAAGCTACAAGTAGTTTTAGCGGCTACAAGTAGTTTTAGCTGGGTTCGGTAACGGTGATACGGCTGTAAAGGTCCTGTGTCTGCGTGACAGTAGTCATCTTCAACCATGACTTGGTGAGTAAGTGGCATTGGGAAGAAAATTCTCTGCGACCGTCCCGCAAAGCGCTGCGGTGCGGCCCCACTCCGGATGCCTGCCGCGTGGACGCGTCTGGCCATCCGACGCCACCCAGTCGCTCGGCTCCAGTGCCTGCCTCGCAGGCTCACATAGCTCGGCTCCCATACGACACCAATGGCTCGGCCGATCGCACCTCGCGGCCGCTCGACTCGACTCGGCATTGGCGGCGGCGGTGTTCTTCTCCCTCGGAAATGCCTCCCACACCCTCTTCGCATGCAGCCTTTCTCGCGAGGTGCTCAGAAGGAATTCCTGCGCGGCCACAGTACTGGCAGCGACGGCCTCGACGGTTTGAGTTGCAGCAGCGGCGGCAGCTTCACATGACTTTATTTTTCTCACTAACATATGGAGAATTTCATGCTTCTTGCTCCCATGTGAAGCAATTTGGTTCATAAATCAACTAGGTACGTAATCGCTGCTAAATTACAGTCATGTGCTACTTGATTTATGCGCGCTAGAGATCGTTAGTAGATTTATACCACCTGATGGAGGGAAAGAAATTTTGAGAAGAGCATTCTCCTTGAGTTGGAACCCTGGAACGGGAGTATCATGGATGGCAATTATCATGCCCTCGTTACTTTGCAGGAAGAGATAGAAGGGCGCGGCAACATGGAGTTGGACGAGACGTCGGACGATGATTGAGAGGAGCGAGGCACGGAGCAGCGGAGGTCGTCGAAGAGCACAAGGCGGCGGCGTAGAAGAGCGTTTGAAGAGGCACAAGATGTGGAACTGCACGTGCAGGGAGGGGCGGGGCCGGAGAGGCAGAGGCAGAGGCGGAAAAGAGACGACGACGAGGACTCGTTAGAGGCGCAGAAGCCGTGCCTCCAGGTGGCGACGACGATGGCATCTGAGCCGACGAGCTGAGAGGAGGCTGAGCCGTGGAGTCATTGAGGAGCCAAACACAGCGTTTGTTGGATGCCTAGAGTCGTCCACGTGGCAGGCATCTAGAGAGGGGCCGCACAACAGCTATTTGCGGAGGGAATTTTTTTCCGTAAGTGGCATTGTGGCAACGGAAGAAAAGATCAACGAAAGAAAACAAGGTATGCACGCATAATCAGCAAAATGGCAATAGGCAGTGAGCAAGAGAAACTCTAACTGCGCAGATGGGGCCAAGACAAAGCTGTAACCGATTGAGCGCATTCATCAACGGCGCAGCACGCAGCGCCGCAGCGGCATGTATTCCAAAACGTCCACACAAACTTGTCGCCAACCTTTTCCAACTCCGACCTCGTAAGCACGGCTGCACAGCGGGTGGCGTCCGGAACCGTCGCTCTTGCTGTTTTTTCAGCATTTCATGCCCTTTACACCTCACTACCGATGGTCACCGGCTCATCACTGCCAGGCCTTTATATATACGGGGCTGCTGGCACTTGGCGCAGAGGCTCTCACAAGTCACACCTAACAGTTCATGCATCTGCAGACTGCAGTTGCCATCCAGTTTGCACCAGCAGTCAGGCTTTGTGCTTGGTAGCGTCGCGTAAGCTCTCTACCATGGCGGCTTCGTCCGGCCGGGCGCATGTTGCCTGCGCGTTCCTTCTTCTCCTGCTTCTTCTGGGGGTTGCCGCTGAGACCAACACCGCCGTTGATCGCAACCAGGAGGAGGTAAGAGATCACCGCATCCGATTTAAAATAAGTTGTAGCGAGTTGGATTGAGTGAAGTCTGATGCAACGCGCGTACTGCTTATGTGCAGGTGCCCGGGAGTCCTGCACCGTCTCCCATGAATTCAATCGGCAAGTCCTCCTCTTTCTGTGATCCTTAACTACGCTTTTCTTTTACTTTCCGTAAACAAGGAAATTAAGCGGTGCAACATCTGTTAACTTTTCGATCAGTACGAGCAGTTTTTGTTTCCCTGACGAGTGGCGAATACTACTCTGCTTTTGTCTCACTGGTGGATGTTGAATTTATTTGTTGCCAGACTGCGGGAGCGCGTGCGCGGCGCGGTGCGCGCTGGCGTCGCGGCAGAACCGGTGCAAGAGGGCGTGCGGCTCCTGCTGCGCGCGCTGCAACTGCGTGCCGCCGGGCACCTCCGGGAACCAGGACAAGTGTCCCTGTTACGCCGCCATCACCACCCACGGCGGCCGCCCCAAGTGTCCGTGACCTGACCACCCTTCGCGTCGCGCTCTGGGCGCGTGCCGTTGCCGAACGAACGAACTCTTCTCATGTACTGGGCATGTGTGTGCAAACAATAATAATGCAACTTCTATGTATGTACACCGCGCCCTAAACTACTACTAGTACATGCGTGTGATCGGTTGGGTTTCTTCATTCTTGCCTGGTTCGAGTTGCATTTTGCGTCAAGTGCTCGTCAAATTTGACCAATCGCGAGACAGGTGGCCGAGAGAAGCGGATCGCGACGAACTCGTCCCATCACTCGCGACCCAAGGCGGAGGCGGTGTCCCTCTGTCACTCTGACCAACTGACGCGCCCCCGACGAAACCGCTCGCAGGGAAGTTCCAGTACTCGAACACAGACGCGCCCTTCCCTCAAACACGCGCTCTCAGACACACAGCCGCACATACGTGCATGCGACTGCCAGTACAACCGCAGCACGGAACGGGAGGGAACAGCCGGTGGTCGGAGAGAGAGAGAAACGACGGCCATGTCTACGAGGCGACGGCGAGCGGCGGAGCACGAGGAGGAGGATGAGGAGGACGAGGCGGCGGTGTCGGTGGAGCGGGTGTTCGAGGGGCGGGAGGTGCCGGGGTGGCGGGAGCAGGTGACGGCGCGGGCGCTGGCGGTGAGCGCGCTGCTGGGCTTCATGTTCAGCGTCATCGTCATGAAGCTCAACCTCACCACGGGGATCATCCCCTCGCTCAACGTCTCCGCGGGGCTCCTCGGCTTCTTCCTCCTCACGTCGTGGACCAAACTGATCGAGAAGGCCGGCGTCGCGCGCGTCAGGCCGTTCACGCGACAGGAGAACACCGTCGTGCAGACCTGCGTCGTCGCATGCTCCGGCATCGCATTCAGCGGTAAGTGCGTGCGTGCGTGGTTTAAAAAAAAAAAAAAGTGGTGCGTGCGTGCGTTCATAGCTACAGGCGCGTGCCGGTCGATTTCGTTACGGTGCCATTATCTTTGCTTACTGAAATCCATGGATCGTCGCATGAACAACTGCTTCTCGTGGGAATTCGACGTAGCAGTTATTTTTCACCCCACCCGCACCGCACGTTGGTTGATGTGGAAATGGGCTGTGGGGAGTGGAATTCTGTCGTATTGGGCTTTGCACTAGGATGGATCTAGATTGCGCATTCGATTTTGATTTTTTTTTTTGATATTTCGATGTTGTTGCGCCGTGGACGTTTCTTAATTTGTTTTCTGTTTTCTTAGTGCTCTGCACTCTGATTCATTTGAAGTTCAACCATAGGAATCCAGTTGAAATGATTCTATGGATTTTCCCATACTACTGAACATGTTGCTCAGGAGCGTAAATAATTCAGGGGGAAAGAAAGACGAAAAACAAACCCCAGAGTTCATTCAGTAGTGCATATGACAGTCGGTGATTTTGCATTCTGTCTGACGTCAGTGTATTACCACTCGAATGACGTCAGTGTTATTACCATTCGACAGGCGGATTTGGGAGTTACATGTTCGCGATGAGTGATAGGATCAGCGACCAATCAGGGGAGACCTGGGAGGAGCAGAACATCAAGAACCCAGGGTTGGGCTGGATGATTGGCTTCCTCTACATCGTCAGCTTCCTCGGACTCTTCTCTGTTGTACCCCTCAGGAAGGTACTACTTACAGATACTGCGCATTTACCAACTCTTTTTTTTTTTGAAAAAAGGCAGGAGCACTGCCATTCATAAGAAAGAAGCAGCAGCATTACATCCAAGATTACAGGTTCTAAAAAAAATAGTTCAAAGGAGACTAGAACAAGTATTGCCGTCAGCATGTGGCTGGCGTGCTAGACAAACTGGGCAGTAGAGATATATGACTAATGATCTTCAGAAGGATGTAAAGCAAAGTTGAGAAGGTTGATCTGCTCAATGATCAAGGAGAGTGTTCTGGGAACCGGCTGTTGCTTGTTTTCGAAAATTCTTCTATTTCTCTCCTTCCAGAGTTGCCACCATGTTGAGAACAGGACTCCTAATTTTCTTCTCTTCTCATTCTTGGAGCTGTTGTTCAGTAGCATCCTAACCCATTCCACTGGCCCTCCTGTGGCGATCATGGTGTTGTATGCAGGCAAGTGAAAGTGATTGGCAACTTGATGCCAGAGTCCCCTCATATAGACACATTGGGTAAGTAAATGTGAAGTAGTCTCGTCAGTTCGCTGGCACATCGGGCAAATTGGGTTACTAGGCCAATTCCTTTTGGTCAGGTTTTCAGCTGTAAGCACTTTGTCATGCATGACCAACCAAGCAAAAAATCTGCATTTTGGTTCAGTGACCGCTTTCCAAATGTCCATCGCCGGGAAATAAGAGAAAGCTCCTTTGAATTGGCATTCATATGCCGATGCCACTGAATATTTACCATTAGAGGTCCACTTCCAGAAAATTTCGTCAGGCATGTCTGTGAGGGTAATCTGTGAGAGGGCTATGAACAGCAATGTAAACTCTTCTAAGAGGGTCTGATTATTGATGATCTTAAGGTTCTTGATCCAGCTGTAGTGCTGCAGCTCAGTGTGGACACTTCTTCGTTTGAATCTTGCTACTTTGTATAAGTTCGGAGCGAGGTCCTTTGGAGCTGCACCATGCAGCCATCTTGCCTCCCAGAAGGGTGTATTCCGGCCGTTACCCACATGCATATAAGTAGAGCAGAAAAAGAGTTGTCTGTCCACCGGATCCTGAACCTTGAGCAAGTGTTTCCATGGCTTGTCTCGATGATCCCAATTGTGCCACAGCCAGCGGAGCCGTAAGGCTCTACTGAATTTTTCAAGGTCCTTTATACCGAGACCACCCCATTTTTTTGGCCTGAGACATGTTTGCCAGTTAACCAAACAGTGGCCTCCTCTCACATGTTCAGGGTCTTGTCCTTTCCAAAGGAAGCTCCTTTTGAATCTATCAATTCTTTTAATAGCCTGTTGAGATTTGGGGGAAATTGGAGCTCTTGCTCCCCCACACAGCTCACTCTCCATTATATTCACCACTTTACATTTAGGTCCTTTACATATTTGCATATTACATCAACACTCCCCCTCAAGATGGGCCAAATATATTCAACATGCCCATCTTGTTACATGCCAACTCATTATCCTTAGGACCTAGACCTTTTGTGAGACAATCAGCTAGTTGATTACGAGACTTGACATACTCTAGCTTCAAAGCTCCACTATCCATCTTCTCCTTGATGAAGAATCTATCAATCTCCACATGCTTCATTCGGTCGAACTGAACGGGATTATTTGCAATGTTGATTGCAGCTACATTGTCACAATGTAGTCCCATAGTCTCATTCCTCAACACCCGAAGCTCCTTCAAAAGACCCTTTACCCACATCATTTCACATAGAGCCAGCGCCATGGCTCTATACTCCGCCTCCGCCGTAGACCTAGACACCACGGCTTGCTTCTTGCTTCGCCATGAAACAAGATTACCTCCCACAAACACACAATATCCAGTTGTGGATCTCCGGTCATCTCTACTACTCGCCCAATCTGCATCACAATAGCCTTCCACATTCAAGTGTTGGTTTGCTCTAAACCAAAGCCCCTTTCCTGGAGTCCCTTTCAAATACCTCAATATTTGATACACCACCTCCATGTGTCCACTTCTAGGATCATGCATGTACCTACTCACAACACTCACTGCATAAGAGATATCAGGTCTTGTATGGCAGAGGTAAATCAACCGACCAACTAGCCTTTGATATCTTTCTCTATCAACTGGATCACCTGACTCAGCACATATTCGATGGTTCCTATCAATAGGTGAACCACAAGGACGACACCCTAGCATTCCAGTTTCTGCCAACAAGTCAAGGACATACTTTCTCTGGGACAGAATGATACCCTTTGGTGATCTAGCAATCTCAATCCCAAGGAAATATCTCAGTGGTCCAAGATCCTTCACCTCAAATGCTCTCCCCAATCTTTCTTTCAAGACTTTGATCTCTTCTACATCATCTCCAGTGATCACTATATCATCCACATAGACAGCCAGGATAGTGATATTAGAGCCCTGATGTCTGTAAAACACGGTGTGATCTCCATTGCATTGAGAATAACCCATATCACACACTGCGCGCCTGAATCTGTCAAACCATGCTCGTGGTGACTGTTTCAGACCATAAAGTGATTTCTTCAGTTTGCACACCTTTCCCACGGTTTGTTCATTTGCAAATCCAGGTGGAATCTCCATATAAACCTCCTCTTGTAAGTCACCATGAAGAAATGCATTCTTCACATCTAACTGATGAAGGGGCCAACCAAAGTTTGCTGCACATGATATCAAAGTCCTCACTGTGCTCATTCTTGCCACAGGTGCAAAGGTTTCATCATAGTCAATTCCATACGTCTGACTATACCCTTTCGCCACCAATCTTGCTTTGTACCTATCCACCTTTCCTTCCGGGGTCTGTTTCACTGTGAAGACCCATTTACAACCCACTGCCTTCTTTCCCACTGGGAGGTGAACAAGTTCCCATGTCTTGTTCTTTTGAAGAGCACTCAACTCCTCCTTCATTGCATCCTTCCACTTTGGATCTTGTTTAGCACACCTCCAGTCCTTCGGAATAGACACTGCTTGTAATGATGCAACAAATGTCCTATATGCAGGTGAGACACTAGAATATGAAAGGTAATTGGCAATGTCAGACTCATAACCATAACGGGAAGGAGGTTTTCCAGCATTTACTCTAGGATCTCTACGTTGTGCAATAGGTAAATCTATATGATCAAGGGAAGGAGAGATATTACCAGTCGGAGGTGTTGAGCTTGAAGGAGAGGGGTCCAAAGAGATGTTTGGGACTGAAGTATCAGGCACTGGTTCAGGTTGTGGTTGCTCCCCCTGCTTTCTAGACCGCTTCCGGTGATACACTATGGTCTGTTTCTCCCCCTGCTTATCATTCTCCTTGTCCTCCATACCTCTAGTGGGACAAGGAATTGTTCCAACAATCACCACCTCATTGTCTTCCTCAGCATTACCAACAATCACTTCATTTTCCTCCTCTTCTTGACCATCACTACGCTCACTATTACTCATGCCATCTTCACTACCCCTTTCACTATTAGCCTCCTCCGACTCCTCCGAAGTCACCACATCATCACCACCCACATTACTACTAGCCACATCACCATCACTACCACTAACAACAGCACCACCACTACCACCAACAATAGCACCACCACTAGCCACATCATCATTATGTCCATCATCATTCTCCCCCTCTCTACAGTCATCCACAAGGACTGGAGAGAACTCTTCCAGAAACTCATTGAGATCACCCTTTTCTGTGTAGTAAGGCTCAAATTCCCTAAATGTCACATCCATGCTCACAAACAATCTCTTTCCAACAGGATCCCAACACTTGTACCCCTTCTGTCTAGAACCATAGCCAACAAATATGCATTTGACCGCTTGAGGATCCAATTTTCCCACCGAAGGTCTATGATCCCTTACAAAACATACACAACCAAACACTTTAGGTGGAACTCTAAACTCTTGCTTGCCTAACAGAAGCTCAGATGGTGACTTCATACCAAGTATTCTGGATGGCATACGGTTGATAAGGTATGCAGCTGTCATCACCGCCTCACTCCACAAATACTTAGGCACATTCATCTGGAACATCATTGACCTTGCTACCTCCAACAAGTGTCGGTTCTTTCTCTCTGCTACACCATTCTGTGGAGGAGTACCCGGGCAAGTGGTTTGATGGATGATGCCTTGATCAGAGGTGTATGACGCAAACTCATTGTTGACATACTCTGTTCCATTATCACTCCGTATGATCCTAACCTTTGCATTAAACTGATTAGTGACCAATTTATGAAAGTCTTGAAAGCAACGAAGAACCTCATTCTTGTGTTTCAGCATATAAATCCATGTCATACGAGTGTAGCAATCGATAAAGGTGACAAATGACTTGGCCCCACTCACAGAAGTAACTGAACAAGGACCCCAGACATCAGAGTGTATCAACATAAAAGGTTCACAACTTCGAAGACCAATACTAGGATAGGTAGATCTTGTATGCTTTCCAAGCTCACATGCATCACACACAAGTCTACTTCTGTCCACCCCTTTAAATGATTCTGGGTATAACTTACTTAGAGTGTCAAAAGATGGATGTCCCAACCGACAATGGAGTAACACAATTTTCTTCTCAGCTTCTCCTGCATCTGCAACCATTGCTAACTCCTCATGGTTGATGAACCACAATCCATTACGCCTGACTCCAGTCCCAATCCTTCTCCCGGTTCCTCTCTCCTGAAAGACACAAGAGGTTTCATCAAAAATAACTGTGCACTTGAATTGATCAATTAGGGAACTAACAGATAGAAGATTGACTGGAAATGAAGGAACATGCAAAACAGATGCAAGACTAAGGGATGGTGTACACTCTATAGACCCTATTCCATGGACTGGTTGAGATGTGCCATCAGCAGTTTGAACGGATTCAGAATGTGCATGTGGGCTATATGTTTTGAAGGAACTAGATAGGCCAGTGACATGTTTGGATGCACCTGAATCTATGACCCACTCTATTTGATGCTTATATGCAGATGCAAGTGCCTTTGCCTGAGTACCTCCGTCCAGATGGACGTAGTTGGCAACATTACCGAAGTGACTGATAGGTGCTCCCATCTCCGCAACCGCAGCTGCATATCTTGCTTTCATTTTCTTCACAAGATTTAACTCAATGGGAAACTCATCCACCTTGCGACTCAACTCTCCATTGGTAGACATGACGTCCAAAAGCAATTTTTCCAAAAAGTCGACTTTTGTCTCCAATCGCTTTACCAACTCAACCTTTTTTTCAATTTCAACATCCGAGGCTTCCAACTCGACAAGCCATTTGGCCGCAGCCATCACCTCCACTGAACTCATCACACATTCCTCCACCAAGTTCATCACATTTTTTGTAACAAATGAATCACCTCCACAACTACATACTCCTATTTTTACGGTAGCAACCTCATCATCCATCTTCATCTTTACTTCTAAGTCCATCAGACTCATCATGACAACCACACCTGCGGACCCCTGTCAAATTTTCCAGACTCCCACCGATACTCCGGATAAATACCGGATGCTCCGGCAAAATTTGAGGGCCGAAACAGAGAGGCCCCACCGGATGTTCCGGCAGGGTACCAGACAGTCCGGATCTGGAAATCACCGGATTCTCCGGCAAAGTACCGGACAGTCCGATACTGGGTCTCCTTCCTCACCAAATCGCACCGCCTGAATCTTCACTCACTCCCGATTCTCTTCTTCAACTCGGCAACACAGCCCAGCAGTGCTCCTCTCTTCTCTCCGCACAGCAGCACACAATGGGCAGCAGCACACGCTTCCTTTCTTCTTCCTTGCACGAGATCCCCAAATCCACCAGATCGTTGCACCTTCTCTCCAAATCGATTACTCCAGGCACTCCTCAGCACCTCGCCTCCAATCCTCAAGCGAACGCGCACGCACGCAGCCTCCGCGCTGCACGCGCGCACGCCTACCTCGCGCGCAGCACGCGCACGCCGCGCGCTCGCGCCGCTCCGGCACCCGCGCACGCCGCGCGGGCCACAGCTGCGTCGCCCCGGCGCCCGCTCTCTGTCGCGCCTGCACGCCCCCGCGCGCCACCGCGCGAGCCGCGCCCGCGCGCACCTGCGCGCCGCCGCGCCGCCGCGCTGCTCACGCCGTCGTCGCCGGCACGGCTCCTCCACGAACGCCGGTAACCCTAGCTCTGTATACCATGTTGAATTTGGGGGAAATTGGAGCTCTTCCTCCCCCACACAGCTCACTCTCCATTATATTCACCACTTTACATTTAGGTCCTTTACATATTTGCATATTACATCAACAAGCCCATTTGGGAATGTTGAATACAGTTAGAAAATAAGTGGGCATTGCAGTCAGAACTGTCTTTACCAGCAACTCTCTTCCTGGATAAGTTAAAAAATTGCGTTTCCAACCAGGTAGTGTATTTGCAATTTTTTCCACCACCGGTTGCAAGGTTGCTCTAGAATTTTTCCGATAATGCAGTGGCAGTCCCAAGTAGGTGCAGGGAAAAGAGGATAGAGAGAAATTGTTGGAGCCTAGGAACTCCAGATTCACATCATTGCACCTGATTGGGAAGAATTCAGTTTTGTTCAGATTTGTGATAAGGCCACTGGCTTCTCGAAAGATATCCAAAATGGAGTGGGCAACTGCAAGATCATGCTCGGTTGGCTTAATAAAAACTGCTGCATCATCGGCATACAAAGAAACTCTGAAGTTGTCACAACCAGAGCTTAGTTTTTGTAGCAAACCCACTTCCTGTGCCTTTCTAAACAATCTGTGAAGTGGCTCCATTGCTAAAAGAAAAAGCATAGGAGATAAGGGGTCTCCCTGTCGTACCCCTCTGCAGTGAAGGATCCTTTTCCCTGGCTCTCCATTCAAGAGAAAGGAAGACGAGGCAGTGCACCATAAGGCTGAAATCCAGTTTCGCCATCTCTGTCCAAAACCCAGAAAGGTCATGATGTCTAGCATATATGGCCAGTTGACAGTATCAAACGCTTTTGATATGTCCAACTTGATGAAAAGAGATGGTATTTTTCTCTTGTGTAGATCTCGAATGACTTGCTGCACATAAACAAAGTTGTCATGAATGCACCTCTTTTTTATGAAAGCTGTCTGGTTAGCTGAGATAAGTTGATCAAGCTCTGGAGCCAATCTGTTGGCCAACAATTTTGTAACAAGCTTCGCAAAGCTATGAGTTAAACTGATTGGCCTGTAGTCAGTTATTTTAACCGGGCAATTTTTCTTAGGGATTAGCACCACGAATGCTTGATTGAGTAAGTAAAGCCCTTGTTGATTCATTGTGTAGAAGTGATTAACAGCCTGCATGATATCCTCCTTTATAATTAGCCAACAAGCTGAGAAGAAGAGGCCTATAAAACCATCTGGCCCGGGAGCTTTTTCCTTTGGCGCACTCATTATAACCTTTTTAACTTCATCTTCAGAGAAGGGAAGGTCAAGGTGTTGGAGCTGTCGTGGTTGCCAACCGAGTTCTTGGAAATTCAGAGTACAGTTTCTAGGAACATAAGATCCAATGTGCTTAAGGTAGTGATCATAAATCACGTCATGCTTTTCTTTCTGCCCAGTGACCAGCCCCGAGTCCGCTTGGAGAGCATGTATGAAGTTCTTCCTTTTCCTGATATTAGCCATGATTTGAAAATACTTGGTGTTAGAATCTCCTTTCCTCAGCCATGTTAACCGTGATTTCTGTTTTGCCCTACTCTTTTCAATAGCTGCCAGACCTAGAACTCTTGCTTTAAGTAATTTGATTAAGTCCCTTTCTTGAGCTAAGAGTGCCCTGTCCTCTTGGGCTTTCTCAAGTTGTGCAATAACTTCTCTACAGATTGCTGCGGCTAGCTTGCCTTGTGGGATGAGTGTTTTGGACCAGCGTCGCAGCGCCTTTGCCGTCCTGCTTAACTTGATATGTAGTGAGGCAAGAGGATTTTGGTTTGCAGGAATAGGCGCGTTCCAAGCATTATGGACACAATCATGGAAGCCTGGCATGTCGACCCAAAAGGATTCAAATCTGAATTTAGGCTTGACGACTGGAGAATGCAGTGGTGCTAACAGCAGTGGACAATGATCCGAGGCTGAAGATGAGAGAGGTTGCAGAATCGGGTTGGTGAACATTTCCTCCCAAGCCGGCGAGCAGAACGCTCTATCAATTCTAGTTAAAGTTGGAGAATCTTGCTGGTTGCTCCAAGTAAAACGTTTCCCAACTAGAGGAATCTCCTTTACCTCCATGTGGTTGAGGGCCCTCCTAAATCTTAACATCATTCTTCTGTTTAACCGACCATTGTTTTTATCCTGCTCCTTGTAGAACAAATTGAAGTCGCCCATGACCATCCATGACGGTTTGACAGTTTGTTTGAGGCTCTTCAGTTCTCTAAGGAACATCTTTTTTTCTAAATCTCCCTGAGGACCATATACACCTGTCAGCGTCCATTGAACATCGCTTCTACTGTCATGTACTGTTGCTGAGATGGTATTAGCCGTTAGAGATTGGTTCTGCAATGTCAAGAACCCTTCTTTTGCAGCCAACAACACTCCTCCCCGACTTCCATTAGCCGGAAGAAAACAGAATTCATTCTCATAAGCCGCTCCCAGGGAATTTCTGATAACAGTTAAGTTGATTGAAGCCATTTTTGTTTCCTGAATGCAAACAATGTCAGGTTTGAAAATGCCTACCACCTGCTTGACATCTTCTTGTCTTGCAGCATTGTTGAGGCCTCTCACATTCCATGTCATAAACTTATAGTGCTGGTTCAGACTATCCATAAAAGAAGAAGCAACAACCAGAAATACCAAAGCACAAATAGGTAGATAAATGCATCTCGGCATGGAAGCAGTCCCACAATGCATAAGACAGTAGAGCCACGACAAAGTCTTGCAAACATAACAGGTTCAGAATTACAACAAATGGCATGCTCCCTCGACAGCATTGTTCTTGAGGGCAGGATAAAAAGCATTGCAGCTGGAAGGCACATAGGACCCATAGTACTACTTAAACAACAAAAGAAGCCCCCTTTTAGGCAGCAACACCCTCCGGTGTCTTCTTGAGCTTCATGTTCTTCTTCTGGCCACCATTGATGACAGCTGCTTTCTTCTTCCTCTTGTCCTTCTTCTTCTTCTTCGTAGCCACTTCTGTGAGCTTCACGATTGCTTGCATGGCATCGTCCGTGAGTGGCTGCTTGTACATGTCAAGGTACTCCTGCAGTGTCATGTTGTCCAGAGCTTGGTCCTCAGTTAGAAGTCCGCTCTTCTTGGCAACTACTTCCCGTGCCATCACAACAACAGTTTTACCTTTGTTCACCTTGGATTTCAGTCTCGGGCTCTTTCTTTGCTTGTCATTTCCCCCCTCAGTCTCCCGTGTAGGCGCCATGTTCTTGTGCACTGGGGTCTTCAGGATGCATGCTGAGACAGGTGAGGAGGTGGCCTGTTTGAACAAACGCAACGCCTCTTCGAGGCCTTTGCCCTGCTCAATAATATCAGGGTTCATCACAGTAGGACTTTCAGTCAGAGGCGGGGTTGTGTCCTCTTCTTCGGCATTTAGCTGCTGGCTTGAGTTATCAACACTAGGGCGAGTGTCTGGCTGCATTGAGCACTGAGCAGTATCTGCCCTTGTAGTTAATTCCTTCTCAGCTGACAGATCTTGTATATTGATGAGTTCATGCTCCAGAGAATTCTCCCTTGCTTCAGAATTAAGCGGAACTGACAGGGACACAGCAGCATTGCTATGTTGGGATGTCTCATGTGCTGCAGTGCTGAGAGAGTTAAGACCCATGCCATGTACTGCAGCATCCCCACCTTGTTTCCCATATTTAAACTGCCTGATTTGTTGTGGGCAGGTGAAACTGGGCTCAATAACAATTGCATCAGAGTAGTAATTATAGCTGAGAGAGGACCAGTAGTTGTCCTTATTTTCCGGAAGAGGAGTTTGGAACTGATTTGCAAGATCCACCGTGATAGCATCAGAGTACTGCATGTTTGGGTTGGTGATGTAGGAGTCGTGGCCAAGCTCTGAGGCTTTATTTTGTTTCTCCCGCCACAACAAGCGTAGTGCCCTCTTTTCATTGGCAGGCTCACTGGCACGGGATGGTGGTGGAGAAGACTCCCGGTGGGCTCTGGTCCTGCCACGAGACGACTCCCCCCTGTACCATCCGCTGCCATGCTCCCTCTCCGCTTGACGTCCCCTGGTTCTTGTATGGCCATCCAGACGACCAGAAACGCGACGAAGAAAATCGCGCCCCCTAGGCCGCTTGTTATCCCCCTCATCACCGTCATCGTCTCTTGGGTGCCATCTTGGATCACGTTCAGGTGCACAGTACCTTGCTGGAGGGTGCAACTCATCCTCATCCAAATCCCCGTCCGGCCTACCATACTGCCAGTGAAAGTCACGCCATTGCACCTTGCCATCTGCAATCAGTTCATCTCTAGGAAAATGATAGAACAGCAAATCCTCCACAACATCAATGTGAACTATCACCCTGAAGACATGCCCTTTTTTCACCCCTCTAGGCCTAGTGAAATGAATTTGTGCATTCCTACGAGGGTCAGCCTCATGCTTGGTTAATGTCAGATAATCAACTTGAGGGATCCTTGAGGGATCCTGGCTAAAAGCCCAGCAAACATATGCACGGTGGTCCAAACTTTTCCTGGTTGCTTCCTCAACATGGTGAATAACAGCCTCGTCGCAAAGGACTTTATCAGCTATTTCCTGGAACCATGCATGCTGTGGTATTCCTTCAATGCTCAGCCTAACATGATAAGGAATATTTACTCTATCCCCAAAACTATCCAAGTCCCAAGCATGGAAACTGAGCTGCACTGCACCATCATCAACTCTACCAGAAGCAAGTACCAAATCTCTAGCTGACTGCTCTGAGAAAATAACTATGAAAGGATCTGGCACACTACGGTAGACCTTGAACTCATGCTTACTGATGCCAAAGTGGAGCTCGATGATGTCGGCGACCTCCTCCCTTGACTGCATTCCTATCGGCCCCTCCTCGGAGATGACCAGTGCATGGTGCATCAGCAGGTCCTTCCTCTCCTCCATGTCAGCCGAGGTGACAGCAATCTTGGAGGCGAAGCGTGGCCTGAACCGGGGGTTGCCGGGGTAGTTGATGGCACTTCCACGGACCTCCATGGCAGGTTCAGGACGCCTCTCAGCTCGGCGGCCACGCAGGTGCGAACCCGTCGAGGCGCTACCGAACGAGAGCCGTCGCTCCATGCTTGTTCGGACAACTGGTTGCTGGTGTTGTGTGAAGGTGAAACTATGGCTATTTTGCGGTGAAAGAGGATGTACTGGTTGAGCCTTGGAGTAAAGAGGCAAGTGAGAGTTGGGGTAGTGGCTTCCAGAGGAAGCTTTGCTCGGGCAGGTTGAAGAGATGTGACCATTGCCCATACATTTCCAGCACTTGGTGGGGTCCCTGCATTGGGCAAGCCGATGGTCTCTGGCAAAACAATTGTAGCACCTTCCTGCAGTTTTTTCTTTGAATTTCAACTGCCTTCTCTTTGCGTCCAGTTGGTGAGCATTAATAACAGCTCTCCCTTCTTTTCTCTCTTTTCTCCACCATCGCCTCCTTCTTACCAATTGCCATGACTGCTCCAGCGGCTCGTCTCGAGCCACACGCTCATTAACAGGAGCAGTATCCATCAGCTGTGATGGACTGGAGAGAGGCAAGGATCGGCGCAAAGATATTGTGTCAGAGCCAAACCTTGCATGACGCGCGAAGGTCTCGCGCGCACGCTTTAGAATGGACTTGGATTTCTCAATTCTGGACTTGGGCTGGGACGGTTCCTCATGCCGGCCCACATGATTAGGAGGCGAGCCGGTTCGGAACATAGTAACGGTCGAATGGCGAGCGAAGCGTACCTTGGGTTGCCGGAGCTTCCTCGCCGGCGACGACCACCATGTCTGTCGCTCAGAAGATGAGATGGGGCTGGAGCTTGAACCTTGTCGGACAACTTCTGCAAAGGATCTGAGGATCTTTGGGCTTGGCTCTTTCGAATTCCTCTCAGCACCTTCTTGAATACCATCGATCTTCTGCTTGTGCAGCTCTCCATTGCGGGGATAAAAGCAGCGCTGAACCGCGCCCTCACTTGCCTGGGCACCGCCGTCGAATTCATCTTGCTCTTCCTCCACTTCGAGTTTGTTGCCTCTGCCGGACGACGACCTCCCCACTGTTGTGGGTGGAGCTCGGACCGGTGACGCCGCTGAGGAGTTGGGATAGGTTCGGGGCTGGTGGAATCGGGTTTGGGCTGTTGGGATTTGGGGATTTTTGGGGTGGATTTGGTGGTGGAGAGGGACGGCAGCAGAATCGCCTCCGCCATCGCCAGTCGCACGAGGTGACCGTTGGGGTGCCATTTCCGATTGAAGATAAACTGTTACAGATACTGCGCATTTACCAACTCTCAAATACTACAAAGCCATTCAGCGTTCGCCTATGATTCATTGCAACTGTTTGGTGGTGATTTTCAGATAATGATCATCGATTACAAGCTCATCTATCCGAGTGGCACTGCGACTGCGCACCTTATCAACAGCTTCCACACTCCTCAGGGCGCCAAGCTTGCCAAGTACAGTGACTGATATCTCTGAGTACCTGACACAGAGACAGTATGTATTTCTGTGCCTGAAACTGAAGTATCTGATCCGATTCCTGCAGGAGACAGGTCAAGACACTGGGGAAATTTTTCGTCACGAGCTTCACCTGGGGCTTCTTCCAGTGGTTCTACACCGGCGGCGAAGGCTGCGGATTTATGAACTTTCCGACGCTGGGCCTCCAGGCATACAAACAAAAGTACAGCATCTATCTTGCAACCGCTGCTTTATCAATCAACATGCATGATACAGACAGACTGACAAGGTTTCTGTTCTTGCTTTCATCAGGTTCTTCTTCGACTTCTCAATGACATACGTCGGCGTCGGGATGATCTGCCCTTACCTCGTCAACCTCTCGGTCCTCTTGGGAGGCGTCATCTCATGGGGGATAATGTGGCCGCTCATCGAGCAGAGGAAGGGCGACTGGTACCCCGCCGACCTCAAACCCAGCAGCCTCCGTGGCATCGTTGGCTATCGGGTAATTTAGTCATAATTAAGCTTCATTGATCATTGATCCATCTCTCTCTCTGGAGCTTCGTTCATTGATCATTGAGCAAGTGTACATGCTTTTTCAATGACGGATGCAGGTGTTCATCTCCATCGCACTGATCCTGGGCGACGGGCTGTACAACTTCTTGAAGGTGATGACGAAGACGGTCACCGCGCTGGTGGTGCAGGTGCGCGGGATGATGTCGGAGCCGACGCTGCCGGTCTCGGGCGGCGGCGGCACCACCGGAGGAAACGACCCGACGCCGGAGGAAACGTTCGACGACAAGCGGCGCACGGAGCTGTTCCTCAAGGATCAGATCCCGACGAAGCTGGCGCTGGGCGCGTACGCGGTGATCGCCGTGGTGTCCATCGCCACCGTGCCGCGCATCTTCCACCAGCTGAGGTGGTACCACGTGGCGGTCTCCTACATGATCGCGCCCGTGCTGGCCTTCTGCAACGCGTACGGGTGCGGCCTCACAGACTGGTCCCTGGCCACGACGTACGGCAAGCTGGCCATCTTCACGGTGGGCGCGTGGGCGGGCGCCTCCGACGGCGGCATCATCGCCGGGCTGGCGGCGTGCGGCGTCATGATCGGCATCGTGTCCACGGCGTCGGACCTGACCCAGGACTTCAAGACGGGCTACATGACGCTGGCGTCGCCGCGGTCCATGTTCGTGAGCCAGGTCATCGGCACGGCCATGGGCTGCGTCATCGCGCCGTCCGTGTTCTGGCTCTTCTACAACGCCTTCCCCGACATCGGCATGCCGGGGTCGGAGTACCCGTCGCCCAACGCGCTGGTGTACCGCAACATGGCCATCCTGGGCGTGCAGGGCCTGGGCTCCCTGCCCCGCCACTGCCTCGACCTCTGCATCGCCTTCTTCGTCTTCGCCATCGTCATCAACCTCGCGCGCGACCTCGCCGGGCCCAAGGCGGCGGCGTACATTCCGCTGCCCATGGCCATGGCGATCCCGTTCTACCTCGGGCCGTACTTCGGCATCGACATGTGCATCGGCAGCCTGGTGCGGTTCACGTGGGACCGGCTGGACCCGGCGAGGGCGAAGGCGTTCGCGCCGCCGGTGGCGTCCGGACTCATCTGCGGCGACGGGATATGGACGCTGCCGCAGTCGGTGCTGGCGCTCGCCGGCATCAAGCCGCCCATCTGCATGAAGTTCTTGACGCGAAGCACCAACATCAAGGTGGACGAGTTCCTCCGCGCGCACTCCGCGCACTAGCTCGACCTGACTGACTGACGCGACACAAGAATTCTGGGATCTACTAGTAGTAACGTAGGGGCTCTCGTGTCTTGTTAGCTTTTAGAATCAGATGCTTTTCATCAATGTGTCATACACACGACGACATAAATAGCTAGTACTCGTACTCTACAGTAGGAAGCGATCGAGCAGTAAGTAGCAAGTACTACTACTACTGAATTTGGGGTGGTGAAGGAACTCTGAACCTCTGAACCGTGAAGTGCCCTTTTTGTATGTCAGGAAAGTTTTACTAGTACTAGTACCTTTTCGGCTGCACACTTTCATGAATCCATCGGTGGTTGTTGCATCGCTTCTTGCTTTGCTGCCTGCATGGTTGTAACTTTAGCACCAGTAGCTTGTAGGTTCATGTGTGAGTAGGATAAATATACACAGCGAGGAATATCTCATATGCCCTGTGGGAGATCTGGTTGGTCCCCTCGGTGGCAGGAAGGGTCTGGATCTGCACAGCCCACTGTGGGTCAGCCCATCCCATCATTGCGAATCATGTGATCCATATAACTCTCACTCTCATCCCACCCAAATCACCCGACACCCTCGTCTCCAATTCGCCCGTGCAGCCGCCGGCCTGCATGCAGATCAGCAGGGTGCTCGGTGATAAGCAGATGCCAATCTCCCATCCTTCCCATGCAAAGTTAACAGCTCCCGGTAGTAGCCATGGACGCTGCTCTGCAATGCAGCTTCGCTTTTGTCCTCGGGAAGCGTGGGAAATCCCCTCGCTTTCAGAGCAGGTCCGGATCAGGTTGTTGCATTGCAGGCCTGCATTCGAGGCCGTGGTTGCAGGCAGTGCAAATAAAACGCAACGCAGATGGGCGTGATTTCATGGTTTGTTGAGGGAATCGCATGGCTTTATGTGGGGATTATTTTAGCTTTTTGGATGTGCCGACCTTTTGCTGCTTTTGCTCTCGATCAGATCTCTTTCTGCACAAGCGTGATTTCCACCTGCCGTGGACAGCACAGCAGAACACACCATTCACCCACACTGCCCTGGCGTGGCGGCTCCCCCATTTCTGTTTTTCAGATGCGGAATGAAACGGAGCATGCATGGCCGCGTCTGCGCGTGTAAACTGTAACGTGGACGCAGCGCAGCAGTAATGCGCCGCAGTGCCAGTGCTGCTGCTACTCCGAGGAGTAACTGATCATCAGGGCAAACACCACAGCCAAAAACAGCTTTCTAGTTGCTGCTCTGTTTGCTGTGACAATGAGGTTGAGGCTAGCGCTCAGAAAGGGTTTTCATTTTTCGTAAACGTAGCGGTGAATGCTGATTAAACTGCGCCCTAAATCTTCTCAGGTGCTGAAAGTGGAAATTGGCAAGCGTTGGCAGAGCTCCTGACGTCTCTGTTCAGGGGGGCAAAAATGTAGTTTTTGTTTCCAGTTGTGTTCTTCTGAATGGAACAAGTACGGGCTGTCAGGTTCAGATTACAGCAAACACAGATCTACTCCTCATCGAGTATAGTGGAGTTGTGGGTGGTGCGTTTCGAATTTTGAACATGACAATTGTAAAAGGAACAGGAGACGCTCAATTGTGTTCTGAAGAAAACTGTCAGAACGTTTTCAGGTCTGACTTCCTCATCGAATTGCATGTGAGGAAAAAAAAACTGAAGTGCTTCAGTGAAACATAAATATGAAAATTGCTGCAGCCAAACCTTCTGAGGCCAATTGTGATCTGAATTCTTCATGTGGAACGCCGTTTCAGCGATTCCCCACGACGTTGCTCCGTCAAAACTTCCTCTGACATGCTGAATTATATGAATCCAGCTGACTGTCGAGCCTCGAGTGTTCCTTCAGACGAAGAAAATGTTCTGAATTTTCTCACACAATGAGGGCTAGAAAAAGTTTGCGACCTAGAAATAAAAAAGGGGGCGAAATTCAGCTCCAAAATTTCAAACAAGAGAGCAATTATGCTAGGTCGGAGCACGGAACCATAAGACTATGAAATGCAAGATCCACAAATGGAAACATCCCAAACAAGCAAATCTTCACTGAATTGCATCTGAAAAAGCATCAGAGAAAACGAAATTCAGAAGACAGGAACCACCGCGTACATGAATTCAACAAAATTAAAGCCACAGCATACTCACACAAACAACAGAAGATAATTAGCGCTAGAATTCTCATCCCCACACCGGAGAATTCAGCTGTGCAAGTCTCAAAAGAACTGGTACTAGGCGAATTCTCTGAATTCTACTAGAATTACCCACCAGCGACCCGCAAAACACCATAATTCAGAACAAAAACACCGAATTTCCCCCAAACAAACAAGCAGAATTGAGAATTCTCCATGGTAGGAGCGAACACACCAAGACGCGGCATGGTTTCCATGGGCTTTCTTGAACCATCAACAGGTAGAGACGACCAAAGCGAGCCGAGGGAGCTGCGCAATTCAATTTCACGGAGAATTGCGCACGCGAGGCCAGGCCAGCGCGTTCGTCCGTCTCACGTACCCCCACGAGTTCACAGTTCAAGAAAGCCTGTGGAAAGCATGCCCGCACATCTTTCCTTTCCCCAGCCCGGCCGGCGGCGACCGCAATTCTCAAAGTTCGCCACGAATTCAGCAGCAGCTAGCAGCAAGCGCCGGAGGAGGAACAGAAAAAGGAGAGAGCTTTGGAGGTGGTTGAGAGAGAGAGAGAGAGAGAGAGAGAAAGGGGGTGGTGGTAGAAAGAGAGTTCCTTTGGAGTGAGAGCAACGGCCCACAGAGGCGGGGGGATATAAATAGGTGGGGGGAAGTAACCAACCGGGCGGGTGGTGGGGTGGCAGAGAGAGGAGAGGAGATGGGAGGAGGCAGCAGCAGCGGCAGATGAGGCAGCTGCAGAGGCACGGGCCGGTACGAAGCCGTAGCCGCCGCTGGTGTGGTAGCCTCTCTGTTGTCCTCATGGGCTCCCTCCTTTTCCGTGCGCCTGCCGCCACCGCACACCACCGCGCCATCGTTTTGATCTCGAGTAGTAAATTTTATCCTCGTATAAAATCCACTTCAGAGACGACGAACATGCAGTGCTCGTTGCATCTACCGAGATCGATCACGCACCTACTTCTGACCCTACGGTTTAGGCGAGGATTCCGGGCAGGTTTAGAGCAGCCCAACTCGGCCGGGTTAAAACTTGAAAACCCCCCTGGTCCAGCTTATCATCCTCGCTGCAAGGCTACGCTAGCTAGCCTGGTCTATCTAGCGATCTAGTAGTAGCAGTAGCTTGCTGGCCGCGTTGGCATCGCAAAGCTTTGCCTTGGCTCGCCATGAATGAATTGGCGCCAGACCAGAAGCAGACCAGATCGGCAGCAATGCTGCCAATGCAAGCCGAACTCGCCGACGAGATGAATGCGCGATCGAGAGGCTCGCAGCTGCGGCGTTAATTTCGCCTCTGCCTCAGCGCGTATCAGGGATGATGATGATTCAGGGCTCGGGCGTGATGTGCGTGCATGAACGGCCGCTGCACTGCCAGCCGGAGTCGTCGGCGACACTCCACACATGCTGCTTATCTTCCGCGCGACGCAAGATGTGACCTCGTCTGCCAAATTAATCGGCCTCTTTATCCGCGCACTACTGCTACCTAGCCACCCATGCTTCCCGCACATTGCCCGAACGAATCCATCGAGAAATCTCCAACTCTTCTCAATCTGAATCTGTATGCCCATAAACTGGTGGTCATTTCAAGAATTATGATCGAAGAACACAATTACCAACAGCCACTTGCGAGCACGTAAACCGTGAAACAGATCAGCAGAGATCGACGAACCACCAACCACGATCTCCCAGAGCAGAGAGGAGGCGGCAGGCAGGAAGGCACATATGCTCCTTCCATTCTTCCAAAAGCAATTAAAAAGAGCCTTTGTTCCGTTGCTCCAGTTGTCCGGCATGTAAAAACAACAGGCTTGTCGTGCGCCTGAGTGGCCAACGCCTCGGCATCGCGTCCATGTGCTGCCCGGCCGGCCGGCTCCGCCTCAGCCCTCGGCTAGCTATCAGACAATGCGCTCTGAAATTTTTCTAACCATCTCGAATTGCTTCTGTCTTCGCTTTCTTTATCATGGCCATGTGTTTCCTGCATAAACCTCTCCATCTTCAGTGGTGACAGCCTAATAAGCCAATTAGAATAACCGGCAGGACAGAATAGTTATAACCTTGGGTTGATGCAAGACTTTTGTACTACGCGCTAAATTAATGAAGATCTGGACCACATGCATGTACTGTCAGGGAAATGGACATGCCCTGTTCTACGAGGGGGGAAATTTGGTAGAGCCACTGTGTAAACAGGTTTTCCCTGCAAGTTGAAGTACACTGTTAATCTGCTGTTGTTGTTAAGAACTCTGGTGAATACTTGACGTGGCACACCGGCTCCTTGTGGCAGTCACCATCATGAGCATATGACACCAACCATGCAACATTCGCCGAATGATTAACAAAGCTTGCAAGGTATCATTGTCGCTGCAGAAAGAGGTGAATGATGGTAATTGGCAGGTCGCCTGGCTCTACAAAAGAAAAAAAAAATGCAAGCTTTTACAGCCAGACAGGCAAGGCTACTTCTGATGGCAAATCAAGACATAGCGTGTAACGCATGAAGATTCATGTCCATTTCTGATATTGTCTGCGAGCTTGGTTAGCATCTAATGCAGGTCCTACATGGGTTGCCTGTTCTGTCTGGCACTGTTTGCCTGTAAAAAGAAGCGGGAATTACTTGCAGTGACAGACAACTTCCAGTTCCAACCTGACGTCAAGTGCACGGAAGCAACAGCTGAGCAGCGGCACGGCCATTTTATTGAAAAACACAAGTGCACATCAAAGAAGAGCAGCCCACAAAAAGAAACACATGGAACAGTTTATCGACTTTCACCAGGGAGGGTGAAAAAGGCAGGGAGATCCATCGGCCCCAGCACAGGCCGGCAGTGGTACGAGCGAGTGAGCGAACGCGAATTCACGGTACTGATCGGAAAGCGGATTTCTGTTGGATCTGAAGCCGATTGGCAGCCGCCAGCATTATTGTTTATTCTCGGTTTCTTTCTCTCTCCTTCCGGAGAGTGAGCAAGCCAAGCCAAGCCAGGAGGAGGGCATGTGCCATTTGTGAATCTTTGAGCTGTAAAGACACGGGGGGCCTCCTCTCTCTCGCCCTGAGCAATGCAAGTGCAATCGCGCAATACACACAAGAACCGAGAGAGGCAAAGAACATTCTCTACATTCCTCTGCCACCCACTCAGTCACTCACTGATTATAAGTGAATATATGTGGCATCTGCAAGGCGGAGGTATCTCAAATATAGCATGAAAAATGGTACGGCTAGATTTGTCGTTATACGCCACTCTTTTGTAAGCTGGACCAAAGTGGAGCTGTAGTATACTTTGCACCCCGCCACGGTGATGTCGGTGAGCGCGGCGGCAGTGCAGCGCGGCGAGCACATGGCTAGGACCGGCCAGACAGCATTGCTTGTTCTTCTCCTTCCCGGCCTCCTCTTATCTGTCCGCCCACTGAGGCCGGCTTTTGTTTTGCATTTACCTGCTGACCTTACGGAGTCCAATTACAAATGCTGGTGCATGCAGAGCTACATGTGGATCGTACACTGAACCAAAGCAAAATTCCATTACAAGTCTGATTAAACTTAAGTGTGTACGGAATCACACTTGTTACTAATTTGCAGGGATCAATAATAATTTGCAAGTTGCAAGGAAGCAGATGAGGTGCATAACTAGCACATGCCATGTGGCTGCAGAGACAGGGAAGATAATCTCATGCGGCAAGAGGGCCTGCAGAGAATGAGATGAGATCTGTCATGTGTTCTTCTGGTGAAGGGGTTCCGGGTACAACGGAGCACGCAAGGACAACCAATCAATTGGAACAATCTTGCTTGCGATCGAAGCGAGCATGTGAATGAACTAAAATTCAGAACACACACACATACCTGCAGTTAAATCTCGCGATCGAATGACATGACCTGTTCAAAGACGCGCCATGGTCTCCAAGAACTTTCTTGAACGATCGGCGTGAAATTACATTCGGCACTGCGTAGCAATTCAGGCCTGCCGTTCAAGAAAGCTTGTGGAGAGCATGGTCACATCCTTCCTCCATTAGCATACATGCTGAATTGATTCATCGATTTGGACAATGTAAAACGTATACTACTCAGCAATCACCAAAACCCTAGCAGAGAGAGAGAGAGGAAGGGTTTAAGGCGTGTGGTTAAATAGAGCCAGGGCCAATGGCTGCGTGCCGTGGATTGCGCAACCGACGCCGGGAAACCCGCGGGAAGGGAAACGCACGTGTGGGGCTCGGGCCGCGTGTGCCGCACTTCACGGTTTCGCGGGGCCGTGTTTCCAGGCTCGCTGCCTGCAGTGCAGAGCATGGCAGCCCTTGGATAAGGATCGGACGGTGCTGCGGCGCCGTGAGGCTCGAACCCCACTCCGGAAAAGTCGGGTCACACGACCTGACAGCGGTGGCCCCCGAGAGGCTTGTGGTTGGTAACGAGATTTGTCTGTTGTTACTGGATACCAACAGCAGCAACAAAGGAAGCAAAACAAGGATACCAAAAACAAACCCATCGCGAACAGTATTTTGATATACACAACTTTGTCAGTTTTGCATAGTCAGAAAAACCATTCAAAGAAACTGATGTATGCAGCGTACGAATTTTCAAATTGCTGACTTCATGAAACGCCACAAGGAACAAAAAAATAAATAAAATGTTGCACTCAAATGGTTGCAAAACCATATTGAATATTGTCAACTAAAAGTACAGAAACAGACCAAAAGACCAGTAGAATCGATCATCAGCACAGAATGTCAAGCACAAGAGATAAAAACAACGCAATACATACGCACATGGTTAATCGACCAATTTACGACGGCTTGTTCATTCGTACAACGACCACAACTGTGGTGGGTGTTTTCCTATACATGTCAGTGTATTAACATCAGAGAGACATGGTCCAAACAGTTTTTTCCCACGTCCTAGCAACATTCAAAGCCACTGCCAATTAACTCTTCATTTCTTCTAGAGCAAGCTGCGTTGGAAAGCATAATGATGATTCGCAGAAGTTCAGGTATTGCAATTTATTGCAAGATCATCAGGAATTATTACTATCCGCAGGCCATGTCAGATTTTAGCATCTGCTGAAATTATTCTGGTAAATCATTGTGTGAGAAACATCCACCTGAAGAACTGATGCTCTTCATCCAGCAAACGATGTACTATATTGCATTTCTGAATAACTTCATCTATCTGAACTAATAATCTAGTTATGGTCTTCTGAAAGCCAACCTTCTACAACTGTAACAAATCTGAAGTCTCAATTGGTCAGAATATACAGCATGGGATAAAACCTACAAAAAAAAAAGAGAAAGTTGTCATGAGTTCATGGTCTAGCAATATTACATAAACACACAAAAAAAATAATCATGGCTTAATTTGTCTGCAGGTATCAAGCAGACTGAACAAACTTCAATATTATCTCCAGCCTGTCTACCAACTTACAAGTATACAAGTTGATTCTTTTAGTTGCTGGAGCTATCTGTGACAAGCTAATGGCAGGCATGGTAATTCTATCCAGGAATAGACAAAGCTGGCTGATAATTTATTAGCTTACACACCTCACAGAAAGAGAAACAGACAGTACTCCCCTGGACTGACTGGTACTTAAAATGTCAAATATCAGCTTATGAAATGCACAAACCTACAAATGAAATTAAGCAGAAATGCGATCAATACCTCTAAAGAAGTTTTGAGCCTGAATTGTCCTGCAATTTGCCAGTGTTTGAACACCGCAACAAAATTCTCGAAATTGGGTAGGGGCACCCGAAAAATCTAACAAAGTTTTGCAATCCTTTCTCTCCATGCATGACATTTACGGAGTTTAAACGGTTGAGATATGTATTTCCTTCATATATAAAATTAAGCTGCTGACACAGCAACACAACGATACCAGCATTTACCGATAAACTAGCAAAAGCTAGATATACCAGAATTATACCCCTTGTGGACAAGAAGAGCGCAGAGCTCGCTAAGGTAGTCAAAATCTCCATTAGTAATTTCATAGAACTCCTTGAATGACGATATGATGCTATATTTGGGAAATCAACAGAGGGCCATATATGATAACTTGAGTATATGGTCATTATAGAAACATAGGTGCAACTAATGACCACTGAGATCAGAAAAATGACAAAAGCTCTGTGATTTGACGCTCCCACACAGTTGCCGATCTGCATACAGAGGGAAAAAAATGTAACAGGTCAAACCTCATGACAACATAACAATGAAGATGTGTATGAATTGTAAGTTATCAGACTTACAAATGGACAATGATGATCCATGTCCACCACACACATTTTGCAAGATCGACAGTGGTGTGCTCTTGGGGGCTTTGGCTTACTACAGTTTGTACAGAACGTATAGTTCTCGAGATCATCTTTCCCAACCATGGGATAGCTGCCCCACCGTATGTGTGCTGGTGCACCAGCAGATTTAAAAGAGGCCAAACAATAACTTGTGATGGTTAATATACTCAAGAGAGCTGTTAATATGCAGTGAAAGATGCCCCAAAAAGTGCTGATCGAGAAGACAACAGGATATACAGCCCAGACACCACCGCCTGTGAAACAAAAGGAAAAACTAAATAAAACAACAATCGACCAACAACTAAGAATATGGAGCTTTTAAAATAGTATGAATAGCACCAAATTTGCTTAAGAAAATTGCACTGACAAATAGATAACAGCGGAAATACAAATAATATAACTGAAGCTCATGGCTAGATATAAGTAACCTACATATAATGAAGATCATGAAGAGGACAAGCACAGTTACAAAGAACCTGTCCCGGAAACGCCTCCAGTAAGAAAAGCATACACTATCAGATTTTCTTGCAGCCTGGTTGCTTTGTGTAATTGCTCCGCACCAGCCACACTTAAAAACAGGTGCATAACTTGCAAAAACAAGGCGGAGCCCGCAGCCCCAACAAGTGGCCTCATGATCCTCAGGTATGGATGTGACACATTGCTCTACCTAAAAGGAAGGTGACAGCAATTAGCAAGATGCATTAGACATCCAAGGTAAATTACTGTTATTGTACTACTATAACAGACAGATTTGACTTTCTTTGTTCTGAGTTTATCATGTGATCCACAGAAACGGATAGGGAACATCATACTTGTATCTGACACAAAGCAAAATTTATACAGGTTGTTTTTGCGGTAGGTTGTCTCCCTCAGGCCGTTAGTGCACTTAGCAAATCATACAGTACCCCCAAGTCAGTATATCACTACGCGGCATCAGAAAATGAAGATGTGGCATTCAGGTGCTGGAAGTATGTGGCTAATGTTCAGTGTCAACAGTAACCTTCAGCTCAACTTACAAGCAGTTACATCGCTGAAATCGCTAGCTAACAGCACATTTGCAAGATCCTCTGAGGACAAATAGCGTATCTGCATATGTAGTCTTACTCGAAATGGCTGACAGTTAACTAGACAAGTAGATAACCCACATACACAGTTATGATGATTCTCTGTGTGTGTGTGTGTTTTTTCTTTTGCAACTGGAAAGACAATCATATTCTTAGCGTCAGGGACCACTGCGAATAATCCACATTAGCGAGTACAGAGACATAGTACACGAATAATATGCACCAGAAGTACTGCTACCAGGCTAAAATTCGCGTGGTGGCAATAGAAAGAAAACATGGGCGCAACAACAAGGCTCCGAATCGTTGACCCAATTCGCGCTCCCAAAGCGCCATCGACACAAGAGCAAAGGACAAGAACCCCGCTTACCCCCGAACCAGGGATGCACGAAGTATGAGGCGAGGACATGAGAGGTAGGGTACGAGACGGCGAACCTCGAGCAGCGGCCGCTGTTCCTGCTCCATCGCGTCGCCGCGCAGATCCACAGGGGGGTAGTTCAGAGAGCAGCAGGCCCGCGGATCGAGCCCGGTCGGGGACTTGGCAGGGGTCCCTGCCGGCTGCAGCTTCAAGCCGAGGAGGAGAATGTTTTGGTGGATATTTCGGGGTGCACGCGAAGGATTCAACGAGGAAAGGAGCTGGAGAGCGAGCCTGGTGGAGAAAAAGCGAAAGACGAGAAAAGGCCGGGACGACGAAGTTGGAGGCGACTTTGTGCTGTGCAGGCCAAACCAAACTGGACGGTTGGGATTCCACGAACCGGGGTCGGTCGCGTTCCTGCGGTCTTCGTCGCCGCCCTTGCTCTGTCCAAATTTTTGCTTTCGCATGCTATCCAACAAATTTTATTCGGTACCGCGCCGATTTTCGATATGTTTTCAGTTTGTGTATCAGAAATGTATTCGTATCAGACTCCTACAAACTCGCAAACAAAAAAAAAACACTATGTAACTCTAAAGGAGTACGACACCGATTTCGAAAGAAATACAAAACGAACATAGATAGATCCGTCCATTCCGATCTGATTCACCCTTGATGGTGCCTTTTGAGTTTAGACTGGAGTATCGGCTTTCTGGGTGAAAAAAATACCGTGATCTACTTCTGTAAACCCTACCAGTATCTCCTTTCAGCGTCCTCTATGAAGCAGGTGTGCACCTTTTGCCCATTTAAGCATTCAATGACAATCATTGTAGAATTTGTTAGTTCACTCGAGCTTCAACACCACTGGATCTGTGAAGCTTAACAGGAAATGAGTTCATGAATGGCAGTAGCACACACATCCATTTTGCAAATTTGGGACCATACATGTCAGTTCTGGACTCCAACCGATGAGCGAAGTCCCAGGACATATCAAAAGTTGCAAACAATCAGCAAAGTACATTCCCAGAAGACCCATAAGCAGCTCGTGACGACGGAAAGTATAAGCCATCAACATTCTCTGTAGCAAACAATCAGTACAAGTACATTCCCAGAAGACCCATATATAAGTGAGTCACGCACACTTCACATTCAATGGTTTGGTTGTCTCGCGCATACTTCACTAAGCTGTATCGTACTAATGAACGAACAAATCGTCTTCCTTCTTTTCTTAAAGGCAAATTCTATCTCCCGCTGTGGCTGTTGTTCCCTATCAGTTACCATCATATGTCAGCCGCAAGGAAGTTGCCAGACAAGGAAACCTGTCAACAGAGAAGGAATATAGTGAACATCTGGAACTGACAATCTTAATGACCTGTGAATACTGAATTTAGAAAATAAATTAAGACAGTACCTTCTCGCCGGGCTTGAATGGTGGAAGGCCTCTGTACGGACAGGTACCACATCGAAACGCATCACCCAACCCGCACTGCATGTCATTTAAACAGAACATAGAAGAAATATCAGTAACGTTAATATAATTATGCAACAATGGATTCTCTTCGCAAGAAAGCACTAGTGCCACTGTAATTCTAGATGCAATACATACACTGCCACATGCCGACTGAGGGTTATTGATCTGCTCTGCAGTGAGTTCTAGCTTCTCCACCTTCTGCTCAGCTTCAGCTCTGCCACAAACACAGTTCTTGCATGCCTTCCGTGTTGCCCCAACTTCACAGTCCCCAACTGGTCAAACAGGAGCAGACATTTTAGGATCTCAATCCAAACCAAACATTTTTACAAATGTAATAACGGGTCGATGTGTTTTATGGCCTTACCAACAGGAAGCTGTGGTTTCTTCAGGTCGTCCTCAGTCAAGAGGCTATCTTCATCAATCAGTTCAGAATCATCATCAATTTGAATCTTTGGTAGAGCCTTCGTTGCCTTCTTGAGGGGGAAAGACGAACCCATGCTCCAGGATGCCTTCTTTGCCTTAATCTACAAATGCTTCAATTTAGTACAAAACTGAAAGCCTGCACAACACCATTAAAACCCTGTAACAGATGGTTCTAGACAACTCACAGTAATAGATTTCACAGCACCCTGTGTGCTTGCAGCAGAAGCTTGCACTTCAACAAATCCACCCATCAGTAGCTTGCGCTCGATATCGGTATTCGGCTAACACAGGGACCAATCAGAATTAGAACATATACTAGATTAACAATCCTAGAAAAGATGCAAGGAATACTATTTCAAATATGGTACCTTCAGACTCAAGGAGGGTGACGAGTTCTGAACTAGCACTCTTCCACCAGCTTTCAGCACACGGCTAATTTCAGAAACCAACTGATCCCTCAAGCTTTCTACATTTTTAATGACAGCAAGAACAGCACCAACTGATGCATCATCAAACGGCAACTTGCCACCTGATTATATCTCATTAAAAGTTAGATGACAGGTTTACGATGATATAAGTAGGTACAATGATATGACACTCAAGAACAGCACATTAGCACAACTTGAAATTCAACATCAACTAAGTGTCTAACATTCTCCTAACATTTGAAATATGTGCCTTGCTCGTCCTAAACAGAGACAGGCTCAAATACACCGTGGCTAGCACATGTTACTGACACATGAATTAAGCTATAATCCAGCGAATAAAAGAAAAATCATATGTTAACTCATAAATTATCCAATATCTCTTTGCTATCTCTTATTTTCATACCTTCCTTTGTGCGTGAATGATGGATGGATAGGCAGAGTAACACTTATGTTAACAACTACTAGCATATGAAAAATAGGCATCATGGAGGAGCAAACTCTTGTTGTCAGCAACTAGCATATGAAAAAGAGGCATCATGGAGCAACAAACTAGAAAGAAGGGTTCGACACGACAACATCAAACAAATTTCTAAGGCAGGAAGGGGAATGTCTTGGGGATTGAAGTGTTGCCACATGCCGGACTTCCCAAAACCCTAAGAATCGAAGATATCGAGCATGCACCCCGTGCAGTATGATCAAAACACGTGGGTCGCTGTTTCAAGCAGACGTGAGAATAAATCTACTGGTTTCTGCATCCATGCAAGCGCTTCGTACTCTGACAACAGGAAAAGAGCAAGAGGGAAAGAGGCTCACCAAGCGCCTCGCACTGGGTGATGACAGCCACCTCCTCCCTCGGGACCTCGGCGGCGGCCGCCAGATCCCCCACCGCCCGGATCGGCAGCGCCACCTCGTCCGTCACCGCGAGCGCCGCCGTCGCCGCCATAGAGTCGCACCTGCAATCAAGCCCCGAAGATCGAAAGGGGAAAACGAACTCGCTCAGAGAGACCAATCGATGGAGCAGCAACTGGACGATCGAATAACTTCTAGGTAGAGTCGCAGCTTTAGTCATTGCTAGGGTTCCAGGCACATCATCAGCAAATAAAGGAAACAAATCGGAGGCAAACGGATGGGGAACCAGCGATTGAGGAGGATTTGGATTGATTTCTTACCTCGAGTTCGACCTCCGCCGCGGCCTGAGTCGGTGCGCCGCCCCCGTCGCCTGGAGCCGCTAGCAAGAAGGAGCGAGGCGTGCGACTTGTGTTGGGTGGGCCTAATCGTTTAATTGGTCAAAATGGCAAAGTGTCGAAATACAACAAATTGATGAAATCAGTGGTAAGTACCTGATGAGAGCGTATCTGAAGATGGCGGAGGACAAAAATATGGGCGATTTGAGAAAAGCGGAAGCAAATTTGGGTTTTGAGTTCGTGCGCGGGGGCGGTAATTAGAAATGCGTGCACGAGAGTCGGCTCCCCCTCCCCGAAGCTTCTAGCTGAAGCGATAAACTAATCAGCCGTCGTCGAGGCGCTGACGACCTAACAGAGCAAAGGCAAATGGCCCAGGCAGGGTCAAAATTAGCTGGCTGACGCGGCCTGCTCTTCTGGCCCATGGACTTGACCCATCTGCAGAAATGGGCCCCTGCGGTCTAGTTGTCATTTGTTCATCTCATATCCTGATTTTAGATTTCTCGGCTGTATCTGTCATTGGGTATAAGTGGGAAAACTTTGAATTGTGGGGTTGCATGATGCTGAGACAAAATTGGATAAAGTTGTCTGCGTGCGCATACAAGAATTGCTTTTAGCACTAGAATCACGCTGAACAGTGAACAATTCAAAACTTTCGACCCTGTATCCAGTGTTCTCAACGAGTCGCCAAGCTATCATTCATCACTAGAATAGAATCACACTGAACAGTCAGCAATTCAAAAACCTTTCACCCTATCCAATGTAGTCAACGAGAGGCCAAACTATCATTCACGCCCATGCAAGGAAAACGATAGGCCCGTGGCGTTTCGTCATCTCTCTCTTTCCTGTCTGTCTTTTTTGCTTTCAGCGCTCGTGAACCCGGCAAAAACGCCGTGGCGCCGAGGGAATCGTTCACTATCCATTTCAGTTGGTGAGCGGAACCAAGAGAACATTCATCTCCACTTCCCAACACCTTATTTTAGCCGACGCCAACCTATGATTGTCCCCCAAAGCATCTCCCGTGATCCGTCCCCGGGAATAATTGCCGCCAAATGTGGATATCTGTTCGATACGGACATGAATGATAGCGTAGATTGGCCGTTGCCTTGCCTATTCAGTGCTATAGTATTGTTGTTGGCATTGGGGAGTCACTGCTTCTACATTTAACGGTCTGAAGGGAAAAACAAATACTAGCACTGTATTTAAATATCTAATGCAAGTTGCCCATATTACGTAGTACGGGCAAGTATCCGATGCGTTGAATTTAGAGGTTTTAGGGAAAAATGCACCCAATTCTAAATTTCAGATTTGTATGTTCACTAGTAGCCACGATCAGCAGGGTCAAAACCAAATTAGGGTCAGATTTTTCTCTGACCAAACTCTGTCCCTACTGTATCTAGTCCATGCTCCCTAGGTGGTTAATTTTCATCATAAGCATGGTGGATGTACTTGGTGGTGGTATTGTGATTGCACATTTTGGAGTTGCTGCATACCAGCCGATAGACTAACACGGTAACACCAGAGGCATTTCCTCTGCTACTTGCCATTTGATTCCTTAGCTAGTACTATTGTTGCATGTCGTTGTTCTCGCTGGGCCTGGATACATCTGCAGCATTATCTTATGGTGATGCTCGTCCTAACCCTCTCTGAATTCTGTCGCTGATACCATTAGAATATTGTACCACGCACGTACCTAGCCTTCAGCTTATTCGTCCCTTATTAGCTTCGGATCTTTCATCGGCTAAACTGAGATTAGAGGCTAAATCCCTCAAATTTGAGAAGGAAACACTTGGCAAATCTTGCCGCGCGTACTCGTAATAGCATTGCAATCAGACAGCTCATCCCTGAACTCAGTAGATGCTCTTTGTTTTTGCGTGCTTGTTCTTCCTCATGTCCTTAGGTTCTTCAGCTACGTCCATCAACATATCACCAAAATCACAATGCAGTGGTCCGTGCTCTCTCGCTGGGTAACTCCTCCTAAAAACTTTACGTTTTAAATAAATTAAGCATGAAAGGGCGCTGAGTTACAACTCCCACATGGTGTAAGGCTTTAGCCTGTCAGCTACAGAAAATATCCAAAAGAAATATTTTCTTACGGAGAGAAATACAAAACCTTGGATGGTCTAGCCAACGTGACAAACCTGGCACAATTTGTTTTTGGACTAGCGTGCATCCACTGCGGTTGCCGAGCTCCTGACACAGCACATATGCCTGAACAAATCGTCAGGCTTCACGAGTAAATTAAAACTAAGGGTGATTTGTCCTCTTTCCTTCTTTGCTCTGTGTTTTTTTTTTCAGTCGAGATTTCAACATAGGCACAGCATGTACATGAGGTGGTTGTGAATTCTCGTGGAGGAACGACGGGGAAGAAAGGAACGATGACTCTTCTAACAGCTCGTTGATTCCTTTTTTTTTGTTGTTGCTGTTGTTTTCTTTTTGCATCCTTCTAAGTTTTTCTTTCGATACAAATTGGCAGGGGTTCTAACTTTTCATTACGGTAGAGGAGAAAATCCCAAGTTCGGGCATCAGACTGAAACCAAAGTTGCGCAGCAGATGATTTTTGAAGTATGCTGGCACTGCAAACTTCACGCTAAGGGATATTCTTGTTTTACATCCTGCCACGTCCAACCGCATGCAGAATTGCAGATTCTGAACGTTGGAAAAACACAACCCCACAGTGGCCATGAATAAGATCTCCCAATTCTGGACAGAACACAACAATGCATACATTTTTGTTTGTATGCTCTGGTGCGTTTAGAAGGCTGGCTCCCCCTTTTTCCTTCATATACTTTGAACTTCAGAGTCCAGCATTGAAGAGTTCAGAGAACCTGGAGCCTACCCAGACGGAAACCTGCTTTTGTTTTCTTCTTAGGAAATATGTGTGTGAGTCACCCAATATCTTTGCGCATGACACATGCACTCTCAACTTGGATCTCATCTCACAGTGGCCTATACTACTGTGAGCCTGTGACTGTGCATGCCTTGAGGAGCCCCAGGCAGCTAAGCAAGCAAGCAAAATCTTCTCAGCTTCCCAGATTTATACTCCATTGGCTGCGCGTCCGACCGCCTGCATTTCTTCTTTCCTCCCGTGAGCCATGAATGAGCTCTGTGACCTCAAGGTTCACATCAATGGCCATCACACGCTTCATCTCCACCAGGCACGTACCACCTGTCAATTCAATTCTTCTTCGTCAGGGTTTGAATTCAAGAAAGCCTCTTTTTCTGGCTCTGAATTGATCTTACAGTCGTTGCAATGTAACAGAGCGTCATGTGTTCCTTCTCTGGGAGGCTAAGGGCAATGGTGAAGCAGGAGAAGAAGAAGACGAGCAGAAAAGAGGCCCTGTGCATCAAGCTCTCCGAGTTCCCGGGCGGTGCCGAGGGCTTCGAGCTCGTCGCCAGGTTCTGCTACAACAATGGCCGCGTCCCTCTCTGCCCCTCCAACCTCCCGCTCCTGCACTGCGCCGCCGTGTTCCTGGAGATGACGGAGGAGGTGTGCGCCTGCAACCTGCTAGCCCAAGCGGAGGCCTTCGTGAACGGCCTCTACTACTGGACCTGGGCCGACGTCCTCACCGCGGTCAAGAGCTGCGAGCCGTTCGCCGCCGCGGCCGACGCCTCCGGCCTGCTCGAACGGCTCATCTCTGCTCTGTTCTCCAAGATCACCGCCAGCCCAGAGACGCCCACCGGCGCCGTAGGGACGCCGAACCGTTCCTCGTCGTCGTGCTCCTCGTCGCCGGACACGATGGGCTTCGCGCGGTCGTCGTCGACCAAGACGCCGGAGTCGATGAAGCCGTGCGTCGGCAGGGGGGAGTGGTGGTTCGACGACATGACGTCGCTGTCCCCGCCGACCATAGAGAAGGTGATGCGAGTGCTCGGCTGCTACGGCGTCGAGAACAAGAACCTGATCCTGACCCGGTTCCTGCTGCATTACCTCCGCGCGGCGACGCGCAGGCCGGCGCCGTGCACGGAAGACGGCACCCTCGCCGGCCTCGCCGACACGGCCGTGCACGGCGTGGCGCTCGTCGGCGGCACGGCGTTCTCGTGCCGGGGCCTGTTCTGGGTGCTGAGGACCGTGTCGGCCGTGGGGCTGAGCAGAGAGTGCAGGCACAAGCTGGAGAGGCTCATGGGGCTGATGCTGGACCAGGCCACGCTCGACGACCTCCTTGTCTCGGGCGTCGACGGCGGCGTCTACGACGTGAACCTTGTCATGAGGCTGGTCAGGGTGTTCGTGAGCTCTGAGGAGGATGGCGAGGGGCCGTCGCAGAGGATGAGGAAAGTGGGGAGGCTGATCGACAAGTACCTCGGGAGATCTCGCCGGACCAGGGATTGAAGGTGTCCAAGTTCCTCGCCGTCGCCGAGAGCCTGCCGGACTCGGCCAGGGACTGCTACGACGGGGTGTACAGGGCATTGGACATCTATCTTGAGGTAGACCACTAAACTAATTTTCGTCCAGTGAAACAGTCCAATTTTCGTCTTGTTAGTGTATTTCACAGTACAACTACTGTTTGCGATCATGATCAGGCCATGATAACTGAATCTTGATGCTATTGAGTAGCAAACCATAGGGTACTAGGGGCAGACATGGCTGTTCTTTCTGTCACCATGTAGCAAACGAAAGATAAAGAGAGTAGGAACTAGTGAACTTTTGCCTGTATCCTTTTTGCAATGTTCAGAGTGACATGTTTGCTGTTAGGCAGATCATGTGCTTTACATTGTGAATTCTTTCTCTTTTCAAAATCCACGTTCTGAAATTTCTGAGAAACCACTGCCTGAGTTTCCGAATTTCTCGTATTTTCTCCAAAGTCCTTTTCACCTGGTGCCAATTACTCTGGCTACTTGAGTGGGCAAGGTTAGAGTGACGATAGAAGATAGATAGTGCAGGGCACCGGGATTCTCACCTGGCTTGGAATACGCAGTCTATGATTGGGGTCATGATGAGTTGCTGATATTCAGTTGTCATTGGTGGCACAGCATTTCCGTGCTACTTTCCTGATACTTCCCTTCCAGCATCTTGTTTTATTGAGACACAGCATATTTCTTTTTTATTTCTCCCATATGTTGGTGACTGTTCTTTGTCTAGTTCTAGTTTATGAGACAGCAAATCAATAAAGTTCTGCAGTACTATCATGGGATGCTAACGATGGCCAGATAGATTGTCTAGTACTTTATGTTATGGCGGGAAATATTAAGTTGCCGTGCCTTTAGCCCTTTTTGAAATGCGCAGGCGTGCGCTTTTGGGTTGACAAATCTAAACCTTACTGCTAGAACACAGCACATAGGCCTTTGCTTTTTCAAGTGTCTTTACCTTCCATTTTATGTTAATCAATGGAATTGCTGATAATTAGTACTACTTAACTGCTTACAGAATCTGGGCACATTAGCATTCCTTTTCATGCAACACTGTTTCTGTTCTCCAAATAATGCAGAATAGTTTTCAGTCTTCAGTCTCCAACTAGTTCTCTGCTGTGATTCATTCCTACAACGATATTGCAAAAGATAAAAAATAAAAAAATCTCCTGGCATGTTTGTTAGTAGAACTTTATCTGGGAGCATGCAGACGTGCCTTTAACCTTTTGCCTTGTTTACAGTGCGCTTTTGATTCATCCTGTCATTGTCCCGTCGAATTTGGTTACCCTTTTGTCTTGGTCTCTGGTCATTTTACAACTAAGATCTTGCGTTTGTTTACTACCAGTGCTCCATCTGCCAGATTTGCCTTTGCTCTGGCCTTTGATGCTTTTGATGGGCAAATGGCCCTCTTCTTTAATCTCCTCCCTCCGTTTATTTCTGCGCTTCATTTCCCTTGCATCCAAACTGTTGTGCAGTGCACTTTACTTGACGCACTAAGAAAACTGTTGGTGCAGTGCACTTTCGTTTATCCTTGTGATCGGCAGTATCCTTCGGGAAGCGACGTGCTTGCCACATTCGGGAAGCGACAAATTTAACAAAACTCGTGCACAAAAATATTACATTCTGCTGAAATTTCGCTCTGAATTGTGGTGTCTTTTGGATGCAGTCGCACCCGACGCTTTCCCTGGATGATCGCACGACGCTGTGCCGATGCCTCAACTACGAGAAGCTGACCCTGGAGGCGTGCAAGGACCTGGCCAAGAACCGGAGGATCCCGCCGGGCGTGGCCGTGCAGGCGCTGGCCTCGCAGCAGTCCAAGCTCCAGATCAGCAAGCCCAAGCACGACCCGTCCCAGACGCCGAGGCGCGTCGTCCGCGCCAGTGCCCGCACCCGCAGCGTGGACCTCGACGGCGGCGACGAGAAGGAGGTGCTGCGGCTGAACCTGCAGAGGATGCAGAGCCGGGTGGTGGAGCTGGAGAGGGCGTGCAAGGAGATGAAGGGCCAGATGTCCAAGATGGCCAAGGGCAGGTCCTTCTCCTTCGGCAGCGCCGCTTCATGCCATCAGGCCGGCGGCAGGGGCTTGCCGAAGTTATGCTAATGTTATGATGGAGTCGTATTAACATCTTTTTCGCGTGGCGGTGATGATGAGGCTGTCACATAGCTTGCGTTTTTCTCTTGTCCTTGTTGTAAAGTTAATTCAGGCGGCGGTGCATTGATCCTTTTTCTTTGCGTTGCTTTGGTTGTGAGTGAGGTAGATGAGCAAGAGTAACTGAGTGAGAGGGATGTAAAGTTTTACCAGTGTCCCTTGTTTTTCTTTTTTTTTTATTCTGTAACAACTTACTATGATTTGATCCATAAAAGTGGGATAAAAATGCATCTTTTGGACATGCCATGGCCTCAGCTCAATCTTCCAGTGCGAGCAGGTGAGTTACTGTCAGGAAAAGCTGCGGCACTACAACAGCTTTGATGTTGTTGTTCCCGATAAAATTAACGAGTAAAGGATTCACCGGGGACCGAATCATCGAATCTGCTGACCCAAATACCGAACAAGGATCACGGTCCAGATTCCAGAGTGTGCAGCTGCAGCCATTGGCAAGGTCCAGCTGGACAAATCAGTTGTATCGGGGTGTCCCAACGGCACGCTGGTCGACACTCTCTCTACAGGCTGCATGCATATCGAGCGGCAGCAGAGTCAAGGGACCGGACCAAAGGAGAAGGGGGTCAGAGTCAATTGGGTTGTGACGAGTTGGTCAGGGCTCACGAGCAGAATTAGCTGCACGTCAGTTGGCTCGAGGCTATATCGTCCCCCGCAACTATCGGCAGCGGCACCTTTTTCATATTCAAACATGTTTCTCCAAGATTTCAGACATAACAACACAGTCAACAGAAGAGGCCGTGGATGTGGAAATATTTGATCGGCTTACGGATGGGTCGGTCGCATCCCGTTGATCGATCGTGAGGTCGAGAAATGGTCTCGCTATTTTTTTTAAAAAAGAAAGAAAGAAAGAAACGAGCCGGCAGTTGCATTTTGTCCAAACAGATCGGTGCCGGCCTCCGTGACGTACAGTGCCGCGTTGTTGTCAACGTCTGGATCACACAAGCTCATCGCCGGAAAATGAAGGGTTCGGAGGGTGGCCATAAGACAGCAGCAAAACGCCGGAAGGCCAAATCAGGCAAAAGCACGAGCTGAGAGATCCCACTGACATCCAGCTCCGTTACGCAATTCAGATGCTTTTGCTTGCGATCCTCAGAGTATAAGTTTACGTATTTTTAGTGCTTTGTAGGGACATGGATGACACACTAGAGCTTCAACGAGTGTTCCTAATGCACTGCGAACAATAATTCCACTTGGATGAGCATTCTTAATTGATGGGCTTTCAATCTATCTAATCCACTGAACCAGAAGGTCCTGGAGGCCCACGTGTACCCATTCTGTCCGGTCCAGCAGCCAAACTGGCTTGAAGCCGATTGGGACCGGTAATTTGCTATGCCTCCGCGCGGCTATGCCGCCGCTTATCTGGACGGTGCCGAGCAAGGCACAGTTTTTTGGGATGCGCGCGGGCCTGGTGGGGTCTATGGGTTTTAACTGCCGTGCGGTGGAGAAATACTTTGATCTTTTCCCCATACGGGCCCACAGCTGGCATAGGTGTCCTAGGGCTTGTCAGTTCCTAATGTGGCTTGATGTGAGGGAACCCGGGCAAAGCAGATATTTTGGAACCCGGGTAGTACAGATTAACGAAGGGACTCTTCATCTGATTGGTACAGAAGCTGTGCACTTCGATGAACTAAGAGTATGCATGCTTAACCGCTTCTAATTTGAGAATGCGTTAATCTCTGTAGCCTCCCACTTAACTGATTGTTGATCCATTTTTAATTGTACTTGGTATTAGTATTCGGTAGTCATGCTAGACATAAAATACAACTAGTACTACTACAAATACAAGCCTACCCGCATGATGCACATTTTCAATTCATCATCGCTTACTAACTTATGCGTCTCCACTTTCCAAGAAATAAGAAAAGAGGATATCTATATACACCGAGGAGGTGACAGTTCAACTTAATGACACTTGCATAAATTAATTAAAGGAGTATATTGTAAATACTTAACCATGTGCAAATATAATGGGCATATAAATAAAAAAATAACTTGTGTGATGCGTAAAATAATTCATTATTGACTTGGCACACAATTAATTATGTACGATGTGTATGTAATTAGAGTGTTTTAACAAAACTTTTGGAGGTCATAGAGTGTTTTTACGTGTGGAGACACCAATAAATTTGAACTGCTAAACCACTATCTTTTTTGGAAAATTGTGGATGTGATGTGCATTCACCATTGTTTGTTCATATAATATACTCCAAGTGAGAAAGTATAGGTGCTCCAAGGGGTTTAGGCGCTCCTGCGCTCCCGGTTAAAAAATGCACCTCACAATTTGTATGAAAAGTCATACTCCCTCCGTCCCAGTTAGCATTCTAGCCTCATCCAGTTTTCCTAAAATAATTGTCATTCTCACTTCCCGATGCACCTTTCTCTCTTCCGAATACTCCTCTATCTCTCTTCCGAGTACACATCTATCTCTATCTCTCTTCTTCTCGTTTTCTACGCACCTAACTTTACCAACTGTTCTTAATCTCCGTGCCGAGAGCTAAAACGACAACTATTTTGGGACGGAGGGAGTAACTAATATGGATGGATATTGCATGTTTTCATCTATATTTTGCAAAATTTAAGCTGCAACAACAAAAGAGAAAATCAACATGAACAATTGCGGGTTGCTACACTATTCATTCAAACCCACAAGCCGCTACTATTTAAACACTAATTGTATTTTTCATTGCACCTTATATGTTTACTTGTTGCATCTCAAATTTTACGTGGTAGTAGACGACGACGTTCGCTATCCATCCATATATTTTTCGGATTTTTTCATGCTACTTAATTTTGATGTGCATCCCTTTTTATCGGGGAGCACTTGATATTCTCTCTAGTGTAAGTTACCACTAAACATACGTCGTTAATTGTGCACGGTGTGTCGTATTATAAACTTAAAAAATACCTTAAACGTGTATCTCATGTAATCATCTACAATCATGCAATTTTTTTTAGGGCATCTACAATCATGCAAATTTTGATGTGTAATAAAAGCTTAAATGAGATGCAATAAAAAATAATTAGCAGATGAATCATGCAAAATTTGATGTGTAATGTGCATGTTTGATCTAGAATTTGACTGCGCAAACAATTAAAATGACGTGTTAATATTTCTTTGTTGACACACATGATGAGGTAGCATGTCAGATCACTTTTTTATGATGTTATATGAGACTTAAACGTAGCAAAAGTTCAAAAGGTTGCGCATGTACGTAAAATAATTTAAGTGTTGGTGTGTCTTGCTAATTGAAGTTGCATTAGAGAAACTAAATTATGTACTAAGTAAAATAATTTACACCGCACACTGCATTTCGTCCCCTATGCTCTCTGCTTAGACGTTGGGTGTACCAAATTTGAACCAAGAAGCTTCACGACGTCGGTAGAAAAATCAAGGTCGGTTGCACTAGTGTTACCACTGTTCCACCCAACAGTGGCCGCATTAACTGCACCATCCCATCCGGTTTGCATGCCACGGTACCTTTGGAAATACACCAGCCTATACGCCTGGCTCACTGACTCCGCACAAGTTTTGGCGACACCTGCACCGTCCAGATTTCGGGCGGCATAGCCGCGCGGAGGACAAGTGCCGCGTTCGATTGGGACTGGGTTCCCATGCTCGGCTCGGCACGGCTCGACTGGACTCGAGTTATCTAATGCTTTAACGACAAATTGATATACGAACACCGATACAACAAACTTACAAACACAATCAATCAAGTACGAACATTTTACACGCGCACCCCTGACTCCCCGCCCCGCCGCGCAACCTCGCCGCCGACGAGTCCCCCGTCCGATTTGGAGTCGCGCATCAAGGCGGGCCGCCCCGACGCGTGCGCCCTGCGAGGAGTTCCACGCCGAGGCCCAAGGACGCCGCCACCTGACGCGACCCCGACACCTGCGCGCCGCCCTGCCTCCTGCGGCCGTCGCATCAGGAAGCTACCGAGCGCCAAGGTAAGAGGACAATTTTCTCTGTGAAATTCCCGCCGCCCCCAAGGCCAGTTCCAGTTTGTTGATGTCCCAACACGAGATATGTTCCGATTTGTTAATGCGTTTACTCGCGGACCCCCAACTCCACAGAGATTATCTCGAAACGGGAGATCTCGCGGGATCGCCTGCGGCGGCCGGCGGCGAGGATGTCCACCGCGTGGCGAGACCACCCGCCGCACGAGAACGGGGCGGACAGTGACGGGGCCGACGAGCGGGAGGAGGACGACGGCGATGAGGGGGACGAGGAAGAAGAGGAAGAGGCCGAGGAGGAGCCGCGGCTCAAGTATCAGCGGCTCGGCGGGAGCGTGCCGGCGATCCTCTCCACGGACGCTGCTGCGGCAATCGCCGTCGCCGACCGCATGGTCGCCCTCGGCACCCACAACGGCACCCTCCACATCCTCGACTTCCAAGGCAATCAGGTACCTCTCGCGACAGGGGCGCTTGCGGAATTGGGAATTGTGGCGGGGACTGGGGAATGAGGTGTGCTTCAAACCAGGATCGTGGCATTGGAACCTTCCTGAAGCTTCGTCTCAGCTTGCCAGGACCTGTTAGCCTCTATCTAGCAATTCATTGTGCAAAACTACCTTGCCTATTCAATTGTGAAATTTGGAGGGATTGCTAATGAACATACCGTGGATTAGGACTGCATTAAACACTCTGAAACTGAGTAGTTTTAGCTCTATGACGCTAAGCTCCAAGCCACTACTAGAGAAATCTCAGAACGAAATGAGGTTGCTGCTAGCTTCCTTCCTTGCAGCTTGAAATCATACCTTTTATATATGATTTTTTTTTTTGGGGGTTGGGGATTATAGGCCTGAGGTTTTCTGGAACAAGAAGCTAAAGAATGGCTCATGATATGTATCAACAAATTTCTGCTCCATTATTGCCATTCCATGTATATTCTATTTGTAGAAATCCTATGGGTGCCTGAGATGCGCCAATGTTTCTTGTAGGTGAAAGAAATTGCTGCTCACACAGCAACCATCAATGACATCAGTTTTGATGCGGACGGTGAATTTATAGGCAGCTGCTCAGATGATGGCACAGTCGCAATCAGCAGCCTCTTCACTGATGAAAAACTGAAGTTTGAGTACCATCGCCCCATGAAAGCGATTGCTTTAGACCCGGATTATTCCCGGAACTATAGGAGATTTGCTACTGGTGGTTTAGCAGGTCAGGTACTCGTTCTGACAAAGAGGACATGGGGAGGAGGCTACAACAAAAAGGTGCACTTGGTTTCCTTAGGATAACAGGTAATCTGATGTATTCAGTGAGCTCAAATGGTTGTCTTCTCTCCATGTTGTAGGTCTTGCGTGATGGTGAAGGACCTATCCATGCTATGAAGTGGAGGACAGACCTTCTTGCTTGGGCTAATGATGCAGGGGTGAAAGTGCATGATATGAAAACAGACAAAGGAATTGCATTCATAGAGAGACCGAAAGGAATTCCTCGGCCGGAGTTTTTAGTTCCCCATCTAGTCTGGCAGGTAAATAATTCTGTTATCTGTATGAATGATGTAAAGTGTAGTTCCATGTATAGCTCAACTTGATCAATGTATAAGGAAATTATTACTAGAAGGTCACAAAAGCAAAATGATTCTGTAGAGTTGAAACTTTTAAACGATATGTGCCTTATGGAATGAGAAACTAACTGTTTCCTAGTGTTCAATGAGCAGAAGACAGAGTATACTAGCCAAATAGAGTAGGTAAAATCATCCATATTGTTAATTATATTGATGACATGATAATTGTGTTATTTGCTAGGGAATAAGAGTATACAGACTTGGTTGTTAGTATGTCTGATTCAGACGAAATTGAAATTTTTAGGTCTGTAGTTCAATGGAAACTGTACGTATTGCACTGACTGATATTTACATGCTTAGGATGATACAGTCTTAGTTATTGGATGGGGAACAAGCGTCAAGATTGCAGCGATTCGAACAGATTTATCTCAGGGACTCAATGGAATACAAAGAACTATTACCGCAGCAAGTTCTGAGAAGTATGTGGATATTGTAGGTTCGTTCCAGACTGGTTACCACATATCCGGGATTGCTCCATTTGGTGACCTTTTAGTTGTGCTCGCCTATATTCCCGATGAGGATGACAAAGATAAGAAGTTTAGTACCTCTGTTCCGTCACGCCAGGTAATCATCAGTATTTGTCACTCACATTGCACTCTGTATTTGCTGCCACATTTGCATTATATTCTTTGCTTTAAAACGGCACTGCTAAGATTAATATTTTCTGTTATGTAATGTTCTAAATTTTTGCAGGGAACAGCACAGCGTCCAGAAATACATCTTGTATCATGGAAAAATGATGAACTTACTACAGATGCTCTGCCTATTCATGGTTATGAGCACTACAAGGCAAAGGATTATGCTCTTGCTCATGCGCCTTTTTCAGGTTTAAATGATTGTGCTGTAACAGTAATGGCCATTTATTTTCATCCTGATGTAAACTCTTCTAATGAAGAAACCTTGTTTTGGTCAGGAAGTAGCAATGCAGGTGGACAGTGGGCAGCTGGTGATGAACCTTTGTATTACATTGTGTCTCCTAAGGATATAGTGGTTGCAAAGCCAAGGTTTAACGTGCTGCAGATCATGAACTCATTCATTTATCAAATTTCATCTAATGTAATGTGTACCTTCCTATTAGAGATGCTGAGGACCATATTGCTTGGCTTCTTCAACATGGTTGGCATGAAAAAGCATTGGCTGCAGTTGAGGCAGGACAAGGACGGACTGAGCTTTTGGATGAGGTAAACTGGAAAATAATTGATTTCATTTCTAAATGAAAACTACTATGCATTATATGCCTGATGATGAGTATGACTCCTTAAATTTATAGGAGCCTACTAGACTGAGTGTCTAGTATTGATTTTTATTTCATTCATTATGAGGTGTCGATTGGCCAACCTTGATGCACCAGTAGATGTTTCCTAGAATAGCTGTTGAAATAAGCTTCTCGTTATATTTATACATCATCCTACTATGCATTTTCACTTAAGATATTTAAGTATGGCATGTTCGACATCTCATCTAAATGGTCTACCTTTTATGAGGACTTGTACAGAATTATAAACGAGACCTAATTACACGAGCAAATAGTTGAATTATTAAAGTTCTCTTTCGTGTTATTTCATGTCAGGTGGGTTCAAGATACCTTGATCACTTGATAATTGAAAGAAAGTACGCTGAAGCGGCTCAACTCTGCCCAAAGTTGCTGCGAGGATCTCCTTCGGCATGGGAGAGGTTAGAAAAACATTTATGGCATTGTGATCTGATATGAAGTGATTATTGTTTTGAGATTTTGATGGGTATCTCTTTATGTTTGTTGAGCGTTGTTTTTTTCTCTCTCATTGTGTGTAGTAATTAGAACTTTAATGCCACAGGTGGGTCTTTCACTTTGCTCATCTCCGCCAGCTTCCTGTTTTGGTCCCTTACATACCTACAGACAATCCTCAACTGAGTGATACTGCGTATGAGGTGCTGTGCTAACTTATGAAGGTTTTAGCTTGCTCATTGTAACACCAATATGTTTGTAATATTATTATGATTGTGTTTTGCAGGTTGCCCTTGTAGCTCTAACTACCAATCCTTCTTTCCATGAACTTCTGTTGACTACTGTAAAAAATTGGCCGTCTACGTTATACTCTGCTTCACCTGTCATATCTGCCATTGAGCCACAGTTGAACTCCTCATCGATGACTGATCGGTTGAAAGAGGTTGCTTTGGGATAATTTTTAAGGGCCATTTTTTGATAGAGGCAAATTATAATTTGATACATTTTAGCTCTTGGATTAATATATTTTGTCTTGTGTGCAACGTAGGCATTAGCTGAGTTGTATGTGATCAATAATCAGTACGAAAAGGCACTTTACCTCTTTGCTGAAGTAAGCAGTTCCTATTGCAGTTAAATGTTTCGTATTGCAATAAAATATCTTTTCTACTAGCTATTCTGATCTAACACTCTTGTGTTCAGCTCCTGAAGCCAGAAGTATTTGAGTTTATTGAAAAGTACAACTTGCATGATGCTATTCATGATAAGGTATGATCCCGAATGTAACAATTCTAAAATATTTCAGTTTGCATACATGATGTTGCATCACAAGCTAGCCGTGTGTCTAATTCACCTTATATAGAATTGCATTCTACAAGGATATAATTTTGAAAAAAAAAACATGCACTTCACACAAATACTTATGGCTTTTATATATTCTACAGGTCGTCAATCTTATGATACTGGACAGTAAAAGAACAGTTCACCTACTGATCCAACATCGTGATATCATTCCCCCATATGAAGTTGTGGAGCAGCTGTTGCACACCAGTAAAAACTGTGATAAGAGATACCTGTTGCATCTGTACTTGCATGGTCTATTTGAGATAGACATACATGCTGGAAAAGATTTTCATGACATGCAGGTATTCAGCTGCCCAGTTTTAATGTGGAGTCCTATATTAATGCCCCCTTCTTTTCATGTCCATTGCACCTATTATTCTATGCCTCGTTTGTGTTCTGACAATAGCTCGGAAATCAAACTGCCTTATATTATAGGTGGAACTCTATGCAGACTACGAGCCAAGGATGCTACTACCATTCCTCCGTACTAGCCAGCATTACAGGCTTGACCGGGTCAGTTCCAGAGAATATTCCATCAATAGATCATTTTTGTTGACTAATTGTAGACTTGACAATTTGTTTTTGTTATTCCAGGCATATGAAATCTTTGCACAAAAGGAGCTTGTGAGGGAGCAGGTTTTTGTCCTTGGTCGAATGGGGAATGCTAAGGAAGCTCTTTCGACAATTATAAATAAACTTGAAGACATCCAGGAGGTTATAACCTGATTATTTATTATCCTGTCACTTCTTGAGGCATCCTGTTCTATACTGTATTAACTAATTTGATGTTCTCAGAAAAATATTAACTAATTTGATGTATGAGTTTAGGTAGTAACATAAATCTTGAATTACATACAGGCTGTTGAATTTGTTATGGAGCAACATGATGATGAACTATGGGAGGAGCTGATTAGACAGTGTCTCCAGAAGCCTGAAATGGTTATTGAAAGGAAATATGCTTGATCTTCCATGAGAAAAGTCATTTTTTTCTTATTTCTAATTCGGTTTATGTGACTGTTGAGCAGGTCGGGATGCTGTTGGAACATACTGTTGGCAATCTTGACCCACTGTACATTGTTAGTTTGGTTCCTGATGGGTTAGAAATACCTCGGTATGTTACGAGAAATATATTTTTGTTGAAAAATCACGAGATCACACAAAGCATTCACCAAAAGAGCCTGTCACTAGAATTCACCAAAGTTTTCTAAATAACCTATCTGGAACCCTTGCTGGCTTATCACACGTAATGACAATTGTTTGGTTATGTTGATACAATAACACTCTGCAGATCAACATCTTTTTGATCCAATTGTTGAGAACTGTGTCCGTACGCTTTTATCAATATTCTCGCCCATCTGATTGACGCCCTTATTTGGTCCAACAATTTCCTACTCCGGTAGTGTTTACTCATGTTTTTGTCAGATTGCGGGATCGACTAGTGAAGATCGTGACGGACTACCGAACGGAAACTTCTCTGCGAAACGGATGCAATGATATACTTAAGGTTAGCTATCTTTGATTTTCTAGCCTGCTCTATGTTTCACCCATCTGACATTTCTCAGCGTTTGGAAAACTTGCCTTTTACAGGCTGACTGTGTTAACCTTTTGGTTAAATACTACCACGAGGCTCGGCGTGGAGTTTATATGGCAAGCATGGACGAGGAAGCACATGGGAACAGAGCTGATGATGGATCTTCGCGAGCAAGTGAGAGATCAACAAGTGTCCGGGCTTTAGATATCAAATCCAGAACGAGATGTGGTGCCCGCTGTTGCTTGTGCTTCGATCCTTTGCCTATCCAGGACATCTCTGTCATTGTGTTCTACTGCTGCCATGCATACCATCTTTCCTGCCTCGAAGGTGGGTTAGACTTGATGAAATCAAACAGTAATCAGGATAGCGACAATGGATCAGATGATGATGATGGTTCCCCGTCAGCCGAGTCCCGTATGCGCTGTGTATTGTGTACTACAGCTGCTGCGTAATTTATTCCGTGTTGGGTAGTCCACACCACCATGTGTTGTGTTGTAAGTTTGAGCCCTGTAATTATTGTGTTCTTTTGGTGTGTTACATATGTACAATAGGGTGATTCTTTGAGGGAAGCAATGTCCTCGGCAAGGGGAATTTTGTGTAAATTTGATGAACCAGCTTGAGCAAAGTTTTACGGCTTTTTTTTTATGTAATGCCACGTTTGCCAGGCAATCAGAAGTTCAATAAAGGATGCTGAACTTTTCTTTTCTGAAACATGGTAACCTATAATAGTTGTTAGGAACGCAAGGATGCACCCAGACAGCACAAATTTTCCAAGAAAACTATGCATTTCCACAAAAGTATTCTTGTATACGAGAAGAACAATAGAAAGAAATCAGCACGTGAAGATGGGGATATGTATCTCTTCACTTCCTAGTTTTTTTTTCCCGGGGGGGGGGGGGGGGGGGGGGGTGGGGGGGGGGGGGGGTGGGCCTTGATGTTGGTTGCATATGCTCTATGATATCATGCTCTACCATAACTATTGGGATTTATATATTGTCCATAAATTTGCAAAACTTTAGCCAAAAACGGGCTCAACATTGGGTTTGGAAAACAAAAAGTATCACACTCCACCCTCGAAATGTAAGCACTAATGACCAATGTCGAAATGTAAGCACTAAGGCATATATACCTACTACTTCAATAAAGGATCAACTAAAAATGAGTAAGGAAAGAGGCTACTGCTATTATCTGTGATTGTCAATTGCATTTCCTTCTGTCCGAACCTTTTATCGTCTCTGGACCGCAAGAAAGGAAGATGGAAGTTAGCTCATTTGTCACAGCAGGACAACTGCGGTCCAAATACTGAAAATCTTCAATCTTAATATCTGCAAGTACAGACATTGAGGGTCTGAAAAACTCCAAGCATGCCCTCTGAAGACAGAGGCAGCTGTGCTTATCTGTTAGTACTAGGATAGTTACCACGGAGCTTGCATGGATGTGGTTCCGCAATTTATCTTCGCACACTATCTTCAGCTTTGCAGGTTGTACCTGTCTGCCGCACTCGTCAGAATGAGAATCGGAGAGATGCAATGGATGCTGAATTCATTGCATTGCACAAGAACAAGACTTCCACAGTCAGGAAGGAACATTATATTCTGCAAATGGGTCTATAAAATCAAGAGGAAATCAGATCGGAGTCTAGACAGATATAAAACAAGACTTGTTGCCAAAGGGTTCAAGCAAAGATATAATTGATTACGAAGACACAATCAGTCATGTAGTCAAACCAGCTACAATCAGGCTAGTGCTAACCATTGCTGTGTCAAAAGGATGGAGTTTTCGTCAATTGGATGCGCAGAATGCGGTTCTCCATGGCGTTCTAAAGGAAGGTGTATACATGAAGCAACCTCCTGACTATCAAGACAAGTTGTTCCCTAAATATGTTTGCAAGCTTGACAAAGCATTTTATGGACTCAAACAGGCACCGACTATCAAGACAAGTTGTTCCCTAATTATGTTTGCAAGCTTGACAAAGCACTTTATGGACTCAAACAGGCACCACAAGCATGGTATTCCAAGTTAAGTCAGAAATTGCAGCCACTTGTGTTTAAACCATTTAAGGCATAAAAAAACTCGACCTGCCAGGGGTAAGACCGCCCCCGACGGCATTTTGCTAAGGAGAAGAGCCTCTCACGCAGGCCGAGAAAACCCCCGAACCCCCTCCCCGATCCTACACAGAGACTCAGCTGGCCGTTGTGAGCTTCGGCGCGAGTCTTAACCATGTGCTTTGACCCGGGGAGAGCGAGGGGATTTTTTTGTACTGCAGTGAACAGTACCGGCGGGGATTCGAACTCGGGCCGACAGGAGCTAAAGCTCCCGGAGCCCTCTGGCTCTGGCCACTCGGGCGCCCCCGCGTTGGCAACCATTAAGGCATAACTCTCTCTTCTTAAGAAAGGTGATCTAACTATGTTCATGCTGATATATGTCAATGACATAATAGTGAGCCTTAGTGGCCAGTTCTTCTGATGAAGGTACCAATATATTTACAAGCTCTTAAATCAGATTTTGCATTAAACGATTTAGGAGAGCTCCATTATTATTATTATTATTATTATTATTTTGATATCGAGGTTTCAAAGATTAAAGAAGGGATAATTCTCTCTCAAGCTAAGTATGCACGTGATGCTCTGAAGAGGACAAGCATGACAAGTTGTAATAAACCAGCCAATACTCCAATGGCCACGTCTGAGAAGTTGTCAGCATATGAAGGAACATTACTGGGAGAAAATGATGCGACACGATACAAAAGCATTCTAGGAGCTTTGCAGTATCTAACCTTTGACAAGACCTGATATTCTTTTTGTTGTAAACAAGGTCTGTCGGTATCTCCATACGCCAAACACTGCACACTGGACAATAGTTAAGAGGATGTTAAGATATCTCAAGCACACTATGAAGTTGGGACTGAAAATTGAGAAGTCGTCATCAACTCTAATAAGTGGCTTTACTGGTGGTGACTGGCCAGGTGTGTGGACGACAGGCGATCAACCGGGGGCTTTGCCGTCTTCTTTGGATCAAACCTGATCTCGTGGTCAACATCAGAAAACAGAACATGAACAAGTACATAGCTGCAGTTTCCTCTGCTCCGCCAAGCCCATCCGATTGACGATGGCGTAATTCCACCGCTGCTATACGTACAGGACAAGCGCAAGCAGGAGGGCCACCGCGTCGCCGGCATGGGTGGACACGCGCCGGCTGGCGTTCACGGACTGAATGTCGTAGACGCTCACCAGCACCACCGGCGGCGGCGGCGGGCAGGGTGCAGCAGCCGCGCGGGCGCGGCTGTAACGCCCACGTAGTAGCTCTCGGCGAGGGGCCTGCAGTTGACGCACCACACGGCGTTGCCGATCAGCAAGAACAGAATAGGTTCTGAGCCAGCCCGATGTGCTGCTCCACGGTCATGCTCTGCCCGTTCAGCGCGAGGACGAGCATGGAGAGGATCAGGTGCACCGCGGCGAAGTACGCACCTCGGCGTCGCCCGGTACGCGGCCAGGATCGACCGGCAGTGACCGGGCCAGCACGTGCGCCCTCGATCGCCGCACATCCTGGAAGAGTTTGTTGCCGTGTGATGATGAACGCGCCGCGGCTGAGGATCCTCTCCCATTAGTCTGTGGACTGGTACAGCCGGTTGTGGATGAGCGAGTAGCTAGGAGGGACCGGGAAAACATGACGGCATGGCAATGTCGGAGCGCAAGGTGCCCCTCGCCAGCAGCGCCTCGACGCCCGTGGTCAGAGGCAGGTCCAACCCGAGAGCTTGCTCGACGAGCATTACGAAGCGGGTCACCGGCGTTCCTTGTGCTTTGCTATGCGAACCTTCGCTGCTGACGAAATGAACCAGTGCAGAATGCGGAAATATAATGGTGCACGATGGCTCGCTCGTCCTAGATATCTTAACAGAGTGTTGTATCCGCGAGATTGGTGCTACAGTAAAAGCCGGCAGCGTCCGTCATCATCCATGATTATTTACTGCACGGTAAAAGCTTGTCCTCCGTCTACATGAATTCTTCATAGTTGTCTAGTTGGTTGTGATTTCGTGTTTGATATTTCCCAATGACACTTGCAACTGGGTGAAAGAATGGGTTGGGGTCGAGGATGGGGTGGGGGAGTGGTACGCCAGCAGCCGGCGTGCAACTCTGACGAGACCCTAGCCAATGGAGCCAGGGAAGAGTAGGGCCGGCGGTGTTAGTGATTGGGGTTTTTGAGGTTCCTTGTGCACTCCGGCTCGGACAAGCGGTGGGTTGTGGTTTGGCGGCGCGTCAAGGCGTCGCTAGCGACTCCGGACACGCGGGTGGTTGGCTGGCGGTAGGCGGTGTCTGAGGGGAGGGTGGTGTCAACATGAACGTGGTAGTGAACCCTTGAACAAGTTTATCATTCCGTTGTGATAAATTCTAGAACACACCGATGCAAACGGACGTTACTAGCGTTACCCCCAAATTCATTTCTCATGTTGATCAACGGTTTAGATATCTAGGAACGATTTAGATATCTAGGACGCGCGAGCCATGGTGCACCAAATCCGCTTTCTGCAAAGTGCAGTCCGTGCCTTCCTGTTCTGGGTCACCTTGGCTTTTGTGTTCAGTAGTTACTAGAGAAAGTTGCAAGGCTTGGTATATCTTTTCGTTTTAACTCTTTTAATTTTGCCTCCTATGCTTCGCGACTGGGTAGAATTTTTTATTATAGGTGCTTAGCAAAAGAGCGAAAACCTTGCACCTTACTTGCTATGTACCCGCGTCCTTGCACCGCTCGTTTTCTTCAAGCTGCTTCTCCCTTCCCCCTCTCCCTAGGAACCCACCGTTTGGAGTATAGCCAAGTGGTAAGGCATCGGTTTTTCGTAGAGGTCCTCATATCGGTGGCGGGATAAGGTGGACGTTATTGTGATTTACGTTCACATCTGGACACTGCTTTGAATAGCGTCCTTACTATTTTTGAAAATAGTTTCATATATTTTACTATTAGTGTTTACTACTATCTCTGTTTTTAAATTGATGTTTGCCATTGACTTTTTGAATTATGTTTGACTGTTTGTCTTATTCAAAATGTTAGCTTAAATTTGAAAACTTAAATTATGTTTAAATTTGTTTAATGATAAAACAAATTATAAAAATATATAATAACTTTTATTTTTTTAAATATTATCACAACAAAAATTTAAACAGGAAACAACAGCAAGCCAAACATAATCCATAGTATTCCATAATCAATGATGTTCGAATTTGTTACAAAATTCGTCGCAAAAAAAAAGAAGAATTTGTTATAAAATGCCACCAATAGGAATCGACTCAAACAAAACTACAGTAAGAGTGACAATATTCAGCATAAAAACTTCAATGACTTGTATAGAGTGATGCACTGCAACTATAGTATTAGCCCTACTCATTATGCAACCTTGGCGGAAAGAATTTTCTGGAACCCACGGATTAAGAATTTTGCTTTCACAAAATTGTCCATACTGATCTGTTCCCATATAGAAGTATTCTTTTTTTTTTTACGATTACACAAAAAATAAATCAGACACTCACAACGCACGCACACTCACCTCTATGGAGGCATATACGAAAACCATATCTCTATGAGCATCTTTGAAGACTCAACCGACAAATCTTCGAGGTTGACGAAGTCACCAGTGACACCTCGTTATTGACGGCCACGTCGCCTATCTTTGAAGACACAACGTCGTTAAATTATAGAAAATTCACTATTACGGGGAGTCGAACCCAAGAAATGAGGCGCTACTGAGACTTTTGTAACTACTAGGCTACAAATTGTTTCGCGAACTATTATCATATTCTTACCAACGAGACCCACACAACAAACTAGTAGTTCTATCTAACCGGAAACTCAGTGAGCATTGCAGCCAAGCATCAAACTGTAAATCACATATGAGTTTACACTACAAGGCACTTGAGTCCCAACATTTGATCCTTTAGTCGAGAGGGTAACCGATCGAGCCGTCCAAACCGGCACTCACCGGTTTTACGGTTTGCAATCAAAAACCAGATATATTTAGTTAAATATACAAATCCACTTAAAATTTAAATTTAAAAACCGGTCTTTTGGGTTTCCGCAAAAACCGGTTCGGTTTTCACCTGTTTTGATTTCCCTGCACTGCTGCACAGGTTTTCTCAAGGATCCATTCGTGAATAATGTTTTCATAAAAGACTAAATTGTAAGAATACCTCGGTACCCCCGGCGGTCCCCCCCGGAAGGATCCAAACGCGGCCGCCAGATCGAGGAAGCAAGGCAAGCAACCGCAGCCAAACCCTAGGCGACGGCCTCTCCTCCTCCAGATTCTTCCGGCGCGACAGTGCCATGGTGCTGCACTTTCTGTCCAGGATTTTTCGGCGGGATCTGGGACCCCGTGATTCGCCGACGGCGGACTCTCCGCCTCCCACCTATGAGGTAACTAGTTCCTCGCTCGTTCGAATACTTCGATCCATCCACCTACGATCATACGACGCCTGCAATTCGCTTTCCGACTACCTAGTCGACGTCTATCACCGAATTATCCAGTAGGCCCCAATCAAACTGTTAACAAAGATTGGGGTTTGATGCAATTACCTAGTTCGAACCCTTGTTAGCGGAGGGTTTCTTCTGTAATTTGACCTGATACGGGCTTGTTTGGGACATTAGGAAATTTCTACCCCGGAGGGTGGGCGGAATCCCCTTCTCAATTCCTTTGTCCATGGTTTGCCAAGGTTTAAAGATTTCGTTACAGAAATGTTTAAATGTTGTGAATAAATTTTGAAAATATATATTACAGACAATTAAAAATACATAAAAGACTAAAATGCACTGAAAATCACTAGATGAACATGATTCTGGAAAATAGGAAAGTACTAAATACTGGCTGCAACATTCTGTCATGTAATCATTACAAAGTCCAGAAAACTCATTGAGATTAGGAGCTTAGTGCGTTCTGAGCTTATCCAATCTCTCTTGCAGTAAGAGTAACAAGGATTAAATTGTACAAAACAGAATTATATTTCCTGAAGCTAAACAGTTAATATATGAGCTTGTTTGCCAAAAGTTCTTTTTAGTAACAGCACTGTTTCCTGGTAGTCAGGTACATCACAGGACCTTTGCTTGGTACAGGAAGCAAAAAGCCTATGGACACCATACAAACCGCCCAGCCAAAGCCAGAATTTTTCTTGTGTCAAAGGCGTTACATGCACAACAAAACGCATGAGATGAATGAACTTTGCATATTTGGAAACTTGTGTAAAAGGACAAGAATAGTCAAGAGACGCTTTGACTAGGGTCTTGAAAAAATGAAGCTGTGATGCACTACTTGTCAATCTTTCTATATTTCAAAAAAAATGCAGTTTCTTGCTTCTACCATGATAATTACAGCCGTGATGCAGATGTTTTATAGTGCTTGGTACTCTAGTTTTCTAGTATTATTGATGGCATAAAATAATATAATTCATATGATACATGTAGGTTCTTACATGTTGATGCACTAGAACATCAATTAATCGCATGTTGCAAAAGAATGCAATGGTATATAATTTATCAATCATTGTGTCTATCAATCCTTCGCTTTTGATAGCATGAAGCTTTAAATCAAAAATTGCGCATGCATAATGAAATAAAAAAATTAGAAATAAATCTCACATTATCTAGAATAGAAAACATTTATTTTTCTTCTTCAACTAACAGTATTTTCTTGATAATGAAAGTAGACAAATTTCAGGTTTAGAAGACCCTGCACATGATCTCTGATTATTAGAGTACATGGTGGATATGATGAATAGTTAATTCCATAGTATTCCATAATCAAAGTAGACAAATTTCGGTTTTAGTTTGCTTAGTGACCTTTTGTGTTTCTCAAAATATAACTTTACCACTACTTTATAGCTTCTAAATCAATGATTTTCAAATTTGTATTGTTAGTCAATCTTGATAGCTTTAGACGGACTAGTGATCAAACTTTTGCAAGTTCTACAGTACAGATTCTGAAAGGATTATCGTTAGCCAATTGCAGCCATGCCCTCTCGTTAGCATCCACTGACATGCATGAATAGCTACTTTCACTAATGCATTACTGTGTCGACTATATTTCTCAGGGGGGATCCGGCAATGGAGCTAGAGCTAATGTTGCTACGAAGATGGAGCTTGAACATATGTTGGCAAATTTAGAAAAAGCGGGAGTGGAGATCGATGGCAAGATAGCTAGTATTATTGATGATGAGGTACCTAGAATTAAAGCCGAAGCTGCGAGGTAATTGATAGGAGGTTCTACAACTTATTTGATTTTTACTCATATGAAACGATCCTACATTCATGCATCATGCTCATCCTTTTGATAGGGAGAACATAAATGAGTCAAAGGTGGATTGGAAGACTTTACTGGACGGTTTTGCATGTATTGTGCTTGGTTTCGCGGTGGGAATGGAATGCTGTGAACGGCACGTCCGTGCTGCAGTGGTCCAGAAAATCCTTGGTTAAAATAGCCTAGGGCTTGCGGGTGCACTCTATTTATATGGTATCTAAAACCAAATAGGGTGCTCGGTTTAGTACTGCAGGTTAATTAGTGTTTGGCAAGTGAATGTGGTGGTGCACGGTGATTCCTATGGATGCTCTGTTGTGATAATTTGTGGAATAATTCATGGTATGGCACTCAATGGAATGGTGATTGGTATTATGGCTTGACTCGCATATGGTGATCAGTATTTGAGCTTTTACTCGCATAAATTATTTGTGGAAATCATACATTGTCATTGCGTTGTCATATGTCCCCCCCCCCCCCCCCCCCCCCCCCCCCCCCCCAAGGCTCTGTTCTCCTGCTGGTATTCATTTTATTTGTTAATTTGGTAAATGTTGTCTTTTGTTTGTTAGCTGAGCCTGCAAAGGAACCGTTCTTTCCTTTTCCCATTTTTATTGAATATCGAAGGAGCAATTCTAATGTTGTCAAAATGAGAGGTGACGAAGAGAACGGCGTGCTTGACCTGATCAGTCAACAGGTTTTTTAACGCTGAGTTTCAAACATACCGCAGCATGGCATTTTGCCCCCCACCCCAAGGCTCTGTTCTCCTGCTGGTATTCATTTTATTTGTTAATTTGGTAAATGTTGTCTTTTGTTTGTTAGCTGAGCCTGCAAAGGAGCCGTTCTTTCCTTTTCCCATTTTTGTTGAATATCGAAGGAGCAATTCTAATGTTGTCAAAATGAGAGGTGAGGAAGAGAACGGCGTCTTGACCTGATCAGTCAACAGGTTTTTTAACGCTGAGTTTCAAAGATACCGCAGCATGGCATTTTGCAGAAAAGGATTTTTTTTTCTGGAGGCCAAATCATTGATTAAGTATATGAAGTGACGTAGAGGGACATCGGTGTGTCGTGTCTGAACAAGCGTGATCGGTTTGGTTGAACAGGCAGTTGGCTGTCAGACTAAAGCCTACAGAGACGAATAAGCATTACAGGAAAAAAAAAAACGAAGCATACGCACACTAGCCCAGTGGTGATACGAAACCATCAGCAGCCATGTTCCATTTCTGCTCGATTTCGTAGGGCAACCACATGCGTATTGTGTAATATGGATGCTCATGATCGGGCTAAGGGCAGGATTTCGTAGGAACAACTGCATCCCTATACAAATGCTTGTTCTCACTTCTCATAAGAGTTCAAATGACCAGCACCAGCAATCTATGCAACAATGGAGGAGCAGTGGGTTAAGAAACACTTGACAAAGCAATTGTAGATTCATAGTTCATTTCTAGAAAGGATGAAACTTTGTTAGCAACATACCAGTGGTCATCTATGAGCAGTGTTTGGTCTAGAACCTTATTGTGGTTGCAACCCTTGGTTCAAGAGTTTTCTGTTGATATATATTTCTTGCAATTCATATTAAACTGACAGGAGTTAACCTACTGTTACAATATAATCTGCATGAAAATTAATTTCAAAAGAAAAGGATATTAGAGGCTGATTTGTTACCATGCTATTGTTTAATATATTGTTTGTCAACTGTAAATTCCAAAACCTGATAATAACAAGATTCTATTGGTTAATCGCAGCTGCAAATAAGCTCATAAATATAGAATAATATATTATGCATTTAACTGTTTTCATTCTGAAATATCGTCTTAGCTATTTCTATATTCTAAGCGTTGGAGGGAAATTGTCAACAAAGATCAATATATCCAGATCGGATCCAAATCGATTGCCTTTAACATATTTATTCTGTGACATCTTTAATGGGAGAGTAAGAGTAAGCCTGATGCTTGTCGTCATGGCATGACTATGAAACCATATGCCCAAATGTGGTGTCACTAGTGTTTCACACCCGCAATTAAGAGCATTGTTGCCGTAACCACCTCCCAAAGCATGTTTAACTAGTACTCCAACTATTACGATGGGAATCGTGTGAACCACTCAAGCACAAAACATGTCTCCTAATTTTACCCTCATCTTTCGGCAGTAAGTAGTGACACGTGGGGAAATCCAGTTGACTGTACATTTGTTGGGGGAGGCCCACTGTGTCACCTCCCCCTAGCCCAAAGGCCTGGCCTGCCATGAAGCCCATCAAGGCCCAAGATGATGTATAGTATAGGATAGGTCTATGTACATTGGTCCATGACCCACTAGGGTTAGGGAATCCCACCTTGTAATAAAGAAATGACTATAATGCCCTGGAGGAAGGGCAATATGGTACTTGTAATTCTAGGGTTGTAGGGGTGTATCAGCCTATAAATACCCCCCTACCATCCTCAGGACAAGGCATTGAATACAAGCTCTTAATTACATACATCTCTTGGCTTTTGTTTGGTCCCTTCCTAGTCCTCGTGAGGGTCTCTCACTTGAGGTAGACCCTTGGAGGATCCCCTTTTTACTATTGTGGGCTTGTAACCACAACAGTTGGCGCCATCCGTGGGGATCGAACAAGAAGCCACAACGAGATGACCAAGAGGTCTGAAAAATCAAAAACTGACCCTCCGGCAGGGGGTGCCCGGAAGACCAGGTCCGCGGCCTCAGACGACGGCATCGACCCGCTGACGATAATCCGCACCTTGCCCGGCGGCTCGACGCTTCCGACGACCGTTCCTTCGGCATCGACCTCGGTGGTACCACCTTCGGAAACCAACAATACAACCAACGTCGACCTTCCAGCAGTTGAGGAGGCGGCCGAAGGCGCCGAAGGCTCCTCCGGAAGAGAACATCGACACGGGCGAGGTCGAGCGCCGCGACGAAACGATGGAACCACCTCGCAGGAACACCGAAGCCGAAGCGCGAAGCTAGAGGGGGCTCGCTGTTGGTATTTCTTACACCAAACAGAAAACACCACCTTAGGCTGGTTAGGCCTAGAGTGAATATTCCCGGTTCGGCGCCAGAAATACCTGGGGTTAAGTTACTTGCTTAGGATACATAATAATCCACAACTAGCAACGAGTGCCAGATATGTATTATTAGTATTTAATCATAAAAGATAATCCGCAAGCGCACGGATAACCCGTTGTAGCATTTCACCCGAGAGTATTCCAGGGTATCGTTATTTATATTTTCCCAAAGGAAGACGTGGTTGACAAGTGTGTACTTATACTCATGGTGTTACAAATGATAGATCATAACCAATATCCAAATACAGGGGTAAGGCGATAAATGGATAGAGGATAGTGCGACACACACAGCAGGCATTTCCACTCTCTGATAAAAGGCGAGAGGCGGCTCTAGGCTAGACTAAGGTTAAGTAAGAAGAACTGCTACTCCTAATGTACATCGTCAAGTAGCGTGCGTAGCATCTACCTATAGCCTAAGCTGCACACAAGCCAAGACTAAGCTGTTCTACTGCCGAGCCATCATCGGGAGATCCAGCGATCAGAGTCTGCCCCAATCTCCGGACATTTCATATATACTCCTACGCCATACCCGAACGTGGAGGATTACAAGGGACGGACAGGGCTGTCACCACCTGCCGCCTACCTCTACAAACCGTGGGGCACGAACACGCATCCAAGGGTGGAAAGGAAGCCCTAGCACCATGCTAGCGTAACTAACCACAACTCTAGATCCCTCGAGGCACCTCGCAAGGCGATAAACCTAGAGCACTCTTGCAAGACAATGGACCCGATGACTAAGCAAAAGGAACAACTAGGTCTAGCAAGCGATTACTTAGACAAAGGATCAAAGCTAGCACTACATTAAGCATAGGCGTTCGTCGCTCAAGAACGAGCGACGAACGATGAACGATGAAGAACGATCATCGTTAACCGATGATCGAGTATGAACGAACGACGAACGAACGATGAACGATCATGAACGAACATCGATGAACGATGAACGAACGATGAACGAACATGAACGAACGAAGAACGTTCATCCAAGATCAAGGATGAACGATGAACTAGCATAAGCACATAACTACTACAAGAACGATGATATTCCATTGATAAAGAAATAAGTCTTACAAAGAGAGTAAAAGGATACAAGGGAATATACCCCAAACTCTCCAAGGGACTTGGGAGCCAAAAGGGCAGCCCAACTACTCAGCCTAAGCCTAACTAGAGAGCCCCTAGCTCTGGATGTGTGGAGGAGGGAATGAGCCTCTTGTGTTGTGTGTCTTCCAAGGGGAGGGGGTACCCCTTTATTTATAGCCCTCAAAGGCGGTGGAATTGAGGCGGTTCCGTAGGTCGGTGGCATTGATTGCAGGTGGAACCGACCTCCTGAAGTCGGTTGCAAACCGCCATAAGAAGATGGACCCAGGGGGCCTCCCTGTCAGGTCGGCCGACCCAGGGTTTGGGGTCGGCCGACCTGGCCCTGGCCCCCCCTGGGCTGGGCTTTGGCAGGTTGGCTCCCCTCGGCCTTTTAGCCTCTTTTCCAGGTGCGTGGCCTCAGTTGATATTCTGAGTGGTTCTGGGCCTTTAATCCTTGAATTATATTCCCGCGGCGAGCGTCGTTTGATGGACGTGTTGGAATCGTCGCCTTGGGCCTTGTTTACACCTGGAAATCCCTGTTTTCCACCTGCACATCCAAATCTAGAGGTACACGTGGAAATAGGTTATTTGATAACAAAATGCAAGTAACAAGTGTTAGTTCTTCCTTATTTATAGAGCTAATTGACGGTCAAAAACTGGGTCTAAGGACCGTCAACAACTCCCCCAAGCTGTCCTCCTTGCTCGTCCCGAGCAAGAAGTAGGACTTAGGATGTTGATCAGGAGTTGCTACAATGTTTCATATCTCATAGGTACCATGCACACAACAAAATACTCTCCTTTGAGTTGAAAAAGTTGGCATGGCAACTCACCCTTTACCTTACTCCTTATGGGGCGTATGGCTTTTTCCTTGTCTTGGGCGGTTGAGAGATAGAACGGTTATAACAGAGCACCATTCACTTGTCCATTGTTTGACTTTTATTTTCCGGAGGTTTTCAAAAGTTTTGAAATAAAAGTAAAGTTCCTCAAATGATGCTCTCAAATCGCTCAATAAGTGTATATTCCTCACCAAGGCATTATTGTGTTGCCTCTTTGTCATCCTACTTCTAAGGCTTGTATGTGGGGCTCAAGGTAGGGATGATATGAGGCATACTTGCATCACACATATTGCCGAACCAAAGAGTGGATCCATGGAGAATGCAAGTCATACAACCTTGATCAAGATGTGCATGTGTGTATAAGGTGGTGGTGAGGTGGAAGAACTATACTCCTTTTTATTTGTTTCCTCTCTCTCTTTTGAATTTTTGAGGAAACATGGCTATCTTGCTTTCTTTCTTTTTCTCAACATTTTTCTTTCTTTATTCCCCATTTTTCTTCATCATGCTCTACTTTTGTATGAGCAGGGGATTATTCTTTTTCTTTCTTTTGCATAGCCATGTCTCCAATGATACATTTTGAGAGAGAGGTAACAATGAATTTTTGGAGTATTTATTTTGATGGAAAGTGTGGTGGTATTGCTTAACTTCCAGTGTAGAAGTTTAGCATGCGAGGTGGAGTGTACGTGATCTTGATCAATGAGAGTATGACAAGCTTCTCACTAGGGTCACACAATTTTGATAAAGCTCAATGCAATGACAAGCAGCATATGTGTAAGGGTTTGCAATGTAAGAACAACATATGGCTTTGGTAGGAATTTTTGATCATTGAGGAACTTTATCATTTTTTTGTATTTTGTAAAATAAAACTCCGGAAGTCAAGTCCTACTTTGAACAAGATCATAGCAGCCCTATTTGTACCATATCATACCTCACAACAACTTAGACTTAGATCAAGCACTATGCAGCCCACAAGTTTCAAGTTCTAGGTAAGCATAAGCCAAAAGTCTCAAAACTTGGGAGAGCACTAAGTTGTGACTAGGTACAAACAAGAGATAAAACAGAGCAACTGTTCATCATCTCAACATAAGGAAGGCTAAACACTCATACTCGCATATGAAGAGAAACTACGAAAAACTAGAAACCACACTAAAGACTATTTTTGTTCTTTTTAGTTTTGTCATTTTTATTTTATTTTCAGATTTATCATTTTTTTGGTATTTTTCATGAGAGGTGCAAGAACAAGCAAACAAAAGAAACAAAGGATACAAGTTGCGATACATGATACCTTAGCGGGGGGTATGGCATCCCCCCCAAGCTTGTTCTTGCTCATGGGTGATGTCGAGGATCGAACCCGGTGTGGCGAAAGTAAGCCAACATATCGGCTTGGCCCTGCTGCGTCATGTTGGTGAGGTTGGTGAGCTGGGCATTTGTGTTTTCTTGCCACTGATGGGTCTGCAGGACGTGTTGGTTGAGAGTGTACTCAACGTCCTCTCCTCGAGTCTCGATGCGTCCCATTTGCTCGGTGAGCGCATTCATTTGCTGCTCAAGATATGGATCACGAGCTGCAGACGAACGCCGCCCACCGGCCCGTGGTGAGTAGGACGTCGAATCGGAGGAGATTTCCTCCCATTGCGTGCGGGAAGGGTGCGTCCATTGGGCTTGGCCCGCACCCTGCTGCGACGAGCCGCCGACCTCGAACGGTGGTGGAGTGGTGTACCCACCGGGACCATACCCGGCGTGACCGTAGCTTGGCCCATGTGCATAGGCCATGGGCTGCGGTGCGGGTATCCCGGTGTCGGCGGTCGGCTCCGGCCTGCGCGTCCTCCTGCGAGAAGAAGTACTCCTGCGTGCACCCTCCTCTTTTTCTAGAGGTGTGGTTAGATTTTTACAGCCATACAAACGAAGTTCCCGGTTAGGTAACGGGAATTCATTTGTATAACCGACATAATAAAATATGAGAGAATTATTTGGACCATGCTTAAGTGTATGACCTTGAATAAGATAATCCTCGGTGATAAGAGAGCGGGGTGTATCAATATAAGCAACATTAGCATCATGCAAAGCACCAACACCCGCAGCAATACGTGTAATCAACGAGGTGCACTCAATTGGTCCAGTCATTCTAAAATTTTCTAACCACTGAGAAATCATGGACATGACAGGAGCAATCTTTATTTTCTCAACCATAGCATAAAGAATTTTCAGATCATCCTCGCGCACAATCCTAATATCACTTCTAGGAAACAAGGTAATGCCAAGCCACATGTGCAACAAGCGCAAGGTAGGATGATGAATGTGATTAGTTCGGGGTTTCTCACAAGTAGGAGATGCAGAAATTCTTTGCCAAAAAGCTAACTTTGAGTAACCCGGAATCGAACAATCTTTTGCAGCAGTTCCGGATCAAATGCTCGCGTAGGAGCAAATGTTCGGAGTCGGAGAGCTTCGTAGGCGCTCATCTCTTCGTCGCCCACCAAGTCGAGGTCGGTGTCGACGAGAAGACGATGCTCGGTGTTGGCTTGTTCCTCCGTTGCGGCTTCATGTTGAGGGCTTGACACTTGCTCGGTGGCGGTGCGGGCGCGAGTGCGAGGTCGAGATGAACCCGAGCCTGTGCTCCCGGACCGGAGCAGCGAGGCGAAGGCTTTGCCGGCGCGCTTCATGCTGCAGCGAGGTCGAGCAAGAACGCAAGAACAAAAACTCCGAACGGGTTATGATAGTGAAAACCAATCGATGAAACCGTCGGTGTTCTTGCAAGCGAGAAAACGCAACTTGAAAAACCAAACCAAATCAAAACTGCAAAGCAAACCAAAGGAGAAATATTTTTGCAGAATTTCGAGGCAAGAACCAAGTGAGCACAATGGAAATGAGAGTGAATGAGAGGGAGAGTGCAATGGCCGGCCACCTCCTTATATGGGCGAGCCATAACGGCTCATTTTGAAAGGAGCAAAGGACAGGTGACCGTTGGAGCAAAGGAGAGCGCGTCCAACGGCCACCCTAGGTCGGCCGACCTGGCAAATGGGGTCGGCCGACCCCCTGTGGGGCCGTCCTGTCATCCCTCTTGGCCCACAGCCCCCAACGACCATATTGGTGATGACCATGGTTGCTATGTCCAGAACATCCTCAAAATGATTTGCTCAAAAAGATTTCCAAATAAAAGGTTGCCTCGAATTCAAAATTTTTTCGAAAAAAATCAAAAATCGACATGTTGATGAAAAATTTCAACATGCAAAAAATATTTTTGGCTTTTCTATGATGATACAAGGGTGGTCCAAAAATTTCATCCAAAGATGAGTCATTTTGAACGCAAAAGTATTTTTGAAAATTTTGATTTTTAAATGCATGGCGAGGGAAAAATTCAAATATGCTGGCGGAAAAATCCAAATAAATTTTGGTGGAGGAAATAAATATGCAAAGTGGTTTGGAAAGAAATCCAAATGCAAATGTGGTGGAGAAGTTCAAAAAGAAAAGAGAATCAAACCGAATGATAATGCCGGTTTTCCTGGCGGCCAGGGCCGTGTCGTTTAGAGTCCGACGGGCTAAGACTTCTCCAACGGTTTTAGCTTGGTGGCGCGGACCCGATCCTTGGAGATGAGGATGTAGAGGGCTGCGCCTTGACTTGCCACACTTGTTTCATCTTTGATGGTGTAGGTGGCTTCTCGGACTTTGGGACGGGTTTCTTGGCCCATAATCCCGGCCTCGTGGTCGCAGGTTTCTTTGGTCGAAACTGCGATGGATTTCAATCTTGCCAAGCTCTTCCATAGAGCAATGAGGCTGTCCGTTTTCCTAGCTGTCACTTCAACTTCTTGAATGTTGGAGGTGTTTGGCCCATACTTGACCTTGATCATCGAGCATTGTTCTTTCCGAGGTTGAAACTCGAACTTCTCCTCCTTCCCATTGATGTAGAGGCGGATTTCTCCAACTCCAACATCAATTTGGGCCTTTGTGGTGCTAAGGAAGGGACGTCCCAAGATGAGGGGCGTTTCCTTATCAATATCCATGTCAAGCACCACAAGTCGACGGGGATGAAGCTACCCCGGATTTTCACCGGAATATCTTCGGCGATGCCCGCCGGGTAGCGGATGGATGAATCTGCTAGTTGCAGCCGCATGGGAGTAGGAGTTAAGTCAGTGTGGCTCAATTGATCGAAGACCTCCTTGGGCATCACGCTAACACTTGCCCCAAGGTCGCATAGAGCGTTGTTGAAGTGGTGTGTCCCAATAGAGCATGATATGGTGGGACATCCAGGATCTTTCTTCTTTTCAGGAAGTTTGTTGAGTATAGCAGCGCTACACTCCTCAGTGAGCTTGATCGTTTCTGTGGTGGGCAAGGGTCGCTTGTTGTTGAGGATGTCCTTGAGATAACGTGCATAGGTGGGCACTTGTATCATATCCATCAAGGGCACGTTGACATGAATCTTCTGAATTGTCTCAACAAATCGGGCGAATTGCTCATCCCTTCTCTTCTTGGTGCGGTGCGGGAATGGCATGATGTTTGTATCTTGGAAGTCCAATGGTGCTTGCCTCCCGTCATCTTCCTTAGGCTCACTTTCTTCTTTTTTCTTGATCTTTAGATGGTCCTTCTTCTTCTTCTTGTTCGTTCCTGTTCTTCCCTGCATGGTTAGGATATGGCGGGTCGCGAGTGGATTTTCCTCCCCTCGTGGTGACCGCATTAACATTTTCACAAGTAGGAACAAGAGCAGCAAGCTGAGCTAACTGAGTTTCTAACATTCTATTAAAGCTCAACTGATTTTTGAAAGCGGAAGAAAGACCTTCTATTTTTGAATTTAAACTCTCTAAACTTTGATCATTGGCAGCAAGCTTTTTGTTGATTGATTCGTTGATTTTAGCTTGGCCATAAACCAAATCTTTCAAAGAAGGCTGATTATTATTAAAACCAGAGAAATTATTACCTCCTTGATAAGATTGGCGGTTTTGGTTAAAACCTTGACCTCCACTTGGACGATACCCATTGTTGTTGTTCATGTAGAATACTTCTTCATGGGTATGGTTGGGGCAGTCCTTCCCCATATGGCCAGTGTTGCCACATTCCTCACACGTGATGCGTGAGTCAAGTGAACGAACACTACCATGCGTGTTGAAGTCGTCCAAGCGCTTCATGACGAGGTCGAGCTTGGCGGACAATAAGTCCACCTCCTTGATAGGGTGTACGCCCTTAGAGCGTGGTTGGAGACGTTCATCGCTCCACCCTTGATTGGAGACCATCTTCTCAATAAGTTCTTTAGCTTGAGCAACGGTCATTGAGAAGAAGGCTCCTCCAGCAGCGGCATCCATATGTCCACGGGTTGTTGGTGTCAACCCGTTGTAGTAATGTTGAAGAATGAGCCATTCTTCCATCCCGTGGTGTGGGCAGGCGGATATGTAATCTTGGAGCCTATCCCACGCCTCGGCGATGGTTTCATTGTTGGCTTGCTGGAAGCTTGATATTCTCCCACGAAGGGCATTGGTTTTACCCAACGGGAAAAACTTTGCGAGGAACGCGGTAGAACAGCGGTCCCAAGTGTCAATGCTAGCACGATTGGCATAGAACCATTGTTTCGCCTTCCCAAGAAGGGAGAGGGGAAACAAACGAAGTCGAATGGCATCTTGGTTGACTCCGGCAGTTGCCGATGTGTTGCATATCTCAAGGAATTGCTGGAGATGAGTGTTGGCGTCCTCCGTGGCCTTCCACAAAAGGGAATGGCCTGCACCATAGTGATTAGGCTTGATTTGACTGCAAACCCTGCGTCACCGGCGTTGACATTGGGCCCAACGGGAAACATTGGCAACGGAGGGAGCAGAGTAGTCACGGAGGGTCCTTTGATCAGCCATGTCAATAAGTGATGATGGTGCGGATGATGTGGGTTCGTCTGTCGGGAGTGTTGCTTGTGAGGAGAGTCGACGCGAGGTCAGGACTTTTCTTACAAGCGACTCTGGATTATCAACGAAGTTTTCGGCAGGTTGAATCCACGCATACACTATCCTGTTTTCACATCAAAGAGAGAAAACAGATCAAGGTTAGCCTGCAATGGAAATGGTTAAATCACATCAAGTGTAATCATGAGTAATCATTGTATACACTTGTCAACAATTGTCTTCCCCGGCAACGGCGCCAGAAATGCTTGTTGGTATTTCTTACACCAAACAGAAAACACCACCTTAGGCTGGTTAGGCCTAGAGTGAATATTCCCGTTCGGCGCCAGAAATACCTGGGGTTAAGTTACTTGCTTAGGATACATAATAATCCACAACTAGCAACGAGTGCCAGATATGTATTATTAGTATTTAATCATAAAAGATAATCCGCAAGCGCACGGATAACCCGTTGTAGCATTTCACCCGAGAGTATTCCAGGGTTATCGTTATTTATATTTTCCCAAAGGAGACGTGGTTGACAAGTGTGTACTTATACTCATGGTGTTACAAATGATAGATCATAACCAATATCCAAATACAGGGGTAAGGCGATAAATGGATAGAGGATAGTGCGACACACACAGCAGGCATTTTCACTCTCTGATAAAAGGCGAGAGGCGGCTCTAGGCTAGACTAAGGTTAAGTAAGAAGAACTGCTATCCTAATGTACATCGTCAAGTAGCGTGCGTAGCATCTACCTATAGCCTAAGCTGCACACAAGCCAAGACTAAGCTGTTCTACTGCCAAGCCATCATCGGGAGATCCAGCGATCAGAGTCTGCCCCAATCTCCGGACATTTCATATATACTCCTACGCCATACCCGAACGTGGAGGATTACAAGGGACGGACAGGGCCTGTCACCACCTGCCGCCTACCTCTACAAACCGTGGGGCACGAACACGCATCCAAGGGTGAAAGGAAGCCCTAGCACCATGCTAGCGTAACTAACCACAACTCTAGATCCCTCGAGGCACCTCGCAAGGCGATAAACCTAGAGCACTCTTGCAAGACAATGGACCCGATGACTAAGCAAAAGGAACAACTAGGTCTAGCAAGCGATTACTTAGACAAGGATCAAAGCTAGCACTACGTTAAGCATAGGCGTTCGTCGCTCAAGAACGAGCGACGAACGATGAACGATGAAGAACGATCATCGTTAACCGATGATCGAGTATGAACGAACGACGAACGAACGATGAACGATCATGAACGAACATCGATGAACGATGAACGAACGATGAACGAACATGAACGAACGAAGAACGTTCATCCAAGATCAAGGATGAACGATGAACTAGCATAAGCACATAACTACTACAAGAACGATGATATTCCATTGATAAAGAAATAAGTCTTACAAAGAGAGTAAAAGGATACAAGGGAATATACCCCAAACTCTCCAAGGGACTTGGGAGCCAAAAGGGCAGCCCAACTACTCAGCCTAAGCCTAACTAGAGAGCCCCTAGCTCTGGATGTGTGGAGGAGGGAATGAGCCTCTTGTGTTGTGTGTCTTCCAAGGGGAGGGGGTACCCCTTTATTTATAGCCCTCAAAGGCGGTGGAATTGAGGCGGTTCCGTAGGTCGGTGGCATTGATTGCAGGTGGAACCGACCTCCTGAAGTCGGTTGCAAACCGCCATAAGAAGATGGACCCAGGGGGCCTCCCTGTCAGGTCGGCCGACCCAGGGTTTGGGGTCGGCCGACCTGGCCCTGGCCCCCCCTGGGCTGGGCTTTGGCAGGTTGGCTCCCCTCGGCCTTTTAGCCTCTTTTCCAGGTGCGTGGCCTCAGTTGATATTCTGAGTGGTTCTGGGCCTTTAATCCTTGAATTATATTCCCGCGGCGAGCGTCGTTTGATGGACGTGTTGGAATCGTCGCCTTGGGCCTTGTTTACACCTGGAAATCCCTGTTTTCCACCTGCACATCCAAATCTAGAGGTACACGTGGAAATAGGTTATTTGATAACAAAATGCAAGTAACAAGTGTTAGTTCTTCCTTATTTATAGAGCTAATTGACGGTCAAAAACTGGGTCTAAGGACCGTCAACACTCGCCGAAGCAGTGGCTGAGGAGCAGCGTCTGGCGGAACTCCAAGAGGCATACAACCGCGAAGCTCGCGAAGCTGACAAAAGGCTGCTGCGGTAGCGCGCCCACGAGAACCTTGACCGAGACGAAGCCACTTACCGCCTTCGAGCCGGGGCCGCGCGTCGACAGCAAGTTCACCTCCAGGCTCAACTAAACACTCTCCGACGCACCGGTCGTCGAGAGGTTGACACACCGGAACACCGCCAAGAGCGCGACGAGAGGCACACCCACTCCAGCGGCAGCAGGCGCCACGCAAGCTCTTCAGATACAAACCAACCGCTCTCCGCGCGCTTACAATCGGTGGCGTGGCCCCGAAAGTTCATTTCGGCGAAGCTGCCTACCTTCGACGGCACCTCCGACCCCCGCGAGTTCTTCATGAGCTACGAAACCGCCATCGAGTCAGCAGGGGGCGATGACGACATCAAGGCCAAGGCCTTCGTTCTCGCTTCGAGCGGCATCGCCAACACATGGTACACCAAGCTGCCCGCAAACAGCATCTACTCATGGAGCAGCTTCGGGACCAGCTCCAGATCCACTTTCAAGGCAACTACGCCGCGAAGGTCACGGCGGCAGACCTTCAGGCGTGCAAGCAGAAAGACGGCGAGTCATTGCAAGACTACACCCGGCGCTTCATCCATCTGAAGTGCCAGGTGGAAGGAGCACCAGATTCAATCATCATCGAAGCAGTGACCAAGGGCATGAGCCTGTGCCCGGCACGGTCCGAGATCCGAAGGACCGAGCCGAAGACCTGCACTCACCTGTTGCAAATCCTGGAAGCACATGCACGTGCCGATGAAGACTTCCGGCGCGAGAAGGAGGCGCGAGCAAGCCAAAAGAAGAACGACCGGGGGAAACGTCACAGCGACCGAAGCGACGATCTCCCGGATGACCGCCGAGGCCACCGCTCCCAGCGTCGAGAGGTCCACAACATCAACAACTCCCGAAGCCGGAGCCCGCAGAGAGCGGACAATCATTCCGGAGGCTCGCGAAACAACTCGCGGCACTCCGATAACGGTCGCCGATACAACAACCGAAGCTCTCGCGACCCGTACTGCGAGGTTCACGACGTCAATCAGGGCCACACATCGAAGCAGTGCCCCCAAATCGCCGCCTTGCGTGAAGCAAGGGAGCGCCGCGACGCTGACGCCGCTCGAGGAGTCAACCTCATACATGGGGCCTCCGGAGCGGGCGAGATCTTGCCTCCTCCTCCGGAACATCATCCAACCGGCCACAACATCATCCTGGCCATCACCGGGGGCTCCAGCCAGCCCTACGCCTCGAAGAGGCAGCGTCGCGACTACGTGCGGAGAGTCAACCACGTGGCCGCTCATCCGCCATTAGCCCGATGCCGCTGGTCGCACGTGCCGATTACCTTCACTCAGGCAGACCTTCGTCCGATGGACTACTCGCACAAGGACACCTTCGTGATCAACGCCAACATGCGCGGGACGGAGGTCCGTCGCGTGCTAATTGATGGCGACAGCTCTGCTGATGTCATCTTTATCGACGCCTTCAACCAACTGGGCATCCCCCGATCTGAGTTACGGGCCTCCGATAGTCCCCTCGTCGGCTTCGGGGGAGAGCCAATCCATGTCCTCGGGAGCGTGAAGATCGCAGTCTCCTTCTTCGGGCCAGCGGGACACCGCACCGAGTTGATCTCCTTCGACGTCGTCGACATGCCTTACGCCTACAACGCCATCTTCGGCAGGGGGCTCATCAACGCCTTCAACGCAGTCACCTACCACGGCTACCTCTGCATGAAGATTCCGGCTCCGAACGGCGTCATCACTGTTTACGGTGATCAACTCGCCGCCCGTCGCATCGAGCAAGGCCAAACACCTGGCCAGAAGCAAGTGCACCCGCTCCGACACGAGCCGAAGCCTGAGACGGTCGAAGCAGCTACACCGAGACCTCCGGCCGGAACTCCGAAGGCGCGCGTCGACGGTCAAGTCAAGAGCGTGATCTTGTCTCCCGACCGCCCCGACCAAGCCGTCCTCATCGGCGAGGGGCTCCCGCCGGAGCTAGAGGCAAGCATCATCGACCTCCTCCGGAACAACAAAGACGTCTTCGCTTGGTCAACCAGCGAGCTGTCCGGAATGGACCGCAACATCATCGAACACAAGCTCGACATCGACCCCAAGGTGACCCCCATCAAGCAAAGAAAGAGGGAGTGGTCGGAGAAAAAGAAGGTGGCGCTTCGCGCGGAAATCCAGAAACTCAAGGATGCACAAGTCATCCGGGAAGTGAACAAGTCCACTTGGCTTGCGAACCCGGTCCTCGTCAAGAAACACACCGGCCAGTGGCGGATGTGTATCGACTACACCACCCTCAACAAGGCATGCCCGAAGGACGACTTCCCCTTGGCACGCATCGACGAACTCGTCGATTCCACGGCCGGGTGCGAGCTCATGAGCTTCCTCGACGCTTACTCCGGGTACCACCAAATATGGATGGCCCCCGAAGACGAGGAGAAGACGGCGTTCAAGACGGATGATGGGACCTACTGTTATGTCCGCATGCCCTTCGGCCTCAAAAATGCCGGAGCAACCTTCTCCAGGGCAATACAAAAGACCCTCGGAGACCAGCTGAACCGAAATGCGGCAGCCTACATCGACGACGTCGTCATTAAAAGCACCTCTGACTCCGGCCATCTCGGCGATTTAGCCGAAACCTTCGCGAATCTGCGGAAGGTGGGCTTCAAGCTGAACCCGGCGAAGTGCACCTTCGGAGTACGTGCCGGCAAACTCCTCGGCTTTCTCGTCTCCAAGCGAGGCATCGACCCGAACCCAGAGAAGATCAAGGCCATCACCGACATGGAGCCACCCAAGACAACCAAGGAACTACAGCGCTTCACCAGCAGACTCGCCGCTCTCGGGAGGTTCATTTCCCGAGCGGCGGAGAAGTGCCTTCCCTTCTACCAATGTCTCCAGGGCTCCGGCCCAATGCGCTGGGGGGACGAGCAAGACAAAGCATTCGAAGAGATCAAGTCATACCTAGTCAAGGCGACCACGCTCCGCCCTCCGCCTCCGAAGGCGCCACTCCTACTGTACGTGTCAGCCACTCCAGCAACAATCAGAGCGATCCTCGTGCATGAAGTCCTCGTGGGAGACAAGCTGGTGCAGCAGCCCATATACTACGTGTCGGAAGCCCTCTCCGGAGCCCGACTCAACTACAATGCCGTCACCAAGCTGGCTTTCGCAGTGCTGATGGCATCGCGGAAGTTACGTCGATACTTCGAAGGTCACGAAATCACGGTACCCACCTCGTTCCCACTGAAGGACGTCTTCGGCAACAGGAACGCGTCAGACAGCGTGGCCAAATGGGCCATCGAGCTAGCGGCCTTCGACATCAAGTTCGTGGCCCGTAAAGCCATCAAGTCCGGGATCATCGCCGACTTCATCGCCGAGTGGACACCCGCTCCGGTTCCGGAGAAGCTGCCTCAAGAGCCGCTCTGGACAGTACATGTCGATGGGGCTTGGAGCTCCTCCGGAGCGGGATGCGCTGCCGTCATCACTTCGCCGAGCAACCAGAAGCTTCGGTACTCGGCTTCGCTCGCATTTTCAACAACAAACAATGCAGCAGAGTACGAGGGCGTCCTCCTCGAGCTCCGCCAGCTCCGGGCACTCGGCGCCCGAAGAATCACCATCTACACCGACTCCCAGCTCATCTCCGAGCAAGTCTCAAAGGAGTACATGGCTCGAGACCCAGAGACTACCTTAAGGTCGTCCGAAGCATGGAAAAACACTTCTCCGGCTTCGACGTGAAGAGCATCTCGAGGGTACACAATCAGGAGGCCGATGCCCTGGCTAAGGCTGCAGCGAACCAGCTCCCGATACCACCTGACGCTTTCCACGAGATATTATCGGAGGCATCCTTCGCACCGAAGAAGCCGGTGTCGGTCATGATTCTAAGCGGGGAAGACTGGCGCGCCCCGATTCAAGCACAGCTCGAGGGGCGGTATTGCATCGATGACCCAGTGGAAGAGAAAAGGGTCAAGCTGCGCACCCGAAGCTACATCATCTTCACAACATCCTGTACGAGAAAGGCGTTTCGAAGCCACTCCTGCGCTGCCTTTCGTTCGACGAGGGCAAGGCGCTCCTCCGGGACATCCACGAGGGGCTGTGCTCATCGCACCTCGCACCCCAGGCCCTCGTCGCCAAGGCGTTCCGGCAAGGGTTCTACTGGCCTACAGAAGCCCGCGACGCCGAAGAGCTCGTCCGCACCTGTCCCAGCTTCCAGTGGATGGGAAGACAATCACATCGCCCAGCCACCCCGCTCCAGCCAATCCCTCCGGTCTGGCCTCTCGCCCGGTGGGGCATCGACATCGTCGGCCCCCTTCCCACCGCTCCCGGCAACCTCAAATGGGCGGTGGTGGGCTACGAATACTTCTCCAAGTGGATCAAAGCCGAACCCCTCGCCAACATCACAGCGCGGTCCGTCCGCAAGTTCTTCTGGAAAAACATCGTCTGCCGCTTCGGGGTGCCGATGCACATCACCGTCGACAACGGCTCCCAATTCGAGTCCCACCTCTTCAAAGAATACTGCCTCTCCATCTGCGTCCGGGAGTGCTTCGTCTCCGTCACCCACCCGAGAGCCAACGGAGCGGTGGAGAAAGCCAACGGCACTGTCTTCGACGGCATCAAAAAATGCCTCCTCGGCTTGCCGAAGGGAAAGTGGGCCGAACAACTACCTAATGTGTTGTGGTCGCTTCGCATGACTAAGTCAAGGCCGACGGGGTTCTCGCCGTTCCGCCTCTTCTTCGGAGCCGAAGCAGTCACCCCGGAGGAAGTGAAAAACGGCTCGTTCCGCACTACCTCGCCGCTCGCCAACGATGAAGACGTGTCCAAGGACCTCCTCGAAGAAACAAGACTCCAAGCAGTCGCCAACTTGAAGCGGTACATGGCTTCGGTGGAGAACTCGTACAACCAAAAGGTCAACCCCCGACACTTCATTCCGGGCGACCTCGTCCTCAAGCATAGTATTCACCCGACATCTGTCGGCAAGCTTAACAGCAAGTGGGAAGGGCCCTTCATCATCTACCACTCAACTCGCCCGGGGGCATTTCATCTGATGGAGCTCGACGGAACACCGCTTCCGAGGACATGGAACGCTGATGCCCTTCGCCGATACTATGTCTAAGGACTTAGCATCCGCCGGCCTTCGAAGCCGCGTAGCCTGCGCGCTACAAGCCACCTGTATCTTGTTTCAGTGTGTTCTTCTTCCTTTCGGCAGTAGGGCGACCATGATCCCCTTAGCTGCATTCCCCAAGGGGCCATGTAACCGGTACCAATGATTGAAATAAGAAATCCTCTTTCGGTGCCCACTTACAAAGAAATCCAGCCGGGAGCTGGAGGCAAACGCCGGAACAGGCTGAAGCTAGGCACACATAAGTCCTAGATTCCGAACCCTAAGGGGAAATCGATGCCGACACTACAAACCGGAACTCCCATCAGTAATAGTCGAAGGCGGGGCATTCGTTAAAGACCCTGCAAAACGTGCACGAAACTAAACTAAGTCAAAGGGGGGACGCCTCCGACTTAACAAATTTTCGTTCCACTCCCGACGAGCAAAGAGGGGGACGACGCTCGAAACGAGCTCACTTCCTCGCCGAAAGTAGAGCGACGGAATCCCTTCGAGGCTATCCTCGACTTCAAATTTTCGTTCCATTCCCGACGAGCAAAGGGGGGGACGACGCTCGAAACGAGCTCACTTCCTCGCCGAAAGTAGAGCGACGGAATCCCTTCGAGGCTATCCTCGACTTCAACAAATTTTCGTTCCACTCCCGACGAGCAAAGGGGGGACGACGCGCGAAACGAGCTCACTTCCTCGCCGAAAGTAGAGCGACGGAATCCCTTCGAGGCTATCCTCGACTTCAACAAATTTTCGTTCCACTCCCGACGAGCAAAGGGGGGACGACGCTCGAAACGAGCTCACTTCCTCGCCGAAAGTAGAGCGATGGAATCCCTTCGAGGCTATCCTCGACTTCAACAAATTTTCGTTCCACTCCCGACGAGCAAAGGGGGGGACGACGCTCGAAACGAGCTCACTTCCTCGCCGAAAGTAGAGCGACGGAATCCCTTCGAGGCTATCCTCGACTTCAACAAATTTTCATTCCACTCCCGACGAGCAAAGGGGGGGACGACGCTCGAAACAAGCTCACTTCCTCGCCGAAAGTAAAGCGACGGAATCCCTTCGAGGCTATCATCGACTTCAACAAATTTTCGTTCCACTCCCGACGAGCAAAGGGGGGGACGACGCTCGAAACGAGCTCGCCTCCTCACCGAGAGCAAAACAGAACCCCATCGACATTCCCATCGATCTACGAAAGATCCTTGCTCCACTCCGAGAGGGGATGGTACTCAACATAACTTAGCTGCCGAGACGAAACAGGGGACGCCACCAACAATATGATGACAAAGCTAAATATTACGCTCGAAAGAGCCTCCATTTCAACATACGTCGAGCTGAACAGCTCGACATGGATTACAATACAGGCCAACCAGCACCTTGACAGAGGGCCCGAAGGCCCCCCTACTGCCCACTGTCGGAGCGCATCCTAGCGATGCCTGGGCCTTAGCTATCTCTTCACGAGCTCGCGCTAGTATGCGCCGAAGCGAAGCGAAGTCTGCCGGAGTCGACGTAGAAGCAACATCAGCCTGCAGTTGCTCCAAATCCACCTCGACGATGGCGTCTTCGTCATCGCTCGACACGTCAACCACCTCCGCCTTCGGAGCAACAAGAAGAGGAGGATTCAGCGCTAAGTCCAAACAGTGCGCCTCGCGACGAACCCGCCGTTGAAGCAAAGATTCAGAAGGGACTCTCGGTACCTGTGACATCAACCGTGAGTTTCGGAGACGCAAATCCCGAAAGAAGTCATCGAAGGATCTTCCTTGGTTGCGCCGAAGCCAACGGCGCCACTGTGTGCCCTTCACATAGTAGGCTCGACCCCCCGGAGCGGAAGGACTCCCGGCCGGAATCAGGATGCTCTCCGGAACGACGTCCAGGCACACTAAGGCGTGATTGCCTTCAGCCTCACTCAAAACCTATAAGTCGCAGTGGAAGCGCATAAACATCACGAAGAAGAACAACTCCATTCAAACAGCCCGAAGGGCACCTATTACAAGCTAAGAACACCAAAAAGCATGGCACGAAGCCTGCGAGAAACTCACACCTGAGGGGGAGGCTGGGCCGAAGAGTCAACCTCCGCGACATTGCCCTGGGCCGTCAATGAGCCTCCACCCCCGCTACCCACTAAGGTGCTAGCGCTCCCGGCCCCGGCAGGGATCTCGCCCGATGGAGGCGTCACCACAGAGGATGCGGCAGCCGGAGGCGGAGTGGGAACAGAGGCGCTGCTTTCGGGCTTCGACCTCCGAGATGCTGCAGCAGCGAGAGCAGACTGGCGAGCCAGTTTCTCACCCACCACCAACCAGAAGTGTTGCCCGAGCTGGTTCCCGAAGCTCCGCACCCTCGAGGCCAGCTCCCGAAACCGGCCCCCATCCCCTGCCGCCATCTCCGCCAGCTGCGCCGAAGCGGAAGCAGCAGCGGGAAGGTGAGTGCAGCCCACCTGCACGAGGGAACCGAAGGCTGCAGTCCATGCGGTCTCGGCGCAGAAAGTACCGAAGGACTTCATGGCTCGGGAGGCCAACTTCACGGAACGCACAAGGCGCCCGATGCTCCCACCGAGGTCGTCGGCGGCATGCTTGATCGGCTGCACCTCGACGCCCAATCCTTCCAGCAAGCTATTGAAGTCGCCAAGCGCCTGCCACGCTGCAGCAGCATCTTCGTCCTTCTGCGTCTTGGCGGCGTTCAGTAGCGCCTGAGTCTCCGACAGCTCATTCACGGTGGCCTCCTTCGCGCGGGTCAAAGCCTCGAAGGAGATCTTCAAGTTCTCCAGCTCTTTCCACGCCTTCTTGGAGACCTCCTTCGCAGACGTCAAGGCATCCGAAGCGGTCTTGTTCGCCGCTAAGGCCTTTTCAAGCTCCGAGGCAAGAGCGTCACGACCTTGCTCCACCACCTGCTGGCCTTTCTGTGCTGCTTCGGCAGCTCTCTCCGCGGCCTCGACACGCGCCCGGAGCCGCGCAAGGTCGAAACCTTCGAGCGACGCCTGCAGGTGTCGAGCAAGCACCGCCGCCTGCCGAAGAAGCGAAACAGGTCAGCTAAAGCACGTAAATCGAAGCAGACCTTGATCGCCTTCGCCCAAGGAGTACAAACCTTGATCAACAGTCCCAAGAGAGCCGTTACAGCGTCCTCCGGAGCAACTTCTTCCATGGATTCCTCCAGCTCACCAAGCCCGTTGAAGTCATAGACCCCCCGAAGGACTTCGGCGGCCTCCGGACGATCCACGAAGTCACTCCAATTAAGACGGGCCTCCAACCCCTTCGCAGCTCCGGCCGCTTCGATGGGCGACCTCCCGAAGTACCCCTTCCCCCGGCCGTGACTGGGCCCCAGGTCGGCAATCCCCTTCTCTCCTCCGGAAGGCTCTTCCTCGGAGATTTCCTTCTCGATGCGAGCGCCTTCCGCTAGAGCAACAGAGTTAGTGGGACTTCCACAACTAGCAAAGCAAGAGTGATGGGAAGAGAAAACGATACCGGGAGACCGAAGGACCGGCTCCATCGTTCCCTGGACGTCCGCCGCGAAGGAAGGCATCCCAAAAAACCCGACGTCCTCGTCATCGGAATCGAGACTCACCACCTTCTTGGGCACGCGCGGAGCCGTCGCAGCGGCAATTGCCACTCGGCCGGCGTCGTCGGTCAACTCCTCCAAGTCGGTGCCATACCCCAAGTCCCCTGCGACAGTCGAAGCCCCGGCTCGAGAGGTAGACCTCTCGACACGCGTTTCAGCGGGCCGAGGCCTCTTCGGCGCCGGCCTGCTGGTATCCCCGGCAGCGCGTTTCGAGCCAGCCGGGACAATGGTCTCCGGAGCCAAGGGAGCTTCGCTTTCGGCCTCCTCATCTTCCCCCTCGCCGCTGGCAGCGACGACCACCTCTCGCTCCGGCAGCTCGAGCTCCGAGTACTTGATGGAGAGCACCCGGTTGACGCGGGGACCCCCAACAAGCTTCGCATGACGCGAAGCCTCGTCCGGACGGAAGGGCCCGAGAATCTCAGCGGCACCGTCCTCCACCTCCTTCAGCGTCATAGCTGCACAAATCACAACGTCAAACTACGGCAAACAACCGAAGGAAAGTGTTCACCGGAGCAAACGTACCTGCAAAATTCTCGGGCTTCAAGTGGACCTCCGGGTCTGCACCCGGAACTTCAACAACGAACCTCTGCTCCCAGTCACGGAGCAGAGGCCACACCCCCGCCGCGACAAACTCCTCGCAGAGGTCGCGCATCGAAAGTTTTCGCACCACGGTTGCCAGCAACTGCACCCGGGACTCGCCGGTCCCGTCCAACTGCACCGTCGGATACCGGTGGAACAGCACCTTCGACATGGTCGACCGAAGAGGGCAATCGTCCTCCACGCGGTAGTAAAACCACCCGGTCGTCCAACGCCCCCAGTGCAACTTGTACGCCTTCACCGGAACGACGGCTTCGGGGCGGGGACGAAGGAGATAACTCCCATGGACCCAACGACGTCCTTCCCGTCCAACTTGAAGATCTTTTTCACGGCGTGCGCATAATGCGTCGCCGCGAAGGCACCAGCATGCGGCCGAGACCCTTCCTGCCAAAATGCCCACTCGAAGATGCTACAGTGAGTTGCTGGATCTCGAGGCCGAAAAGATCCAACACTTCCGCCACGAAAGGGGAGCACGGCATCCGAAACCCAGCCTCGAAGAACCGCCGGTACAAAACGATGTACCCCTCCTTCGGACTAGGGGTCGTCTCCCCCCTCCTTGGCGCCTCGGCCCGACTCCGATCTAGGAGCCCGTTGGCCGCCATCTCGTCCAGCGCCTTCGAGTCCACCGTGCTCTCAAGGAACGGCGATGCGGACGCGCTGCGAAGCGCTGGTCTTCCCCTTCCGAGCCATCTGCGAAGCCAGGACGACTACTTCGAAGCAACGACGAACTAAAGCAACGAAGCGAGCGCAAACAGCGAGAATGCCAAAGCAAGCTAACCAAGCGGCCGCGGCGTAGGTGAAAAGTGAGAAATCTCTGGCGGGGTGAAACCCTAGCGCCTGGGCGGTGAATATATTGCCCTCGGGTAAATTGGAGCGACCGTTCGCGGACGGATCGACGGCTACGGATCGCGCAGGGTGGAACTGACACGTCCGGTCAGCATTCAAGACGCGTCGCATCAAACGAGACGACATCGCATCGCGATTCGCGCCGGACAATAACAACGCCTTCAATGCATGGCCGACCTCGCGTCACCATCGGACAGTAGCTGGCAGCTACCTCAGGGACGTCAAGGCCAACCTTCGGCGGCCACCGTACCTCCGGAACGTTCAAGCCAACCTTCGGCGACCACCGCATCTCCGGAACGCCAAGGACAACCTTCGGCGACTACCGTATCTCCGGAACGCCAAGGACAACCTTCGGCGGCCACCGCACCTCCGGGACGTTCAAGCCAACCTTCGGCGACCACTGTACCTTCGATCACACCCCTTCGGAATCGCGACCTTTGGAAACGTGAAATTATCCCTTCAGCAACCGAAGCAGACCAGACCTTCGGAGCGTCGAAAGAGGGGACGACGGGCGGACCTCCGGATGGACACAGTTTCGGCCCTACCGAAGGTGGATCTCGACTGTGTGGGCTAGCTGTTGGGGGAGGCCCACTGTGTCCCCTCCCCCTGGCCCAAAGGCCTGGCCTGCCATGAAGCCCATCAAGGCCCAAGATGATGTCTAGTATGGGATAGGCCCATGTACATTGGCCCCTGGCCCACTAGGGTTAGGGAATCCCACCTTGTAATAAGGAAATGACCATAGTGCTCTGGAGGAAGGGCAATATGGTACTTGTAATTCTAGGGTTGTAGGGGTGTAGCAGCCTATAAATACCCCCCTACCACCCTCAGGACAAGGCATTGAATACAAGCTCTTAATTACATACATCTCTTGGCTCCTGTTTGGTCCCTTCCTAGTCCTCCCGGGGGTCCCTCACTTGTGGTAGACCCTTGGAGGATCCCCCTTCTACTTTGTGGGCTTGTAACCACAACAACATTTATGTCGGGGGATTTTCAACAAAATATACATGGTCGGGTGTTTCGCCACCATGACTAATAGAATTGGAGGAGTTTTAGCCATTAGTTTGACAAAACTAATGGTCATTAGGTGAAAGGTAAATTTAGAATTACACTAGTATTATTTAAGAAAAATTTACGTCTTATGTCACGAAAGATAGCTGCCACGCCGGACGAAAAAATGATAACGATGAACAAACTATTTACCATATTAATATGCATGAGGGATTAATTAGATTTTGAATTTGACTTTATTTATAAAAATATAACTACTTATTACAAGTCTACCACTCTTATTTTTTTCGATATTACCCTCAATTTGATAATATAATGGCCATTAGTAAATGATTTTTAAGATCAGATCTACACCGTCGGATCAAACTATTAGCCGTTAGTTTAGTTTTAGACAGTAAAACTGCTCTAGAATTGACCATTTTGCCCTTTTCGTCTTCTTCCTCTATCGCGCCGGCCACCACGCTCGCCATAGCCGAGCTCGCCGGCGCCGGCGACGTCAGCCCAGCCTCTGTGCCTCCTGGACCTCCGCGGCAGCAGCATGAGATGCCACCACCTCCTCCCACACGTTCTTCTCCTCGTCGTCCCCCGCATCATGTGCGCTGATTTGCGACGGCGAGCTCGATTCCGGAGAAGAGCTTAGAGCAGCAGCACGCTGGGGAACTGGACGAGCACGTGCAGCATGGAGCTCGGTCCAACGCCAGCTTGAGCACTCCCAGCACCGCCACACTCCCGCTGCTGCACTCAGCTCACGCGGCCAACGACGGACTTCGTGGCCGTCCCTGCCCGCGCGTCTCCCACGCACCGCCGCCGGCGACCGCGCCTCCCGCTCACCGCCGCGCTCACGTCGCCTCCTGCACACCGCTGCGTGTCCTTGCGTTGCTCGCCAGAACCGGCGATCTCAGCATTGCCGCCCATGGCGTGGCTGCCGGCAAGCTCCTGACATGGTTGAGGCAAGCAGTCGTATTTGCTCACCAAGGGCGCGTTTGGTTTCCTGCCCAGGGAAGTCTGGCCCAATTTTTTTTTACTTAGTAAAGGAAAACTGCGAAATTTTAATAATGGTAGGAAGGAGCTACTCCATCCGTTCCTAAATATAGGGCTTTCTAACATTTAAACACCAAAATAGTCAATGTGTTAAAATATCACCGTACCTCTCATTTTTACCTCAATCTATCCCTCCACCAACCCTCCCACCAACTACAAACTTTGGCAGCGATCGGTAATGATGGCTGCAGTTGCGCGGCAGCTGCGGCTGTAGCCGCAGCAAACAGCGCGTCGCAAAATTGAAAAAAAAAAAACGAACGCACACACCACGCGCACCTTATTCCCTCCAGCCTCAACCCGCGGCGCTGCAGCTCCCGGACGTCCGCGCCGCCGCCGCCTCCCGCCAGCCGTGCCGCGTCCATCCCCGCCGGCCCCCGCTCGCTCCGACGCCGCGTTCGCCCCCGCCTCATCCTGCGCTGGCGACGCCGCCTCCGTGTTGGTGCATTCTATGTACCCATTTTATATGACAAATATGGTGTTTTTAAGACCTTATTATGTCATTATTGCTAACAATTAACTCTATTATTATATATATGCGTAGTTTCTGTGTATTTGGAATGATTTGCATAAAACAGGTGAAAACAAGAGACTACGGATAAAGAGCTACCGGAGGCCCGAAGAAAGAAGAGTTTGAAGGCCGCCGGTCGGCACAGTCCACGTGCCGACCGGCACCACCAGGGTTAAGCCCAAACATAAAGCCCACTCGGAGAAGATGAAGCCTAGAAGAAATATCAGAGTTGGAGTCGGTGAAATCCAGCCCATAATCAAAAGGAACTATAAAGATAAGATCTTGGTCGCGAAACAAGAAGAGGAGAGCAGACAGATAGAAGTTTTGACCTAGGTTGAAGGTTGTGGCGGCGAAGACGGCAATCACCGATCATCACCACCAAAAAGGAAATCATGCCGACCGGCACACTACTATAAATCTGCAGATAAGCTTGTAGGAAATCTGCAGCCCGTGAAGAGCCAAGGATTGGTATAAATCTGCAGCCCGTGAAGCTAAAGGAAACTGGGATAAGCTTGTAGGAAATTTCTGTTTGCATTTCTTCCCGCTTACTAAGGTGTAGAGATTGAGAAGAGAAGTGGTTAACTTTGAGCCAATGAAAGAAGAAACCCTCACGCAAGCATGGCTGCGCTTCCAATCTTTATTGAAGCAAGGGCCCGATTTGGGCATCGATGATAACTTGACTTCACAGACATTCTACATGTCTCTCGAAGGAACCTCCAGGATGCATCTAGATAGTTCGGCTGGAGGGAGTTTTCTCGACTTGACTGCTACTGCAGGTATGGATCTTTTGATTAAGATATCAATGACTGAAGCTATGCATAGACATTGGGAAGAATTTCAAGAAGATCCAATTCGCCTTGAAAGATCGACGCCAGTCAATGATTCTTTGGGATTCAAAGCTGAAGCGGAAGGCTGTACAGTGTCTGAAATTGAATTAACTGTAAGGACAAAAGAACTAGTACAAGGTGATCTGAAAAGACCAAGATTCGAGAAGGTGCCGACCGGCACTGAGGTTGTGCCGATCGACACACGTGAGCCTACAGTGCCGACCGGCACAAATCTTGTGCCGACCAGCACGAAGCCTTCTGTTAAGGGGATTTCCAAAATTGAAGCTGCAACATTAGAAGAGCATGAAAACAGTTTCGTGGATAAATTTTCAAGACCAATAGGAGATCCAACCTTGAGCAATGCCAAACCGCTGGACGAGTTTGAACCGTTGGATTGGATTATAGATTTCAGCTCAAATCTGCTAAATATGAGGAGAACGTATGACCCAAGGTATGCTTCTACTACAGGAGTTCAGTATAACTTACCTAAATACACTAGAACTTCAGAAATCCTAAACCATGTTATCATTGGTGAAGTATTGGGGAAATTGTATAAGGATGATATGGAAATTGATCAGACGGAGGTCGAACAAGCAAAGAAGCTATTTGATAGTTGTTTTGTCCCGTCGCCGTATGAAGGATTATGCAGAGTATATGCAGTTGGCCTTACAGAAGGAACAGAAATTGATCCTTACATACCGTGCAAAATCGGGCAAAACTTTCCTAAAGCACTATGTGACTTTGGCTCTCGCGTCAGTTTGATGACGTACGAAGCATTTATGGATATGCCTTATGACATAAAAGGAAGATTGCTAGAACCGAGCTTGAGCTAATCATGGCGGATGGAAGGAGAACTAAACCACTGGGAGTTATCAAGGATATGAACATCGAGGTAAAAAAAGAATGCTATACCAGTGGATATTTTTGTTCTTGATAAAGGTGAAGTTGGAGTTGAAGATATTATCTTGGGAAGACCCTTCTTGAAGCTTGTACAAGCTGTTATTGATGCTGGAAAAGGTCATCTCAAATTGACTCTGGGTGGAGAGGAAGTCCTCTTTGAATTCAAAGACCCACCCATCATTCAAGAAAGTGAAGACCCACACTCTCTTCAAGAATTCTCTTCAGAAAAAGATGAAGAAATCAGTACAGGATATTCTGATCCGTTGAATAAACTGTTTGAGGAATCAGACAAGGAAGAAGTGGAAATTCAAACCAGTGCCGACCAGCACACAGATTGTGCCGATCGGCACAGCGTCGGTGCCGACCGGCACAGAAGCGAAAAGCCTCAATTCGAGCCTTTGGGTAATCTGAATCCTGGTGCAGCACCAGAAGTAGAACTGAAGCCACTTCCTGACGGTCTAAGGTACGAATACTTAGGCAAAGATAAAACTTATCCCGTCATCGTCAACAGTGCTTTGAATAAAGAAGAGACAGAACTATTGCTTGCTGTTCTGAGGAAATACAAGAAAGACATCGGATATAGTATTGATGATATCAAAAGAATAAGTCTGGCTTTTTGCACACATAAGATCAATCTTGAAGAATCAGCCAAGCCAGTTGTTGAAGGCATGCGACGATTGAAGGAGGGCATGAAGGAAGTTGTAAAGAAAGAAGTGCTGAGACTTCTTAATGCAGGAATGATTTATCCTGTTGCTGATAGTGAATGGGTCAGTCCAGTGCATTGCGTACCAAAGAAAGGAGGACTGACAGTTGTGCCTAATGAGAATAATGAGTTGATCCCTCAACGAACAGTTACAGGATGGCGAATGTGCATTGATTACAGGAAACTGAATACCGCTACAAAGAAAGACAATTATCTATTACCATTCATTGATGAGATGCTTGAAAGGTTAGCAAAGAACTCTTATTTTTGCTACCTAGACGGTTATAGTGGTTTCTTTCAAATTCCTGTTCGACCTGAAGATCAGCATAAGACCACTTTCACTTGTCCTTATGGAACTTATGCTTATCGACGAATGCTATTTGGTCTTTGCAACGCACCAGCTACATTTCAGAGATGCATGAATGCTATATTTGCTGAATTCATTGAAGACATTATGGAGGTATTTATGGATGATTTCTCTGTTCATGGTACTGATTGTGATCATTGCTTGGCAAATTTAGAGAAAGTGCTAAAGAGGTGCGTAGAAGTTGATTTAGTTCTTAACTGGGAGAAATGTCACTTCATGGTAACCGAAGGGATTGTCTTCGGGCATGTTATTTCTAACCGAGGCATTGAAGTAGACAAAGCTAAAATATCCACAGTTGAAAGGTTGCCACCACCCACTGATCTTAAGACTCTGCGAAGTTTTCTTGGACATGCAAATTTTTATCGCAGATTTGTCAAGGATTATTCAAAGATTGCTAAGCCACTGACGGAATTTTTGCAAAAGGACGTTGAATTTGAGATGAATGATGAAAGACTTACCGCTTTTCGGAAGTTGAAAGAAGCCTTATGCTCCGCGCCTATTATGCAACCTCCAGATTGGAATTTATCTTTTGAGATTATGTGCGATGCAAATGATTATGCAGTAGGAGCGGTTCTTGGACAGCGGAAAGAAGGTAAAGTGCATGCTATCTACTATGCTAGTAAAACTCTTAATGAAGCCCAGATTAACTATACAACAACAGAGAAAGAGATGCTGGCTGTCATATTTGCATTTGAGAAATTTAGATCCTACATCCTCAACTCTAAGGTCATTGTTTGTACGGATCATGCTGCTATTAGATATCTTGTCTCTGAAAAGGAGTCGAAACCTAGATTGCTTCGTTGGATTTTGATGTTGCAAGAATTTGATTTGGAGATTAGAGATAAGAAAGGGATTGAGAATTCAGTAGCAGATCATCTATCTCGTTTGATGATTGAGGACAAGAAAGGATGCATTGGTGATGCCATGGCGCAAGAGCAGCTATTTCGAGTTAAGGATTATCGAGAATCATGGATGCAAGATATCATAAATGGATTCACAGGGAAGCTGAATGATTGTAGCAAGAATTCAAGAAAGAGGATTGTCAGTGAAATGAGGAAATTCATATGGGATGATCCTTATTTATACCGATATTGTGAGCTGTTAGAAGGTGCGTACCTCGTGAGGAACGCGAAAGCATATTGGAAAAGTGCCATTCATCTGAGTACGGTGGACATTATAGGCACTTTCGAACACAAGCAAAGGTATGGACTAGTGGATTTTATTGGCATTCGATGCATGAAGATGCGAAAAGGTATGTTGCTAGATGCCCGCAATGCCAAAGAATTGGAAATGCTAGTGCTCGTAATGCTATGCCCTTGAAGTATAATCTGCAAGTTGATATATTTGGTGTTTGGGGCATGGATTTCATGACCGTTTGTTAATTTTAATGGCTCTGAATATATTTTGGTTGCTGTAGACTATGTGTCAAAGTGGGTAGAAGCAATGCTATGCCGAGCTAGTACAAATAATGAATCCAAGCTGATGTTGACTGAGTGCATGTTTCCAAGATATGGTGTTCCTAGAGTTATTATAACAGATGGTGGAACTCATTTTACTGGACATGAGTTTGCTAAAACCTTGAAAAAGTTGGGTATTGAATATCGAATTGGAACAGCCTATCATCCACAGGCTAACGGTCAAGCAGAAACTTCTAATAAGCAGTTGAAAGAAATTCTCCAGAAAATTGCTACAAGAGAAGGAAAGGATTGGTCAAACAAGTTGAATGGCGCATTTTGGGCTTATCGCACAGCATTCAAGACACCAATAGGTATGACACCCTATCAATTCGTCTATGGAAAAACTTGTCATTTGCCTGTGGAGTTAGAACATAGGGCATATTGGGCGATCAAAGAGATAAATTTGGATTTAGATGCTGCCGCGGTGAAAAGAAAGATTCAAATTAGTGAACTCGAAGAAATGCGCTTAAAGGCTTATGAGAATGCAGCTATCTATAAAGAGAAAACAAAGAAGTGGTATGATAAGAAGCTATTGAAAAAGGAATTTCACGAAGGAGATAGAGTGCTACTATTCAATTCAAGATTTTGATTGTTCGGTAAAGGCAAGTTGAAAAGGAAATGGGATGGACCGTATCTTGTTCATAAAGTTCTTCCTTCCGGAGCTGTTGTCATCATGGATGGAAAGCAAAATACATACACGGTGAATGGCCAACGACTAAAGGTATATCTTGAACCCGACACTTTTGAGTTAAAGTCATTTGATATATATTATGTGGATTAAGTGATTGAGTGGTCGAGCTTAACGACGTAAAACAAAAGCGCTGTTGTTTTTGCTGTTTTTCTGTGTTTTTTCTGTTTCCTTGTTTTTATTGAGTCGTGCATGGCAAAATTTCCTCTGTGCCGACCGGCACAATCCCGTGCCGATCGGCACGGAAGAGTCCGTGTCGTTTTCAAGTCAAGTTTTTGCCCTTCCTCCAAGACATGCTTCGATGATTTCCAAATTTAAGAGATAAGAGTCCGTTTGGATCAAGAGAATTAAGAATATATATATATATGAAGGAGTCGTCTCGAACTCAGCATCAAAACCGAGCGCCGCCAGAGTTCCAACCACACCCTAGAACAGAGGGCAATGCAAGGCGGCGGATTCGACAGCGAAGGAGACGGTGGCGATCGGCACAGAGGTGGTGCCGACCGGCGTGGCAAGAGTGCCGATGGGCACGACGGAGGACTTTCGCCAATGAGCCCGACTCTGCCATGGGAGCGCAACAGGAACCTTACTCCCACCGAGGAAGATCCAATTGTCTGGTCGCACCTGAAGCAACGATGGATGTACAAGAGTGAAGCAGCTGCGTTCAATAGAGAGAAGAAGGAGATGGATGAAGCCCTCCGGAAGAAGGTCAGAGAGGTGCTAGTACGTAAAGGTAAATCCAAAGTTATTGATGAAGGCAAGCCAGTCTCCGATAGGTACACAATGGATCGACTTCTCGCTATGGAACGTCCTTTGACATATGATGATCTTATCGCTTTCGAATCAATACTTACTGATAGCGAGAAGGAAGAGTTCGATAGAGATTGCTTTCTGACCATCCATAGGGCTAGGCTTTTCGATGAAAGGCCTTCTGATGCAGCAGCTGCTGAACCGGATGGTGGTGCCGACCGGCACATAACTGGTGTCGATCGGCACGGTGTGCTCCCACGCGTCCTCACTGTCTGGGAAGATTTCCAAGAGAAAATGATACACAAGAACACTAGAGGTTATGGATGTAAGTTTTTTACTGTCAGAAAGACCATCAGAGGCAGATTGAGAATTATCTAGCTGATCCTGAATGCATCCCTGCGACTTTCGTCTTTGATGACGGATTCCCCGTTGCTAAAGGGTGCAAGACCTCTAAAGAGATCAATGATGAAATTCAGAGGCGTCTTGACAGGGACAATGCTGCACGGAGAAGAGCACATAATCTTGCAGATTTAGAAGCGTATTTGGCAACAAGAGGTAGCCGTGCCGACTGGCACGATTCTGGTGCCGGTCGGCACGACCTCAAGGTTGTGGATTTCATTAAAATAAATGACGAGTCCTCTGATGATGAGCCAGAACCGAAGAGATCAAAGGAAATAGAGGGAGCTCGGTGTTCCGTTCGTCTTTCTTTAAAGCCAAGAATGAGATATATCTCGGAATCGGTGTGCTATTTAGAGACATCTCCTGAGCATGAACGCACATTGGCTAATCTTGTTGCGAAAGATGAAGTTGAAACAAAGGAAGATCTGGAAGAAGATTATGAGGAGGAACCAATGGAAGATCCAGAAGAAGATGAAGGAGATGAGCCAAAACCTGTTGATGCTGAACCAACTAGTGCGGGAGGAGCTACAGGAAGCCTTGCAGGAGCTCAAGGAAGTGCAGGGCAGCGTTATCAAGCAAATAGTGTCTCGTGCCGACCGGCACAAAGGCAGTGCCGACCGGCACAGCGTGAATTTAACAGAAATTCGCCCCTGCAAGATGAGCGTCATGATCCTCCTGCCAACTGTTGCCCAATCTGCAGAAGAAACATCGAACGTCTTCAGTATGACATGGAAAGATGCCATACGTATCAATGGGACATTGATATAAGAGTTGAAGACATGATGAACATGAACGAGGCGGATTACTTCTTTCTCTTGCAGAATATTCGAAGCATCTTTAGCATGTTGAGGAGGCATGGCATTTACGATTAGGTTGGTCTAGTTGTCTTTCTTTTACAATGGGGACATTGCAAAGTTTGAGTGTGGGGGATTCGCCCTTACACTTCTTAAGGTTGTTTGCGGTTGTTTGCTTCGATTTAGTATGGTTTGAGTCAGTGTGTGAAAGTGTGAGAGTTTTCTTATAGGGATTTGAGATGACGTGCTAAGTTAAACTTCGAGGTCAAGAGTGATTGCAATGTCTTGAATAAAGTTGGTGTTAGTTGTCAAATCGATGCGTTACCCCATATTCTTGATTTTATTTTTGACGATCGTTTTGCCAATCTACTTGAGTTTATTTAATAATCGCTTGGCTTTATATACCAATTTTTCGAAAACCCCTTCTATCATCCTAGTTGAAGCATTTAGCTAAAGATTTGATTTTGTACCTATTACACTAAGCCAAATGAGATGAGAAAGCCTACACATAAGCCTTTTGATAAGAAAACATCTTTGTCAACTCTTTGCTCTTGATTACGACTAAGCTAGAAGGGAGAAGTTTCGTTTGTTCATCTCAGTTTGCTAGCCATCTGTCATCAAATTCTTTCTATCCGAAACCCGATACTTTATCGTTTCTCCTTCCTCCTTGATACAACCTATAAGCAACGTGAAGTTCAGACAGATTTCGGTTCTAAACGTGCTCTGATAGCAATCTGCAATAAAAAAAGAAGGAGAAAATGAAGAAGGTGCCGACCGGCACGAGTCTGTGCCGATCGGCACAGAAGAAAAATAAAGAAAATACGCCAAAAAGAAAGAGAAAAATGAATATCAGAGGATGCAGACTGCAGGAAGAGTTAAATTTTAAAAGATCTGCATATACTTCAAGCTGGATCCCCATCTTAATTCTACTTCGTTCATTCTCGTTTATTTCCTATTCCCATTGATCCTTGTGCTTATATTCTGTATTCTCGTGATGAAAACTCCCTTTTGGAAGGCATGATTGAGCAAATTGTTGACTTAGTTGTTCTTTCGATTCAATTTGGTTATACTACTCTCCGAGATCCACAAATAATCCTTATATTATAGAATAGGAGAGGGAAGGAAACACATTTGAGCGATTGAGTGAAATCTGAAGCTTTTTGCATTCATCTTACGTGATATAAAGGGAGACAAAAATATTTGTTTGAGATAAGCCTTATGATTGATTTGGCGACTCAAGTTTTGAGGTGAAATTGTTTTTAAAATTGAGAGAAAGTCTTGTGGAGGAATAATAATTCGATGAGATGATTAACAATAGCTAAGTTGAAGATTTGTGAGAGTTTTTGCTTCTTAGCATGATGAAAGCACGGTGATGATTTTATTGGTTTGTATTGCTTGAGGACTAGCAATGATTTGAGTGTGGGGGAGCCGTTGGTGCTTTCTATGTACCCATTTTATATGACAAATATGATGTTTTTAATACCTTATTATGTCATTATTGCTAACAATTAACCCCATTGTTATATATATATGCGTAGTTTCTGTGTATTTGGAAGGATTTGCAGAAAACATGTGAAAACAAGAGACTACAGATAAAGAGCTACCGGAGGCCTGAAGAAAGAAGAGTTTGAAGGCCGTGCCGGTCGGCACAGTCCACGTGCCGACCGGCACCACCAGGGTTAAGCCCAAACTTGAAGCCCACTCGGAGAAGATGAAGCTCAGAAGAAATATCAGAGTCGGAGTCGGTGAAATCCAGCCCACAATCAAAAGGAACTATAAAGATAAGATCTTGGTCGCGAAACAAGAAGAAGAGAGCAGACAGATAGAAGTTTGACCTAGGTTGAAGGTTGTGGCGGCGAAGACAGCGATCACCGATCATCACCACCAATAAGGGAAATCGTGCCGACCGGCACACTGCTGTGCCGATCGGCACCTGTGTGTCCACGCCAAAATTCCGTGTCCTATTGTAGCCATGTTCATGTGTTGCAGTATGATGCGTGAGTAGATCTCATATTCTCTCCGTGGTGAGGGAAATCTGGTTATGTAACTCTCACACTTACGATACTCTCTTGATGCGTTCAGTTTATATGATGCATTTATTCCGTATCTGATCAATACATGAATTCATTAGTGTAGTTGAGGCCCCAGCTATGCTTTCGATTATCACATAGTGCAAGAAACCAGTAGGGAGCTATTAACCCTTATTGTGACAGGATCGGGGCGACGAAACCACCATGTCCTGTAGAATACTAAACCTATCAATTGAACAATAATCCGAGTTGCATGCCAGCGTCCCAAACCATAGGAGAGAATCCTTTTTATAACCTTGTTACAACCGCAGGCTCTTTCATCTCTAGTTGTTAATCATCCTTTTCACACACCCCTGCTATATTAATTTAGTAGTTTAAATAATAGTTTAAGTCCCGCTTGTTCTCTGTAGATTCGATTTTAAACTTTGGATTACTCTAAAGGAAAGTGCTACAACTGTACACCGTCCACTTGCGGTATATAAGTTAGGTGTGTACAAACGACCAAGACTCTGCCTCCACATCGACCACCCGTGCCACCTCCGCCGCCACGCCCGCCCACTTTACCGATGTTCATAGACGATGGGGACATGCTTCAGTGCTTCACCGTTGTTCAGTGGCCCATTCATAGACATTGGGGACATGCTCACATGATTGAGTCAGCCAGCTTTGTTTGTAGATCGATAGAACATGAACGGTAGCTTAGAAATAGGTGGTATATCTCTGGATCCTGAGTTGATTTCAGGTGTTTCGTGATTGAAATTCATTTCTATGATGAGTTAAATTAACCACGGCAATAGCATTCTTGGGTAAGAACGGGGAGGCGGCGCGAGCGGAGCGGATCAGGGCCTCGATGCCGAGCCGTCGCGGCTCTTCACAAGCGGAGGCAGACGCAAAGGTTGGAGGAGGCTACCGACTCGGAGGCGGACGCAAGGTTGCAGGAGGCTACCGACTTGGAGGCGGACGCGGCACCGACCGTGCGGAGCGTGGCGATGAGGTTGCGATGGAGCGACGACAGCAGGCGGAATGCGCGCGCGGTTGAGGTGAAGGCGACGGAGCGGGCGTGCGGGCGGGGGAGGCTACGGCGGCCCCGCGGGACGACGCGACGGCGTCGGCGGCACGGCTGGCTGGAGGCGGCGGCGGCGCGGGCGTCTGGGAGCTGCAGCGCCGTGGGTTCAGCGTTACATGCGCGTGATGTGTGCATTTATTTCTTTTTTTTTCAATTTTGCGACGCGCTGTTGCTCCGCTGCGGGCGTTGGCTGTTGCAGCCACAGTTGCCGCGCAGCAGCAGCAATCGTTACCGATCGGTGCCTTTGTCTTATCTTTAAAACGGTCTACATTAAGGAAAAAATTCAAACATCAAAACGTTCTATATAGGGACAGAGGTAGTATGTGAGACAGCGTCTAGGTCTGGACTCTAACCGCGACAGCCTCAAGCGCTGGACGTCATTATGGACAGCGTCCAGGCCTTGGCCGGCCAATAATCCCTCAATCCCAACTAACAAAGCACATCAACGGTAGTTAGCCGAAATCATCATAATCATATACTCCGCTCTCTCTGAACGGATCAAACTGTTCGTTAGGGCGTCCAGCAGTGGACATTGTTGAGCTTGGCGTCCAGGTCTGGATGTTGTTCCGTTCTTAGTTTTGAAAATAGTTGCAAGTATTTTATATTATTAAATTTACAAGATTTCTATTTACTGAATAAAGAAAAATCGGCTGGCTCGTATTTGCCAGCCAGACCCCTGCTGGTTAGGCTCATGCAATGGTGGTTTGATTGCCAAGCTAAGCAGATATGTTGTTTGGTTGCCCGTATCAATACATGCTAAAAAAATTAATGCAAATAATTATAAAATACCGCTTACTTTATCTCATTAAGCCTTAATCATTTTAAAAACATTAATACACTTAATATATGCTAATCACTTGCTAATTACTCTCCGGCCGATGTTCGTCCAGGCATGAGTCGCCGGGGGGGGGGGGGGGGGGGGGGGGGGGGTGGGGTGGTTATTACATACTCGTCCTTCGTGCCTCCGTGGAGGGCAAATCTTGACTTATTGAAAAGGGGCAAATCCGTAATAAGAAGGGTAAATCCCACATCGCAAGTCGCAACAAAGACGAGGTAACCAGATCGAGGAAGCAAAGCAACTAACCGCATCCAAACCCTAGCCGACGCTCCCTTCCTCCAGATTCTTCCAGTGTGCCGGTGCCATGGCGCTGCGCTCAGCACTCCTCGGCGGGATCTGGGCCCCCGTGATTCGCCTCCAACGGACTCCCCGGCTCCCACCTCTCAGGTACCTAGTTCCGCTCTCGATCGATTTATCCACCTACTTACGATGCCTGCATTTAGCTGTCCAACTCCCTAATTTTGACGAGAGCCGTCGTCTATCATCGAATTAACCAGCAGCTCCCGGTTAAAATGTTTGTATACCAACAAATATAAATATAATATGTTTGAGTCATCTTATCAGCATGTCTTTGTACCCTTGTTAGCAGAGGGGTTCTGTAATTTGACCCAATATTGATGAATATTGCCACTTAAACATTCACAATAAGTGCTGGACTATGCGCTAAATTTGTTACTTTTGCTTGAAAGAAAGTGTTGATGTTTAGTTTTTAATGGAGCAATTTGTCGTGGGTGGAGGTGCCATGGCATTGTCCCCCGCCTGCACATTGAGTCCACAGCGGATACGATGGACAGTTAATTCCATGACATATGGGCATTCGATTTACTTGGAGGGAAGAAGAGTATTCCATCCTTATGTAACTTTGACCGCTACTGTATAGCTTTTATATCGATGCATTGTGTTCCCAATTGTACTGTTGTTAAAGTATTTCCAGAAACAAGTCAAGCAAACCATTAATATCTGAGTTTGGTTGCTTAAAGTTCCCTCTGGTAACAACACCTTTCCCAGGTACATCACAAGGCCTTTCCTTGGTACAGCAAGCAAAAAATTTGTGGACACCATGGGTGTGATTGGTTGCCTGGTTTAGCTCTAGCCTGGCTAGGGTCTAAGCCAGGCTAGACCAACCCATGCTTCACCAATGCAAATTGCTGGTGTTTGGTTGCTTGCATTTTACCATTTTGCATTTCCAGGATTGTGTTTGGTTGGCTGTGGTCACCTTGGACTGTCATGTGGTGAAGTTACCCCGCTCAACAATTTTGTCCAAATCCCAAGCTAAACAGACTCCTCCACTTCAGATGAAACACCGAAAGTAGATATTGATGTTCTTGGCATTCATCCACAAATATTTCAGTTCTCCCAACACATAATTTGAATTTTCAAAAAAATTCTAGAAAATAAAAAAATGGAACGCAACATAAAAAATCTTCTAATCTTATTCCATGTATATGCCAAATTTACCTCAACAGCTAGACACATCTTTGACTTCCTGTCCCTAGTTCCAACGAAGCGAGAGAATCAAAAGTAGAAATCTCTGCAACGTCTCTGCTTCGTCATGGGGCATGCTCTGCTTCTGCAGAGGCAAGCCATCAGTGCTGACGAAGGCGCATGTCGCTAGCCAAAATCAAACTCCAATCCTTGGCTGCTCTTGCCCTCAGCCTCGTGATATGTAGCAGTGGCGTGGTTCTGCGCCGTCTAGCGCGGCGAAGGCCGGAGGTGGCCCGCCCGCAGAGGTGCTGGATGGTGGCGAATAGGCGGGCATCTGCAGGGGAAGGTTAGCCTAATCGTTTAACGTGGGGGACCCCTGCCATGCTTGCTGGAAACAGCTGATTTTCTCATGCTACCTAAGCCTGGGTACCGGACTACTTTGCATTGCCAGTGCCTGGCTTGCGACCTGTACAGGAAACCAAACAGACCAAGGGTGCATTGCGCAAGCCGGGACAAGCCCTAGCCAGGGAACCAATCATGCCCCATGCAAACTGCCCAGCCAAATAAACATGGGATATGGCAAAGTCAGAATAATCTTGTGGGCATAAAAGGCATCTGAAAAGGCACATAAGATGAATTAGCTTTGCAGATTTGGAAGTATATCGCTTAAAAAAAATAGTATCTTATATACATTAGGAATTAGCCACATCAGGCCATATTACTTCTAAAGAAAAATGGCTAGCTCCATCGAAGCTAACTTTGCTTTTTAGTCATTCCTCTTAAGTCAAGAGAACACTATGACTGGAGCCTTGGGAAAATGGAGCTGAGATGCTCTGCCTGTAAAATCTTTCTATATTTCAAAAATGCAGTTACTTGCTTACACATGTTCACCGGTGGGTTGACGGAATCGGAAATCAAACCGGCTGGACAGCGTTGAACAGACTATTGTTCATTGTACATGTGTACTCTTCATCCTCAGCTATATGAACAGTACCTGGTTTCTTCACCGGTTTTTCCCAAACCGGATTGAACAGCCCTTATTTACAGCCATGATGCAGTGTTGTTTTATAGTGTTTGGTTTCATGGCCTAAACTAATATAATTCATATGCCACATTTTACATGTAGGTTCTTAAATATTGATGCGCTAGAAGAGTAATTAATTGCATGTTGCAAAAGAATGGAAAAGTATGTAGTCCATCGATATCTATGTCCATCAGTCCATCGATTTTGATAGCATGAATCTTAAAGTAAAGGTTGCACATGCATAATGAAACAAAGAAAAAAACTTTGATTATTCTCATGCCACTACATAAACTATAATTCATGAATTAATTCTACAGGATGGATCAAGCAATGGAGCTAAAGCAGTTGGCAGGAAGAGGAATGAGGAGGTTGATCGTTTGTTGGCAAAATTAGAAAAAGAGGGACTGGAGATAGATGACAAGATAGCCGGTATTATTGATGATGGGATTGTTAGAATTAAAGCTGAAGCCATGAGGTAATTGGAGGCGCTGCACTTATTTGATTTTTACTGAAATGAAATGATTCTAACATTCATGCATCATGCACATCCTTTTGATAGGGAGAACATCAACACGCCAAGAAGGAATGGGATGAAATCGTTGCTCTCCTTTATTGGCTGTATGGCAATTGGTTTCATGTTTGGAACGGATTGCTATGTAAAAGCCTTGCTTGCGACAAATGCCAAGGAAAAACGTGCCCTCGAAGAGAAATTGGGCAAGAGAAGACGTGCTTAGTTAAATAGCCTAGGATTTGCCGTTGTAATCTTGGTAAATAGCCTAGGGTTTTGTATGCCAAACTTATGTTGAATGATTGTCTTGCTATAGTGTGGCTCTTGGCATGTACTGTACCATGTAACTCGGCAGCACCATGTCGCTGTTCTAAGCTGCACCGAGCAGGTGCTCGGTTAAGTACTGTGGGTTAACTATGGATACTCTGTTGCGGTAATTTATGGAATAATTAATGAAATGACACCTAATCAAATGGTGATTTTGGATTTGTTGTTTCACTTGTATAAATTATTTACTTAAATCACGCATTGTCACCGTCACTGTGTTGTCATATATTGGAATCTACAGTTACCGGCTTTGGCCCCCTGGGCTTTTTAAGTCCATTCTGTTGTGCAAGAGTTCTTTTGACAGTCACTCTGATGGTTGAGCGAAGGATGAAACTGCTATCCTTTGACATTTTAAGCCAGTTAATCCGCACTTCTTCGCACGAGGAACTATCTATCAGCTGCAAAATTATTTATTTCAAGAGCAAAACAAAACAACTGAGCCTCTGTTTGAACTTTCAACATTTTTAACAACCACTTGTAAGCAATTGGAACCCAGTAGAACAGGAGGATAAGCATACTGGGATGATGAAGTCCTGCCAATACAACCGAAAAATGTAATGGAAGTACGCTGATAGACAAAAACATCCAGAATGTATAAATATTGTACAGTAGGATTCAATGCATGGACAAAGATAAGTACCCATTCTAGACTGAAAGAACATAACATAATTTTTTTTTTCTCAAACAGAACATTCATGTCCAACCCCCCACTTGTCGAATCACAGCAATTCTAACGAAATAACGATAGAATGGCCCGGAAAAGGTACGCGCTAACCCAAGCTGTTCCAACTTTAGCTACCGCCATAGTGTACTTGTTATAATACCATGGGAAAATGATGTCTTCTATCGTCTTCCGGACTTGGGTCTTCATCTCATCATCTCGTAGGTACTTGAGGATTATCTTCTTGTCCAGTTCAAAATAGTGAGCAAAGTAGACGGATAGGTTAAGCAGAATCACCACAAGAGATGCAACCAGCATTGCTGACCCCAGCGCGCGGAGCAGCAGCTTTCCCCTGCTGTGAAGTAAAAATATAAATCAAAACATGCTTAAGGAGAAAAAAAGTATCGCAAAACTAATAATTAGGAAATAATTGGTGAAATGGTGTGTTTCTATCTATTGATTTGGAAAACATTGTTTTCGCGGCAACGCCTGGCTTGGCTCGTGAGTGTGTTCGCCAAGCAGCCACGGCGTGCGCTCTCGCTCGTGCTTGCTGTGAACTCGCCGGGAAGGCGGCGCGCTCGTACTCTGCCTCTGCGCGTCCATTGGCCGGGGGTATGGGCCGACGGCGGCCTTCTTCTGGCACACCCCCACGACACGCGGTCGCCGCCGGAGGCGGCGGAGGCGAACACGTCGAGACGGGCGCAGGATCACGTGCCGCCGCGCCGTGAACTGCTTCGGCCGACGGCGACGCCGCCATATCGCTCTCGTAGACGAAAAGCTCAGCCCCACCTTCGCGCTCCTTTGTACTCCGCCGCTCACGTTCTTGGTCCGGTCCAGGAACTGGCAGCCGTCGTCGGCGTTGTGCTCTAAGCCTTGACGAACCGGAGCATCGTCAGGTCCTGTCGTCGCACCCGCCGAAGGAGAGCGCCGCCGCCCTGGGCACGATGCCGAGACCGCGGTCCACGAGGACGTGCACGGGGCGAACCGCTGCACGCTGGCGTTCAGCGTCTGCACCTGCTGCGGCATACGTGCGCGTGCTCGTGTGGCGCGGGCGGCCAGGCCCGCGCCGCTTGCAGCGCTACTTGCGTCGCTGCCTTGCTGTGCCCGCGGCGACGCCCGGCGGCCCTACGCGTGCGCGACCGTGCTTAAGGCAGGACAGTGCACTTCGGGCGTGCAAGTGTCTGCCAGCGCGCGCTCGAGACCTCGCCACCGCACGCCCACGAAAGGAAAGGTGTGCGTGTGCGTGCGCGGCCAAGGCGTGCACTGCAAATGCGAAACAAAACCGCCGGCGGCGAAGGCCGGAACACAAGGTGAAGGCGGGAGCTTACCGGAAGATCGGGGCAAGTGAATCCTCGTTGCTGACGCCTTCTCCGCCGCCGCCGGCCGGCGCACCTCCAGTGCCCTCCGCACCCCCGTGGCCGTTGGTAAAGGCACGGGTTTTCTTGGTGTTGCAGTGGTCGTCGCCGGCTCCCGCGCCCTGTCCAGCGTCGCCTCCTCCTCCGCCGCCGGCTGGCGCACCTCCCATGGCCTCCGTATCGTGGTGCCCGTCGGTGAAGGCACCACCTTTGTCGTTGCGGAGGTCGCCGCCGGCTCCCGCGCCCTCTCCAGCGTCGCCTCCTCCTCCGCCACCGGCTGGCGCACCTCCCTTGGCCTTTGCATCGCTGTGCCCGGTAAAGGCCCAACCTTTGTCGTTGCGGAGGTCGCCGCCGGCTCCCGCGCCTTCTCCTCCTCCGCCGCCGGCAGGCGCACCTCCCTTGGCCTCCGCATCGCTGTGGCCGTCGGTAAAGGGCCGAACTTTCTTGTCGCCGTCGTCCGCTCCTGCGCCCTCCGTGCTCCCGTGGCCTCCGGCACCACCGCCCTCACCGTCAGCTCACCGGGCCAGCCAGAGCACGGCGGCGCCACCTGCTCCCGTGCCATCTCCTGAGTCGCCGTCGAAAGCGCGGACCTTCTCGGCGTTTTTGTGGTCGCCGCCCGCTCCCGCGTCCTTTCCGTCGGCTCCATCGCCCTCACCGTCGGCTCGCCGGGCCAGACAGAGCACGGCGGCGCCATCGGAGAACGGGAAAGAAGACAGCTTCTTCTTGACGGGAAGACAACGGATCGTGTTGTAGAGGCCAGCCCCCATGACTCCTCTGGCGAAGCAATTCGCTGGTGTGGCAAGAGAGGAGGAACACCGCTGAAGGAGACCCGTGCCCGTACGCGCCGGCAAGGCGCCAGCTAGAGCCTGGACGAGCCGCGCGCTCGCAGGCCTACCAGACGCGGACATCGGGAGGGGCATGGAGCCGGCGGGCTTTGGCCAGCGGTTGTGCTAGGGCTTGACGGGGACGGCGGCGTGGAGGCGAGAAGTTGGTAAAGGGGGAGACGAAGACTGTCTGTCTGATTTCACTGGCCGAAGGCGGTAGTGAGGGAGTGGGTTAGAAAAGCCAACATTATTTCTCAATTTTCTTTCATGGGGGCAACCAAGAAAAAATGAAAGTTATTTTTTCTTCACTACTCCGACAGTTATTTTTATGACAGTTTTCTTCGAACGGAGAAGGATTGGGCCTCCATTTTTTTTCCCCTTGTTTGTATATAGTTGTAGTTACAAATAAGGATGTAATCTCAAAAAAAAAGTTACAAATAAGGAGAATTCTGAGAGAACGGAAACAATGGGGCAGGTTTTGAACGGCTTTTGGGGACGTGTTTTTGGGTTAAACCCTAATAATTAATTTAGGGGAATGGTTGTCTATTGGTGATGCTCAAACTCAAGTGTCATAAAAACAAAGCCAACATGTTATACATAGGGATGCAAGCACAAAAGGGAAATTATAGGTTAACTGGGGCTTGTTTTCGACTTCTCCCAACCGCAAAAGTTGGAAACATATACCAAGAAAATAAAAAACAAAAGTGGTAGCATTTAGTGAGAAAAATTATAAAAACAATATCAAACTCTTCTGATCATTCGATTATTTCCGTTTTGGCGCGGAAATTACCACAAGTATTTTACTATTTTAGCCTAACATCAGCCAACCATATATGCAAATGTACAAATAGGCAATGAATCAAATAGGGTCGAAGCCTAATCTTGAATTCCCTTATCGCGTGCAAAAGATCACAAATATTGTTAAGGACCAACAACAACGCATAGCAGGAACTGATATTGAGAAAGGGGTCACTGTTGTTGCTGAGAGTTTAAGGTATAACCTATAACAGAACTTGAAAAAGGTTTGTATTGCTACAATCATGCATGAATACCATTTTAATATAGTTGAGCGTGAGTACATGCTTTGTTGTTGCTGCCACATGACCGTGGTTTGTATTATCAATTATTAATATCGATTTTCCATCGATAACGTATATTTTTGTCGTGATAATTTCATTTTCAATATTCCTGTAATACGGTGTTGTATTCGTTTCCATTAGCATCGTTATCAGTTTTGCTACCAAACAGAAAAATATGAAACTGAAAATAACTGAGTCCTTCAATTGATCGTTTCCAAACCACTTTCATCCCTACTTATACACATAGAGGTACTTATAATACATGATTGTTAGAGCAGTTATTGTAAAAGTAGACATTAGCTATATTGCTACCCATAACGGATAACAATGTTTTTCTCTTTTTCTCCTCATACCTCTTTCCTCTCTCTTGCATGAGGAAGGCGACTTGAGATGTGATGATTTTTGGATCTTTTTAGACCCACCTCTGGTTCCTCTTTGGTTGGGCTCTTGGAGCAGCTTCCAAGACATATAGAGCAGAATCCCAACCAAACACGATCTTTGAAAAGCGCCCATCGTTAGGAGCACCCTGTGAGTAAAGTTTAGAAATTGAATTAGGAGTTGGGAGCCAAAAAAAAAAAAGAAAAAGAGAGTGCCCAGACCCACTCGCACACATGATGTCCCATTTGCACAACATGTGGTGTTGTTTTACCAAATGTTTTGTACATGTGAGATGTTTTCGTGTAATAAGCCATAGCATTAGAGATTCTAAAGCAGAATCCGGTGTTTGAGAAGTAGAAGCCCAACCAAACTGGCTCTTAGTTCCGCATATGAGATCATCAACATTACGGAATTTGGCTTAGCTAGTGTCTACTTGTTGTGGGCCTAATCATATGTACTAGTTGGGCAGTATACATTGGTGCTGTCCTTATTGGGAAGGGTTTTTTTTTTTAACAAGGCTACCGGGATCATGGATATGGAACGATCGGACGCAGATGCAAATATGATGCAGAAAGCTAACTTGCTCGTAACACATGCATGCATGGCGATCCATGCAGTTGCACAATTTTCCAGCAAAACACGATTGTCCTCCTGATGATGTTCAAATGCAAATGGTCGTTGTCACCATGCATTATATTGGCAAGATCTTCTATGTCAACGAGGTACGTAATGAACCACTGTGTGGGAGCAATACTGTCACAGAAAATCCTTAAAAAGGCAACCACTTTGTGGACCTTCGTGTCGGCCAAATCGCATTTTCCAAAACTTTAGGCGATTGCAACGTAAACTTCGTCAAGTTGAGTGAATTTCCCAAAACTTCGACAAACTATTGACGAAGATACGACATGATACTGTGTAAAATTTCAAGTCCAAACTTTACGCCATTCGAAACATGAGAGAGAGAGAGAGAGAGAGAGAGAGAGAGAGAGAGATTAATCTAGAATTAATTACAAGGCAAAAATGTGATACTTTTTTCCTTTTGTTCATTCGTATGTGACATGTGTATTTTTTTTTCTATTCAACAAATGGGATGAAGTTTGGTCCTGATTTTTTGTGGTATGTGATTTTAGCTTGTTTGGCATGGTCTTGAATTATGTTAAACATACATATTTGCCCTAGATTATATGCTGAATTATGTGATTTTTTTTTTCTTATTCCAGGGGTGGGAAAACCGTCACCAAAAATTAAATCCAAAAAACTGAGATCATAAAAACCGAAATTCCGGTCTTTAGGTAATTGTTATACTAGTGTTAGATAACCAAACATTGGTTAATTACTACTAATAGAATAGCCTATTGCTACAGTCCTCTACATTGGTTAATTACTGTTGATTGGACTGCATCAACCAATTTGGTCGTTCACCATGAAATCAATGCTTCAAGAGGACTGTTTTTTTTTTTTTGAAGTGAATGAAGAGGACTGTTCATCCTCACTACTATTATCTCTTGCACCGCATATGACGCCAATCCCTCTTGCTATCTTGCACTAGTAGCTGTATATGCATGGTTTGGTTAATCGTTTGCTGCAGGGAGGCTGCCATATTCTCCCTATTATTAGCCATAGGGTGTATACAGTGTACTGGAGTACTCTACGAGTACTACTGTTGAGTAGAGCTCATCTCTCCTTTTGCTTCGGATTCTCCCTAGTCTCTACACCCATCAGACCGATAGACCGAGGAGACGCTGCTGAGTGCTGACTGCCTTGCTCCGCGCGCAACATACTTCACTGCCATTGATTGTGAAGTGATCGTGAGCAGCATGTCAAGTGAAGCCTGCTGCCTGTCTAGTCCTTGGGTGGAAGCAAATAATGTGATAGTGCTCGTTTTCAAGAACAAAGGTATGCTTACTCCTTTCGTCTTGTAATATAAGGTGTTTTGGAGTTCAAAATTTGAGGATAAAATTAACAAACTTTGGGGGTGGTGGTCCGGTTGATAGAAGGATAGATTGAGGTAAAAATGAGCGGTACACTAATACTCTTTGGTGGGAGAGTATCAAGCATGCGCATTATTTTTTATGTCTAAAAGACTGTTTTTGTGGTTGAATACTAAAAAACTTTATATTTAGAGAAGGAAGTAGTAAATGATTATAATGGTGTGACGGAAACAAATAAGGAGGAGAGAAGCTTCATTTGTTCGAAAAAATAAAGTAGACTGGAGAATGGGAAGAAAACGAAAGATGAAGACGATGGATGGATGGTTTCCAGCAGCGCGGTTAACTTTACTCCAGAGTGATTTCTGATTTCTGATGGATGACGCTCAATTTGGGATGTTTGTTTCCCCACCTCTTAAAGTTTAGACATGTCACATCAAAGAGAATCTTATTATTTAGGAGTATTAAATAAAGTCTAATTACAAAACTTTTTTGACAGTTGGATGCTAATTTACAAGATGTATCTAATGAGCCTAATTAAGCTATGTTTGCTACAGTAATAATCACGGCTTGATTACCCTCGTTAGATTCGTCTCGTAAATTAGCACATGGATTCTGCAATTAGTTTTTAATTAAACTATATTTAATACTGCTAAATAGTAAGATTCTCTAGCTAAAATTTAGTTAAAAAAAAGTACACCGTGTCAAATCATACTGTGGTTGCCTTGCCGTGCCTGCAGGCGAGCAGCCTCGAGTTTCGTTCCATTATCATCCATCAGGCTTATTTACTTGTGACAATATAGCTGAAACTTCTTGTTGCTGATTCTTGGTAAAAGAGAGGCACATTGCTGTGACAGAGATTTATGCAGAGGCAGAAAGCTTGGGAAGCAAAATGTAAGAGACCCGGTTTCATCTTAGGCTGCCCGCACTGGGGTCCTGTAAAGGTTCCTTCAGGAACCATATAGCGGAAAATCGTCCGCACTGGCTTCCGGTAAAGCTTCCGCTACCGTAGCGTAAAGGCCCCGTTCCGCCAAATCAAGCGGGGGCAGCGGAAGCCCGCTACGCCGCGACCGTGGCGCGGGGCCCGCGCGCCTCTTCTTCCGCGCGCCATCCCCACGGCCGTCGACGCGCCAACAACCTCCCGCCGCCGACCACAGGAGGAGGAGTAGAAGAGGAGGAGGAGGAGGAGCAGAGCGGATCGAATCGAAGCAAATCGAAGCAAAATCGAAACGAATCGAAGCATAATCGAAACGAATTGAAGCAAAATCCAAAGAAATCGAAGAGGAGGAGTAGAGGAGGAGGAGGAGGAGTAGAGGAGGAGGAGGAGGAGGGCGCTTGTGGCCGCGGCCGCGCCCGTCGTCGGCGGCGGCACCGCGAGGACGCCGGGAAGCGGAGCAACCGGGGCATGGGGACGAGCCCGGCCGCCGCGCACAACCGCGTGGGGGACAAGAGCTCGGACTCCGACGCCGCGCGCGCGGCGGTGGAGAAGCACGGGATGAGCTCGACTGCTCGAGGTAGCGGGGGCGGGGACGCCGAGGACCGCGCCGTGGCGGCGCCAGGGCCGGGGACCAGCGCGGCCTCCATCTTGATGTGCGCCATCTCCAGCCGCTCGATGTGGCCTCCCATGCGGCCCGACCGTCTCTGCCCCCACCGTCACGCCGCCGCCTCCCGAAGGTGAGGGCGAGGAGGGGGCGCCGCGGCGAGGCGCGCGTCGGCGAGGCAGCCGAAGTCGTCGGGGTGGTGGTGGCGATGAAAGTCGTCGGGGCGGTGGCGACCGGATATTGATGTGGGGCCTGCCAGCGAAAAAAAAAGTAAAGGAAAAAAACAAGGAGAGAGGAGATGTTAGTTGGGATGGTTGAATAAAATATGTGGTAGTTGGCATAGAGGAAGGATATAGAGGAATGATGGGTGCGGGAGAAATTGGTATAGAGGAGAGAATCTCGATGACCAGGACGGAATATTCCTTTTAGAGGAATGAAATAGAGGAACACGGAGAGCCTTATTCGGAGAGACCTTCACCATCCTCTAAAGGACACGTGCCCCATTACAATCTCAAAGCAATGCCCCCCTACTCCACATCTGACGGCTTACTGACGCCGTTTCTGTGGTGCGGGAGCTGTTCGTCTTCGATTGATCGCGCGCGACGCAGGAGCCTTTTTCCGGCCGGCTGCAGTCCAACGCGCCGCAACTTCGTCAAGCTCCATACCTTGTGACAGCTTCTCGCTGGATGTCGCACTCAGCTGCCCATGGAGCGGGGTTGCTGATGAGAATTTCAACTGGGATGAAGGTGCTGCAACAGTAGATTGGCCAGTTAATATTGCTAGGGATCCAAATCGATGTGGTTTGTTGACGAGCCGGAGCACGGCAAGCCGAGCACGACGTGCGGGCACACAGGCTGTAAACCTGGAACCCGGCAAAGCTTCCATGCGTGGGCTGCCGAGAGTCGCCGAATCGCGATGGACACGACCAATAATTGAGTGCGACATCCATGTAGCCCGCTGGGAATTTTGAATGGAACTTGGCGACACTGCTATGCATGGGATCGCAAGGACGGGCTGCCGATCACCGCCGAGAGGCCTTGCGCCGCGCGATCGATCCAAACGAAACGACTCCCGATCGATGCTCCTGACGAAACACCGGGAGAAACGGCGTCATTAAGCATCAGGCGTGGATTATTGGGGCGTTACTTTGAGATTGTGATGGAGTGGACATGTCTTGCAGAGGATGGAGGCTCTCTGATTAAGGTGAGACCGGGTCTCACACAATTTGCTTCCGAAAGCTTGGCCCTCACGAAGCAGTAGCCCACTTTCTGAATGAAGCAGTGCATTGATGCAAATTAAGATTTCAGAACAATCTCATTTTCATTAACTTCGTTGGTTAGTGATGTTCATTTCATGAAATATTTCAGGTTCAGACTCTAGCAAGGCAGCATCCTACTCAAATGCACCGCAACTTCAGACAATTAACAACGGCTCAGTCATCGCCTTCTACCTTCTTCAAGTCGCGCCTCAGGCACGACCTAGCTTGGCAGCAGCAGCCGCCACCTTCCTCTTCTCCTCCCCCTGTTTCCAGATCTTGAGGTCCCGGTCGTCATGGAGCGAGGATGCAGGTGAGGCCTCCGACGACACAGGGCACGACGTTTGGTTGCCTGGCTGAGGCTTCGGCGCCCGCCGCATGCGGTCTCGATGATTGCTTGATGCTCCCACAAACGTCTAGGCCTGGCTCCGGAGATGCAAAAGCCAGCCCGCAGCCTGGCTCTGCAGAAACCACGAATTTCATTTTCGTTTCTGGCGGGCCTGGCTCGGGCATGCAGCCTGTTAGCCCTTAATAATATCATTAGCACATTGATTAGTATATAGTATCACTGCAAACATCAACAATGCTCGTCCTGTAACATTATAACGAGCATAGCTCCTTATGCAACCGAAAGAGTAAGACTTGACTATAGATATTATAGCTCCTTATGTGATAAGATAGCAATTAGCACCCCAGAGATGGAAATCGAAAACAACCATTTCAAGCAGAACACTATACTAGTCTATACGTTACTCTTCTTGGGTCCAGGACATGGTAGAATGCCCCAGTTTCTCCTCACTTCCTCAAGTCCTCATGGAAGTGCTTTTCATAGTAAACAGACATCAGATCTGTGCATCTGAGACCTGCTTTTGTCGCCCATGGGAAGTAATGCTGGAAAAACAGCGACCTTTGTTTCTCACTGAACCTTGCAGAGCCCTCGACAACTGAGAGCATGCACATTGGGAGGAACATCTGTTAAAACTCGATCACCTTGAGTGCAGTCTCCCCAATCAGGTTGGTTGGAAGGCCAAACAACACATGCCAAAAGTCATGCACCTCACGGGCACGTGTCGCAACATATGCAAGCTCATCAGTGTCCATGAAATGGACAGGTAGACGATCGTCTGGTGAGAAGTTCCTTGACCCCATGAACTGAGCATATGCGGCACCAAATGTGTTCTGAGGCATGTCCCAGGCATGAGAAACCTGTGAGGATATAACACGAGGATGTTCCAACAGAACTTCCTGGAGGAATAAGGTTATATCAGCGACATGAATGGGTGAAAAAATTCATTACTTCATGGTAAAAAATTGCATATTCAGTTCACATGGGTTACTTCTATTGCATACTGAACCAGAAAATCTGAATTAATCATTAAAGTGCTTTCGAAATTGAATACAACATGCTTAATCTGAATCACAAGGCAGTAACACAATCCTATTTATCCTTGACTGTATTAGCTTGCTAAAAACATCCAGGTAATAGGGGCAACACACAATACACAAGCATTCTATTAACCGAGTATCATTGTATTGGCAATTTGTTTCTGACATGAGAAAAACAAGCCTGTTTCACTGAGAGGGTAATTCTGTATATGATCCACACGATCTGCTATTACCAAAAGCTATAAGGAATTATGGGATACAAAAGGCCCAAGGCAACTGTTTGATGATAGAGGGGGCAGTATGAGCTTACCCTGCCTTCTGCACTATTCCTCATGCGCTGTAGCACACGTCCAAAGCTGGCTTCCCCGTAGTCTCCCCAAGAGCGGCAATAAGATCAGCTCTTCTCGGATCAAGTAAGGCCCCAAATGCAGAACCAAAAGCAACAGCTGCCTGTTGCCATCCCTTCAGATGCACACGCGCCCCCAGCATCGTTCTACATCCACCGAGAAACAGTAATCAGAATAATCAGCATGCCACTTTCTAGTTCCTGAAACAATGGCAGGTAGCAGCATGCAACTGAACACTACACGCACAACATATTGTAATCATATCATCAATGACACGCTTAAAAAAAGGGGGGAAAATATGCGACTGATCTGAATACCACACTTGTAAACATTTCATCGAGCACATGTCGAGCGTCGCCACATACACAAGCGAGGGCTGCGACCTACGAGGCTTGCATGGTTGCATCAACAGGCCGGAAGCACAGCTGATAACATCGAGATTTATCACCAGTGCAACGTAATTCTTGTTACGATTCGATCAGATCAAGGATGGACGGAACGACGGGGCTAAGGAGGAACGCCACCCCTCGGCCGAGAGGGATGCGGCGAGAGGATTCCCGGGGTGGAAACTCACCTGATGGCCGATCAGAGTACAGAATTCGGTGGGGCTCGCCATCCCCGCTGTGGCGAACGAAGGCGACGAAGAGGCGGCCGTGCCTCTCGCTGCTGAACCTTCTCGCCTCAAGAGAGAACGAAATGATACGACAATACGGGCTAACGCGAGGGTGTTTGTCCTAAATGGCCACCTCAGATGCGTCCGTAAGACTGACTCCAACCCGCACTACCCAAATCGATGACCTAAATGAACCAATAGGTCTCAACAAGGGTGAATGGAGCAGACCGAAAAACTTGCATCTCCAACCGAGTCCTCAAATACCAAAAAAACTCCAGTCGCCGCCGTGGCCTCGCGCCAACCTCGCGCCGCCGTCGTCGCCGTAGGAGCCGCCGTCGCGCGCTCGCTCGCTCGCCGCCGCCTCGCGCCGCCGCTCGCTCACCCGGCCGCCGCCGCCTCGCGCCGTCGAGCACTCGGCCTCGTCTTCCTCGTCGTCGACCAAGTAGGAGGAGGCCGTCGCGTCCATGGAGGCGAGCATGACGACAGCGAGCTCGGCCTCATCTTCCTCAACGTCGGCCAGGTGCGCCCCGCCTGATCTCCTCTCCTTCCCTCTCCTCGGCCCTCCCTCTGCGACCCGTGGAGGAGAAGGCGGAGCGCGGGAAGAGGACGGCGCCCCATGGAGGAGGAGGCGGGGCGCTGCCGCGCTGGAGGAGGAGGGGGAGAGGTGGCGGCGGCGACGAGGAAGAGGAGGATGGGGAGAGGCGGACGGCGGCGGATGGAATGCGTCACGGCGTGGAGTGCTCCATATGTGCGTCGCGAGGTGGAGGAGCCGTAGAATGGGGATGGTATATGGGTCACCGGTTGGAAGGTTGTTTTAACCTCTACTACCTATTTTGGGTATAGGTCTCTATATGGATGATGGGTTGGAGTCAGTCTAATGCTATCACCAACGGAGGACCCATTTTTCACTTAAAGCGGAAAATAGGTCCTCAAACCTTAGAAACGTTCTCCAACGGATGACCCAAAGGCGGCACCTATTTTCCTCCTCGCCCCCTTCGCCAGCCAGAATTGAGTCTCCTCGCCCCCGTGACCCAACCCAACCGTTACGCGATTTCTTTCTCCAGGCTCCAACGCCGCCTGCCCCCTCTCTGCTTGCGCGCCGTCGCCGTCGTCGTTCTCGAAGGAGCTCGAAGGCGCGGCCTCTGCTCGCGTGTCGGCAGAGCTCGGCCGCCTTCGCCAGCGCCAGGCCGCGCGCCTCGCCTTCCGCCCACGGCCATGGCATCCTCCGCCCGGGGAGGATTCGAAGCGGAGGGGGAAGATTCGGCGCGGAGGAGCTCCCCGCCTCCAGCGCCGGCAAGAAGGTGGAGCTGCTCCACTAAAAGGAAGGCGCGGCGGGGCGGGGTGGAGCAACAATGGCCGCGGGATGTGTGGATCTGGACGTTAGCGGGGATGGATTGGAGTTGCTGGTGGCAGTGGTCCTGGTGGTGGAGACGAAGGGCGGCGCATCGGCGGCGACGACCAAGAGAGGAGGAGGCCTTGGCCATGGCTGCGGCGGCGGATGCCGGATTTGCGGCGACGGCCATGGCTGCCTCGTCGGCTGCCTCCTCCGTGTGCGTCACCGTCGTCGGCTCCCTTCCTTCTCCCTCTGCTGGTGGCGCTAGGCGGCGCGGGCTGGCGCGGAGGAGCTCGGAGGCGGAGGGAATCGGCGACCCAGTCATGGGCTGCGCGGGGGCGGCGGCGCGATGCGGGCGCGGGCGCGGCAGCGCGGCGGGGGTGGGGGTGCGAGGGCGGCAGCGCAGTGCGAGGAGGAAGAAGGTATGTGTTTTGGGTCCCTCTGTTGGAGATGCACATTTTACAGTCTGATCTATTCACCCTTACTGAGACCTATTGGGTCATTTGGTCATCGATTTGGGTGGTGCCCGTTGGAGATAGTCTAAACGGAACGAACTGACACGATTTCAAAAGTAACCCTGAAGAATATACCATTCGTGGGAAATCCCTGTCTCATCAGTCCGTGGTGAAACCCAGAGGCCAGACCAAACACACGGAGCGATGGCGGTGGCCGTGGCGGGAGTGACCACGACCTACCAGCCTTGCTCCATGGCCTCCGCTCTCCAAAGGCTGCCGCCTCGCCACCGGCTTCCTCCCCCGCCTCGCGCAATGGAGGCGGTGGAGGTGCGGGTGTGCACGATCCGAACGTGCGCTTGGCAGGGCGGGCGCGAGGTCCTGGCGGTGCTCACTGGCCTTGCGCCGCCGCGCGTCGACGTGGCCTCCTGCGGGTGCAGGGCCCAACATCGCCGCCTCTGTCTCCGAAAATTTCGGATACGTGGGATGGGCACGGCGGCGCGCGGCGCGCAGCTCCTGGAGCACGTCCTCGGCGCGGCAGAGTTTGATGCGGCCGCGGGCCTCGCTGTTCTCGCCGCGCGTTAGAAGGCTGAGTCTGCCCTCCAGAAGGGAAACGCTGCCGAAGCCGAAACTCTCTTAACTGAGGTCTCTAAAAAAGAAAGCAGAGCAAGCAACCGCACCGCATCCAAACCCTAACCGACGCTCTCTCTCCATTCAGATTCTTCCGGCGAGACGGTGCCATGGTGCTGCGCTTTCTGTCCAGGATTCTTCGGCGCGATCTGGGACCCCGTTATTCGCCGACGGCTGACTCTCCGCCTCCCACCTCTCAGGTAACTAGTTCCCCTCTCGTTCGATCCACACCTACGATCACGCGACACCTGCAATTCGCTCTCCTACTGCTTAGTTCTGACGAGATCCATCGTCTATCACCGAATTATCCACTAGGCCCAATCAAACTGTTACTTCAGACCCCTGTTAGCAGAGGGGTTCTATATTTTGACCCGATGAGGGCTTGGTTGGGACATTGGGAATTTTCAACCAGGGGGGATTGGCTTGATTCCCTCCCCCTAACCAATCCCTTTTTTACCATGGCGTTCGGTTTATTTGGCCCAAGGGGATGGGAAGGATTGGTTTGTTTCGGTCAAGCTTTAAATATCTATAAATATTTTTCACTACAGAAAATTTCAAATGTGGTTAAGAAAATTTCAAAATATATTATAGAAGAAAAACTTCAAAGCAATGCTGATAGCTCTATTTTCTATGCATTTTATAATCTAAGTAATCTAAGAAAATTTCAAAATATGTTGCAAAGAATGCGACAGTATATAAACTATCAATCTCTGTATGTTCATGAGTTCGTCGATTTTGATAATTTGCACATACATAATGAAATAAAAAAAATTTGAAATAAATCTCATGTTATCTAAATCAAGAATATTTATTTTCTTTTCTTATTCGACTAACAGTGTGTTCCTGATTAAACGAAGTAGAAATTTTCAATTTTTAGTGGAACCTGCATATGATCTCTGAATATTAGATACATTGCGGATATGATGAACAGTTAATTCCATAGTATTACATCTTCTTGTTTTAATTTTCTTAGTGACTTCGTGTGTTTCTCAAAATATAACTTCGCCACTACTTCATAGCTTATAATGATGTTCGAAATTGTATTGTTAAATCCTTTCCAAAAACAATTCTATGTAATATGAATTTCATGTAGTCAATCTTGATAGCTTTAGAGAGACTAGTGGTCAAACTTTTGAAAGTTTGATAGTAAAGGTTCAGAAAGGACTATTGTCAGCCAATCACGGCCATGCTGTCTCGCCAGCATCCACTAACATGCATGACTAGCTGTTTAAGCTTATGCATTACCGTGTATTTCTCAGGGTAGATACAGCAATGGAGCTAGAGCTAATGTTGCTAGGAAGACGAATGAGGTTGAACGTGTGTTGGCAAATTTAGAAAAAGAGGGAGTGGAGATAGATGACAAGTTAGCTAGTATTATTGATGATGAGCTAGCTAGAATAAAAGACAAAGCTGCGAGGTAATTAACAGGATTTTGCCACAACTTATTTGATTTTTACTCAAACGAAGCGATCCTTACATTCATTCATCATGCACATCCTTTTGCTAGGGAGAACATCGATGAGCCAAGGAGGGATTGGATGCTTTTAGTGGACACCGTTGCATGTATTTTTATTGGTTTCATAGTGGGAGCGGACTATTGTGACCAGACCATCCATGCGGCACTGGCCAAGAAAATCCTTTATGGTTAAATTACCTATGGCTTGCAGGTGCACTATAAATATGGCATGTAATTGTAAAACCAAGTAGGTAATCTTGGTAGAACATTGTTAGCTACTATGGTGTGCAAAACCTATTTATGTCTGATAAATTTCATGTTGTGCTGTGGTTTTTGGCGTATAAACGTAACTCTTGCTGTTAACACCATGTCACTGTTTGGACCAGGCGCTCGGTTAAATACTGCAGGTTAATTAGTGTTTGGCAAATGAATGCGGTGTGTGCGGTGTAGATGCTCTTTTGTGCTAATTTATGGAATAATTCATGGTATGACACGATATCGAATAGTGATTAGTATTTGTGGCTTCACTCGCATAAATATTTTGTAAAAATCATATATTGTCACTTGGAAACTCCAATTACTAGAAACACCCGCAGGTCATGTACTACCTCAACTATAATTCTCGAATTAATCCTGCCAGGGTGGATCCAACAATAAAGCTAAGGCTGATGTTGGTTGGAAGTCGATGGAGGAGGTTGATCGTTTTTTGGCAAAATTAGAAAAAGAGGGAGTGGAGATAGATGGCAAGATAGCTAGTATTATTGATGATGGGATAGCTAGAACTAAAGTTGAAGCCGTGAGGTAATTGGAGGCTCTACAATTTATTTGATTTTTTTACTTAAATGGAATGATTCTGACACGCATTACCTTTTAATAGGGAGAACATCAAGAAGGAGACAAAAAGGGATGCGATGAAGTTGCTGCACCTTATTGGATGTATGGCTATTGGTTTCATCATGGGAGCGGAATGGTATGAACGTGCCTTCCGTGCGGCAAATGCGAAGGGAGGACGTGCCCTCAATGAGGAATTGACCAAGACTAGACCTGCTTAGTTAAATAGCCTAGGGTTTGCCGGTCCACTCTGGTAATGGTATGCAAAACCAAGTAGGTAATCTTTGTAAAACATTATCATGCTATGCAAAACCTATTTATGTTGAATGATTGTCGTGCTATCATGTAATAATACTCGTAGCACCATATTGCTGTTCTAAGCTGCACGGAACAGGTGCTCGGTTAATTACTGCAGGTTAATTAGTGTTTGGTAACTGAATGCGGTGTGTGTGGTGATTACCTATGGATGCTCTGTTGTGATTAATGAATGACAAAAGAATGGCGATTCTGGATTTGTGGTTTCGCTTGCATAAATTATTTACCGGATTCTTTGACAGACCCTGTGCTTATGTGGAACGTCCAGACAAAGATTGCTCCAGCAATTCTTTTTGATGTTGTACAGTCTGGATTCAAACTCTCTAGTACAAGCTCGTCTCACATGATACAGCGTCCTCAAGTATCATTACTGAAGGAAGTTATTGGCCTTGCATGAATTTGCCTCTTAAATGGAGCTTATCAGAGAATAAAGATCGCCTCTCCCTTGTATATTTTAAGGGAGCAAGGCATAGGCATCGGGTTTTTATCTCTTTTATCGCACTATTTAGCAGTGTGTAGATGTCTGTTTGACATTGTATCACTAGCATTTCATAATCAGTTCCATATTGAATAAAATCCTACTATGTGCTATTAATTGCATTGTTTTTTTGTGTTGTCTTCGAGTATCTGAAGTTCGAGCCACTGAAAATGAGGAGCAAAACATATCATGCATTCTACCCTTTTTACCACATCCTTGCTACCTTTATCGTTTGACCACTGTACGTGCTTTCAACAAGACTTGATCTCAATGACCTTAGATTTGGTGGGCTGCACCACTGAATCTGCAGGTGAGTTTCGAACGTCCAACAGATCTTTCAGTATGAGATTAGTTACTCTAGCGGCAATGGCCTGCTGGTGCTGTCAGCTACATATGGAAGAAAATACATTAGAAAATTGCCTATAATTAGGGAAGTAGTCACTCGGGAGAAGTGGAAGCCTGATGGTGCATCGATCCTACGCTGGTGCCATTGTACATGAACTTTTCTTAGCTATCAATACCCACCGGAACCTTTGCTAGAATGTGCACAATTACTTGAAGTTTATTCATCTTTTGAGGAGGAAGAAGAGGTGAAGGGTAAAACTGTCATGCAATGTATACATGGCATGTATAAGGGCAAATTCTGAATCACTTGTGTGTAAATTGTGGAAGTCATCGATAAGAAGGGTAAATGAATGGTGGCACACCGCCGGTACCATGCGTCTTGCTTGTGGTTGCAGAGGTGAGGGGATGATTTTTCCAGAGCACACGACGTCACCATTTCAATTGCAGTGCAGCGACAACCAAAAAGGATCGAGGGAATAGTTAGCAAGTAACATAACAAAAGGCTCATTGATCATTGCAAACATCAACAATGCGGAGTAGTTAGCAAGTAACATAACAAAAAGCTCATTATTCATCGCAAACATCAAAGAGTAACATTCTAACGGACATAGCTCCTTGTGCAACCGAAAACATAAGACTTCTATAAGTATATCACAGCTCCTTATGTGATAAGACAGAAATTAGCAGCCCAGAAGCGGAAACCGAAAGCAATCATTTCATGCAGAATACACTAGTGTATACTATACGGCACTCTTCTTTGGGTCAGGACATGGTAGAATGCCCCAGTTTCTCCTCACTTCCTCCAAGTCTTCATGGAAGTGCTTTTCATAGTAAACAGACATCAGATCTGTGCATCTGAGACCTGCTTTTGTCGCCCATGGGAAGTAATGCTGGAAAAACAGCAACCTTTGTTTCTCACTGAACCTTGCAGAGCCCCCGACAACTGAGAGCATGCACATTGGGAGGAACATCTGTTCAAACTCGATCACCTTGAGTGTAGTCTCCCCAATCAGGTTCGTTGGAAGGCCAAACAACACATGCCAAAAGTCATGCACCTCACGGGCACGTGTCGCAACATATGCAAGCTCATCAGTGTCCATGAAACGGACAGGTGGGCGATCGTCTGGTGAGAAGTTCCTTGATCCCATGAACTGAGCATATGCTGCACCGAATGTGTTCTGAGGCATGTCCCAGGCATGAGAAACCTGTGAGGATATAACACGAGGACGTTCCAAGAGAACTTCCTGGAGGAATAAGGTCATAGCAGCGACATTAATTGGGGAAGAAATTCATTCCTTCATCATAAATAATTGCATATTCAGTTGACATGGGTTACTTCTATTGCATACTGAGCCAACAAATCTAAATACTCACAAAGTTGGTAAGCTAAGAGTCCAACCCAGTACTTTACAAATTGGCTACAACATGCTTCATCTGAATCACAAGGCAGTAGCAAAATCCTTATCCTTGACTGCGTTAGGTTGCTAAAACATCCAGATAATAGGGGCAACACGATAATTCACAAGCATTCTAGTAACAAGTATCATTGTATTGGCAGTTGTTTCTGACATGATAAAAACAAATCTGTTTCACTGACGGGGTAATTCTGCATATGACCCACAAGATCTGCTATTACCAGAAGCGACAAGGAATTACGGTATATAAACGGCCTAGGACAACTGTCTGATGATAATAGAGGGAACAGTATGAGCTTACCCTGCCTTCTGCACTGTTCTTCATGCGCTGTAGCACACGTTCAAATGCTGGCTTTCCCGTAGTCTCCCCAAGAGCGGCGATAAGATCAGCTCTTCTAGGATCAAGCAAGGCCCCAAATGCAGAACCAAATGCAACAGCTGCTTGTTGCCACCCCTTCAGATGCACACGCGCCCCCAGCATCGTTCTACATCCACCAAGAAACAGTAATCAGAATAATCCGTATGCCACTTTCCTGTTTCTGAACAATAACAATGGCAAGTACCAGCATACAACTGAACACTACACGCACTACATACAGCCATCATTTTCTACCTGTAATATTAATGACAGGCTTAAAAAAAGGGGGGGAAATCTGCGGCTGAAATCCTAACACCACACTTGTAAACATTTGATCGAACACATGGCGAGCTCCACCGCATACACAAGCGAGGCAACGCTGCGACCTACAAGGCTTGCACGGTTGCATCAACAGGCCGGAAGCAAAGCTGATACCATCGAGATTTAACACCAGTGCAACGTAATTCTAGTTACGATTCGATCAGATCAAGGATGGACGGAACGGCGGGATAGGAAGGGACGCCACCCCTCGGCCGCGAGGGGTGCGGCGAGAGACTTTGTGAAAACTCACCCTGATTGCGGTCAGAGTAGAGAACACGGTGGGGCGCGCCCTCCCCGCTGTGGCGGACGAAGGCGACGAATAGGCGTCCGTGCTGCTGCCTCTCGCTGCTGAACCTGCCTCGAGAGAGAGAACGAAACGATACGACAATATGGGCTAATGCGAGGGTGTTTGTCCTAAAGTGGCCACCCCGGATGCGTCCGTTCGATGACGAACTGACATAATTTCAAAAGGAACCCTGAAGAATATGACATTCGCGGAGAAATCGCGCTCCCATCAGTCTGTGGCGAAACCCACAGAGGCCACACGGAGCGATGGCCGTGGCCAGTGGCGGAGCCAGGTTTCAAACTCAGGGTGGGCCGATCAAAATTTTTTTTGCAACACAACAGATTTGAAGTGCCAATTTACTGTTAAATTCAAGAGCTTAACAAAATGTCTCAGAAATAAAACAGATGCACAACTGTTGTTCTCTAATCATTTCACCGAGTATTTGGCATGGCCATACACGAACAATGGTGTAATGCTACTGTGCTAATATCGAGCCTCCCAGGTATTTTATAAGCATCATATGCGCAAGATAAGCAAAGGTCCAATAGAAGTTACAGTACTTGACGAATTTGCAATAAGCAGAGTTAAATACAGTCGTCATGTTAGTCTTGAAATTTATACAGAACAATCCGCATATTAGCCTTGAAACCATCTAAATTTAGTTAACCGAATCAAAAACTCTGCCAAAGCAAAGGATGAATCCGGTAGACCGGTACACTGTCAAAAATGCAAAACTTAATCCATTAAGATGTTTCTACTTTTAATAGCTTTCCTGCAGCACATTGAGAGGCAAGGTAATCGTGTATCCTGTAAGCTATTAAAAGACATGCACTCTTACTGACATTTTGGTGAACACCTGGCGTGCAAAGCCAGATAGAAGAAAAGAAGAGAAAAATCACACAGACAAACACGACGTACATTCAGATGATAGCAGAGAATGAAGAATTAAAGAAGGAAGCAGAGAAGAATGGAGAAGGAGCAACCGGTGCCAGCCAATCCACGCCGCCCCCCTCCCCGTCCCGCGCCGGCGCTCCGCTCGGCCGCGCTGGGTCGCCTCGCCGGGGCAAGTCGCCGGCCACCGGATCACCGCCACCATTGGGGATGGACAGAGCCAGTCGCAGTGGGGATGGGGCGAGCTCGCAGTGGGGACGGGACGAGGGCGCAGGCTCGCCGGCCGCCGCCAGCAGCTCTCTCTCGCTCGCCTAGCCAATAGCTCCTCGCTCCTCGCTGGTTTGTTGGTTCTTGGGCGGCTGGCTAGGTGGGGGTGGGTCGCAGCCCAAATCTCAGGGTGGGCCGGTCCACCCTCTAGCTCCGCCAATGGCCGTGGCGGGAGTGACCGCAACAACCCACCACCCCTGCTCCATGGCCTGCGCTCTCCAAAGGCTGCCGCCTCGCCGCCGGCTTCCTCCCCCGCCTCGCGCATCGGGGGCGGTGGAGGTACGGGTGTGCACGAACCGCACGTGCGCGCGGCAGGGCGGGCGCGAGGTCCTGGCGGCGCTCGCGGGCCTCGCGCCGCCGCTCGTCGACGTGGCCTCCTGTGGGTGCCTCGGCCGCTGCGGGGCGGGGCCCAACGTCGCCGCCTCCGTCTCCGGAAAGGGTGCCGCCATTTTCGGACACGTGGGCACCGCGGCGCGCGGCGCGCAGCTCCTGGAGCACGTCCTCGGCGCGGCAGAGTTTGACGCGGCCGCGGGGCTCGCTGTTCTCGCCGCGCGTGAGAAGGCGGAGGCTGCCCTCGAGAAGGGGAACGCTGCCGAAGCGGAAGCTCTCTTAACTGAGGTCTGTAAGAAAGCGCAATTCTGACAAATGTGCTTTGCCCCTCTGTTTCTTTTTTTTTTTTCATTTGTTGCTTAATGTCTTTAATAATCTGACCGTAACTAGGCTGTGCTTGTGTGTTTTGTAGGCCATTTGTCTCAATGCTCGCGGTGGTCTACATCTGGTGTACATCAGCAGGTTTTGTTCTCTGATTTTGAATTATGTGTGAGGATTGCATTTGTACTTGTATAATTACTAATGAGATCATAAGTTTGGCATGTGACATTTTGTGGCAATTATGCAGGTCCAAAGCGAGATTGGCACTAGAGAATATCACTGGTGCGCTTGAGGACGCCAATGAAGCAATACAAATAGCTCCCAAATCTCCTCAGGTATTTGATTTCTTTTTAAGCCACCAAATTTCCTTACAAATCACTTTACATGTAAACTTGTTATCATATATTATGGGGTCCTTGGATGTAAACTTGATCTGTATCATTTAGGAGAAATTGGCTATTATAGGACTCCAAACAAGTGGGTTTCTCTATAATAGGATTTCTAACGTTGGTTTCTCCCAAATAGGACTCCAAACAAGTGCACTAAGTTATAAATTGGCTATAATAGGACTCTGCCTGCATGAGCCGCGCACTTGTTTGGAGTCCTATAATAGCCAATTTATAACTTAGTGCACTTGTTTGGAGTCTTATTTGGGAGAAACCAACGTTAGGAATCCTATTATAGAGAAACCACTTGTTTGAAGTCCTATAATAGCCAATTTAGTGGTTCCTGATGTCTAGCTGTGTTTTCTATTGTCTTGATTATAGATTGAATGATTCTCTTTGAGCAATGTTTGCCGCAAAACTGTGTTAGTAAGACTGTGTTAGTACTACTAACACAGTTAAAAAAAAACTGTGTTAGTACTAGTAACCAGTAACTTTGTGATGGATCACGTAAGGAAGGGTTGATATTTTCAAAGAAACAAACTGTACCCTCACCTATGAATTGCTAAACAGAGTACTAGCTGACTTGATTGGAAATTTTTCAGCGCGTTATTTGCAGTGAAATGCTTTTTTGATTCAATGCAGAGGTCATAAGTGGCCTTGCCCGTAAGTGACCACAACTACTTTATACATACAGACATGAGACATCTGTAAACCATTCAATACATATAATTTGAAGTTCACATGTATGAATGGAAGGTGTTCCTTAATAAAAAAATGCAGTTTCCATTATATGATTTTAAGTCAGTAGCATTCAATTTGGGTTCTTGATGAACTGTAATTTCTTTGTGAGTTCTTAGGCATATCAAACATCACTTCCTTCCGAACGTCATGCTTTTCTTCTTTTTTTTTATTATCTCGTGATACGTTCAGTTCTTATTGACCATGGCTATGCAGGCTAACTTATTGCGAGGTGATGCTCTGTTTGCAATGGGTGAATATTGTGCTGCGGAGGGTGCTTATGCAGATGCTTTGGATCTTGATCCATCTATTCGCCGGTCCAAATCGTTCAAGGTTAGCATTTGAGAGCATTGCGAACACTTCATGTATTCCAGTTGCAGTTACCTAATTTAGTTCTGCGAGAGCATAGCTCATATTACATTCCCTTGTTCAGGCCCTTGTGGAAAGGCTACGAGAGAAGCTTGTTGGTGCCATCAGTTCCCCATAACCTGTATTTCATATTTGAAATTCCCATTTGTGGCATCAGAAATTCCACCCATAAAGTAATGTGCATATGTGCCTGGTAGATCTGAATCGCTGAATACAATATCTGGAAGTAGTTACAGGGTGAGCGACATACCTTCTTGTTAGCATTGCAGTGTATAGTATTGTCTTTATTATTATTATTATATCAATCTCATATTTGGAACAAATGGGATGATGGCACTGGATTTTTCTTCTTTTTTTTTCCTTTTTGCATCTGTGGAAAATTTAAGATGTTTCTTTGAATTAAAAAAATCAATATTGATATTTTGCACATGTCAAACTGATCACGAGCTTACATTTTGCAAGCCATTTCAAGTGGCAAGGAATTATTTGTTGCTATATATGGGAGGATCCAGTCGTAATCCATGAATGAAAGCCATTGTCATTTTTCACCTGAACAAAGCTGGGGGCTACTGCATTATATGAGAGACTGTCTATCTCAGCGATTTGATTGGTTGCATTTTACGTGGTGCACTTTGATGTTATCTGCGCATATTCTCATCTATTTAACATTTAGCTTTTTTTATAACTTCGGTGTGATAAATGGGAATACTTATTCATCATTATCCAAGAAAAGTGGGTTACTTGATCTATACTTATTCATTGCAGTGTAGTACCATATTATTTTATTCATAGGCAATACTTATACCTAGTCACCTCTTGGAGCTTGGGAGGGGTAACCGTGTCATCTGTTTCTGATATCCTTTGTACTGCCTCAATTATGTAGAAGGTACTAAATATTAGCATCATTTCATAATTGTTGGACATGTAACAAACCATTTATCTTTTTGTTCACACTGTTTTCTGTTTCTTTCTTCTCTTTGTACTACTCTCTCCTACATGTTCAGTGGAATATAAGAAGAAATTGTTGGACATGTAACAAACCATTGTACTATATATATATTCTTATGGAGCATATACAGTACAATTGTCTACCTTTGTGTTAGCAGGGCTTTAGCTTCCAGGGTTGTAATGATCACTTTGTTCAGATTGACGAGAATAAGCCAAGTTTCAACTACAATTTGCTCTGGTGATGATGGGAATGCATGTTGTTGGCTGGCATCAGCACCTAGCTCATCTATTCTGTTCGGATTCCTACCAAACAGATGCTGCACAATATGCCAGGTAAGTATATCCATGCTTTTCACACAACATGTTGCAAAAATTGTAGTATCATTAATCTCAGGTCTCCTAAATTCAGGTGCAGTATGCGTCATATATGGCCTTCTATTTATTTATTTTCTAAAAAAATAAATTTATCTTTTTGTTCACACTGTTTTCTGTTTCTTTCTTCTCTTTTTGCTCGATGAAGCTCTTGTATCAAGTTTTATCATCTTATGTCAATGTGGACCAGCAAGGACCCCATGTATGTCCCGCTTGATGGAATTCAGTCCTTTTTGCGGCCATATTTTTCGGGAAGCTAGTTCTTTTTGCCCCCAATATGGGTTAGCATATAAATTTTTTTCAGGGATATGGATATGGGTCCACATTTTTTTTCTTTTTTTGCGAATGAATATGGGTCCACATATGACATATGACTCGCAACATTGGAGTCTGAACTTGCAATTCTGGTCTTCAAAGCTGACCGGACCAATCTTCCAGCAAGTTGCCACCTTGCTGGGATTCCAAACCAGCTTGTAGACAGGAAACTGCGTTCTTTCTTAGCACAACAGATTTCTATAAATTTATGAGATTGTGGACCATCACCTGGATTGGCTTGAGCACATGCAATATGATAATAAAATTCTCAGCGTGCTAAATTTAATCTTTTTAAAAATAAACATTAGCTGTCTTGATTGCGATGTTTAGCTGATTTGCTGCCTGTGTGATGGATTATATGTGAAGAAAGCTTATGTGAAAAACCTTGCTGAACTCCCCCATTATCTGCCGACTTTGATCTAGTAAACATCAGGCCCTGTCCTAGTCATCGATTACATCACACCAAATAATTGCATCAATACCTGCCATATTTGCTATATAAAAAGATTACATTCTGGTGTGACTTGCAGCACCTGAAACTTTGGTCAACAGAATAAATAAATGGATGGATAACTGGTGCAGCAATTTCATTGGTTTCTCATTTTTTTGCTGCTGAATTATTTGTGTGTCTATTTATTTAATAAAAGTCAATGCATCCATTTATCTGCTCCTCTGAATCCATACATGCAACTCGATTTTTTTTTCCTGCACATCATATTACCAATCTTTCTTTCCTTTTTCTTTTTCCGAAAACAAATCTTTATATCCTGAAGCGATACAATATGCTGATTACTACAGTTAAATGGTACAACTATTTTATTTTGTTTATGTTGACTGCTATAAAAAGAATGTTAATCTGTTAGCTTTTGTAGTGTCTAGTTTCGAACTTCAGTTGCTTGTCAGCTTGCCGTAGTTCAAGGTTACACATTTCAGACTTCAGGCGTACTTTTCTCCTCCTGTAAACATCAGTTCATAAAAAGGTTCGGTCAACATCAACGGATCCTTAATTTCAGGATTATTCTCTTTCTTAATCTTATGACTTGTTCGTCCTCATTATGCATGTGTTGTGTGCAGCTCAAGTTTTCGTCGAGGTCAGGTCAAAGTCGATGGGCGAACTGACAAAGGTGAGGTTCTGACGCCCAAGTTTCGTTCCCACCGTTTCGGATGCGTGGCGCTAAAGCGAAGCACGCGTGGTGGCAACTGTAGTGCTATCAAACGGCTCCTGGTAATTCCCGTGGCCTGCTCCGGGTTGCTGCTATCAGCCGTGGTGTTTTTTTTTTTTTTTTTGATGGGTCAACGGAGGGGATAAGCTCCCCACCTGAATCAGCCGTGGTTTGTGTTTCCGTTTGCATTGCGTTGCCACTGAAATGTCAATATTTGCAGCATTTTTCAGAACACTGGAGCCGCCGCTGTAAAGGCCTAATAAACACGCCTGACGCTCTCACGTAGTGATTAAGTAGCTGAACACGGAATATCTTATTTACAGGTGGTGCAGCGCTGATGTGCCGAGGCATGTGTACGGTTCTTTGCGTCCACGGTAAGTAGGGAAAAAAGGTTGGGACTGAGATGTATTGGCACATCGGCAAAGTGGTCTTGGGGGAAATATCATGGACAAACATGTTTTTCATGCTCTGTCATTGTTTAGCGAATTAGCAGCAAAGACTTAAACAACATCGTACGAAGCATGTGGAAAAAGTGCTCTGCATTATGATTTACTTTTTACATGACGCGTTATTTTGCCTTCGCCTGCACATTGTGAGGCTTAATTTCGTTTGTACCGTATTGATTCATATTGTCCTATTTATCCTTCCTATATTAGGAAAGGTTGATGAAGGCTGGTTAACAACCATCATTTGCTTAAGAGGAGAAGCACGGGAACTTTCGCGTAGGAGGGCATATTTTGATTCCTTGATCAAACACTATGTATCAGATAAAGATTTGTCGCCGTGATAAATTGAAGAACAGCAGTACACCTCGTCCAGCACGGTAGCACGTACTTGACACTTGACAGCACACATTTTAGTTTAGTGTGAACTATTTCCTTTTCCTTTGAGAATTCGTAATGTGTGAACCGTGATGGAGTGCAAGGTTTGCACTGAAAATTACTTGTACGGTGAGCGTAGGATGCGACCTGGAGCGTTGGGCGCCTGGAGATCAAGTTGTCTTTATGATGAAAAAGCGATAAGTGGGTAAGAAGTCACTGATCCGACTGAGCTAATAAGATGAAAAATATCTCCTGGGGGACAGCATTGTCTAAATGTTAGCGATGCAATTCCAGTATATCCAGCTTGTATTTGACGCCTATCATGATCTGTAGCCCATAGAATGTCATGTCAGTTTTCTACCTCCTTTCAGTACCGTTTGTTCAACGAGTCATGATAGGGATTACAACATTGCATGAGTTCATGCCAGCCAATCTATGCTGAGTTTTCGTTTATGAGAAACTCGTGAGATCGCACAAGAAAACTCAACCCCACTTGTTTCCCGGAAGAAAAGAAACGAGAAACAGCTCAAGAAGATAAGATAAAAAAGGGTTATCGAAAATTCCAATTTGCAGGTTTGGCATAGCAATCCAGACTGCAAAAAACTTGGCATTAGCAAGGGAAGTAAGCTTGCTTAAAGTGTTAATTATCCACCCTTGCTGTTTTGCTAGGTCGGCAAGCTTTTCCAGGAGTGGTATCCCATTTCCGTTGTGCATCCCAGTCAGGCTCTTTCTTTATAGGAAAAAGGCATTAATCTATAGCAGAAAAAGCCAAATAATTAATCGAAACAAGTAATAGAAAAGAGAGTGTGACGGAAGAAGCGTGAAGTGCAGAAGCGAGACTAGGGTGGTGTTTGGATCACTGGGACTAAATTTAGTCTTAGAGAATCTTGCGATTTAGGAGTATTAAATAAAGTCTAATTGCAAAATCTTTTTAGGGATGGGTGCTATTTCGCGAGACGAATCTAATGAGCCTAATTAATCTCTGATTTGTTACAGTAATACTACAGTAACTAGTCGCTAATCATGTCTTAATTATCTTTATTAGATTCGTCTCGCGAATTAGTTTTCGGAAGTTTTGACATTAGTTTTATAATTAGACTTTATCTAGTACTCCTAAATCGCAAAATTTCTAGGGACTAAAATTTAGCCTCTAGTCTCCAAACACGTACTGGGAAAGAAGCGTTCCGGGGACGCGTCTCCGCGTCGGGCCCACGCTGCTGGCTCCCATCATCCCCTTCCTCGAAACGTATCCTTGCCTGCCGTCACGTCCCATCCGCGTCCTTCACACCGTCCGCCCCCTTCCTCTTTTCACACCCGCGACGCAACCCACCTCTATATCCTCTTTGCCTCCCTCTTCTTCCCTCGCCAGGCCGCCATCGCTAGCGAGACTCCAACCCAAACGCCGCCGCGAACCCCCAGGTCAGCCTAGATGTTCCTCACCGACAAGTACAGCGCGCTCCACCCCAAGGCCCACCGCCGGGGCAAGGCGGCGCCCTCGGCCTCCCGCTTCGACGCCGCGCTCGCCGCGCGCCTCCGGGGCCTGCTGCCTCTGCCGGCCTCCCCGCTCGCGGCGCTCGCTCGGCTCGCCGACCTCCTCGCGGTCACGCTCGGGGACGCCGTGCCCGCGCTCGCCGGCGAGGGGGACGCGGCCGCCGTCGCCGCCCACCTCGACGCCGGCGTCGCGCTCCTCGACGCCTGCAACGCCATCACCGCGCGCCTCGAGCGCCTCCGCCGCCGCCGCCTCCTCGCCCGGTTCGCGCTCCACCTCCTCTCGTCGTCGGTCGGGCGCGCGCGAGCGGCGCTCGCGGACCGCGACGGCCCCGCCGCGGCGTCGCCCCCGCCCCCACTCCCTTCCCTCCCGTTCCACCAGCCGCGCGGCCGCCTCTCCGGCGCCGCGCGCGTCCTCGTCGCCGTGAACGCCGTCTCCTCCCTCGCGGCAGCAGCCGCGGCCGCCGTCCTCGGCGGAGGCGCCCTCCTCGTGGCCACTTTCCCCGTGGTCTCCGGAGACTTCCCCTGGGCGAACGCCTTCAACGCCGTCTCCAGCCAGCTCTCCGTCGTCGCTGCCAACTCCGGGGAGGTTGACGCGATCGACGAGGCCGTTCAGAAGCTCGCGTCCGTCCTCAACGGCGAAGGCGGCATCGACGAGGCGGCGCTGCACGCCGCGGCGCAGGAGGTGGAGAAGCGGACGGAGGAGCTGACGGCGCGGCTGGACCGTCTGTCTGACGCCGTCAACGGCGTGTTCCGCGCGGCGCTGTGCCTCCGCAACGCCGAGCTGGGCAGCTTCATGGTGGGACCCGCCGAAAAGGCCTGTAAATAGCTGTCACTCCGTATAAGCGCGTGCGTGTTCTGGTAGTAGTACTAGTATAGCTACATGTAACTGTATACCGGTACAGGTCAGTTCTATCGGGCAGGTTTGGGTGGGTGGGCGAGTCAGTCAGTGTGTGTCAAGGAGGCCACATACGAGGAAACTTGCAATTTTTGCAACCCATTTGGATATGTGGAATCCAGTCATGTATGGAACAAGAAAATTGCAGCAAGTGTGTCTATCTGATTCTGTAGTTTTGCGGTGTAACAGTAATATGATTTTGATTTGCATGTTTTCCCTCGATCCGTTTATCGGTCATCGTGTGCAATGATCTTGTCGAATGTGCGCTACGTCGAATATGCTCCTCTGATTAGCAGAGCGACGCAATTAGCTGCTCGACACCAGAAATTCCCCGCACGAGGTTTGCGAGCTGCATGCGCCGACGGAATGGCCCGGAGCGTCCCCCACTCCCCGAAAAGCACCCGTTTCGTCAGCGCGGAAGCAAAGCTGAGACGTCCAAAACGTCACCATCGAATAGGGCACCGCATCCTGATCACGGCACGACGAGCACGATCGCCCGCCCAACTCAACCACTAGCCTGGCCATGCCGCCGAACGAACGAGCGAACGTGCGGTCATCGCAGCCGTCACGCAAGAGCACCAGGGCCAGCCGAGAGCAGGCCGGCAGGGTGCGTTTGCCGTCGCGGCAAGCGCATGGGTCTGGTCGGCCGCTGCCGCTAGCGGCATGCCGTTCGTCGCTCGCCGGGCGCGCTTATTAGGTTGCCGTGCCCGTGCCCGACACCATCCATCGAGCGGCGCTTGCCCTCACACTACCGCTTCTCGCCGATGGGGACATGAATCCGTGCCTGCTTGCCATTTTCTGATACCGCGGCATGCGTCCCGGTTGCAGCATCCCCCTGTTCAGCGAGAGATACGTACGGAAATGCATTGATCCTCTTCTAGAACGTACTCGACGCATCTATTCGTAGGCATCTGCGGCACGTGAGCCCATCGTTGGATGCTGCGGTATGCACAAGACGGAGTACGTCGGCGTGGATTGAGCTGAGTAGGGGGGTACTTACACCTTGGTTGAGTTCTGAAGCCTTCCTAATAAGCTCTGACCGAGCGAATGCTCGAACGCCACCAATGCAGTGTCGGCTCGATCCCTTTCACCATTGCGTTCACTGTGGCTGCTCGCCAGTCTGTTGATATTGTACTGACAACGAGTCCCTCTTTCTTTTCTTCAACAACACTCGAGGTGGCTGCTGGCACGTTAATTAGGCCGAGAAGAAAGTCCTACATGCAGCCCAGATTGAACGGCCCGCCAGCCAGGAGCCGAAGAGCCGCGGCATGTAACAACGCGCAAGCCGCGGTCAAACTGACGCGGTCGAAGCACACAACAACGATCCACGGATCGCCCGCGCGGCGAGCCAACTCCGCGCCCCCCACGTCCGGCCCTCCTCCACAATCCTCTCCTCGAAACTCTAACCACCACCTCCTCCTCGACTCACCGCGCGTTTAACCTCGAGGCTCTCTCCCTATTAATTTACCTCCTCTTGCCGCTTCCGAGCAAATCTTTACTTCTGCCATCGATCGGTGCTGATCAGCCGAGGAAGACGCGCGGCGGTGATGGCGAACCCCGTTCCCGTTCTGCTGCTGCTCGCCCTGTTCGCGGCGCTGTGCCGCCGCGCCGGCGCCACCGCCTTTGAGGTCGGCGGCGACGACGGCTGGGCCGTGCCGTCGTCCAAGGACGGCGGCATGTACAACCAGTGGGCGTCCAAGAACCGCTTCCTCGTCGGCGACATCGTCCGTAAGATCCCTGCATTATTTCTCATCATTTCGATCTGATCATATATATATGCACACGCCATTTCGCCGTTGATGGCGTGCAGTTTTAGCTCTCGCCGATGCTTGGCGTTTAAAGTTAATCACATTGATGCGTACGTAGATTTCAAGTACAAGAAGGACTCGGTGATGGTGGTGACGGAGGACGACTACAACAACTGCCGCGCGTCGCACCCCATCTTCTTCTCCAACAACGGCGACACGACCGTGGCGCTGGACCGCCCCGGCCTGTTCTACTTCATCAGCGGCGTCGCCGGCCACTGCGAGCGCGGGCAGAGGATGATCATCAAGGTCATCGGCCACGACGCGCCGCCGCCGGCTCCCCAGGCACCTCCGGCGCCACCGACGCCTCCCAGCCCGCCGAGCCCGAGCGGCGCCGCGCCAGGCACCAGTGTTCTCGCCGGCGCCATGGCCGTCGCTGCGGCGATGGCGTTGCCGGTCATCGTGCTCGGTGTCTGACCAGCTGGCAGTGCTGGCTGGAGCTGGAGTGGCTGGACAGTGTTCGTGCATGCATCGGTCGCCATTATAATTTCCTACTAGTACGTAGTAGCTCAAAGGACGACGTCGTGTTCCATTGTTCGTTAAGGTCGCGCATTGTTGTCGGTTCTAATTGATACATTTGTGATCGTGTGGAGAATCTTATTTGTGGCTTTCATTGAAATCCTATTGTCTGATTGCATTTTGGCGTGGCCGAAAATTAAGAGCACAATATTTTGTGCTGGGCCTCTTCTTATCCAGAACATAGACGGGCAGGTCCAGCATTCTCTCCAGCACGCACGGCACCGATGACAGAAGCCCGCGCGGATTGCCGTGTACTAGTGGTAGCCACGGCGAAAATCACCGCGAAATGCGCCCAATTCACAGGATTCCACCGCTGCCGAGGGCGCGCCAATTCCACCGCCCCCGCGCTCCCAAACTTGCCACCGCTGCCCGCTCCTCCCCCGCGTGCCCATTTCCTCCGCCACCCAAAACCCTGCGCATCCGAGCCTGCCGGGCAAAATCCCTCGCCGTTCACCAAATTTCCCCAAACCGGAGGCCATGGCGCCGTCGCCTCCCACCCCGACCGCGACCAAGACCATCGCCGACTTCTTCACGCGCCCCGCCAAGCGCCTCCGCGCGGGCGCTCCCGCCCCGGCCGCCTCCCTCTCCTCCTCCTCGCCCTCCTCCCTCTCGCCGGAGCAACGCCGCCGCGCCGACACCAACCTCGCGCTCGCCCGCGCGCGCCGCAACCTCCGCCTCGCCGAGTCCAAAGCCAAAGGTACCCCGCGCCCCCAGTCCCCCCTCTAGGGTTCCCTCCGCGCGTACGCCAATCTCGCCGAGCGTGTAACCTGAGGTTTTGGTTCCGGGGGATTTTCAGCATCGGGAGGCGCTGCGAAGCTGGAGGAGCTTCTCGTGGAGGAGACGTGGCTGGAGGCGCTCCCAGGGGAGCTGAGCAAGCCCTACGCGCTCGAACTCTGCCGCTTCGTCACGCACGAGCGTCTGCACGGTCCCCTTCCCGTTTATCCACCGCAGCACCTTGTATTCCACGCGCTCAATGCAACCCCGTTCGACCAGCTCAAGGCTGTCATCATCGGCCAGGTAACGCCTAGCTCCTTCCCACTATCATCACTCATATATACTTTCTCCTAAGCTCAAATCCAATGAAGTGTTGAATCGTGTCGATTCAGTAAACTACATAGCCCAACAAACTTTTGATGGGACAATTCTTAGTTTTACCCTTTGGGATTTGCCATTTGTGAGGAAGCCTGGCATGAATTTGCTGATTGATGCCCACTTTGTCATATTTGGCATCAGCATTATGGCGTAAATTGGTAATGTTATGACCAATATGTTTTGGTTAGCCTGCCTTCACCAACATTGACACATCAACTGCTTCTTTGTGAACTATATTTGAACTTCTATAGTCCATTTCATAAGCAATGTAGTCTGACTTGTGTTCAATATAGCAGCCCTGCTTATGCTCGAGTGGTACTGGGGTAATGTGCAGCAGTTCTGGTAGCATAACATCTTTTTTGCATTTCATAATGCGATAGATTTCTGTAAATCCTGTACATACAGTCGATCTGTCTGTTATCCAAAATTGGTTTTTGTTATAGATCAATCTCATGTTGCAGAAGTATACCTTTTTCCCCCTTTTTTTCTTTGTGTAATGTATTATGAACATGACGCACCCAAATTTAGCTGATAAGAGCCTAATGTGTTTTTGCATTGTCTGACCTTATCGCATGGTTTCGGATGTCATGCCATCCATGTTTTGTTCCCCTGTTGTGCTGCTAGCCTGCTTCGTACTAGGGCTCCAATGGTTCATGGGTGTCGAAATACTACCGTGTGACCCTTTTGGTCAGCCTTCTTACACAGGTTTGAAGCCCTGGGTTTTGATGTTGACAATACCATCTGCTTGACATTGATATTATAGAACTAGCTGCTCCAACTTCCAATAAGTTCGTGAGTTCAGAGTTTTTTTTCTCTCTCTCTCATCTCATCATTATGTAATTTTGAACTGCTTTGGTTCAAGTTAAGGTGCGTGATATAAGGTTCATCTATGAAATAACTGACATGTCATCTGTCAATGTTAAATGCATTTTTACTATTGTTTATCAATGCACTTATATTACAGCTTTACTACTTTTCAGGATCCATATCATGGCCCTGGTCAGGCCATGGGATTATCTTTCTCAGTACCAGAGGGAATAAAAATACCTTCCAGCTTGGGAAACATATTTAAAGAACTACAAAAAGACCTAGGTTGCACTGTTCCATCACATGGTAATCTGGAACGATGGGCTGTGCAGGTAAGATGACTTAGTATTCAGTGATCCAGTCTTTTCACAGAAGAGGCATGTGGTGTGACATCTCATGGTATATTGGAAGGATATGGCTCTAATATCTTTTGCGGAATGTTACATACACTGTCAGCTTGTTATGTTTCTTCTAGTATTTACTTGATGTCATGTTCCATAAGGTGAAAAGCATCAAAGGAACCTGATTTTGCATGTTTGCTGCCCATGCCTTATGCCATATGAATGCCATTTAACGAACTAATTTGCTCATTTGGCTACGAGTAACTAAGTTATTTAATTGGAAGGGGTAGCTATATAGGAATTTAGAAATAAAAGGTTACCAAGAATTTAGAAAATAAAAAGTGGCTGCTGTGACAAAAAAAATGTTTACTTTAAAGTCAGGTTCAACAAAATGAAGCCGCTTCTCTTTTAGTTACTTACGTAGCGTCCTATAAAAAAATGGTTATTTAGTTAACATGTTTTTTCTCATCTTTGCTTATGAGAATATTTACTAATTTGGGCAAAATATGTTTATTTGCAGGGTGTTCTTATGCTCAACACTGTTCTAACTGGTACAAATTTTTCCTCCTTCAGAACAGAAGATCTGTTTCCTTTCCCTTTAGTTTTTATCTTTTTGAATCTTTAAATTGTGTTGTGGCTACGTTTAAGTTGGGCTTCGACCTAAGGGCATGTGCATCCATTGATGCAAGGGAGAAGCAAAGGGAGAGAGAGATGCATCAGTGCCAAGGGATGCAGCCATGGTGCTAACATGGCACAAATGCTAACATTTGCACCTGGTGCCATCCATTATCATTCTAGTAACAAAAATAAATATTTTAAATCATCTTAGCACTCATAATGGGGTGCTAAGGAATAAAGCAGCTGCAACTAAGATAGAGGTCATGCTAGTTAACTACCCTTAGCACCTAAATCTAGGGGTAACAGATGTTTACGCTCTAATTGTGCTTCTCTCTATTCTTCTAGCTGCAACTGTATTTAGGACTGTTCATATCCACTTTGTCGAGCTTCTTTAGGTTCTTGTTCTTTTGATTGAGCCTTGGAAAATCCCTACCCACCCTTCCAATTGTAGTTTACTCTTCTAGTCTCTTCTAAATGCACACTTAGATTTGTCATATTTGCAAGAGATTCCTACCAGATCATACTTTTTTTTTTAGATGAAGGCAAATTTTGTTTCATCAAGCAAATTAATAGTAGATCATATCCACCTTAGTTTTCTTGTTATTCAATACGGTAAACTAACTATATGAAAAACAAGTTATACCAATTCTAGTGTGCATGATGCACATAAGCATGTTTCTCCTACGAACGACCCCCTTGATGAGAGCTTCCATATAATGTGACGACCAATTGTGTTGCAAAACTTATGATTTCGTACAGCTACTTTGTTTCCAATTTTAGTTGTGCGTAATCCATCAGCCCTTTTGCTATGTGTGAGACTGTGAGCAATGTTTTAGACTAAAAGACAAAATGCCAGCACTGACAAAGCTGTAAGCTGCCAATATACCATCAGGCTCTGAGAATGATAACTTCAGCACAGGAACCTAGCCCTGCATTCCATAGACACTCGGTGTTACTTTTGCAAAATGCATCTTCACCAATGATATCAGAGTAGATCCTGCACATTCTTGACACACATTCCAATATAACCTTGAGGCTATTATGTGTTCTTATATTAGACTCTACTTTTGTTCAGAATAGTACTCCTTTCCGTTTTTCCCACCCTGAGATTTATATCTTGCTTGATACTAGCTTCTGATTTGATCATATCTTATCAGTAAGGGAGCATCAAGCTAACTCACATGCCAAGAAAGGGTGGGAACAGTTTACTGATGCTGTTATCAAGACTATATCACAAAAGAAGTCTGGACTAGTCTTTCTTCTGTGGGGAAATTCTGCTCAGTCAAAAATAAGGTGTGTTTACTTTACATTTGGAAAGACATGAACTCTGAGCTGCAGCATTGACCATGACAACGTTTTTTCCTTTCGAACTGACCGTTATGATTTCTCAGAAATTTGTAGTTTAATTGTAACCGATCTTTATGCATGGACTTGCCCCTTACAAATACCAAGAGATCGAGATTCACCGAGTTCTTGTTCGTGTTATTTTGCAGGTTGATTGATGAAACAAAACATCACATTTTAAAGTCTGCTCACCCATCAGGCCTATCTGCAAACAGGGGTTTCTTTGGATGCAGGTTTCTTTTCTTCTCTCTATGCTGTTTTCCTGACTAGATAAATCTCAACTTCACCACAAAAAGTTATAAAATTTGAGAAAAAAAGAAGAAATGAAAAGATTCTGGCTGCATCTTTCTTTGGGGCCACACTTGACACCGATATGAATAAAGATTGCCGGCATTCATAATGTAAATTGCTTATTTGATGTTAGGCTGGCTGCGCCCCAGTTTCTGGTAGTACTATTTGTTTCGGCTGAGGTTTTGGTAGTGTTTATTTGATTTATCTTATGAAAAGATGATTTAACTCCACCAGTACCATATGCGATTCTATTGTCGGTCCATGCCGATGGCTGAGTGGTGCATTGAACACTCGTTGCTTTTGGCCGTCATGTCCTGTCTTATTTTTGCCAACTTGATAGTACTTTTGCCTTTTCACTCGATAGTGTTAATGCCTAGTACTGCTGAGTGAGCATTAGATGAGGCGTGATACATGTAACGTCGACTGGATCTTGGCATCTCAAATCCTGTTTATGGGGCCAATGCAAATAAATTAAGGTACTAGCTTTTGTTGTGATTATCCTGGACCTTTTCTCAACTGCTTTTATACTTTCATGATGCTCAGGCACTTCTCAAAGACAAATCAGATCCTAGAGAGGCTTGGGCTATCCACCATCGATTGGCAGCTCTAGACAATTCCGAGACCTCATGTGGCCTGTCTGCTTGACAACCACCTTAGCATGGAGTGGAGGCACCGATGTTCGGCCAAATTTTGTAGCAACTTTATTATATGGCCGATATGAGTGCTGAATCTACTTTTGTATAGCCCTTCTTTTGTATGTTTGTCCTATCCTCTGATCACCCTACCATATCCTGTATTTTCCTACCAAATGCTGCACTAAATTGTTCAGACTCTTCTGGTTGTCGTACGTGTTAACTACTTTGTTTGGCACTAGGACGCTCATTTGAGTCGAATTGTTAGATCTGACGCAGTATATCTTAACCACCGTGCTGCCAATTCATGTTTTTTTAACTTCCATAAAGTCGGATCGTCCTTCCTGATTTGGGATTACTTTGTGCAGCGCCTCCCGTCCTAAGATTTGCTCGTAGACTTGGTACCAACTCTTAGATTCTACGAAATCCAATTGCAGAGGAAAAGGTATCCATATGGGTTTTCTTAAGATGTGAAGTACCATGTCAGCTGTCGCTACATTAACCGATACGTACACGTATTCGGCCAAACTGAGCTCACGGTAGCCGAAAGGGTACACGTCTTGTGCCTATCTGCCGTATTTGTCAATGTTTAAACGATGAACAACAGGCCGATGCAAGAAAGGAGAGCCCTGCCATTCTGTCATGAAAATTCTGCTGCTCGGGTACAGGAGGGAATGCAACGTCAGGCGTATGTGAAGTGTTGGCAGGTCATATGCACAGTAGGGGTAACAGTATCGTGATTCGAGCTACACGCATCAGTGCGTGTTCATTCATCCAGGATGTGGGCAAGCTGCCCAGAAACTTTCAGGAAACCCACCGTGTCTCATCAATTCAAACCGGGCTGTAGAAAACGACGCGACATGCTGGCATTGTCCCGGGTCCGGAGACTCGAGACTTGACGGGGCTCATTGGTTCTTGCATCGAAAGTAGTACTACGCTTGCCGGATTGGTTCCGTCGAGAAAGAAACTCATGGCGGATCCGCAGCACGACTTGCGTCCGATCGGACAAAGACTAAACGTTGTCGCGAGATGCCGGAAAGCGACTCGGAGCACACCGCCGCGGTGTGGACGCGATCTGGGCCCCCGTCCCCTGCATATCAGATTGCGATCGCGCCGTTGAGACTTTAGAGCATCATCGGCGGCACCAGGGTCTCCGCTCGAGAAAACAGCGGCAGTCCAAGGTCTAGAAGACCGCCTCTTCGACATTCGTCCTCACCGCTAAGACTTGGTTGGAACACGTACCTGCGCGCGCCATTAACGACTGAGCTACTACCTGCTGTACACCGTATGTATGTCCGTGTGCAGCAGACGTACATGTTCACGTCGACAGTTTGCAGTATCGCAATACGTACGTACAGCTGCGAAGTCCGTGGTTTCTTTGACTCGGTCACCCCAGTCTCGCACACAAGGTTTCAATTACTACCACTTCTGGTACAGGGGTCCATCTGACCTGCCCGTTATCGCACGCGGAGGGCTAATCCGCGCGCGCGCGTGAGAATCTGTCCGCGCGTCACTCCGACAGGGAAAACGACAAGACCGGTTGGCCCTATCTGCCCATCTCATCTCTCGCACCAGCCAGCCTATCTTTTCTTCTCACGTCGCGTGCGCACATGCATCAGGCGTGGGCTCTGAATTTCTGTTGTGAAGGGCAGCACATATGGTGGGCCCGAAAAAGTTACACCAAAAGTTTTGGAGATAAAAAGTTTTTAGAAAAAGTTGCATCAAAATTTTTCGAGCTAAAAAGTTTCCTGAAAAGTTGCATTGAAACTTTTCGAGACAAAAGTTTCAGAAAAGTTGCAACGAAACTTTTCGAGACAAAAGTTTCCAGAAAAGTTTGAAGCGGGAGAGCTAACGCTCATGCGGCTGTCCAGTTGCGGGGCCCGCCCATGTGCGCAACGCGGAAAACACTCCCTGGCCCTTGGCCGCTTGCCAACGCGCGCAGACACGCGTAACAGCAAAATCGTTATCGCACACTTGAAAAACAGTATCATTATTCAGGCCAGTTCTTGTAAAGTTGGAAAACACAAAAATATTTTTGGAACCCCTGAGCCCCTGACGGACCCGACCGGACCGGATCCAACCAGCACAGCACAGGCCGCCGGTCAGGCAGCCGGTCGCTGTGAACGCTTTCCGGCTGAAGATTCCTGAGAAACGCCGCAGTCACGCCTCGGGGCCCCGCCGCGATCCCCGGCGATCGTCGCGACCCCGCTGGCAACGAACCAACAAACAAACCGGACCCGTTTCCCTTGTCATGGTTCCCACGCTGCGCGGCCACGTTTCCCTCGTGAGCCCCAACACGCGGCTGCTGCCAATGCTTCTTGTTTTCTCCGGCCACAGGGGCAGGGCCCGTCGCGAGATGATCCGGTGGATTCATTCGGACGACAGGTCTGTCGCTTAGCTCCGCCCATCACATATGCCTCATTGCCTCTCCCCGTCGGTGGAGTATTTGCTTGCGCTGGAGAACATTTCGCTACCATCTCCTCCCTCGACATCAGAGAGAGAGCGATTTGTTGAACAACCGCATTGCAGTGCCAGTTCGTTCATCTCCATGAATGAAAGGGCCACCTCAAATCAAGTGAAGCAACCAAAACAGAAGTACGATACGATGACAGGCATGTGCCGTAGGCCGTGTAGGCCTGCTGCAGTACACGGTACGGGAGCGGGGAACAATTGCGTGGTCCGTGAGCGTGGCGCGACGCGGCGCCACTCGCGTTGCATGCACGCCACGCCCGCCGTGCGTTCCAAGTACGTGCCCATGGAAAGGCAGCTCTCTCGCCTACGGCCATGCGGCGTCAATTCGCGTGATCTCCTTCCCCTCTCTCTCTCATGGATCCCGGTAGGCCGGTACTCTCCCACCAAACATCTCCGTGCGGTGTCCTGCTCGCCGAGTTACTTATGGGCAGAAGTGGTTTGAAACGTAAGAAAGCTTCAAAGAATTTGCAGGGAACGTTTCGCTTCCCAAGAAATTCAGAAACTATTCAGGCTTCAAAACAGAAATGGACCGTCTCTTGCTCTCTTTTTTTCTTTTTCTTTTTTTCCGAAAGGAATCTTCAGCAAGCGAGCCTGCTCCAACATAGTTCACCTCTGATTCTGGTAAAGTGCCTTTCACTATCAGTACATGTCTGAAATAAACTTGACGAACGATTGAACGAATGCTCGGTAAAGCATGGTCACTCAGGTCAGTAGCCGTTGTTGTCATCCTCCAGCTGCAGAGGATACCAAAACTTCTGAGTTGCTGTCGAAGTGTCGCTGCACAAAATCTCAGACCGATCACTTTTGATCCCGTAAAGAATTCAAACTCAAAGCCAGTCATACTCACACAACAAAATCAAAGGCATGTCTCCGCTGCACAGTTCTCTCGTGGACTTTTCTTCTTTATTCATTCAGTAACAAAAGAAAACAAAACAAAGCTCTCGGATTTTGACGTTCTAGAACACAAAATTCAGATAAAATCCCGGCGAGGCGTGACCTAACAGTTGTACTACTCCTAGCTGCACCGCACGCGGACCCGTTCAATCAGAAGGATCCGCTCCTGATCCTGCAGGTTCCCAGCAGGGAACATTACGTTCCAACCACATCAGAGAACAGGGCCACATACACTGCATGGTCCCTTTTGCAGAATCTGCGTCCAGGTAAGCAAATCTCCGAGGAGATCCTTCCACTGGCTTCATTATCATATCCCCTTCATACACGACCTTTGGACTTTTCATTTCTTTACACACCGTATACAACAACAGCTCACCTAAGACGGCTAAGTACCATTGTATAATACTTTGCCGATACGCACCGCGCACAAGAATAATGCATTGCTGATACGCACAACTAGCTTAGGACGATTGTGCTTGTGCGTTTGGGCTACTGCTAATGCAATCAATAATATATATATGGCGGGCATATTTCAACCGTCAGCAGAACTGATTAACAATCAATCGTATTTTGGGGCTATTGAAATAAATCAATCATAGGGGACAGGTCGTGGGCGAAGCGTGATAACCATGTGGCGAGGCGAGTAATAACAAACGAATTGAATTAGTAATTGCTAATCCTGGAATTGATGTCAACAACTCTCTGATCTTGGAACGGTTAACAGGTTGTTGCCTCTGATGCCAGTTTCAACAGGCGAGGAAAAGAACTTTTCTGAACAACATCAGAAGAATTCCATTTCCTGTTTGCTGAATCAAATGAATTCTCCATGGCTTTTTTCTTGGCATCTTTCAGCAGATCACACGAGGGAGCAAGTGAATGCTCCCTCAACTCCTAAAATCCTAAAGCTAGTCTCCCTAAGCCCCCAAAAGTTAGCTTCTCGATTGAGGCAGCAGCATCAGCAGATCTATGTCCAAAAAATTGGGGAAAAGAAAGAACAGAAAAAATAAGTCCTAGGAGTAGCGAAGGCCGGCCGCCTAGCGATCATCTGATCCGGCTGCAGAGCCGGGACACGTCGGACGGCCTGACGGGCTTGAGGAGGAAGTCCTCTGCTCCCTCCTCCAGGCAGCGGGTGATCCGGTTGGGCACGTTCTCCGACGACATGATCACCACGGGAATCTCCTTGAGCTGGGACGACTCCTTGACGCGCTTGAGGAACTCGTACCCGGTCATGCCGGGCATCCAGTAGTCCGTGATGATCATGCTCACGTCGGGCAGCAGGCCGAGGCAGAGGAGCTCAAGAGCCCTCGTCGCCGAATCCACCGTGGTCACTGCGTAAGTCAAGAACACAATTTAGCCAACAGGTCGCAGTTGCTAATCGATTGATTCTGCTGATGAATCAATCAATCAATCGATTTTGTTGTTTCGCTGGACCGAAGTTTACCTCTGTATTTGGAGCTGCGAAGGATCTTGGCGATGACGGCCCGGTCGACGGAGCTGTCGTCGACGGCCAGGACGTGCATCTCCTCCTGCTCGACCTCATCGGCGGCCGTCACCGGCACGACCTTCCTGTCGCTGGCCTTGGGGGACGCGACCTTGGCGGCGGCGGACATGGCCGCCGGAACGGGAGACGGAGCAGCCGCAGCCATTGCACAAGCGAGTCGGATGAATGGATCGAGAATCTCTTCTTGTTCTTGCGCTGCTGCGGTGATGATGATGCAGTAGTAGTAGGATCAAAGCACTCGCCTCGGGTTGGAAAGGAAATGGAGTTTGATTGCGAGGAGAGGCGGAGCCCCGCGCGCGTTTATATACAAGTGTGGAAAGAGGAAGGAGACGGGATAGCAGGAGTGGGAGAAATTAAATGCGTGGGAAATCCTGCGAGATCTCAGAGCGGATCCGAGGCGCGCGGATCGAGTCGCCTCGGGCCCGCGGGCCAGGAGGCCGATCCGGGGCGCGGATCCGCGGGGCCCACGTGCCATGCAAACCTCCTCGGGTGGGGCCCGCGCGGCGATCCGGACGGGATTTCCCTGCCTCGGCTGAGTCGGCTCTCGCTGTCGACGCTTGTCAAGCTGGGATCTCGCCGTCCGATACCACCGGTCCCGGATTGGATTGGACTGCTTCCTTCCTTCTCTCTTCCCAAACGCGTGGTGTGCTTTTCTTCGGATTCCGGAGAGATTTGCATGCAGGGAGAGCGTATCTTGTGTTCTTTTCATGCCCTCCTCGTGGACTCTTTCTAGGTGAGCGGTGCAGGACTCAAATCTTCTCGGGCTTGCCAATACGGATTTCTTATTCCACACATGGACAGTTTGGATCATTTGGTGGGATTCTAGGAGATCATTTGGTGGAGTAGTAGAAGTAGCTCCTGCAGTATCAAGCTGTAGCAACAAAGTGATATTCTTGGGCATCGTCCTGCATCAAGTGTGTTGGTTAGCCAGCGTTATCATAGAAGATCAGTACCACGCCAGAGTAGTCTAGCTATGAATTGCTACCAGTGAAGCGTCCATCGAAGATTTGACCAGGGCACGGAAATTCATCTCTCATCATTTTCATCCGTGATCCATCCAAAGTCACAACAAGGCTTTGTCACAGTCGAGCGCAAGAACGGTCCAGATATGCTACGGGTCAGAAGCCGTGCAAGCTTTGAAATTTCAGCAGTCACGTACAGCAACATGCCAGCTCTGGGAGAGGACATATCTTCCAACACGCCTTGTCGTATCCTGCCACCGATATCTACGTCTCGGAGCGTACATACATACGCACACCGTACGACGTCGTCAGGCGCCACCTGCGTGGCAGCATCGATGAGAATCCCGCGAATTCAAACCCGGACGATCGCGATCCGGCCGGCCCCGATCGCTTGGTTCCGTGGACGAAATCTCTCGACGTGACCGGCAATCACGACACGGACGCAGCTCGCATTGGTTTGAATCTTCAGTACGCCGTACTCCTTGAACGAGCTCGCCGCCGACGGATCGCAGGACCCGGGGCCAAGCTAACTGACGCCCAATCTCGCGCCGCGACATCGCCTGCTTGAATCTTCAGAGTTGAGACGTGCGCCGCAGAATGCAACAGCGTTGTTAAGAACCCCATCATCTCTGCTCTGCCGATGGATGTCGATGTGGTGTGGATACGAGCGGAGTGAATCCGAGAGATCTGGAGTACTGCCTCATTTGGTATATTGAGTACTGCCTGATTTGGTTGGTGTACTAGTAGAAGATCGTTCCGATTCATTTGCGTCAGACAATGTAGTACAGTACATTTGCAGCCCGATACAGAGTCGTAAGTACGAAACAGAAGTTGGCGAGATTAATGGTCATAAATCAGACAAGTACTTCTGTCGCTTCACAATTGAACTTTATTTTGTTTGAGCTTTCTGAAATATCTGGACTAGCTGTAGCTGTTGCCCTTAGAACCATTTTTGTTCGAAAATACCAGCTGTGATTTTTATACTCCGTAATTTAGAATGCTTAAAACCACAACTTGAGAAATATAGAAAGCCACGATAATTATAACTTTTTTTCTTGACGGGAGCTAACTAGTGGATCGAGTATAATTTACAGAAACTGGATTCAGGACAACACAAACAATAAGATAGTAATAAACAAAATATCGAGTTTTTCCTAAACCATTGATGCCTGGCAGTTCAATCATCCCAAGAACTGCTGAACTACTGCCCCCATCGAATGTCTAAGAGAAATTTTTAAACGAGAAGGAAAAAAACGTAATATGACGAAATAGTGCTTATTTACCATCTTGTCCATTTACTATGGGGACTGGGATAGTGAGATGTCCGTTGCACGCCATTGACCAGCTAGAAAATCTGGTTTTACATCAGCAGGAATCCCATATACCGGTGCCATCATCTGTATTCTTCTGAAGATAAAGTTTCTTTCTCCCAGAAGGGGTCATCGCCTCCCAATTCCTAATTCCGCGTGCTTCAGTGGTATCTCTCATTCTCGCGGCTGATCTGCTTGCGTCAACCACGTATCCGAGCGGATTCTCTCGGTGCAGAAACTTCTCACCTGACTCGTTGAAAGTTGAATTCATCCTTCCAACCACCGCGCCCGTACGTGTATGTAAACCTGCATTGACCGGACCCCCATAATTCTACTTCTTTCCCTTTCTTTCCCCTTCAGCTTCAGGTGACCTATGCTTGGTCAATCGATAAACAAGGTTAGAAGCAACGCCAGGAAAATATAATATGCAGCCTGTGGAGCACAAGTCACTATTTCTACACTGTTCTTCTATCGTGCGTATCTCACTCACATGGGTGAGGGGATATTTTTGTGTCATGCATGATGCGCATCGTATAATGGTGACAAACATGCATTAGTTCCTGCTTAATGTTGCAAACGTAGCATCTTTTCTTGAAAATCCATGATCACTGATCTTAGTTCCTGCTTAATGGGGTATCATGTACGGGCAGGCTGGTCATGATACATTGTACTCCCTCTTTTTTTTTTCCTGGTCATTGATACAAGTCTGATTTGGTGCAACAATTATACTATCAAAGCAACTTGTCCTGGGACAAGAAAAGATATTTTTCGAAAGACAACAAGAAAATATATCTGAAAAGAGTACGGGAGTATGTGATTATTCACTATGCATCTAGAAGCTTGAAATGGCTCAGTACTATGATCCATACACCATTGCCAAAGAAATGGCACACGGATTTCCCAAGCAGCAGGTACTAGAAAACCAATCAAACGCGAATCGCTTTGCTTGATCCGTTTGGGCAGTCGCGAAGGAAAAGACACTCTTTCGCATCAGCTGGTAACATGGGACGCGAGATCTTGGTGGACAGGATCTTCGGCAGGTGAGGAGAACGGCATGGGCAACCGGATCCTATCTTCCCTTTTTCAGTAAGAAATGGAAACACTGGGGTGAAAGTCTAGGTAGACATGGCGGTGGTGTTATAACAGACGAAAGAGTTCATGCTGACAAGTTTGATACTAGGAGTAACCACCTTGGCTGAAGTTTGTTCATCTGTAATCAGCTTAGAGCGGCCAATGAGCGACAAGCTGCGCCGATGTTGCGCCGATGCATGCGACAAGGCTGGCTAATAATGCGCCGATCGCTTGTCAAAAGTTGCAGAGGCTGGGAGTCACGATGGGACCCACGAGCGGATGGAAAAGTGGGATGCGATCGCCGCAGGAAGCAACAAGCAGGCCTTTCTCTCTCATTCGAAATAGTATTTTAAAGGAGAAACCGGTCGATACGACTCCCGTTGGGCTTGCTCTTATCCAGGTTGCTTCCTTGCGTCCATGTCAGAGTAATCCGATTTTCTTTCAATTTCCATCATCATTTCTTAATTGGGTATGGGCCAGCACGGAAATAAATGGGCCAGCACGGCACGCAAGCGGCACCCGTGTCGTGCCCTGGAAACTGTTCCTTAGAGCAAGGCCAATGAGCGCCGGTCGCGTCGTCACCTGCGCACATGTATGCGACCCATCCGTCCAACGGTAAGTCGATTAAAAGGCTGCTTTTGATCCCACCACATCACAGCCTTCTCTCTTTCCACTCTCACCGTGGCCAGCACAGGGGCCCACTGCTGCATGTGAGCTCGTGCCGAGACGATCGCCGGCAGTCGAGACAAGCGTCCTCTCTCTTCTCTGTTCTCTTTCCTCTATATTAATTTTTTACTCCCGAATCGGTCGTTCAGCCCATTGTTGGGCTTGCTCTTACCTCAAAAAGAGGAAGATCGAAGAGCAGCTGTACACTTTCCCTGAAAGCTTGACAGATAGCGTGCCAGCAACTGACGTGGTCTTCATGCAAAAACCCTTGTTTCGTGCGCTAGCTACCCTGTCATTTCTATCTCGGAACCGGCACTGCATATTCTTTTCAGTCCACAAGGCGCCTGCTTTATACACGGCAGACGAGACGGTCGAGCTGACCGATACGATTCGATTCCTTCCTGGCCTGCAGCTGTAGGAGTACTATGTGAGATTTTTTGAGGAAAAGGATAAAAGCAAAGGATCTCTTTGGAGAAGGTGCTGATAACTTGTGCGTGGATGCTGGAGTGAGCGAGAGGGATCTCTCAGGCAGCAGCAACATGCTTTGGTGCCGGGGGAGAATCGTATCGTATCCTAGCTGCCTCGGTTGTGGGACAACTCGTGGAAAGAAAGAAAGATTCTTTCCTAAAGTGGGGGACGGGACGCCAGGGACGAGAATGGAGATCGCACGGAGGAGCATCAGGTCAGGTACTCTGTGGCAGAGTGCCATATCGGGAGCAGGGCAGCGCTAAGCCACCACCGGCCAGCTACCCTGTTCAGAGAGCTTGCATGTGCTCGCCATTGATAAACTAACCGTTCAATTCTTCCTCACCTGCTGAATTGCTGATGTAGGGGATGTTTGGATTACCGCCACCACGCGCCACGCCAAGTTGTGGCAGCCACCGGACAAAAGGCTGCTGCTTGGTTTCGTTGGGAGCAGCGGCTGCCACACTTTTTTGCATGTGATTTGAGTGTGTGTGGCGGCCACGGTGTGGCGCCAGAAATCGGCGCCACACTCTGTGGCGAGAGGAGTTGTGGCGTGGCGATGTGAGGCCGGCATCCAAACATCCCCGTAGTATGATGACTTGACGAGGTCCTTGGAGCAACGGAACCTGCATTTTCCATATTTTTAAAAAAAAGAAATTCAAGGAACATGAAGATAGGAGTACGAGCGTAGTGATACGGTCCGTGTGTTTCAGAATCAGGTGACGGTGATGCATGCATAGTCGTTCATCCCAATGCTAACTGACGGGATGGACCGCATCCGTGCTTGGAGGACGTCGGCAAGGGGACCGCGTCCGGCATGGCTGTGCCGCTTCATCCGCCCCGCGCGCGTGATCCGCTTCGATCGGTGGCGGTGGCGGTGCGGTATCTCCTCGGCCGGTCCAATGGGCAATGGCTGCTGCTGCCGGTGCCGGGGCAAGCTAGGAAGCTGCGCGCGGGGACGCGGGACGCCACACCACCCATCACTCCATCAGGTCAGGTGGGGCCTTCCCTTGGCTGCGCACACATGTGCATGGCTCACGCGGGTGGTTATTTACCCGGCGAGTTGCAGGTGCGGGGCGTTGGTTCAGGGTTCAGTACCCCGGCAAGTACTGACTGACCAGATATTCCCGCGGATCGAGTGCCGTACGTACGCCGTGCACCCATCCATCATGCCTCATCCAAAATCCGATGTCCAGTTTGTTCACTCCTTGCATGGATCGACTGCACCGTCTCGGTCCTCCATGAATTAATCAGCTTGACCCCAGACGCATGCGAAAATTCTCCATGCGTAGCACTGTTCTGGAGGCTTTACTCGCTCGGCCTCGTTAAGAGTCAGCTTTAATATTTTTTTATGAGCAAAAGAGAAGAGAGAGAGGGGCCATGACGCTACAGCAAGCGCTAGCGCTTAGATCATTCTGTGAGACTGTCACCCTTCTGCATGCATTAAAGTGCGTCCCGCAAGAGCCAGCTGCTGGCTCTAGCGCTGGGCACGCTCTAACCGTTGTTTCTCTAGTCCTGGAGCAGGTGAGAGCAGCAGGCAGTCTGCTCATCAAGTCCGCTTCACCTCAATGGATAGACAGGGCAGGCAAGCAAGCCAGCCACGTTGTTACTCTGACAGATCGTTCACGGGATCACAAGAATCGCCACGTCATAGCCACGCCTTGTTGTTTACGGCACTAAACGTTCCGTATCTGCGGAAAACATATCACGGGATACTTGCAGAATGCAGGCAATGTCAACGAAAGGAGGGGAAAAAAATAAACTAGTGCACCAGTCACGCAACAGGGATGAATTAATTTTTTTGGTCTAAAAACAAAACAACAAGAGGATGGATGAATTGTTTTAAAGCAGGCAGGTCAAAGTCGGAGTAATACGGTATTCAAAATACTATTAAACTTGACGCTGTGTGCCGTCAGGTCGTACTCGTTTTCTTCGGTTTGTTTAGTTGCTCCATCATCTGAAGATCTCGTTCTTATTTCTCCAGCTAGCCTTGTCCAGCCGGCGGGAATGTCAACCTCTCAACTGTTCTGCTTAAACCATTCAGTAGTAGTATTCGGAAGCGTAAACTATTTCCACGTTAGGAAGCAGCAGCGCTCGGAATTTTTGAAGAGATCGGATCAGATATTTTCAGGGATTGTTTTGTTCAAATAATAGTTAATGGGTAGTTGACTGATCCAGTTCAACATCCAAATAATGTCGTTATGGCCCGGTCGTGCGATGCATATGTGCTGGCTAAAATTTAGTATTGAATTTTTATGATGGTCCATACGGACTTCAGATATTGTGAGTTTCAGATATTGTGATTTCAGATAATAGTTAATGGGTAGTTACGGACTGAATATCGCAATCTTCAGTTTCAGATATCGTGATTAATAGTACTTGTAAGCACTGATCAATTCACAGAATGAAACTAGCTAGCACGAACCAGCTGCAATGAAAAAAGAAAAGTCAAACATGATCATTTAGTTCTGCAGATAACCTTTCTTTTTAATTGAAGGCAATGAGGATCAACTTTTTTTTGGAGTAATTTTCAGTCGTTTGAGAAGAAGATAAACCCTTAATTCCCAGAAAGACTGACGATAAAGTATAAAGTACTGTCAGCTGGGATGTCAAATTTTTCTTCAGTTTATTTTTGTGCTGGAATGTCAAACTGGACAGCCCAAATGCGTGCATTGTTCCACAGTCACATTCCAGTATTTTTTCCCTCCACGAGCCACTTCGAAAATATTTGCACGTTGGGCCCATAAGATTGTTTTTTTTGAGAGACAAATAATATCCTACACATGAGTGGCCCAAACATTCAAGCGCATTCTCTTCGGTTTAGATGAAAGGCCCAACCGTTGAATTGGTAGGCTCAATGGGCCACATATCAATGTTTGTGTTCAGGTACAAAGGCCCACGAACTAGGAATGAGCATTCTCTCTCTTTGGTTTCTCTTTTCGCCGCGGAAAATGTTTCATATGTCTGCACAAGCACAACACGACCATCTGAGAATGAGAGTCTGAATTTTGGGTCAAGAACAACGACCTGAGTCAGATACCTTAGAGATAAACGTATTATAATACACGAGCACTACTACGCCAGCACAAACCGTTGGCGAATCCGGTCGTTTAGAACCACCAGAATTATTGCCAAGAAGTGCAGGAATAAGATCTCCGTTTGGGGTCAACAAGATCTCCCACTTTCTGGCCAGCATCAGAAAGTAAAATTCCTCAAAGGGAGAAGTACACTGTAGGAGCACCAATACCTACAGGGAGCCAAGACATATATTCGCCGCTCCAAGCAACCGGACATGAATTTTCCACCGCCTTTGGAATTGTGCTCCGGACAGAGATACGAATTTGTAAAGCTGAAACCACACGTGCTTGCGAGCTCTAATTTTCCGGCAAAGAGATTAGTACTACTGATCAGTGTCCTCTCTGAATGCTTGTTCTTCTTCAGAGCATCTGAGCATGCGCACTGTTGTGGCCTGAAGAATTTTGGCGTCTGGGTAGGGACGTAAGAGTACGGTCCAATTAAGTGTACAGTAGTACACCGTGCACTATACTAGCACGACACGAGCCCACGTACGTATGACTTAATCCTGGCCGTTCAGTTTTCGTGTGGAGCAGCCACAGGCAACGCGCGCGGCAACCATGTGCAGCGTGTCCTTCATCAGGGGCAGGAGCCACCGGCCCTGCATGCTTGCCCTTTTGCAGGCAGGTATAATACTTGTGCGACTTCTTCTGTTCTGAGCTGCGCCTTTTTTTTTTTGGGAGCAATTCTGACCAGCACACTTGGCAGCCTGGAGGCAGAAGCCTCAAAATGCTCTCGCACACCACGCGCCTCCAATGATTAGGGCCGCGTGGGAGGGCGCCGGCCAATGAGCTCGCCGGCACGGCGATGGTTGGCTGCTGGTCCCGTTGCGTGTGCCTTACTTTAAGTTGAGATCCGGCGATCGAGCTCTCTCCTAGCTTCCGCCGCGATTAGCAATAGGAGTAGTCAACCTTAAACCGGAGGTTATTGATGTGATGATGATAAAGAAAGCGGCGGGGTGCCAGTGCGCTTTGGGATTTGTTTATTTGGGTTAAGATATTTTGGCTAGGCCCTTTTCGGCATTAGTTAGGCGCTTTTACACTTGTTAATGGGGGTCGCTTTTTGTTTAGACTAGTCGCCTCTCGTCTGCTCTGCTCTGCCGGGTTAGTTAACGAACTACGAGCCTCCCGCGTCATGTGGTGATGGCGCCAATTATGGATTAGGTGGTGCACTCGCGTCTCTTTCTCCCTGTTGATGTATCCAAATGGGAGAGCTGCTGCTTCATCGCTTCTCTCTATTTCTCCCTCGCCCGCCTCGGCTCCATGGATGCATCATGCACTCACGAGCACCATCACTCGGCACCATTTCGTCGCCTTCTTTTCCCTTTGAGAGATTCTACTCCAGTAGATACTACCACTAGTTTTCCTGTGGCGTGTAATTATGGCACCTTGCAGCTTCAACAGATCGCTTAACCTAGTTTTTTTTATAAGAAAATTTTCAGGAAGCTCGATTTTCGATCGCCTATTGGGTTGAAAACCTGTGCAATTCTTTCTTTTTGTTGTTCTTTATCATATCCTTTACTTTCGAATTGACTAACCATTGTTAGATTAATTAAAAGCCGCTTCGAACTTGTCAGTGGTCGATGTTGGACTTGGTGGATGCATGCTTGCGTGCCCCTTGGTTGGCTAGTTTGCGATTCTTATTTTCCTTTTAGCTATACTTGTGGTCCTGACCGGCCGTTGGATCACGTAGTGGGCATGCAGCTCAAAGCAGCACATTGCTGCAACTAATATATTAGAAACAATAGTACCACTGTTAGTATTTGTATAATCACGTCTTGCTGTTGCTTTAGGGGCAATTAAGATGCATGTTTCTTGCTTAATCAGCATCTTGCTGAAAGCACAAGGCTTGAGCCGTCGTGCTCGCCTTCATGTAGCCATCACCCATCCAGCCTAGCTTGATCCAAGTAAAAGTCACCGACTCTAGTAAAATATTACCCGGCCGATTACCCCCGTGCTTATCCATACTTGACACCAGGCATTGGCTGAAAGATGTTTAATACAGCTACCGAATCTTGTGGCGATAAAAATGTTATCAGTATTCTTTATCAGTATTCAGTAGGCACAGGACCATATATATTGGGGACTCGTAAGACAAAAGGGGGCTGTTAACTGTAATTAACTTCCTCCTGTTGCAATGCTAGCATCCACGCGAATGCAATTTTTATTCTAATGATTTTGTTTGCTTGTTGTTTGGAGTTGGTACTAGTATACGCACGCTTGTATCGCTTTCAGTTGATACTGGTGGTTCAGTTCCTAAACTATTTTCTACGGGGGTTCTTTACATTGAGAAAATGCATGTTGTCATGAGAAAGATGCTTTTATTTTCTATGTTGGTGTCTCCTATTTGCTTTTGTGAACTTGTAAGGGTTAGTGCAGACGGAAGAGCTGCCTAAGTTGTAATGAGCTGGCTGTAGCTCCCATAGGGGGTCAAGGCCGGATACTCTTTTCCCATCATCTAAAAAAAAATGAGAAAGATGCTTCCGTTGAAGATAAAAGCCGCAGCCAAGAGTAATTAATTAGTCTCCGTTGCAAAACTAGCATACGATCGCAACAGCTTTTGTTGTCTTCGACTTTGTTTGAATGCTGTTGGTACCGGTATACTGCATGTTGTACTATCATTGGATACTGGTGGTTCTTTCTTTAACATGTTTACAAGTGGTTGATATGTAGGAGAAAAGTGTGGCCGTGAGAAAGATACTCAGTAGGCATTCTAACAGCGCAGCCTGCCACGGTTTTGCCCTGTGCACCACACAAGAAAAAGTATTAATTCCTCTTAGGCGCATTGGTACGTAGACGTCTTTTGCTTTCTGTGATGTGCCGTCGGCAAAGAACCTTCACCACTACTGAGTACTGACGTGTGTGGTGTCGAATAATGTTCTTACCGGTTTCCTGCAAGCTAGTTGGTCTGTATAAGAGATCGCACAACTACAGTTGCGTGGTTTCGACCGCAGGGAAACAGCGGAGACGAAGAGGCAACGGCACCTGTAACCTGTTTGTGCTCGTCAAAGTCATGTCATGATGCTGCTGCCTGTCGCCTTCGCCTGGGTACGTTGCCTAGCCCGGACCCGGAGAGTGGCCATGACAAGTCGACAACGCAACACCTGTTAATTTTATTGGCAGTGTGCATGCCGCTCTATTCCGCCATCTACGGAATTTTTTTTAACATACTGTTTATTTCATTGTTAGTAGTGTATGTGTCTTACGTATGCTAATCACGCATAACAATATGATATTTTTTTTCTTAATAAAAGAATTCATCAACTGTCGTCGTCTATTGGCTACTGACAGGGTTGTACGACGTAGATAAAGAAATGCAATGCTTAGGAGGGGAAAACAAATGCAGGCTAGACATTAGCCACCTGGGTTAGCACAATCCGCATCGCCCTGCCATGAGTACTTTGGGCAAGGAGGCCCCAACTAATCCACAGGGCGACACGTACGTACGGCCGTCTACCTAATGGGGCCTCTGCAAGTTGCTTCAGCTGCATGCGATCAATGTCAGTGAACAAGTTGCGCGCCCAAGTTGCAGCATGTTGCCGTGACATGCCGAAAGAAGAAAGGAGGCTGGTAAATAACGATATTTTGATGGCCTCTTCACACTCCGAGCTACACGGCACATGCAGATGCATGAAACGTTCAGAGCAAGTGACAAAATACTAGTCCGTTGCTCTGGCAGGCGACGCAGAGCACCAGCAGAAGATCCATTTCATTTCCCCTCTAGGACAAACTATTTAAAATGGCGTCAGAATTTCTAATCACGGATCTGCAGAAGTGCCTTCCGGGAGAATTTATCCACAAGGTTTTGCCTGATGTTCATCGCAAAAAAAGGTTTTGCCTGATGTGAAAAAGATAAGAGACACACACAGAGAGAGATCCGATATGAAAAAGAAGACACATGAGAAAAGATGGGATGCCCGGCTTTGGTGGATCCAGTAGACAGTAGTGGTGGGATTTTGGTTCTTTTCCACGAGGTTTGGGAGATGCTGATCGTCGTGCGTAAGGCAATTTTCTTCGTCTCTTTATTTCATTTCGCGCTTTCAAAAGTACGGTGGTGGGGCTGGCGTGCTTGTGGTGTTCCCCACAGGGGAATTTTGTGTCGCGCTCGGTGGTTGGCTTTGGACATCAGCTAGGCCATCAGCGTTTCTTCTTTATTTTTTTTTCTTCTTCGGTTCTGGCTTCTCTTGCTTCGCCTGTACGCTACACAGCACCCTTCGTCGTCAACACAAGCATGCCCTAGCTCCTGAATATTGACAAAGCCAAAGAAGAAACTGCATATACTAGGTTTTATCTGTGTCCTATATAGAACACCGAGACTCTAGCTTTGCGAGTTTTTCTATACATGTTTGATAAAACTCGTAGGATGATCAATATTCTAGTATGTGGTTGGTTTCAGACAATTAGGAAATTCGTTGGTCTACACAAGACAGGAGGATAGCAAATGACATGTATAGATAATTATAATATTTATGCGCCCTGTTCACATAACCAAATCAAAGAACACCGCAAGTGTTGTTGCTTATAATCGATGAGAAGTATTGATTTGAGGTTTGAATGATTGTTTATTTGAAATATATATATATATTAGGTTGTTGTATGTGTAATGATTGATTGTGTCAAAACTAAACAACCTAGGTTAGGCACTAGTTAAGTCAGTGTACTTTTCGGATGTTTCCATGTTTCGGTCTTTAGGTTAATTATACCATTAAATTATAGCCATCAAAGCTGTACAAGATCATGTAGAACTATTATGGCTCATACTAGTAGGTTTTCTTTATGCTCACTATATATATATTTTTCTCCTACAAGTTGCGCCATTGGCCCATGGTCCCATGAATCCACGCTTTACGAGACCGTTATTCTTAACTTAAAGGCATATATTGTATCGGTAAGTGCTTTTGCCTTTATTTATGTATTGCAGTTGCAAAGATTCCAGGGAAAAGTCCTATTGCTATGGTTAGATAAATTCAATCGCAAAGAGGATGGATACGCACAGGACTACAGGAGCCATTGCATCTTGTATCATTTTCATTTATTTCATCACTGGTCACTGGAAAATAGGAGCACAGGGGGTCTTTCGAAAAAGGAAAAAATAGGAGGACAGGGTGAACATAAAGTTATTCAGCAGCATATGTATAAGATCTCCATTCTACTAGGTTCTGCATCTCTTTTAGGAGCTGCGATTTTATTCCTGTCAAAGAGATGATAAAAACCTGCATCTAAGCCACAGCCACTAACGTGTTTTCACCGTGATCTTGTCTCGGGCGGCAGGGGAATTTTAGCAGTCCTTCAGCTGCGGTGTCCATCACGAGTGGAGCTGGTCCAAAGGCAACCAACACAATCCAGTTTCACTGTGAGCACACATGTAGATGTAGGTGAACTTTAACATGTATGGTCCCGCCTGTAAACGAGCGTTGCTAAACAGAGCCTTGGTACGGTAGTACGTGTTCTCATCTCAACGGTTACTGTTCGTGATTCCGTAAAGGACAGCCAGATTCGAGATTCCCCTTGGCCCACACGCCGAGGCGGTCCATCCTGCCCGGTTCGACCCGGTCCACAGCCGTCTGATTCACCTTAACACGGCACCTCCGCCGTTCAAGCACCAACGGCCGTGATGTGCGCATCGTCCTGCCTGATGCGTTTCGTAGCTCGACACTTTGCCCGCGAAAATGGCATCGCCGTAATTAAACCCCAATTCCGGGACCGAGTCCGGAGGTCCCTATAAAACAAGGCATGGGCGTGATGAAGCCTAGCGCCCTAGCGGTGGGAGCCTACCAGCAGTAGGGTGTTTAAGAACAAAGACTGCAAACCAAAACCCGACGCGATTAGTTTAGATCGAACGGGCCGTAGAAAAAAAAGGGGGGTTTTATTCTCCGGGCTGGCTTGGGTTCGCGTTCGCGTGCGCTGCTGATCTATATAGCCCGCGACGCGAGCATCTCGCTCGATTCGCACCTTCTGAAGAGCGGCGAGTGGTACCGGAGCTCGAATTCGAATTGGATTTGGATTTACGGCGGCGTCTGTGGGGTTGGAATTTGAGGTGAGGTGAGCAGGAGGTGGTGGTGGTTGCGGGCGGTGCGGCACCAAGCCCGTGCTCACTGACCTCATTGCGGCGGCAGCCGGGAGCCAAGGCGGACGATCCCTAGCCGCCGCCGTCGCTGGAGGCAGCTCAGGCAGGTGAGCAGGTCGGATTCCGCTGGTGCTCTGTGTGGATTTGGGCGATTTTGTTGCGGTGGTTGGGGCGGCTTGGGTTTGGATGAGGTTGGGGATGGCGTCTCTTGGTCGCTGCCCAGGGCTTCGATCGGATCGTCCTCGGGAGCCGGAAATGCGAGGATTCCGCTGGAGCTGATGAGCGTGCCGCGGTGCACGGCTCCCGAGGTGGACTTCCCTCGGTGTTCGTGCTGGGGTCCGTGGGATTGGGGACCTGCTCGGCTGCTGGAAGCTTGTTTTTCTCAGTTGAGTGATTGATTCGGTTTGTGCAGGTTGACCCGAATTCGAGCGCCTCGAATTACTCGAGGATTTGGGGGCGTGTTTATGGCCAGCTAGATCGGGAATTTTCAGCTGCTTCGGGCTTGATGGCAGCTGATTCAAGCATGGGGTTCCACCAGGGGATCACCGCCTCGATGTACAACCACCACATGCTCTCCTTCCAATCCAACAGCGATGTTGGTATGGGCGGCGGCGGCGGCGTTACCGGCGGTATGGTCATGGCTCCCAGGAGTGTGAGTGGGACCAGTAGCACCGCGGGTCCGTTCCTCTCTTCCAACACCGGCGTCATCAGCAACTCGTCCGGGGTTGGCCCGTCACGGAGCTCGTCTGGGGATGTGTTCGGCAGCTCAGGGACGCCCAAGTATAAGTTTGTCACTGGCTCACCTTCGGATTGGAGTGACCGTGAGCTAAGTATACTGAAGGAGGGCCTTGTGAGGTAATTCATCCATCATTTCTTCCTTGTACGATTTTGCCTGTACTGTGTTAGTATAAATCGTTGTTTCTGTGGGTGGAACTCCTTCCTATCCTCACCTCTTGGTGTTCTAAGTTGGTGGAGCATCAATTACAAAGTTAAAAGTAAGGCTTATGCAAGGGAACCTTACACTTTACTAGTTTGAGCAGCAAAATCAAATGAACTTTTTCTGGTGCTTTTGTTGTTATTCTGGGTACTGTAGAATAGACACTCATTTTTTCCGCATGAGCTTCTTACAATAGCCACTGTCGAGTATGTTACGATTGCATTTTTTACATAACCGATAAGATAAAAAAAAATCTAGCTTACTAAGGCTAGTCCCAATGATCAATTTTATTTTGTTGTTTCCAACATGCCACATCATGTAAAACGATTTGAAACCACCCAAGAAACAACTCTCTTCAATGGTAAGTTTCATTTTTGTTGTTTCATAGGCAAGTCATGGTATTTAATTCTTGCATTGTGATTGGATGGAGAGGTCATGAAATGAAACTTAATGGCTTCAATGGTGGTTTCAATGGGTTTCAAAGTTTTGGAAATAGTGCAACACTAGTTTCATATAGATGAAACCACTTTCTTCTCTTTCTTCATAAATCTCATGCCACCTCATCATCTTTGCTTATGTGGCATCTCATTTATTGAAAATGAAACTCCCATTAGGAGTAGCCTAATTCTTGATAGGTGCTGCCATCTGGTCGATAAATGTTATCTGATGTTAGAAACTATCTATTTCCGTTCCGCTGCTAATTCTTCATTGACATTGGCAGATACGCTCGTGAACCTAATATCATGAGGTACATCAAGATAGCTGCTATGCTTCCCAACAGGACCATCAGAGATGTTGCATTGCGTTGCTGGTGGTCTACAGTTAAGTTACTTTGTTTCGAATGTTTCCGTATTTCTTCAGCATACTTGTTCAATTGACACATACACTGGTCTTGTTCTGCACTATGTTTGAGAACAGCTTCTTACTATCTCAAAAAAAGAAGAGCATTCAATTTATTCATAACTATTTTCTTTTCTAAGTTTTACCGCTTTGTTTCTTAATTGGAGAATTTGATAGTCATAACCTGCAAATCTGCTAACATCAAGTCCTTAGAAACATAACCTATACATGTGTCTCGGAAGGAATACGTTATGACATATGTTGCTTTTGAAGGTAAACTATTGCCTTTGTTGGCTTAAAGTTACACTGCTTTGTATCAGTAGCGCAGTTTTCATTATGTCTGCAATCTGGAAATACATGACCATATCTAATCTTAGATCCTTTTCTTTGGGTTAAGGGATGCATAGTTTTATCTCTGGCATTGCTTTGGCAGCAGGCTTTGACATTTTACTGATACTATCATAAGTAACACATGGAAATAAGCTACATTGTCCTGCTAACATGTTTTCGTTATTACAGGGTAAAGATAGAAGGAAGAAACCTGATGGATTCTATTCAGGGAAAAAAAATAGAGAGATGAAGGTAACTTTTCATTTATGAATAAATCTTTGAAGGAACCATATCTAGTAGAAGTTTTTTTTCATTTTATATGCCAATCATGTCATTTCTGACAAAGTTTCTCCACAGCCAATGCAGGAAAAAATGGTTACATCTTCCCCGATGGCTAATTTTCATATGGCACCTGCAAACAACGTGACCCCTTTCTCGATATCAATGCAACATCCAAATCAACAATGTCAGCTTCCAAAAGAAGGTTTAGCCCCATCCATACCTTCTATTATATATTGCTCTTGAACTAATGAAGACTTTGTCTAACAAGGTTTTGGTTGGACTTAGTTTGGTAAAAAAAAGGAGGCATATAATAATTTCTAGGATTATTTTGCTGTGGGATATTCTTCAATTGTGAAATTTGCTATGGGACAGTGAAATGAAAATCGTTTGCTGTCGGACACTGGGAATGAACTAGACAGAGTGTCCTGCAGCAAACAAAATTCATTTCAGTGTCCCATAGCCAATTCCACAATTGGATAGCGTCCCACAGCAAAATCTCCCTAATTTCTAACGGTGTCAACTATCTAGAACAATTAGCTTAATTATCTTTTTCCGTAAAAGTTTCATCACAAAGTATGAGCGACTTGATTCACATGTCAGCTCCGTGGAACTAACATTGAATTTTGCACTGGATGACAATTTATTTCAGATATTCTGTTTATGATCTGAGTAGTAGATAATTTATAGTTGTGATTTATGCTCAAACATGGTCTTCTGGAAACAGTCTTTAGAAGCATTTACTGCCTTTAGGAGATTGCCTCATGTTTTTCTTGCTTCCTTTGTCAAGGTTCATTTGTATTCATTCCAAGGGAAGTTAATATAGTAATAAAAAGGTGAACTTTCCTAATGTAATAGCATACATCTATCTCTTATTCGCCTTGCTTACTCTATGATTGTGCATTTCTGTTCGTTCTTAAGACGCGTAGTAATAGTAATGTGAAAGTGGATTTTCCTTGTGTAATTGAATGTCTGTCTTGTTTCGTCTATTAACATTTGATTGTTTCTATCCTGAAGCAGCTCCTATTGTCGACAGTGCAACCCAGCATCTCCTGGAGGAAAATAATCAGTTACTTAACCAGATTGCTGCAAATATTGAAACACTCAAGGTCTGTAATTTAGTCTTCTCTCTCATGTTCCTGTCCTAAACTTACACTGCTTCGATAATATCTTAATGTCAGTTATTGATCATATGGTGCCTGTAAAATATCTGTCCTTTGTTATCGCTGTTGGTTATATGGTTGCCATATACCTATTAAAATGTTATCACGGATTGTGTTCGCCAAAAATAGATCAGATCCTCTTACTAATATTGAGTATTAATTGGATCAGGACGAACCGAATGGAGCAATTTGTATAAGCAATCAACAAATCAAATATCAGATGCCTTAATATAAAAAGTTTTCTTGCGTCCGAAATATGCTATAGAGGTTCCCTTAGCTTTTGTAAGCACTGCCATAGATGACACAAATATATTCGTTACTCGGAGGTTTCATCTTCTTTTGGAGAATCCCAGTGAGTGTTTATCTCGGGACCATGAGAAGTATCATAGAGGTGCAGTTATTCCTTGAACTGTTGCGCTACGCATTTATTGCATGAATAGCAATAGGCATCGCTAACACAGGACATCATGTGAACTGAATCAATCTCTATCATCTCTGTCAAGTACTTGATAGAGGCGGCTTTCTGTATGTCTTAGAACTTGTCCCTCTCATTGGCTTGCTGAAGGCAAGTTCAGGAAATAAAAAACGTGAGAAGTGCGGGATCTGTCTCATGATCTTAATTTTTCACGCTTCAATTTCTTGCAGGCAGAAGATAACACGAATCTGTTTCTTCGGGCAAGTAACAATATCAAAACGATTTTAAACAGGTAAAGCATTGTGTGCTAATCTTTTTTTTTAATAAAAACTTCTCATATGCTTTTTTTGCCTAACGATTGAAGCTCAGATCAAATTATCCTCTCCAGGATCTTCTTAAGTATACTAAGAAAATGAATACTCCCTCCGTTTTTAATTATATGACGCCGTTGACTTTTTCGTTGAACTTTGACCAACAATATATATTTAAATAATTATTTTTTGAATGTGAAATGAATATCATTGGATTCATCATCAAAAGCACTTTAAGATTAACCTATACACTTAGCTATTTACATAAATATTTTGTATAAGACGAACGGTCAAACGTAACGAGAAAAGTCAACGGCGTCATATATTAAAAAACGGAGGGAGTATTAACATAGCTTTAAGTCTTAATTAGTGATCCTTGTGCCACTGACATAATATTTCCTTGTAATGTTTGCAGAATGAGCGAGACACCTGGTATCATGGGTCAGATGCCTCCATTGCCTGTACCAGTAAACGAAGATCATCTGAATTCACTTCTTCAATTGAACAGAATGGTTAGAGCACACAGCCAGTTAACAATAGGAGAGGCAGACAACATTTGCATGAGCCGTTAACTGCAACCTTGATTATCTCTAAACGCATTGTTTTATCATGAAGGTCGCATCATACACCAGAACAAGAACATCTCACCCTACAAAGCAAGAGCCACGGAGCTAATGTACCATATACTGAGGGAAAGGAAAATAGGAGACCATATGACCGGAGCTTCCCCAGTTCTGTTGTCGTGCTGCGAGAAATGCTTACATGTTGTTGAGTGCTGACCCAGTGCAGGAAGAGTCACCGGGCTTTCCAGAGAGTTTTTCCCCAGTGATCTGATTGTTTTCGACCTGTCTGCCTGCCCCTGTTGATGAAGCATATGGAAGAAGAGTATGCAGTTGTGGTACGAGAGCCGCAAGGTATTTGCTGCTGTTCCTATATTCAGCAAGTAGACAAGAGTACTAGACACTTCGTCCGGGGCTCCGCAAGTGACTGTAAATATTGGACAGCTGGAGGCGTTCCATGTTTTGTTTATCTAATTGGTCATGAATATGTATTTTTTTCCTGAAAGGGGTATTTGCGTTTTTCCCAGAATGTACAATCTATTGGTCCATAGAGCACTCGCCATTGCTGACGTACTCTCTCTGTTTTTAAATTGTTTCGCTGTTGACTTTTTGAGTCACGTTTGACCGTTTGTCTTATTCAAAAAAATTGCTCAAATATGCAAAATTAGAAGTTATATTTTAATTTTTTCTAGTGATAAAACAAATCATAACAACATATATCATATTTTTTAAAAAATAAATAAAACGAATGATCAAATGTAATTAAAAAGGTCAACGGCGGCAATTAAAATTCATACAACGTTAAGCAGCCTAAACCTGTTGCGTTTGCCCAGGAGATGCTGCGTCTGGACATTAACAAGGGACCGTCCTCGCAACAATATTGCTGGGGAATTGTGTGACATACAACTACTCGTATGTACACGTTGGAGTTTAATTTTGACAATCAAATACTAATACAAGTTGACCACACAAATAAAGGAGATAACAACAATACTACTTGTTAGTTGAGGCATCAATGAATATATATATATATATAGAATAAAAGTAAGAATAACGTCAAATACTATACACTGACTCAATAAACTAATAATGAAGGCAATGAAACATTCCAAATCTGTTACGGAGGGTTACGCTCGGGCGTTTCCAGCAGATGTACAAGAATACAAGATGCCTGCAAGTGGATGTGTACGGTGTACCACAGGGGCTAAGCCACGAGGAAACCACCCAAAAGCTTACCACTTGCTACACACCAAAAATGCACACCATGCACAAAACACATCTAAGGAGGGAAAAAAGAAGCACAATACATGGTGCTCCATGTGCTAATGTGGTAGGTACAAAAAAATTTGGACTCCCCCCGCCTGTTGCAGATATAAGTCTTCACAAATACATACTCAACACGAAACGACTGAGTTCAATTGGCGGGTTGATCACTACTTGCCTTCTCCACGGAATCTTCTGCAGGGAGTTCTTCAACAGTTTCTAAGTTGCCCACAACAGAGCTGGCAACACCTGACTTTGCCAGGCTTGTACCAGCATGGCCAATGCCGCTGTCTGAATGAGAACGAGGACTCTCCTTGCCAGAATTAGGTTCGATGCTACCGTCAAAAGGAGAACTAGGACTCTCCTTACCAGAATTAGATACCAATTCCTGGTCATCCTGCTGCCGGGATCCATTGAGAGCATTACAATGGGGACAGTAATATGTGATGAATGCGAAGTCCTCCTTCCTTGCAAGACCTGAGAGAGTGAAACTGGTTAGCTGAGAGCTAGAAGTTTGTGGACCGAAGAAGTCAGTTATCAGTCACCTACCATTATGCATATGGCAGTTGCCACATATTAGAGCGTAGCACTGTGTTGGATCCTCCCCTACAAGCAGAGCAGCGACTCGTGCAAGCCATCCTCCATCATTACCTGCTGGACCTCTAAAGTGCTCAATAGACCTCTGATTCGGAGTATCAAGGCCTTCTTCATTACAATCATACACATTTGAGGCGTCTAATGGCTCAGGGGAATGGGTCCGTCCAGAGCCATTGCTCAAATGTTCTGGTTTTCTCTGCCTCAGCCCAGCAGTTTGACCAATATTATTTTCATTACTTTTAGTGAGTGTTGCATCCCTGCTTGATTGATCTCCCAGAAAGACTCTCAATCCAGAATCCGCACCCAACTTCGAGGCCAAAACACTTGCTGCTGCAGCCTTTGCCGCAGGATCCAAATCATATCTCTGGTTCACAAACATAAACAGTCAGCTGTTTGTAAAAAAAAACGAATGAAGAACAAAAGGGCAGCAAACAAACCTGTATAAGCTGCTGAGTTGTGTAGTAATTAGTTCTCTCCTTCAATTCATCAATCTTGGCTTGCCTTTCATCTCGAAGTTTTTCAAGAGTATGTTGGTCTCTATTGTCAACTGTAGATAGAGTAGGACATTACTAAGACACAAAGAATTAATCGTAGAGGTTGGAGCAATTTGCTCAGCCACACCTCATACTACCACAACGTATTTTGCAACTTCTCGGTTGCACAAAGCAATTTGCTTAGAGTAAATAACCTAGGAAACAAATTTGTTCCCTGCTTACTGCTCAAATATAGTGCATTGGGAAGCTACTAGCAGATATCAATAGCACATTTCTACTGCCTTGCTTTTGTTCAACTTCAGCTACCAGAATGTGTTGCAAGAGCTTAACGACACACGCGTCTGTGTGTGACAATAGAACATGCAGATAAACATGAGTTTGTACTTACGCAATTTTGTGAGAGTTGTAATAGTCGAGTAGATTAAAGCAGCTAGACCAGGAATCAGAAACATGGGAAGCACCCTAGCTGCCCTCATCTGCCAGCTGAGTTCTTGTGATCTCGTAGTCATAATCGCATATCCAACAGCCACAACCTATTCCGGAAAGGAAAAACACAAAAATGTCAAACCATAATTCATCACGATTGTTTTTTGAGAGAAAATTCATCACGATTCAAGGCCCTATATATATCCGGGTGTCCCACATGAACTTAACTAACTCTACTGTAATAGATCAGTAGATTAATTCCTCTTTTGGAGCATGAATACTGCATCGGAGCACCAGTAGTAGCCATGAAAATGCAAAAATTACAGAAACGTTACAACTATGGCACCACAGACCGCACAGCCGATCAAACAATACCTAATTTGATTATCAACATCAGATTCAACCTGAGAATCAAACAATAATTCCTTCCCTTGCGGAGAATCTAGACCGAATTGCTCGCGGTACTCGCTAATGTGTACAATTCAAACTGTATTCCTCCCTTTGTAGAGAATTTCGACCGAACTGCGCCACGGATACTTGCCACTGTGTACAGTTCAAAGCAAATTGAAGCGGGGACGGGATCGAGTCACCTCGAGCGCGGCTGCGAGGGCGAGGACGTTGTGCGCGGACTGGCGGGAGGCGCGGGCGCGGCGGCGGAGCCGGGCGCGCACGGTCTCCTCCTCTTTTGACAGCGCCTGCAGCAGCTTCTCCACGTCCTCCCGGCCGCCGAAGATGCCCTTCCACACCCGCGACACCAGCCCACGCTGCTTCCGCTTCTGCGTCGACGGCGTCTCCGGCGGCGCCGGTGACCGCGGGGACGGCGTGGCCACCGCAGCCGCGGAGGCGGGCGCGTCGCCTTCGGCCATGTGCGGCGCGATCGGGACCGGGGATCGGACGGGATCGGATCCAAGGGGTGCTCGGCGGGAAGAGGGCAACGCAGAGATGCCGCGGATTTCGTGCGCTTCTCGATCCTGCGAAGGAATGAAGGATTTTGACGCGCGCTTTTGGTTGGGGAAAGGCCTAGGCAAAGGCGAGGTCGGAAAGGCCAGCGAAGGACATGCGTCCTGAGGTCGGTGCATACGTGTCACTTTTCTCAACTACTAGATCGCGTTTCAATTGGTCGGTCGCGTAGACATGGCTCATGGAATCGATGCATTGGCCTTTGTGTTATACTAGCTGTCCTGGCAGCAGAGATCGCAGTAGGCGACCACTTTGTCGGAACAATGGTCTCGTGGACTCGTGCACAAGCATTCGATGATGACCCCATCAGCAATTTCCAGCCACCAAGCTCTTCCAACAATCTAATGATCCAGCACGGAACACCCACTGAAATGTGCAAAATTGCGCACTGCAAAGCGCAATTTCCAGAGCTTGAAACCACAGTTCCATCCAGCACTGTACGCCTTCAATCAAGAACATAGAGTAGGAGTGAACAGAGATTTTACAAAAGGTTCACAGAAGAATTATTCATTCAACTTTTCTAGATCAGTTCCCCCATGAATTTTTCTCACAGACCACATTGGCCCAAAGCAAGTAATAACATGATCGACAGCTGCTTTGCAGAAGTACGTGCAGAAGTTAATAGCAGGACAAGACTCTTTTTATTCATTTTACATTATCGGTACATGACTCTGAACTGAATGAATCAGCTTAGCTTTATCATTATATACATACAACAAACGTTGCGATGAGTGAGTTGAAAGAACAGGCACCACTTGTAGCAACACGGACACCATTAGATGCCCGCCTGATTGTATATCTGAGAGTTCTACTGGCAAATGGTGTCATAAAATTGAATGACACAGCAGAGACATGCTGCTAAAATCAGCATGTCTAGGGATTGAAACCCTTCGCTCTTGTCCCTACTTCCCCATTCACGAGAAGAAGTGCTCAAGACTTGGAGAGTTGAATACATTGGCTGCAAGCTGACCTCCTTCCATCGACGATATAAACAGTTGACATCGAATGAACCGCTGATATCAAAATAACAATACATCACTGGTTAAAAAACTTGAATATAGAAACCGTCCTCCAAGGAAAAGCAAAGGTACAATATCACATACAGATAATTGAGAAACTACGTCCAGGCTTGTATCAATGTGAAAATCTGACTCCAACTGTCGAACAAATGAAGTTCGGCCGACTTCAGTGCTGCAAAAGAGTACCTGCAATCATAGACAATTAGACATTGTGCAGATGATAGGACTTAACCCAACCACTTCAAACATTTCCAGGGAGCCATATCTGGACTAACAGGAGACAAGCAAAATTATTGTTTCATTCATCAACACCTCAAACGAATATACTGTGTGATGTGCAGAATTGATATGTGAGTGTCACTTAGATCTTTCAATATAATCAAGTAAGCTATCTTATAATAGGTTATTGAGATATGCTATTAATTCTGCCGACAATGATACATGAATCTAGCAATAAGACTAGATGAAAAGAACAGATTCAAAGCTAAGAGCAGTAACACAGAAGAACAAGTGAATTGGCAGATTTAATTCGAATTCATCATTACCTTCTCTTTCATCAAGCCACCGGTTCTGAAAAGTCCAGCACTCTCCAGGGCTGCTAAGGCATTCTCCTACAATTATCAATCTGTTATATTCCAGAAGAATCAATACAAAATATCAATGTAATAAATTTCCAAGACAGAACTGCAAAGAAATCTGTACCTCACTCTTGTCATCAAGTACAGTCTCCATTAGATACAAATCACAATATTTGCATATTTCCAGTAATAGCTCTACTACTGAAGGTCTAACTGTGGCATGTTTCTGTACCAAGGATGGATAGCAGAAAGTTTAGCTGCAGTTGTAGAAGATGTAAATAAACACCCTGAATAGCACCACTCATCGTACCTGAAGCTCCTCAGGAGTTTTCTCCTCAAAGACAACACCGAGCAGTTGACACGTAACCTGCACAACAAATAAAATGAGATGATGTGATTTTTTATTGGGAATAAACAAATTTCATTTATTCTAAGAGCTGCAAGCATTTAAGAAGATTAAATCATTTAACTAAACTAGATCACTATAGCATTCCTGTCTGTTCATTTTATACTCGAGTCTCTTCTTAGGGAAAATTCTTTATGCCATTTCATTACAAACACGGTTATATAAAGCATCAACGTGGCTATCTTTCGTAGGTTCTATCTGCACCATCGAATGAAGTGTGCACCCTTCTTCCTATTTGATCCGTAATGAATAAATCTGCGGTAAAAATTACCTCTAAATTACAAGCATATATACACGATACACCACTAGACGGAACGGGAGGGGGAATGAATGTACCTTTCTGTACCCACTCAGTCGCTTTGCGACAGTTTGCCGTGTCACCAGCTGCCAATCACAAACTTCTTGTCACAAATAATCTCACACATTCATTTAACAAAAAGCAGTTTCATCACTCCAAAAAAAAAAAAACCTTGCCGGCATCACCGACAGGTTCAACCGCTTCAGAAGCTGCTGGAACAGTGGCTGCAGGAGCCACCGGGGGCGGGGGTCGCTTGGGAGCAGGCCTCCGGGGGCGCCCCGGCGAAGACCGCAGGAACCTCCACGCGAACACGACAGCGATCGCAAAGCCCGCGACCGCGCCAAGGGATCCAGCGCTCTGCGAGGCAGGAACAGGGCCTCACGGTTAGTTAGGGTTAGGGGTCGAGCACGGGGCTCGGAGGGCGAGCAAAGCAGCTCTACCTACCTTGTGCTGGAAGAGCAGCGTCACGAGGTCCGTGACGCGGCGGTTGAGGGCGCGGGCGACGCGGCGCACCAGCGACACCGCGTCCTGCTCGGCGGCGAGGCCCGGCATTGCGTGGTGGGCGGACTCCGGCTTTGATCCCCCCTGTTCGCGTCAGGAGGAGAGGAGCTCAGGAGGACGGCGGATTGATGGGCTCGCCGGATTGGAAAGGCGTTGGAGGAGGTCACACCGGGAATTAACAGCTTCGCCGGCCGCGTGGGAGGTGATTGAGAGCAGAGGCGAGCACCGGTGCTTATCTTCGTGGCAGAGGAAGGATCTCTTTAAATTTTTGTTTCTACTAAATTCATCATGAACTCATGAATCGTAAACAGAGTTCAGAGGGAGAGTGAGAGACCTCCATCTGTGTACCGTCAGCTCGCGATCCGACGGCAGGAGCGTGACCCCCTCAGGTTGACCAGAAGCAGCATTTTACAAATACCCCCCTCATTTGGATCGCGATTAATAATCGCGATCCAGTATTTTTTTCATGTAACCCCCTGAACTGGATCGCGACTAATAGTCGCGATCCATTATTTTGCATCTAGCCCCCTGTAATAGTCCCTCTTCTTCCCCTGCGTGCCGTCAAGGCTCCCCTTGCCGCCCGGCGACGGCGACGGCCGCCTCGTCGCGGCGAATGGACTTCCGCTCCTCATCCGGATCTCCGCCGCACGTCCCCTGCGAACTATCGATGGCGGGAGGGGAAAAGGAGGCCAACTACTTCTGCGAAGTTCGAACCCGAGCGGCCGAGATCGACGAGGATGAAGAGGCGGCGACTCTTCCTCGCCCATGGTCGCGGGCGGCACTAGTCATGGTCCGCGCCAGGAATGCCCGGATGGTCCAGCAGCACTTCGGCTGGCGCGCAGATAGCCGCGGCACGCCGGCACCTGTCCTGTTCCTGTCCATGGCGTTTGAACGCGTCCTCGCAGCTCGCTCGAACGCCCTGGAGCTTATTCAGACGGAGCTGCACCGTGAGGTCGTCGATGGAGGCCGCGGCGAGCGCTCCAGTGTCCTCCACCACGCAGCGCGAGGGCCAACATCGCCACCATCACAGCCGTGTTCGTCCTCCACGAGCGTGATCAAGTCATCCACAAACTATGCGTCCTCCATGTACGGTTATCATCAGGTCGCACCGGCCATCGAGGAGTGAAGTACTTTGTTCTGTTTCAGGCAGCCTAGTCGAAGCCAGAGTTTGCAGTTTGCAAATCTTAAAAAGTCCTATATTGCGAGATTTTGATGATTAACAAGTCCACTCACAGTTCCTAGAAACTTTGAAGACCATTATTTTGAGGCCGCGGAATGTTTCATTCCGAATGAAACGCGCCGCTGCGCCAGCGCGTGCCGCTCCATGTCGTCGCCGCGTCTCAGCTTCCACGCGCTCGAGCCGGCGCTCGCCGCAGCGGCCGAGGCGCTGTTCGGCTCTAGCTCGCCGCCGCGCGCTGTCCTCCGGCGCGCGCGCGCCCTGCACGCGCTGCTCGTGGTCTCCTCCCTGCCCTCCGCGCCCACTCCCGCCACCTTCCTCGTCAACCAGCTGCTGGCCCTCTACTGCCGCCACTCCGCCGTCCCCGACGCCCTCGCGCTCCTCCGCTCCACGCCGCACCCTTCCGTCGTCTCCTACAACACCGTCCTCACTGCTCTCTCCCGCGCGCCGAGGCACGCGCCGCACGCGTTCCAGCTCTTCCGCGACCTGCACGTGTCCGGTCTCCGCCCCACCGCTCCCAGCCTCTGCGCCGTCCTCCGCGCCGCCGGTGCGCTGCACCACGGTCGGGCAGGGGCCGCCGCGCACTCTCAAGCCGTGGCGCTGGGCTTCCTCGCCAGCGACATTGTGCCGACGGCGCTGCTGCAGATGTACTCCGCGTGTGGGTCGCCGTGGGACGCCAACCAGGTGTTCGACGAAATGACCACGCGGGATGTGGTGGCGTGGAACTGCGTGATGCACTGCGACGTGCGGTATCGTTATCTTGATCGCGCTCTCGCGAAATTTCGCGGGATGATAAGGGCTGGCCTGGCACCCACGGAGAGCACACTTTCATCAGTGCTGAGTGGTTGTGCGCGCACTGGGGACTCGTGCCATGGACGTGCACTTCATGGATGGGTGGTGAAATCAGAGGAGCTTGATCCTGACTTGCCGCTGCAGAATGCTCTGCTTGACATGTACTGCTGCTGTGGTGACATCGACTCTGCAATCCGTGTGTTTCAAAGGAATGAGAAACCCGACTTGGTGTCATGGAATACTATAATTTCTGGGTTTTCAGGCCTTGGGGATGGATGGAGTGCTATGGATGCCTTTGTTAAGCTCAAGGCACTGCCCTCTGGTGAACAGCTTGCTCCTGATGAGTATACCTTTGCAGCTGTGGTGTCTGCTGCTGCTGCTTTACCAGCAGGGTGTAGTGGCAAGCCGCTTCACGCGCAAGTTATCAAAACTGGGTTCGAGAGCAGCATTTTTGTAGGGAATACACTGATCAATATGTACTTCACAAACGAGGAGCCAGGATCTGCTCAGATTTTGTTTGATACGCTTACTGTAAAAGATGTAATCATGTGGACTGAGATGGTTGCTGGCCACTCTGCGCTAGGTGAGGGAGAATTAGCCCTGAAGTACTTTACCAGCATGCTAGAGGAGGGGCATAAGGTAGATAGCTTCTCCCTCAGCAGTGCTTTGAACTCCACAGCAGATCTTGCAGGCCTTAAACAAGGAGAAATGCTTCATGCTCAAGTGGTAAAAAGTGGTTATGAAGGAAATATTTGTGTCTCTGGAAGCCTTGTTGACATGTATGCAAAAAATGGTGCTCTTGGAGGTGCCTATTCAGTGTTCAGCACCATACAGAAGCCAGATTTGAAGTGCTGGAATTCTATGATAGGAGGATATGGCAATCATGGGGATTCTGGAATGGCATTCAAATTATTTAGTGACATGATTCGTGGTGGGCTGCAGCCTGACCATGTAACTTACATTTCCCTCCTTTCTGCTTGTAGCCATTGTGGACTGGTTGAGAAAGGGAAGTTCTATTGGTTTTGTATGATGACTGATGGTATTGTACCAGGGCTCAAACACTACACTAGCATGGTGAGTTTGCTGAGTAGAATGGGTTTTCTAGAGGAAGCAATGGATTTAATTAATAAATCCCTTTCTGCCAAGAGATATCCTGAGCTATGGAGAATTTTGCTTAGCTCTTGTGTAACATTTAAAGACTTGTCCGTCGGTGTTCATGCTGCTGAACAGGCACTGGAGCAGGACCCAGATGATATCCCAACACATGTACTGCTTTCAAATCTTTATGCCTCTGTAGGAAAATGGGACAATGTGGCTGCAATTAGGAAAAGGATCAGAGGGCTGATGACTGAAAAGGAGCCTGGACTCAGTTGGATTGAGATTAAGAAAATGGTGCATGCTTTCTCTGCAGATGATGAATGCCACACACAGATAGATGCCTGTCGTGACGAGTTGCTTAGAATCAAGGGAAACATGGCAATCTTGGATAGTTGTGAACATGAGTTAATGTCAAATGGTTAAGTTGCCATGAATTTATTCAAGTTAAATACGAATTGGCATGCTTTGCTTCATCACACCGATAAGCTGATGTATGTAATTAGGTTTAGAGAATAAGAAAAATATAATGAACAAGTTACATATCAATATTCAACTGATGGGCTAACAATAGCTAAGCTATGCTTACAATAAAGCAAGTTTGTGCCTATGTCTATGGTGCTCACCTCATCTTCATCTCTGTGGTCAGGAACAGAATTTTGATACATACACTGCTTATTGTGTTTATATTTTATTAACAGCGCTTCTTGAGTTTGCTGTTTAATATGTTTCAGGTTTGGTAAGTTTCTCTGTCGATGACGTCAACTAATTACGCACTGAAGTTTACAGAAGAAGACGTCCCAGAACATACCTTGACCAAGGTTCTATCTAAATGAGGATCACTTATGGCTCTAGAGCAGCCCGTTTCTAGCCAAACCTTCCAATCATGTAAGGTGTCTTAGGTCTGAATCAATCCTTCCTATCATGTAAGGTGACATAAGTCTGATAAAAAGTTTAAATTTCATGGTCTATAACATTTAGATTACGATGTTTGAACCATCCATCATTTATTGGTGTATAATATTTAGATTTCATAGTTATATGTTCATTTTCGATAACCACTTATCTATTTTTATAAGATCCTACAACCTAACCACGTTTTGACCTCCATCCAACTGTTCATTTGCCAGGCTTCTTTAAGATTTCTACAGCAGCTATTGGGCGAAGGGTGGTAGGAGACCTAGTCGTTCTGGTTCCAGTTTCACATTGTACTCATGCTCTGTTCCCTTGGCTCAGCTGGATCAGCTTCAGCACCTTGAGCTTTGGTTCTATCACCAAAAGACTCAACCAATGGCGCTATGTTGAATTGACCATCCATCTTTTAAAACTACAGTTCCTTGCCTGAAGGGCAATATGTTGAATTTACAACTCCGCTTTATGCAGGTCTTCCATTGGCATGAATTTTCATATCATATCATGCAACTGTTCCCGAGACAACCATTAGTCCCACGAACTGCTCCAGTCTAATGCGCCCCTCCCCTCCCCCCGCCCCCCCACAGTCTGGCTGTACTTCTAGCCTGGTCAATCCATTCTTCCACACTGCTTGCTTCCATCTAACTTTCCCTGAGCCATAAGAAATCGACTGACCGGTGACCACTTTGCTACGCGCTAAGCTAATCTGCAGCGTCCTCTGTCCTCTCAGCGTGTCACCGGAGATGGGAGGCCTCTACTGTTTCTCTCTGTTCTCGGTTGCCTTCGTACTGCTACACGCCCATGGCTCCGGTGGCGAGTCCCTGAACCAGAATTGCGGCCTCGCTGACCTGGAGGCCCTTCTAGCCTTCTCCAGCGAGTTGGACAGGAATGGCACCGGGCTCGTTGGATGGGGTCCCAACGACGCCGCATGTTGTTCCTGGACTGGCGTCGCTTGCGATCTTGGGAGGGTGGTTGGGTTGGATATCTCCAACAAGAGCTTGCATGGCGTCATCTCCTCTTCGATCGCCTCCCTCGACAACCTTGTGGAACTGAACCTCTCCCGGAACTCGCTCCGCGGGCAGCTTCCGACGGAGCTCGGACTGCTAGCGAGGCTGCGGGTGCTCGACCTCAGCGCAAACTTGCTCTCTGGAGTGTTTCCCGGGAACGGCGACGGCTTCCTGGCTATTGAGGTGATGAACGTCTCCTTCAACGGCTTCACCGGGCCACATCCTTCCTTCCCTGGCGCGGTGAACCTGAAGGTTCTTGATATCTCAAGCAATGAATTCTCTGGCGGCATCAACGCTGGTACAATTTGCCTTAAACCGGTCAAGGTCCTTAGGTTCTCGGGGAATCAACTCACCGGTGAGCTTCCCCGCGACTTTGGCCATTGCAAAACGCTCTCCGAGCTCTCTCTAGACAGCAATGACCTCACTGGCAGCCTCCCCAGCGAACTGTACGCCATGCCGGAGTTGAAGAGGCTGATCTTAAGGGAAAATCAGCTCTTGGGCAGCCTTGACAAAGGTCTTGGTAACCTCTCTAAGCTTGTGCAGATTGACCTGTCATATAATAGGTTTACAGGCTCCATCCCTGATGTGTTCTGGGGTTTGAATAGGCTAGAGTCTATAAACTTGGCATCTAATGGATTTAGTGGCAAAATACCTGCTTCCCTTGCGAGGTGCTCAATGCTGAGGGTGGTCAGCCTAAGGAACAACTCGCTGTCTGGTGAGATTGCTGTTGACTTTCACCTGTTGCCAAGGCTCAACGCTTTTGATGCTGGTGTCAACAATCTTAGAGGTTCGGTACCTCCTGGCCTCGCGTGGTGCACCGAGCTGAGAACTTTGAACCTTGCGAGGAACAAGCTTGTAGGAGAGATACCCGGAAGATTTATGAACTTGAAATCCCTGATGTACATCGCACTTTCGGGGAATGGCCTCACCAACCTGTCATCAGCATTTCAAATCTTGCAGCACTTGCCCCGCCTTCAGAGTTTGGTGCTCACGAAGAACTTCCATGGTGAAACAATGCCAATGGCCATCGAAGGATTTAAGAGCTTGAAAGTGCTTGTCCTGGCAAACTGCGCACTCCAGGGCGTCATTCCACCTTGGATGCAAAGCTTACAGGGCCTCAAAGTGCTGGACATTTCTTGGAACAAACTGCATGGGAAGATCCCGCCATGGTTAGGTGACCTAAACCGTCTCTTTTATATCGATCTGTCAAACAATTCGTTCAGTGGGGAACTTCCTGAGAGCTTCACACAGATGAGGAGTTTAATATCAAGTGATGGTGCAAGTGAGCAGGCACCAATGGACGACCTCCCTTTGTACATCAAGAAGAATTCAGCTGTCAGAGGTTTGCAGTACAATCAAATCAGTAGCTTTCCTTCGTCGCTGATCCTCTCTAACAACCTGCTGGTTGGGCCACTCTTGCCAGGCTTTGGCCATCTTTTGAAGCTCCATGTCCTGGACTTGAGCTGGAACTATTTCTCAGGGCCAATTCCTGATGAGTTGTCAAGCATGTCGAGCTTGGAAGTGCTGAATTTAGCCCACAATGATATTAGTGGGTGCATACCGTCATCACTGACTAAGCTGAATTTTCTCTCCAAATTCGACGTCTCATACAACAATTTGTCTGGAGATATACCAACAGGTGGTCAATTCTCCACATTTGCAAATGATGATTTTGTGGGCAATTCTGCTCTTTGCCCTCTTTGGAATTCCTCCTGTCACGGGATGCTGGAATCTAGAGATGAGCAGTGTCATGACACTGATACTACAATGCGGAACACATTCATCATGATGGAAGTAGGATTTATTTTTGGAATCCTCGTGGTTTGGAATACTCTGTTTTTTGCCAGATCTTGGAGAGCTGCATATTACCGGATGGTTGATAGGTTCTTTGATACAATGTGTGTTTTGACTATGGCCAATATTAACAGCATCAGAAGAAGGGGGAATGAAGCTCGTCTTTGAAGAACATTTGCTGCGGTTGTGTTCAGGTTCTATATTGGCACTCATGTAACAGATTGTTACTATGTGGAACTGCTTGTTACTCAGATTGTTACTAGCTCATCAGGCATTAGCTGAAAAGATTTGGTAGATGATGTGGTCAGATGCTTAGGATCACCCTTCATGACTCCTGAATTAAACTCCTAATGAATGTTAGCGCATTGAACTTTAGGCAGAGTGGTCAGAGTTCCTACGGTTAGTTAGCATCTACAGTGCAAGAAGAAGAGTGGCTTATGGAGGCGATAACCAAATATTGCAATCCAGCTTATGTACAATAAAGCTTCTTTGGTCTGCCAAAAACAAACACCTCCCAACCCCTGTTCTTTCGTCTTCCATTCCATGGCCCTGTGCTATGCTCGACTATTCGCTAAATGTCGTGAAGATGCTGAGCTTTGGTCTTGTAGATTGCCGCGAGCTGATCGGCATGTTGCCCAAGGTTGTGCCTCGATGTTCCCCTCCCAACCCTCCTCTGTACCTAACTCAAACAATATGTAACATCATGCTCATGTATGGACCATTGAAAATGAAATGAAAAGGTGGGGATGCTCCCCCCACCCCACCCCCCAATTCCTATATATATACTTCCTCCGTTTTTTAATAACTGTCAGTGTTGACTTTTACTGTTCCAACTTTGACCATTATTTTTTCATTAATACATAATTAAACTCTCATAAATATATTATGTTACTAAAATACTATCTACTTCACATCTATTAATCATAAGTGTACTTTATGTAACTAAGAATTTTAGAAGTTATTAAAAGGTCAAAATGTGAATAGTATGGTCAAAAGTGACAAATATTGAAAAACGGAGGAAGTATTAAAAAGAAAAACTGGGTAGCGGTTGTGTCCGGCTGTACGCCCCTTCAGGCTCTCGCGCTCAGTCCTCACAACAAACATGTACTACTCCTACATTGAGTGTACTGCAGTAGAAGTAGACGATCAAGATTGTAGGAGCATATTTTTGTCTTGTTAATTACTTTCATACTCGTATAATTTTGTTACGTTTTGGACATGTACTGCAGTAGAAGTAGACGATCAAAATTGTATTCCATCAAAGTGAGGCCTTCAAAGCCTTGCATAGACGCCATGGTACCCCCTCTGCTGCCAAGAGTGCTTTCTTACCTTCTTTTTGATAAATACATTGCTTTCAGGACTCATCAAAAGCTCGAGAAATGTTCACTGCCTGTACGGAGGACGACGCTTGTGATCACACAAGAGGTTAATTAACTGCAGACAGGGCAGGCCGGCTGCGGTTAATGTTAACTACTAATCCACATGTTGTGTACTCAGCGCAGCTTTAATGTGATCAGGGGGACGCGGCCAGCAGATCAAACAAGGAAGTAAGGAACGCAGTTAAGCAGGAGAACATGCACTAGGCGCAGCTTGGACTTCGGCTGCAACGAGCCAGCACAGGTATTCGGCTGCCTCTGGACTGCACTGTCATTCCGATGCTACTCACCAACCAAGGATCCATCAGTCGAGGACGTACGCAGCCGGCGTCTCCGGCGAAAATTTGGGTTCACATGCATGATCAAACATATACTGTACTCCCTCCGTCTCAGAATATAAGCATTCCTAGGTTTGTTGAAAGTCAATCAGGTTCAACTTTGACTAGCAATAGCTATAAAAATAAAATATTTGAAATATGAAGAGTTGCATATTAGGATAGTTGATTTCACGATGAATGTAACAGCATCAACTATATATAATAGAGGGCTATAAATATTTTGCTATTGACGGTCAAAGTTAAGGAAACTTGACTTTGACCAAACCCTGGAATGTTTATATTCTGGGACGGAGGGAGTACTTGACTGGAGCGTCGATACGCTGTACTTGAGCAAGCGTCCATGCGCCGCAGCAGTCTTCGGTGCTGCGATCTGCAGAGAAGGGGCCAAAATGGCGCCGACCCGTGAGTGTAGTACCACTCGATAATTCAGTCAGCAAGAAATGAAATTAGGTCCCACGTAACAGGTCCCCTCCCTGCAATTTATAATCTGGACTAAACCAAGCATTTGGATCTAATAAATCGTCCCACTCCAAACAAGAAGCTGTCGTGATCTATGTTTCAGCTTCAGGCGCCGACAGAGTAGCTAGCTGGATTTGGGCACGTTGGATGAAAGAAAGAAATCCTAATAATCGACCGTGGTGCGTGCATGTGCAGACGAGATCGCCGGACACGTAGTCCAAGAGATATACGGCAGGACAAAGGACACCAGTCGACAAAGGACACTAGTCTGGCTGATCTGAACACGGCCGTTGCGACTGCGAACCCAACTGCCCCTCGCTCGGTACAGAGGATTTTAGAAATAAATGAAGGGGTTCAGTTGGCATGGCTAACTACTCCAGGGTCACGTACAAACGACATGTGAGCTCCACTGATGGAGCTCGACGACATGACATGAACATGGCTCATCACGGTCCTCGTATCACGGTCCTCGTCCGCTCATCTTCTTCGTTTCATCCAAATCGCTACTACGCGCCAAAGGTTGCCATCTGATGGGAGGACCGGATCTGGAGGAGGAGACGATTGATTGGTCACGGCTCACGGGCACGGCCGCCGGCGCGGCGCGAGTGAGCCAAGAGGCGGTGGTCACCGCGCCGGCGCGCGCGGCTCATCACTCCATTGGTGGCGGTGCGGTGCGCACGGAGGGATGTAGGGCAGGGCAGGTGTGCGCGTCGGTTGGTGGGGCGCAAGAGCTGGCCGTTTCGCGCCCGTGATTGATGAACGACGCTGCCGGCGAGCGAGATCCGTCCGAGGCTCGCCTTCTCTTTCTCGCCAGCTTTTATCGTGTCATCTGAATGTCGGTCGCGTCGTGCGACCAGAACGGGCACTAGTCCCCACTGTGCCCCTGCCAGTGTCACGATTGGTGTACTACCCAGCGGCCGAGCTGATCGAGCACGCGGCGCTTAATTTATCGGCGACTTCGATCCGGCCGGCACATGGGACACTGACCTCCACTCCACAACGGCAAAGATCCCGATCCGGGTGGTCAAACCGCACTAACTTGGCATCAGAGAATGTGGCGAGCTGAGCATCCGGTGCGCCACGGGGAAGGCACACCGCGGCGGCACCGAACACGCGACGGCGGTGAGCACCGAGCGCGTTCGGTGACGAAACGAAGGCTTGCCGCAACCTGCCCTACCAGAACGGAATCTCTCCTCTACTCCCCGTCCCGTGTGTTCTTCGGCGCTGACGCGCCCTGTGTTCTGCGCCTGGCCGTTGCAACTTGCAACGGTCTGCGGCGGCAGGCAAGGCAACAACGCCTCGTCGTCCGGTAGCGCGCAGGGAGCCTCCTCGGCGAGGCACGCACGCAGCCACGCTCCCGTTTCACTGACCGCCTCGGTGGCCGCGCCCGTGCAAGCTGCTGCCCCCGCCTGCAGGTGCACACCCTCACCTCACCGCCGCATGGGTCGCTACACCCTGCCCACGCGCCCTCGGCGTCCGCGTCCGCCACGTCGTGCGGCTCCGGTCCATGGACCTGGCCTACGCGACGCGAGCAACACCGCTGCGTCGTGGGACCGGGGCTAAAAGCGCAACGCCTCGTGAGCTAAACCAAACCGCTTCCTAGTTCCTGCTCCCTTCCCCCCGCCGCTTTACCACTCTTCTTCTTCCTCGTCTCTTCCGGCTCTACCACCCCAACTCCTCTGCTCCTTCCGAGCCCATCGAAAAAATTGCGCCATTGGATCGGGTGGAAGAAGCACTCCGTCCTTCTTCGACTCGCTTAGGCTCCCCACCGCGCGCCTCCCACGCCGAGCAATCAACAGTCGTGATCCCGGCATTCTTCCTCCCCTCCCTGTACTGGAACGCGCGCAGTGGAGATCCGTCCGGGCTTGGACTCACTTGATCCTTTGCCGGTAAGGAAGCCCAGCATTTTCCCGGATCGATTATTGGTTCTGTTCCGCGTAGCGGTGCTTCTTATTGCCTGCCACAATCTTTCTTTCCTGATGCACTACATGTACTGCATTCCCTTCTCTTTGTTTCGTATTGTTTGCTGCTTATTTCCCATTTATTTTGTGTTTTGGTAACAAAAGTGTTGTTGGTTCACTGACGGCCCTACTTCTTTAGGTCCGTTTGGAAAACAAGAAGCCGCTGCGCACTGAGAAGTGGAAAAACACTCACGGTTCATATCCGCCTTGAGGGAACTGGTGGGAGCTAAAGGCGGTGGAAAAGGTAGGGTACCTTGAAGATCTGACCCGTTTCTTCGCTCCACTTTTCTAAATTCTCACTGGTCGCAGAAGAGCCAGTACTAAAGGTAGTACTATATTCCAAGAACAAAAGAACAAACATGTTGACAGCTTTTCTTTTAGCGTGCCACAGTTTAGCGAGGGCATTTGTCCACTGTCCAGTGCACAATTATCGTTCTCTCGTGTTAATTTTACTATGAACTTGTCATCTTTGCTCGTTTCGTTGTGTTAAATGGAATCGACAACTGTGGGAAAGCTACAATTTTCAGATCCTAGCTGGTATAAGACAGCGTCAGGTCCATTCATTGATTACTTGCAATTTTTTTCTGCTTGTAGTGGACGTCTTGTTTTCATCATTATTCTCTGTGGGGTAAACGTTTTATGGAGGACGGTTTACTGCAGGTTAGTGCTTAACAAGACCTACCTAGGAGTTTTTGTTCTGTTTAGTATTGAGAGGACGAACATTTTTGTATCTGGGCCAGTTTTCAAAAAAAGAAAAAAAAAAGGGAAAAGAAAAAAAGAGGACCTAAGAAGTTCACTACTGCTGCAGATAGAAAAAGGACCGTCATCGGGGAAAAAATAGAAAATAGGATGAGATAATATGAACTAATATTTTTTGTTTCTCGCATAAGCCAGTTAATGGGAATTCATTATGAGGAATCATGATTCTAGTACCACTGATCTGGTGTTTTAATTTAATTTGTACGGGTGTGCTTTGCAAATAATGGTTTCTTAGTGGAAACTGTCCTGATGGCGGTAGGTCAAGAACATTAATGCTTTCTATTTAGTGCACTGTAGGATGCAACAATGATACACTATAATAATATCGGCTAATTGAGTATGATGCTTCTTGCTCTTATAGCTTAGAGAAGATATTTGGTTTGTGTGACTGAATTGATCACATCTTTGTAACTGAGCCAGATAACTAGCATGGACAGAACTGCCAATGTGGTGCTGGATATTGAGGGCCTGCCACCACCCCCTGATAAATGCTGCTCTGGAAGTCCAAAAATGACAGTATGTCTTCGAACTAAAAAAATATAAGGGAGGGCACATGGTTGTAGTTTGAGTTTCTTAAGCCTTCATTTTTCACTTGCAGAGGGCACTGTCGCGTAAGGGTTCAAATCGCCTTGAGAGGAGGGGCGGTGAAGGGCAGGAGCAAGAAGATTTGGGGAAAAAACTAATCATCAAAGGTAACAGAATTATGCTGTTTCTTCCTTACTACATGTGTTTTTCCTCTGATATTTAGAGCAGCCTCATTTTATTTAGTTATGCACTGGTAATTAATAAATAGGTATCATTTAGTGGAATTCTTTGGATCAAAGATCAAAATCATTGTCATTTTACCTGCTGATCCTGTGCATTTGTCGTCATTGTATCCAGCTGGCAGTTGATATATTTTCCTAAGAGAGCTTGTGCTTTCGTCTAAAAGATTGCTATATCTTTGATTATATGTCTGTGTCCTGTAGCCTTCAACTGTTACTACCAAATTCCTTCTACAACTTGACATCCCCTCACCAAGGCTAACACTAGTATTATCTTATTGCTGTCAAACTTACCCCTTTGTTTTAGCAAATAAGTCAATGACTAATGTTTGTGAATGAGGATTATGTTTTTATTTTCTTTTGGGTTTGATGGTCTGCTGCTGACAGCATGCAACAGCTTTACAGCCGTAAACACATAAACTGCTGGTGTTTATTCTTTTCTTCACTATGATTCTCTACAGTTGTGCCATCTCAATTGGAGCAGCCACTGGTTCAGAACAAGACTCTGGCTGCTGCACATTGCGCTCCCTCCACACCTGTGTTTATTGATTCTGGGGAAGGAAGGAACAAAAGATTTAATCGACTCACATCTATTAACCCTCGAAGAATTCTCCTCTTCTTTGCAACGCTGTAAGTGACTTCCCTTTTTAGTTATCCTATTATTCCTTGGTCTGATATTAACTGCATAGATAGCATGCAACAAGTAGTCCTATTTCATTGCCAGAATAATCACATTATTAATATACTAAAAAGCCCAATGTCATACATGTGACATCTGACTATAATATATATAGTGCTCCAGCTTCATGGCGTTGTGTCTGTGCAGATCAATTGCACATTTTCAAATTGCTAGAATTTTTTTTGCACTTGACAAATGTCATTTGCAGTCTGCCACTTTTTTTTTTTTGCAACTTAGGACTAACATACTTGTTTTCGAATTGCGTGGAGTTCAGTCAGAAAATGTTACATATAAGTTGAATGTTCAAAAACATTTCCTAGTAGCTTCCATATGGACCAGATCACACCGTATCAATTGAGGAAAAATATCGGAATACAATTGCCTTTGTTTTTTTTCCATTTGACAACATGAAACCCTGACTGGATATCGTATTTGGCAACAGGTCTAGTCTGGGGACAACAATACTGATATACTTCACGCTTGCGATCAACAGCAAAGCAGAAGCGTAGTCCTTACAAGACAATCCTTACGATGACGGTATCAGTACATTCCAAGCTAGAGTATTTCCAGTTTCCCAAACGTGTTTTGGCGGGGAGAAGGTCACACAGCCTGACAGCAGCCCATAGAGTGCACTAGGCTATAATAATCTACGATAAGTTGGTGTTAGAATGCTCGCTGTTCCTTCACGCCCACCTTGCCTCCTGAAATTTCTTTCTCATCTGTATGTATACTTTTCGGTGTGACTTCCGAGCCTGTGGAGAGATAGAGGCCCATTGGTGATATGAATATGATGCTGAGTGGATGCTGTGTGTGTGTGGTGCCCTGAGATGATTGGGTTGAGTGTGTTACAGGCCCGTCGGTGAGATCCATTGTTCTGCCGTGTGCCCTGCTGTAAAGAAGCCCTGCAACGCATAATTGTGTTTTGTAGAGATGTATCATGATCCTTGAATGCCCTGTGTGCGCGCCCACGTCACATCCTGCTGCGTCCCAGCACGACCTAATTCATTGCACTCCAACGGCTAGCTGCCTGCTCCGATTTACGGTGCCGGCTCTCGCTCGTTGAGGGAAGGTGAGGGGGCGTGGTAAGGAATGATCATGGCCGCAGAGGCCTGATCGCACGGTGACGGAGGAGCGTCAACGGACGGGCCTGCTCCCGTTCTTTTTATGACTGGGCCGAGGCATAGGGGCCAGCCCACCAAACTCCTTATTTCTCAGCCCAGTTCAACGCCAGCCCGCGCAGACCCTAGCGAGAGCGTCACGCGCGCCGCGCGGCGCCGTCACGCGCTGCGGCAAGCACCGCGCGGCTCCTCCTCGTCGGCGAGTCCCGCCTCTGCCGCAAGAAACGGCCGAATTCTCCTCGCATTTTACCTTTTTCCCCGTTCTTCCGTCGTCCTTATCAATACCCACCTGCCACCAGCCACCGCTCAGCCATCACCTCCTCGCCGCCATCTCCACCGCCTCTCCGTCATCTCGTCGGAGTCTCGCCGCCCTACCGGCTACCCACAGCAACACAACCCATGCCGTCACCCTCTCAGTCTCCCGCCGTGGCCGCGTGCTCCGCCTAACCCTAGAATTCCCGGTTCCGAAGCGACCGTAGAATCAGCGGGGGCGTGAGAGAGGGAGCCACCGCTGGTTTTTGGTGCAACCCTCGTGACCTCCTCCACCTTCTACCTCGCAGTGCCGCTTGCAATGGGGCTCCCAGAGAACAAAAGCTTCCTTCGTAGGCATCCTGTTCCTTGATCCCTACTTCTTTCACGCGATCTGTGACTGTTTCCATTTCTAAGTACTACTGCAGGCAGTACAGCGTAGGCGTTTGCTATAGAAGTTTCAGTCGAAGTTGGGTTCGTAAAAGGATATGTTATTCTGCAAGTTCTCATTCCATCTAACTTTTTCTGGATGCTTGTGTGATGGAGCTTGGTTCTGGTCTATAGATAGGATTTGTTTCTCAATCGAAGATTTAGATGAAAGGGATTTATGTTGGCGTGTTCCTGTTTTTTGTTGCTCTCTCTCTTTGTTCGCTTTGGGGATTATCTATTTGAAATTGCGTCAAGTCTATAGCATTAGCATTTGGATCGGATTCTCCATTTCTGGTGATAAGTTCATGATTGTTGAGATTTAGCAATTTCACGTGACTTGGCTGGTGATGTTGGCATTTCATTGAAGAAGTTTTTGTTCAAAGATGTGCAGTTTAATACTTCAATGCTGAAATTTTGCTTCTTGGACATTTTTTCCCGTCTCGATGGCAGATAATTCGTCTTAACTGATATATTTCTTTTTCTTAGTTTGATGTCTTATAATCTGGAATCCATTTTTGGTCAAGCCACCCCAATTACTTAGTGGATCGCACGTGTCGTAGTCATAGTGGTGACTCAAATTGTATTAGTTGCATGATTTGTACTGTAAGCCATTGGAGAAAGGATTTTCTTGGGGCGCAAGCAGCCGCATGAGTTTACGCGGGAAATAGGATTTTTCTTGTGCCGCAAGCAGTTGCGTCAGTTTACGCGGGAAATTGAAACGCCATGCAGTTAGGCCATTTAAAATTTGAATTTTGGCTCAGTAATATTTTGTGCTGGCAGTTACAGAGGAGGGTTTCATGATTCGCAAGCAACGACCTTGGTTACTGTTATCAAACGGTATTACTAGTCAAGATGTTATCTACTTAAAAAAAAAAGTGGTTTGTTTGCACTGCAATGGATAGCGTATGCATCATGCAACGAATGCTGAAACAATTTGCCAGATTTGTTTCTTTCTAATGCAGAGTGTCGTGTACTTTGCCATTTTTGCATGTCGCTTCTATTAATTCCATGTACGTTGTTGTTTCTGCATGTTAATTCTATTAATTCCAGTTTGGGTCACGTTTTCCACTAGACTAGTTGACAACACATCCTGTGGTATCTTTGATTTTGCCATTTTTTATTTGTGGGTGATCGTTGCTTAATCACTTGTCGTCCTATATTGAACACAAAAAATGATCTTTTGGTGCACAGTAATTGTAAGGTTTGCAGTGTTATAATTTAAAACTTTAATTATTACTAAATATAGCAGAAGAAGGATGAGTCAAAAATACATGATGTTGATATTAAAGAAAAGTTTTTTTTGGTTGGCGAGTATTTCTTCAAGAGATTTTGTATGAGATATCGCTAGATCATAATGCCATACATTATTGGTATTTTAGGCAAACACACCAAGTGTGTGGCGGTTAGTCCTCCATTTGGGAGGCTGCCAACCAGGGTTCAAATAATTTGCACATTAAAAAGAAGGTCACACGTTTCCCTTTAGCACATGGGATGGACTCTCCTGTGGAGAGCGGATCCTCGTTTATGGGCTGGGCTCAAAGACGGGTAAAGATCTGATCCACAGGGTGGCGGAGCCCTGCTCAAAGTGGACAGTCTTCGTGACCTTTTCTCGGCCCCAGTTGTGGACCGTCTCTCTCATATACAACACCTCGGGGATGTCTTTCCCGGTGTGGGCCGAGTTTTTTATTGGTATTTAGAATGTTTTGAATTGTCTTGTCCCAATATGGCATAAATAGATTGTATAATGTTTTTATCTCAGTTAAAAATTGTCATTCTTAGCACTAAGGGCATTAAACAATTTTTTTTATGTACGTACTGTCAAGGGCTCAAAAGTGACTAGCAGAAGATTAAAAATAAGTAATCACTAATCAGGTGTACTTCAAACAGCATGTTTGGTGTCAGTCCTTTACATCTCTATTTTGAAGTCACAAATACTAAAAATGAAGAATGTCCCAATAACTAATTAAAAGTAGGTTCCTTTTAGAAAAAAGTCTAGTATCATCTTTTCTATTCAAGAGTGATACATTTATTCGTTACCTTGTACAGGGTCTACAACTGAGAGTTCAAAATGAATGGATCTGTAAATATTGTATCCATATTAGGGTTTGTTCTTCTTTCCCCTCTCGATTCATTCTGGTGGTAAACTGGGAATCAAGCCATCCCATGGCATCACCGCAAGAATCCAACTCACTCTGCCTGAAGCGCAAGCTTGTTGAAGATTGCCTGTCGAAAGAGTCCAAATCTCGCCGCATTGAAGTGGAGAATGGGCCCTCATTTGATTCATCTGCTGAGCGCTGCAACTGTTGCCGCTCACGTCCTAACCTTGCCAATGATTGTGTCAACTTCCTAAAGAGTAGAGTGCCTAGCCGTATCATGTATTACAAACAAGGTTCTTGGCACAATTTTCCTGAGCAAGTAATGAAGTCCCTCATTGAAGAATTCAGTGGCAAGAAATCGAGTGTTGTGGCTGTAATGGACAATGAACCTATTCTTGTGGATTTTTTGTCAATGACCTTGGTCAACCTAAAATCTAGAAATCAGCGATCTGTTGCATGGTTTGATGACAATGAAAAGGGTTTCTTTCCGTCTATGGTCTTTGATGAGGAAACTGGTGATACAGTCAAAGGGGCTGCTGCTAAGGTTGGGGGCACTGCACAGGGAATAATGTTGAATAAAGTTGCAAATTCTCCGGACCCTTCCCCGGGCCCTGCGCTAGCGGGAGCTACGTGCACCGGGCTGCCCTTTAAAGTTGCAAATTCTCCACCTGAAGTGGTCAAGCAAGTTGCCAAAGAATCTTGCCCTCCGGATCCTCAGAAATCTTGCAATGCAGACATATTACGCAAGAAAATCACATCTGTGGATAGGGGCAGCAGAGACTTTCTATGTGTCCGGCGCCTCTTCCTGTCTGGTATGGGTCCATTTGCAACACCAAAAGATTTACTTCATGTCTATCGCTACTCTCCGAATGATATAACTGAACAGTGTAGACTTGAAGCTTTTAAAAAACAGATGATGTTCACCAAAGAAAAACGCGGTGATGCAAATGTAAGATATGGATGGTTAGGATCTAGGAAGAATGACATCGTTAGGATTCTGGTTAATGGTTTGGGTACCACTAGAAAACCTGTCGAGAGGTCAGGTTTGAGTGGTGGTGTTTATCTTTCACCAGCAAACCGAGCATTTACCAGGTACATTTTCTTAAATCATTGTCATGACTATTCGGTTTTTGTAGTATTTACTGTAGTTCATCACATTCTGTTTTTCTTTTTACCAGTGTTGGTCTTTGTGATGTTGACGAAAAAGGAGTGCAGTATATGTTGCTGTGCCGTGTGATATTGGGTAAGATGGAAGCTATTGAGCCTGGATCACAAGAGTCTTTTCCAAGCAACGAGATGTATGATTCTGGTGTTGATGATTGCTTAAACCCAAAGTGTTACGTGATGTGGCCATCACATTTGAGCACTCACATCCAGTTGGAATATCTTATTAGTTTCAAGATCGCCCCATTATTTCAAAGTAAGATTATAAATAAGAGTTAGGACCTTTATCATGTCATATTGAGATAGGTTGAGTCAATCATTTTTCTGCTACACTGTCAGATTATTTGCTTGGCTTGAAAGGTTTATGGCTTCACCCATCACCTGCGCAACTTGCAGCGGATATTTCTACTCGCAAACCTGTAAGCATGATTCTTATTAACTTGTTCATCACTGGCATGCTAGTTTTCATGTTGTCTTTACACAGTGGGAGAACACGAGCTTGTTCTTGTTGTTCAGTGATCCCCTTATCTGCTTCCTTACATAGCCTTAGCTTTGGCTCATAGTAGTAGTCCACTAATCCAACCAAAACGCTCTATACACAGGTAATGTGTGAAACAGGTCAAGGGCCAGCCACCCCATGGGTATCATTCCAAGTCCTTTTTGGAGAAATTCAACACAAAATATCATCAGTAGCAAGGGAGCTGCTCTTCCATCATGATAAAGAGCTGAAGGTACAACCTGCTTAACAAATTAACGTTATGTCTGTTGGTATGTTTGACGTTCATTGAAAGTTTTCAATTTTGCTATATGATAGGAAAACAAAATAACTCGTGAAGAAATGGTGAAGAAGATGATGATAATAGTTGGGGAGAAAATACTTTCGGAAGCCCTGGTGAAACTTCAACAGTGTGTAAGCCTCTAGTAGTATGCAGCTGCACCATAATTAACTCTGTGGTGGTTGCTATACTCTGCAGCTTGCATCTATCATCGCGCTTATACAATATAAATTCCAGTCTGTGATGATGCAACATAGCATAAAAGCACCGCTTTCAGTTTTAAAGACAACCTGATGTCTGGAGAAGCAAGAGTTAAATGTTCAACTGTTCCTATGAAATATATTTACGTTTCTTCTTCTTTAATAGCACGCATGTAGACATGTCATCTGGAATTCTGACTTAAATCAAAATAAAGCGATTCTATTTTTTTTTTATTGTGTGCGATTTTTATGGTAGTAAACTATCAAGCATAACCAGCCTTTTCTTTGCTCTTCTTGACAGTGTAGGGAAATCATTCTAGTATTTATTTTGTTCTTCTTATGGTAGTAAACTATCAAGCATAAGCAGCCTTTTCTTTGCTCTTCTTGACAGTGTAGGGAAATCATTCTAGTATTTATTTTGTTCTTCTCTTAAAATGAAATCATTCTGGTATTTCTTTTGTCCTTCTCTTAAAATGAAATCATTCTGGTATTTCTTTTGTCCTTCTCTTAAAATGAAACCATTCTGGTATTTCTTTTGTTCTTCTCTTAAAATCTAAAGCCTCTGACTATTTTTTTCTAATAAGCTTCTTGTGCTACCTTTCTTTGTTCACATTTGTGTTTGTAGCGTAACTTTTTGTTGGCTTCTATTGCAGCCATCATTATGGTACAAGCCTTCTGTTGAAGCAGCGTCTAGTGACCCTGCAAGGACTGCAACAGAGCAGTTATCCTTGGATAAGACAGGCAGAGTAACTCTTAGTGCTAACCATGATGATGATTCACATGCACCAAATGCCATGGCTGAACACTCCACAGTTCTTATTGCCAAAGGATGTTGTGCCCTTGACACTGATATCTTGCCCAAAGGCCGCGATGATCTGGCACCAAGCTGTTTGCCAGAAACATCTAGTTCTGCTGGTTCCATACTCTCAAGTTTTCAAGGCGTGGGAACTGAAGGCAGAGAATCTACTTGGCAAATTATGTCACCAGGCAATTCTGCAACCCAATGTGCAAAAAAAAATGATTCTTTGGTATCAAAACTGCCACCTATAGTTCGTGAGGGCCTTTTGAGGATATCTTCTGGAAGATCTGCATCTCCTGGTGTGGAAGCTTGTAATCCTCCACCAGCCACAGAATCTCCTGTGTGTGCTTCTTCAGCGCCATCTAGTGCATCAAGAGGCCACGGGAGTTCTGCTTCTGGTTTTGCGGCTGGTTCTGAGGGCTGTGAATCTAGTATACCAATCTTGGCACTTGGAAATTCTGAAAGCACAGGTATGAAACGCCTCAGTTCTAAACCAAGGATGACTTTTGAAGGCCAGGAATTTCTTTCGTTGGGCATTGCATCACAAGGCTCTGCATTTCATCTGGTAAAAGGCCCGGACGGTAAAAATTCAGTCCCTGTACCGCCAGTCCACGTACCCGGTAAAGCCTCTATGTACTATCAGCATTGACTCAAGCCCATGCATCGTGTGTGTCAGCTCAATACTGATTGTTGCCTACCAAATGCTGATGGTCGAGGTTGCCATTTCTTTTGCAGGACGTGGAAATTCACCATTAATAAGCACTGAAGCCTCTGTTGCTTTAACATTAAGTATGATGCCAAATGGCAACGATCCTCCGGCATCATCAAGTAAAGAGCCAAAGTGCCGTGAATCTTCAACAGCTAATATGATGCCGCAAAGCTATAACCATCAAGCCCAGGATGCAGCCATCGTGGTTCGTAGTGCTCCCACATCAAGTACGGCACCAAAAAACTCAATATGGAATATAGTGCTTAAGATTTCCTATGTTTGCTTTTATTGGAAGTATTTTATTATTGTCTACAAATGTTGATCATCGAGGTTGCCATTTCTTTTGCAGGACGTGGAAATTCACCATTAATAAGCACTGAAGCCTCTGATGCTTTAGCATTGAGTTTGATGCCAATAGGCAATGATCCTCCGGCATCAAGTAAAGAGCCAAAGCGTCGTGAATTTTCAACAGCTGATATGATGCCGCAAAGCTATAACCATCAAGCCCAGGATGCAGCCACCATGGTTCATAGCGCTCCCACATCAAGTACGGCACCAAAATGCTCAATATGGAATGTAGTGCCTATGATTTCCTATGTTTTTTTTATTGACGATATTTTTTAAAAAAACAAATTACAGTAACTGTGGAGGCGAACCAGGCTGCACTCTCTGGAGCGCGGAGTAATGTACCTGTACCACTCCATGTAAGCAGCCATGTTATCCAGGCAGCTGATATCCTGGTCGCCATGTCAACTTCGCGAGAGGAGGGTGGGCATTAGATTACCAGTAACATGTCATCGTTTCTGTTGGATCCCTGAGTCCTGTACATGTGATGTTACCCGTTTCCGTGATCGGAAGCATAGGATTTCTAGCAGTTACCCTGGAATGGTGGGTTATTTTAGCTATGGTGTAAATTGGTGGGATCGGGTAGTTTATCTCGCAGGTGACAAGTAACTCCATCGACTCTGAACATAGAATCCTTTTCAACCTAAACTATCGTTATACCGGTGATATTTCTCTTGCGTGTGGATGTTTTTTGTGTCCTCTGTTCGGCTGCGCCTGCTCTGGCCGTGGGTGGCTCCAATGGTCCAACGTTGGGCGGCGGTGCGTGTGGCTTGGTCTGGGCTGCTCTGTCTGGTTTGTTTCGTTGAGCTGTTTGTTTTGCCAGCATATGGGCCTATACTTTCGTCAACTTTCACGACCCAAATTGTTCGTCCGTTCTCTCTTTTTCCTTCAAAAAATAGGCGTCCTCAAACACTGGTCGCACATGGCTCCGCTCTCACGCCACCGTGTCGATGAAGGTTCATACAACCTAGCCTGAAAGTTGTTTCGAGAAATTGAAGGTTAATACAATCATAGATGGACGCATGGACGGGCATTGTCCCCTGGCTGCTCGCCACCTCCGCTCATGATTGACTGACTGCACAAGAAAGGCAGGGCTCTGGTCATCAGTGACTCCGGCTTGCCCACTTGCACGCGTGTCACTTTACTTGAGATGTCCCTCTACCTCTCTCGAGCGTAGCTCAACGCTAGAGCCGCCCCAGCCTTGTCAAAACGATCGCTTACTTTTTCACCACTCTAGTGGATGCGCCATGTATTAACCTCCACTAGGACCAGTGATCAAACAGTTCAATTTGCTTTTGTCATTGCTACCTCTCGCCATTGGTCTCGGTTTAACAAGCACTTGATTACCTCCCGATGTTGGGTGGCGCTAATCACCCCTCCACTAACCTCTAATGCTAGTGGTGACACCTCTTCTCCACGCCGTTGAAATTGGGCTGGATGATGAAAGTTACTAAAAATAAAATTGTGGAAGATATCTGGAAAGAAAGCAGGAGCATGAGAGAAAACCACTCTTTGTGCTGTTGTTCCCTCCTCCTCTTTTTGTGAGGGCATCATCCAACATGGGATTCGATCAAGCGAACAACGTCGTAGTCTGCAAGGAATAGGGATAATAACCCCGAACAAGTGGGAAATATATTCCAAGGTAGCGTAGAGCCGATATATGCGACAGCTTTCAGCAAATGACTGTACTGCTGCACCTTCCTTCCAGAAGAATCAAACTGTAGGGTTTGTTTGTTCTTTCCAGGTCCGAAAGTCGTGCTAGCGAGAACAAGGGTTGGCAACAGAACGTTTTGGACGACCGGCCTAACTAACCTTTTTGCAAATGGTTGATCTATCAAATCTATGTCTAATGGCATACAGGAGCTGCATGGTCAAGCTAGGAAAATTGTACAAGTCAAGATCTCCCACCAGTTTTCTCCCCATGCATGGGCACAGGCACAGCTTGCTTCATGGACTTTTTCTTTTGGTTCAAGCTTAGCTGTGCACTTGCAGAGTTGTGGCATAACAGATACATACACTGTAAATGGAGTGTCAACTGAAAACATTCTTTATGGAAAGCAATTAACAGACTAGACCACTTGGACCCAGCTCGTCCAAGTTGCACGGTTCTGCACTTGTGCCTGTCGCAAGTGGGATAGTACAACTTCTCTTTTACAAAGTCACTACACTTCTAGATACGCCGCAGTTGAAGCTAGGCAAAGAAGACTGAAAAAAAAAAGGCAGAGAGAAAATTGCATCTAATTCCCTTGTAGGTTTATTTGAGCGACAATTCCCTTGTAGGTACCTGGCTGGGTAGGTCTCAAATCCGTGGGGCACAAGTAGGGGTTAGTCAACCTGGCCCAGGCCCAGCGATTTCTCGTGCTGAAGTGGATTAGCACACCCCACTTTTGCAGAAAGTTGAAAGCCTGACAGTTAACTGCCTGCAGGGTAGCTTAGGCGGGGCAAGGAGCTCTACCACATCCTTCATTTCCATAGCTACGTATTATCAATCTCTTTCGATTCTTTTCTTTTTGCTTGGATTCGATATCAAACCAACAAATGGTATATTCGGCGTCCAAATAATGGAGCTGTTGGAACCTATTTTCTGTGGTCTGAACCTAATGCGCCTCAGGTCCTGGTAGCTTCGTTCACAAGCAGAATTTTGTGGTCTGAACATTCAAAAACATAGTTCTGTAGTCTCACCGTCGTATGCAGAATTGCGATTACTTACTCAGCACAATATCACTTTTATGTTCTTCCGCAAGGGAAAATAAAACTCATTTTATATGTTCCTTCTTGAAAGAGAATTCCGGCTGAATTCCACCTTCAAGTTCATGCTCCAATACGGAAATTCAAACTTAATTTGCAGTTGACATATATATGTTCCAATTGGTACTCTGTTCTAATCGTGCGAGACGGTGACTGAAACAATATTTAAGCTGCTGGATCGGGTGACCACACATGCAGATCACAAGCACGTTCTGGTAAACCCGTTTTCCTCTGCGACTTGCTGCGTGGTGCCCTTCGCGAGCCCGACATTGACGACCACACCCAAGTGTGCGTACGGTTCCGTTTGTCCAAATGGGCTTGTCATCAGATTCTTCGATCTATCTAAAGAGGCTCTTGCTTCCGGCAGTGTGTGTGTGGCTGGTGACCAAACCAAACAATCCACGTGCGTCTGCATGTGGTGACCTAGATTGAGAACGCAGCGTCTCCATGCAGCATGTGCACGCATGCTGCATGCATAACGATCCTGTGTTCAGACTTCAGCTCGACACCGTCTCCATGCTACTACTGTACTTCCCAAGTAATAACGTGGTTCTAGACCTTCAGATTATACTGTTCACTAAACATAGATGATTTGTAAGGAGAAAACTCACTCGATTCTCTGAACTTATTCCTGGAGGTAATTTATCTTAGTACTCATTCGATGGGAACGGGACGAATAAGTTGTATGAACTGAATCGTGTTTCGGTTTGACAGTCAGTGGACTTGTACCTAACAGGTTAATTAGCTACTAACAACCTACTCCAATAGTTAATGCCGGTGCCTTAAGTATTGCAACTGATCCACAACTTCTTCAGCGTGCCCGCTGCGTCAGGCCTGCGTTGAGAAAACAAAAGCCGTCCCTCAGATCAGCACATGATCTCGCATGTGCATGCTACACACCGGCATAGGGATCCACTCCGTGTATAGCCGGATTCAAGAACATGAAATGGTTGCGTGCTTGGAGAACTAAGCTTTTGCATACACTAGTTAAGATGACAGCTTATCCTTCGCCCCGAAAAAAAAAAGATGACAGCTTAAATGGCCCTGAACATCATATTCGTCTGGCATAGGAACATGCTGCTATCATGTTAGACTCTTCATCAGGCTACCGTTCAAGTTTTTTGACAATACTTTTATATTTCCTGGTTTGCATATCCACACAAACCGAAGTTGACTTCAACGGCTGGCGCCTATGAACTCGAGTTGGTTTGATGGCCATGTCGCTTACAACTAGTGCAGCATGTTAGGCCCCATTTTCGTGAGTTCTCCGCTTTATTTTTAAAGCTCGATCAGCTTCATCAGGTTGGTGATCATATGTCGAGTTGGAGGGGTATACAAGTACACGTTGTTTATTTAGGAACTGTATAATACCCGGCCGTGATCCCACGCAACCGATGCTCCAACGGCGATTGACTCAGCGTTCGAGACTTTGACCTGGCGGCGTCAACGAACTTCCAACGACCCCGCACACGAGTTCACGCGGCTGCGGCGGCCGCGATCGAAGTACTAGTAGAAAGCTGAAGGAACGTGCTTGACATCGAAGCAAGTGAGCCTTGATGATTTGCGTCGCTAACACATTGTCCGTTTCTGCCAAAGTCAAACTGGATCGTGTGCGCGGACTTTTCTGGATTCCGCAGTACGTACGTGAGGCTTTGAGCAAACAAAATGTCACTTCAGTGAAGATTCGGCTGGCTGCTTTGCAGCCGGCTGCAGCAGCAGCTACAGTGTCCCGTAGTTATTTCTCCTGCAGCAGCTACAGTGTTCGCAGATATTTCTCCAGCAGCAGCTACAGTAAACAGCCGCAGCAGCAGCCAAGCGAACAAGGCCTAAAACCTTTTCACAGTTAAGTATCACGGAAGAAAATCGGACAAAAACACTGACCAGTATACGCGTATATATATTGGCCTGTATTTGTTTTCTAGCTTGACGGGCGCCGTTCTGACTGCAGCTTGGGACCGGGTGGCTTTCAGTAAGCGTTACTCCAGCGTACTCGTCGTCTGGGTATCAGTCCACCGTTCGAGATGAGCGCAGCGCATGCAGGGTCGCTAGCTTGAACACGAAGCGTGGCTTTGGATCTCCGTTCGCTTGCGCGATAAGCACGGCATGTCACTTGGCACCGCATCGCTGATGCTGCTACAGTTTTTGGATCCTGCAACGAACCAGGACCTAATTAGTGATCACTGAAACTGATGAGTGATGACTCACTCTAGCAATTGCCGAGAGTCAAACGGGGATGATGGCCCTTTTTAGGCTGTAGTCGAAGCAATGAAGGGTCGCATTGTTAATCCATCACACCTTTACGAACTCAGTGCGTCGGCTTTTGGAAAGTGTGAACCCTTGTCGCGCCAGCTTCGCCAAGAAATCCATTGCAGCGTTTTCAGAGCCCCACTTGGACAAACTCAAATTGTCATCGTGCGTAGTGGCTCTTATAGTTTTTTTACACTGGTGACTACTACTGGAAGCTCTGCTTCATACTAGTACTAAGGAGTACGCCGTCAGTCGTGTTCTTCGCCGCCTTGCGCACGGCCTGGGTTTTCACCGTTTCAGACGGGCCACATCCACCGCGGTCGACGCTGCATGCATTTTCGTCGGACGGGGGAAAATGACAAGATCGATCGAGAAGGAAGCGGGTCGTCGCCGAGGAGCTTTGGGCTTTGCTTGCGCGGCGGAGCAAGGAATATAGAAAAGCGGCGGAAAGGAAGGGAAGAATGGCGTGAGCGCGAAGGCGAGTCCAAACCCCGGGGCACGGAGATCGGACAAAAAAGCTTGATCGTCTCGGCACGGCCGGGCAAGAAGACGAGCCAGCTGAGACGGTTCAGGAGGCTTGGACTGGCTGGATCGTGTGCCGTGCGAGTTCGATTCAGGCATTTAGGCAAGCGTCCGCGGCGTGCCGTTCGCTCCCAGCTGGGTCATTGTTCAGCTTCAGCCTGCATGAGGAAAATGTTCTCCTCGCTGTCGCTGTATAAAAGAGCTTAGCATAATTATTAGGAAAAGGATTCGCATCCAACAAGGATTTTTGTTCTCCTCTTTTTGGCCACATTTCAGTGAATTTCGACTGGTGGTATTCGTCGACAGCTCGCTCGTATTTGTCACTATTATATTCTCATTGTGTAAAGTTCATGAGCACATTCTGAGAGAGCACTTCTCTGTTTAAATTGTCCCAACTAATTTATTCCATCGGACAACTGGTAGAGAACAAGAACTCCGTGACAATTCCAAAATGACGCAGCCTGAATACGCACCCCTTTCATCTGTCTGTTTGGAATATGATTATACTAGTACAGTACTCTAATCAGATGAAAAATAGACGCACAGCATATCTGAATTTCACAGATCAAATCGAATTGTTGACATCATGCATGGTAGGGCCAATGCTGTCTTTGCATCTCCCCGGCTGCTTTCCTCCTTTTGCCATTTCTTTGATTTCCCTCTCTTTCGCTCCAGAGCTTTGACTTTCCTGTTGGATGCTCCCAACCAACTGAGTTTACGTTCCACCTAAAATTCTGCATCACTCATAAAGACTACCAACACGTCTGTACGCAACAAATTCATCAACGGTATAGTCTTCTGCCATGCACGCAAACGCCCATGTCGATCTAAACCTAACAAGTAGTACTATTTTGCACGTACCGTGACTCATGCACATCGATAGGTTGGAGGAGTAACAATTTAAGCAGTGGTATTTAGAAACATCTAATAAAGGTGGAAGTAAATGTTGCTGAATAAGTATATATTCACAATTAATTGCCTAATTGTAATTTGGGATCGAGCTGCCAGCCATTAGCTAGCTGTGGGTTCAACTGGAAACAGCCCCATAATCGCAGCGTGCTTATTTTAGCATCAAATAAACAAGCAATGACAACAGTCAAAGCCAAGGTCATGACCGTCAGGTTACAGTCAGGCTCGGCCAAATCCTGGATCTGAAATTTCGCTGGTAAATCAATCGGAGTGTTCGGTTGGAGGATGCAGTTGCAGTTGCAGTTTAAATAGTGAGAGAGAACACTGTAGCGGAGGATTCGCGCACTGTAGCAATTCAGTTGACTGTAGCAGCAGGAGCAGCAGCAGCCGGAGGAAAATCCTCCTGCCGAACACGCCCAATGAGTGTAAATGCACTGTCATAATGCTGATAACAACTGCACACACAATCAGACAGTCAGGATCAGCCAAATCCTGGAGCTGCAATTTCGCTGGTAAATCAATGAGTTTAACATGAGTACTGGCATCCCGCTGGCTAATCTGCGCAGGCAGGTTAGGTTTACTGAAAAAACTGTGTGAGCCGCAGTGTACAGTACGTACAGTGGAATCATGCTCCACCACTCCTGTCCCCATCACCTTACGCTCTTCTCTGACCTCTCTCTCTTCAAAGTCCAAACTATATATTTATTTTTTCGCACACCTCGTTTGATTTGCTCATCTATTTCCTCCACTGCCACTCGAAGGCATGCCGCTTATTAATTGCGGTTGCACGTTGCACCAGCATATCAAATGCACAACTAGGACTGGTGCGCCTACCAGTGAGAGAGAAGACACGAGAAAGTATGAGGAGAGAGAAAGGAAAACAAAATATAAAAAGGAAAATGAATCTCTGAATAAAGAAAGGCAAGCAGAGGAAAAGGAAACAGAGATGGAGTATAACAAATCCAGCTGAGCGCATTGGAGTCAAAACCAACCGTCCTTGTCTTTCTTCTGACTTTCTCCCTCGCTCCTGTGATGTCCTTCCTCGTCCTCTTTCTCCGCCGCAAAATCTCGCTATTCAGCATGAGGAGAGAAAAATGAGGGGAGGATGAGGAATTTTTCCATGCAAAGCTGCTACCATTAAAACCTGTCTGGAATTCGCTCGAAAGACAGGTCTCGCCTCCTTTTCGTTGAGTTCTTCCCACAATTTCTGTTTGTGATCAGTGCTACTGCTGCGGGTGCCTGTTCTTGATGCTTGGATGCATGTGGCCTTGCAAGGTGGCGTGAGTTTTGGCAAGAATTTACTTCCGGGGCCCTTGCAGTCGTTCATGCCCTGCAGGAAAAAAGCCTCCTTTCCGGATCCGGCCGCCGCCTCTCGCCGGAGATGGGAGGATTCCACTGGTGGTTCCTCTTCTTGCTCGTCGCCGTTCTGCTCCACGTTCATGGCGGCCAGTCCCTGAACCAGACGTGCCACCCCGCCGACCTGGAGGCGCTTCTTGCCTTCTCCAATGGCTTGGACAGGAAGGGCGAGAGGCTTATCGGATGGGGCTCCGACGCCGCCGCCGCCTGTTGTTCCTGGACCGGCGTCACCTGCGATCTTGGGAGGGTGGTTGGGTTGGATCTCTCCAACAAGAGCCTCCATGGCGTCATCAATTCCTCGGTCGCCTCCCTCGATGGCCTTGTGACGCTAAACCTCTCCCGGAACTCCCTTCAGGGCTCGGCGCCGCCGGAGCTCGGCCGGCTTGCGAGGCTGCGGGTGCTCGACCTCAGCGCGAACGAGCTCTCCGGCCCGTTCGCGGCGAGCAACGGCGGCTTCCTGGCAATCGAGGTGTTCAACATCTCCTTCAACAGCTTCGCCGGGCCGCACCCTGCGTTCCCCGGCGCGGCGAACCTGACGGTTCTTGATATCTCCGGCAACGCCTTCACTGGTGGCATCAACGCCTCGGCGCTCTGTATTGCGCCTCTGGAGGTTCTGCGGTTCTCGGATAATGCATTCTCCGGTGAGGTTCCCAGTGGCTTTGGTCTGTGCAAGGCGCTCACCGAGCTCTTTCTCGACGGCAATGGCTTGAGTGGGAACCTACCCAGTGACCTGTACACGATGCCAAAGTTGAGCAAGCTCAGCTTACAGGATAATCAAGTCTCCGGCAACCTCAGCAATTCGCTTGGTAACCTCTCTCAGCTTGTGCAACTTGACTTGTCCTGCAACAGGTTCACTGGCCCCATCCCTGATGTGTTTGGAAGTATGAGGAGGCTGGAGTCCATAAACTTGGCCTCAAATAGCTTCAATGGTGAATTGCCTGCTTCCCTGTCAAGGTGCCCAATGCTGAGGGTAATCAGTCTAAGGAACAACTCGCTGTCTGGTGAGATTGCTATTGACTTCAAATTGCTGCCGAAGCTGAACACTTTTGATGCTGGAAGCAACAAACTGAGTGGTGCTATACCTCCTGGTTTTGCGTGGTGCTCTGAGTTGAGGACTCTGAACCTTGCAAGGAACAAGCTTGTGGGCAAGATACCAGAGAACTTTACGGCTTTGAGGTCCCTGTCATATCTCTCTTTGACAGGGAATGGCTTCACCAATCTCTCGTCCGCATTGCAGGTCTTGCAGCATCTGCCCAGCCTGACGAGCTTGGTGCTCACCAAGAATTTCCGTGGCGGTGAGACAATGCCTGAGGATGGCATCAATGGGTTTAAGAGCATCCAGGTGCTTGTGCTTGCAAACTGTTTACTCTCGGGCAGAATTCCACCTTGGCTGCGGAACGTCGAGAAGCTCAGTGTGCTGGACATTTCATGGAACAAGTTGAATGGGAATATACCGCCCTGGTTAGGGAATATGAACAATCTGTTCTACATTGACCTGTCTAATAATTCGTTCAGTGGGGGGCTTCCTGAGAGCTTTACACAGATGAAGAGTTTGATTTCAGTTAATGGCTCGAGCGAGCAATCATCAACAGAGGATCTCCCATTATTCGTCAAGAAGAATTTAACTGCCAAAGGTTTACAGTACAACCAAGTCAGCAGCTTTCCACCATCGCTGATTCTGTCAAACAATTTGCTTGTTGGGCCATTATTATCAGGCTTTGGTCATCTTGTAAAACTTCATGTTCTGGATTTGAGCTGGAACAACTTCTCTGGACCGATTCCTGATGACTTGTCAAACATGTCGAGCTTGGAAGTGCTGAATTTAGCCCACAATGATCTCAATGGGACAATACCGTCATCTCTGACGAAGCTGAATTTTCTTTCCAAGTTTGATGTGTCTTACAATAATTTGGCAGGAGATATCCCAACTGGTGGGCAATTCTCCACATTCACAAATGAGGATTTTGTTGGCAACTCTGCTCTCTGCCTTCTTGGGAATTCATCCTGCTCGAAGAAGGCTTCGTTTGTAGAAGCTCCACCTCCACATCGGAAAAAGAGCAAAGCCTCCCTAGTGGCCATTGTGCTGGGAACTGCAGTTGGAGTTGTTTTTGTGTTATTTAGTGCTTATGTGATTGTCTCAAGGATTGTTCGTTCAAGAATGCAGGAGCATAATCCGAAGGCCATAGCAAATGCTGAAGATTGCTCAGAGTCTTCTAATTCATGTCTGGTGCTACTTTTTCAAAACAACAAAGAACTTAGCATCGAGGATATCATGAAGTCCACCAACAACTTCGATCAATCCTATATAGTTGGGTGTGGTGGTTTTGGACTTGTTTACAAATCAACACTACCAGATGGGAGGCGAGTTGCAATCAAAAGGCTATCAGGTGACTACTCTCAGATTGAGCGTGAGTTCCAAGCTGAGGTTGAGGCACTTTCACGAGCTCAGCATGAAAACCTTGTCTTGCTGCAAGGTTATTGCAAGGTTGGAAATGACAGGCTATTGATCTACTCATATATGGAGAATGGCAGCTTGGACTACTGGCTTCACGAGAGGGCTGATAGTGGGGCGCTGCTGGATTGGCGAAAGAGGCTACGGATAGCACAGGGTGCAGCGAGAGGTTTGGCATACTTGCACATGTCTTGCGATCCACACATATTGCATCGAGATATCAAGTCAAGCAACATACTTCTGGATGAGAACTTTGAAGCCCATCTGGCTGATTTTGGTTTAGCAAGGCTCATTTGCGCGTATGACACACATGTAACAACAGATGTAGTGGGAACCTTGGGCTACATCCCTCCTGAATATGGGCAATCACCTGTAGCAACTTACAAGGGTGATATCTACAGCTTTGGTATTGTTCTGTTCGAGCTACTTACTGGTCGGAGGCCTGTGGACATGTGCAGGCCAAAAGGAAGCAGAGATGTTGTGTCGTGGGTGCTTCAGATGAAGGAGGAGGGCAGGGAAACAGAAGTTTTCCATCCAAGCATACATGGCAAGGAGAACGAAAGCCAGTTGGTGAGGGTCCTCAAGATAGCGTGCCTTTGCGTGACTTCGGCTCCCAAGTCAAGACCAACATCGCAGCAGCTAGTCGCATGGCTAGAAGAAATTTCAGAAGACTGACGTAAATGCATTTATGGAGTTTCCAGTGGTTTAAATTTGCTTGAGTGCGGCAGTTTCTAGAAACGATTAGCTGTACATAATATTTGCATAGCTTGAAATGCTGAGAGTTGTCCCCATCTCAAGTCAAATGATATGAACTCCCTCTTTTGTTCATAAGGTGGTCACAAGGTCACCAGAGTGTAGGAATGCTTTGTAGGTTTAAATCGTCGGTACAATAATTGAAGCGATTATACTAGTAGCTTTTCTACAGATTTTGCAGCGTGTCTTGTAATTTCTGTTATGCATATATGGTGGTATAAGCTTTTGTTGGTGTATGTTCAATAGTTGGCTTATAGTATGTACTAAGTAACATCCCTTTGTAATCAAGATTTTAAGGAAGAACTGGAGCACGGTACTAATCAACGACTACAATGATTTATTATGCCCTGACAAAGCTACAGTTTGAGCCTTTTGGGAATGCCCTGGAGCATTGGTCAAAGTAATTGTTTCTGGTTCCGTCGGTTTCCACATTTCCTGATGATCAGATGTTCCCTTCAAGCGTTGTTCAACTCCTGGTCACTGAGATGAAATACACAGTGAAGGCTGCAAGAATTATCTGTGGTTGCTCATGAGATCGGTTATTACCATGATTGGTTGACATAATTTATAGACCTTTTACTTTTGAAAGACGTCGTATTTTCCGCTTTGCTATGCTTTGAAATGCAGGGTTTGCGAAAACAAAAGCTGCAAACATGTTTCGATCTGCCGGCTTGCCGATCGTGCAGGAGCGTACGTTTCGCCAGTGCTGCAGTCGCCATCGGCGACCTTGCCGCACGCACGCTGCAATGCCCCGCCCCTGTGCCCGGGTCTGCGAGGCGAGCTATGCTGCGCGTGAACGAAAGAGGGGTTGATCCGCGCCGGAGCAGGTCGTGACTTTCGGCCTGCATAAGGTGGCCCATGAAGAGGAAGCTGATTGATTGCTACGGCCTGCGCATGGCCCAACTAATTCCGTCCGTGCTATGGAGCTCCTCTTGGGCCCATACAGTGATCTCGTCTCCAACGGTCCCGAAATTTTGTTGCCGCAATCCGTCCAGCACGTACATGCGGGGTTGTTTACAACAATACTCGACATTCGACAACGTGGTGTGATATACTCTACGCAAAAACATGCTGCAACGAGACACTGGCTGCGTATGGCGGCATGGCCCAACTGCTGAGTATAGTAGTAGGAGTATAATTTCTGTTAATCTTGGTGAGAAGCGTGGGAATAATATTTCCATCTCCAATCCAGAAGGCAACACAGCACAGAAGCGGGCAGAGGGGTGGGGGCAGCAGTACTTGCGAGGTGGGGGCACTGCATTGTCATCTCATATGATGAGTCATCACACATCTCTCACCTCTCACTTCATCTTCAGTCACCATTATTACCACCCAGGACTCGCAAAGCCCAAAAGATCTCCACGGCACTGTCACCCTGTGCGCGTTTGTGGGGTGGGCGTCTCCGAGCACTGCTTCGCGCACGAGGGATCGCAATTGCCAACTCTTTTATTGCAAGTAACCACCCACGTCGGTCAGGCCCCACATTTTAGGAGTTTGAATTAGTGGATCATTCCATTACTTGTTACTCCAAATTACTCCATAATACTGTGGTTGAAGTTGTTTTGGATTACCGACATGTTTGAAATGTGAGATTCTTCCTCCAATAGTTGTGGAAATGAATGGTTTTATTTACATTCAATCGAATTTGCTACTCTAGAAGCTTTGGATTACTACCAACAGGTTTGGTTTGATATTATTTCACAAATAATAAAAATGATTCTATATAAATGAATTCGAGCAATGTTCTTCCGAATTTCATGGCCCACCTTTCTTTACTCATCCGCAAAGTCAAGCTTTACCCCAATGCCTTATTGGAATTCAAGTCGTGTCAATCTTTCATCTATAAATCATGCATAGATATTTTATTTGGTACTGTATAATCGTTGAGACGGAACATGACGCAATGACTTTGGATGATGTATCCACTACACTGTCACGGACGACTCTATTAATAAGCAATCATTTTTATAATGACGTGTTAATTTTATGTTACACATGGTGTTGGTGTTATGTTTTTTCCTTTTCTCTCCGCAATTCAAATTGCAGACTTAATAGCTTATCTAGGTATAAGAAGAAAGAAATAAAAAAGATACGTAACAAATTGAAGCGGTGAGTAGATGAGGTAAACCATCAAGTGGCTTAGAATGTGGTGGGCAGCCCAAGCAGACGCAGACTGGTAGATCTTGCGGCAGGTTTTGTGGGGGTGGGACGAGATGGTGCGTGGTAGGGGTCGGAGAGATGGTGTGGCTTTTGCTTTTACTGATCCCGACCCGGCCCGGCCACTGTCACTGGGTGCAGCCGTGCCGTGCAGCGCAGAGCTGAGCTAGCAGCAAGCTGCGTGGTGAGAGGAGGAGGAGGCCCCATGCATTTGCATGCTGCTGGCTCGCATCACAGTTGGCAGTTGCCGTCCGGCCAGGCGGGGCAAACAAAAGGCTGCGCCGCGCCACTGCGATGCGCACCTGGCCAAAAGCCACCCCCTCACCCAGTGGCACTGGCAGTGCAGTGCAGTGGCATGGACCCTTGCACTTGCACCCCAGTGCTGCTCAGCTCAGCTGGTGCATTGCATGCATGCACGCTCGCTCGCGCGTCACGGGCACCGATTTTATTGGGCACTATTTTTTTTCAAAAAAAAAAACAGTTTGCACGCACCAGTGCATGTCAGAGTGTTCTTGCGCCAAATTTGGCAGTTTAATCTCTAACAACCAGTACATACGGTCTAATTAAGAAATTGCTGCAATCGTGTGGGCATCATACATTGTTTATGCTACCGGTAGCTTAGGGAGACAGGACCGGGACAGAACGAGGGAAGGCAGGAAATGAAACGGAGGACAGAAGAGAAGAAGATGCCTACAGCTGCCTAAGCATCATCTCGTCACAAAACAATAAGGCGTGCGAAAGCGAGAGCTTACGAAACAGTGGTGGTTTTGGATGGATTACGGGACAGCCCCATCGATTCCCGCCTTTCCTAGGGATGCTGACTCGCTAGGCGATGAGTGATGAGGGCTTTCTGGGATTGCACGTTGTGTTGGTTCCTAAGTACGCCCCAGTTATTTAGCGCCTGTTGTTCCAGCTGTGGATCCACGGATCGGGGGAGCAGATCGATCATTATTCCGTATGTTACTTAAGTCTTGATCTGATCATTTTGTTTATTTCCAAACAAGTGTGACAGTGAGCCGTGCAAACAGATAAGGAGCGTAGTACTACGTGAACACGGATGCGAGGTAGGCTCACTGGGGTGACGCACGCAAACTGTTGGCGAGAGATACTTCTCCCTAGCTGCTAGTAGTACCACTCTAGTGCTAGCACTGCCGGCAGAATCAAAAATTGAAAGCTGCCGTCAAACAAAACAATGGCATTGTGACGCAACGGACTCGTACGATCCACAGGGGATTCCTGGGAGATCTCGAACCACCATCATTAGAAAAATAATGACGGCTGCAGCAATAGGAAAATTTTGACTCGGCCGGAGAGCTTTGCCTGCCGGCACTTGCTAGAACCGGCAGTGCTGTAGTACCAAAGGAAGCTAGGCAGGGTTGGGGTGGCGGGAGCAATGGGGGAAAGCACAAAGCAGAGAGACGATGGCGATGCTCCCTCCTCCTGTGAAGGCGCGCGAGGAGGGATGGGGATGACGCGAGTGAATTATGGAGGAATGATTTAGCGGGTGTGCCTCGATCGGGGGCCGGGCCGGGGACCGTGAATCTCAAAGCTTTGCTCGAGGTTTCGTGGGTGTGCGCGACGGGAGTAGACTGCGAGTGTTTTGAGTGCTCCGTGGGGCCTCGTGCAGCGGGTAGGACTGCCGGTGGCGATTTTTTTTTTTTTTTTTTTTGGGAAGCCACTCTGCAGCTGATCCTCTGTGCCGCCGCGGCAGCAGTGTAGGCGGGCACGAACGCACGCGCGCGAGTGCCTGGCCGCCTGCCTGTTGCCCATGGCATGAGACCCGGCGCCGCGCGCGTTGGCAGCACCACGCACAGAAGCCGCCCGTGTCTACAGCGCCGTCTCCTCGCTGACCCGAACTGTAGGTTGCAGCAGTGCCGCCCGGCCGTCTTGTAGCGCGAGGCGGCGACTGCGAGCCGAGCAGAGCAGACGCGCACACGGCACGCATGCACGCGCACGGCACCAGCGCCGCGTCGTCGTCGTCCTCGCCCTGGAACAACACGTACGCGCGCGCGCACTCGCAGCAGCAGCAGGTAGGGAGGCGTGGGCGTCGCACAACTGCACGGCACGCACCTCGCTGGAGGAGAGGCCCCGCGTGGGGCGGGGCGGGACCCGTGCGCACGGCGGTCGTCGGCAGAGAGCGATGGACACGGCAGGCCTCCCTCCAGCTTTTGGCGCAGCGCGCGGGGCCGGACGCTGTTCCCTCCAGTCCCCACCTTGGCTGTTCCTCGCGCGTCCAAAAGCCAAAGGCGCCGGTGTGTTCTCGCGTCGTGCCGTGCCGTGCTGCGTACCGGTGGCGCCCGCCGGCACCCCTGCGCTGATCGATGCATGCGCGCCGTGGACGATGCCCCTGCATCGGCCTCCACACGAGAAGAGATGCACCGCAAGGAACAGAGCATCAAGTTCCAAGGTTCTGTCGTCGGGCATCTACTGCTTATTACTTCGTACTCCGACCCATAATCAAAGGCTGTTTCGCATTATGAATTGGGACACCACGACGAGTACTATTTTCGATGTTCTTGAGACGACACGCCCTCCCTCGCTGCGGTGAGGCTACCGGAGGCCAACTCCAACACTCTTGCGGTACCAGTACGCCCATACCTAGGATACCACGAGACTGATGTGGTCACCAAACATCAAGTCATGGGCATGCATATATCTGCCCCGCACTAGCCAGGACATGCAATGGAATGCATGGTCGTTAGTAACAGTTTCACGTACCGACACTGTTGCGCTCAAGCGGCAACACGCGGGCCTTTCTAACGTGACCTGTCAAATACCCCTAGATCGAAACTACGCGAAGCAAGCAAAGCTGTTCCAGCATGTTCTGGGCAGCTCATCACCGAAAACATACGTGATAATTAAAAAGGAGAGTGATCTTTCAAGCTAGTCCGGCCTGGAGCCCTGTCCGTCGATCGAGCTCCTGGCTGCTCGTCGCGACAGGGACCATGGGCGGCGCACGATGTAGAGGGAACAGGCAAACAACCTTTGCAACCAGCTGCTGGATGTGTGCTGGGTGAACTAGATCATGAGGCTGGCTTGCTTCCTCCTGTCTCTCTGATAGTACGGATTACTACTACTTTTGTACTCACTACACGATAGTATAATGTAGTACTGTATGATGTACTTAGCACTAACCTTCTGTGCTCAAGTTGTCGCAAAAAGAAAAATAATAATCAGAAAGCAAGTCCAGTTTGTCATCAGACGACCATTCCGGTATTTGCTTTAAGAGTTTGCAAAACAATAGGCATCTCCATCAGATTAGGTATAATTTCGTTTGTGCCACGTAATCTTCAAACGACAGATTATCAGACAATCTTTACAATGGGAGTTGTCTTGTCAGACAATCTTTACGTAAATCCCTTAAATTGTGAATGAAAAAAATGAATTATATACGTGTAGTAGAGCATTGTATCTACCATCAAGTGAAATTAATGAGGTGATAAATAAGATTTAAGGCAGGTACAACGCTACACATAGGCCGTCTCATGCGTTGTCATATGGAATTTTTGATGACATGGAAGAGAAAGAGGTGGTTGTTTCGCGAGGCAACCACCTCATGCGCTAAAATTTAGGAGTATGAGACGACTTTCACACCATTGTAGGAGTTGTAGTTGCCATGCAACTAATAAATATTCCTTTTTTCATCCACAAATCAAGGAAGTATGGTACTCCTTTGAGACAACTAAAACAACCATCCATTGTATGTGTGGTCTCATAAATCATCTTATAATTATGAGACCGCCTATGAGACAACACCTTTGTGCCTGCCCTTAGAGTGCTTACTACCTGATTCTATACTTTTCCACTAGATCGGGCAGCTAGCATTCCTTCATTGGCGCGGTAAAGTACTACAAGATTTACACAATAAGCCGGTAAATTGGAAAGTGCCGTTCATGTTCTCTACTGAGCATGCAGTACGTGAACACCACTGACAGACGTGGCACGGTCAAAAGCTATGTACGGATGGAACCACGACCTCTCGTTTCGGTTTAGGATAGCACATGAAGATCCTTTTCCCCTTTTTCTCTATTAAACTTATCTTAGCAAGATTAAGAGGGTGTGGGTCATCGACACTTTACCAGTTCGGAGGTAGCTTAGCTTGGATGCAATTATGCAAATCATGAGCCCCACTGGTGCTCAACTTTCCAGGGCGCATATATTTTCCTTTGAAAAGCTGGAAGGTTGGGGTCCATTCATTTGCATCATGAACAAAAATCTAGGGATGTGTTGGGGGTTTGGAACCTTAAACTACGACAACCCTTGCATTAGTCTTTGCCGTCGATCAGCAACATAAACGATGGTGATGTTGACACTCTGGCCAGGGTAGTTAAGGACGAAGAAGAGGAGTTGCATTATATTAGGGGGAGATGGGTTGACGTAGCCATCATTAGTTGGTTCCATACTTTCACGAAATGTCGGTTGCAACTTGCAACTGCAAGTTTGCCGGAACGGTAGTAGAAGTGATTTTGAGGACGCACGAGAGGTGGAGTGATTTTGAGGACACGCATGTGTTTCACTGGCAGCGAGCGGTTAAAAGGTTAAAGCAAGCAAGCACGGAGAATATCCCTGCTCCCCATCCCCGGCACGTCACGTCATGTACGAGTCAAACGTGTTTTCCATGTCGGCGTCACTCCCTCTTTTTTATTGGATCGACAAAGGGTGGAGGGGACGTATGCATTGCTGCGACACACAAAAGAAATCAAATAAAAATAATTTCTTTTCGCATCCCATGCTGGGATTGGTCACGTCACGGTACGATCGGCATGCATGCCCCAGCACACTTGATGTGACAAGATTGTTCCGTACTCCAAACAATTTCTCTTTTTTATTAATGCCCGGAGGCCGGAGCTGTCACGTACTCCCACCTCAGGAATTACGTGCGCCGGAGCAGGTTGCCGTTGCGGCAGTTGACACGAGTTTAAGGAGGCAAACTTAAGCGAGCGTCATCATGTGCTGGCTGGGGTGCTTAATTACCAGTCCTGTAAGCGATCGCCATACTCGAAGCGGAAAGGATCGCAAACCAGAAGGTCGCTGCCGAATCACCTCGCAGTTTCCCGCAAAGAAAAGATTCCATGGGAGCAGTGGTGAAGTGTTAGGGCCCTACATAGCATATTTATGGTGGCTTAGCGAAAGCGTTGTCGTGACTTCCGGAATGGCACGTTTGCGAGAGTTGCCTGCGGGTAGGCCTGGATGAGCCAGCTACGGTAGGCTGGATCGCGGGAAAAGCAGGGCTACGAGATATTTTGTGCGCTCGAAAACACAGCGAGCGCTTTACCACTTTGGCTACGAGTCTTCTTAGGCAAACCACGCAGATTATGGTGTGCCGAGAAAGTCTCACGCGGTGCTGCTACTTCGTCTCCGCACCACTGAGCATCCCGCGCACTCGGAATCGCTAGTTCGCTCTATAGATGGAATCTGTTCCGTGCACAGCTTCCCGATAACTAATAATATCTTCGATTTAGGCGTTAATTTCTCCAGATAAATGAATTCCACAGATTTTAATGTTTAAACGCGCTGCAGAATCTGGAGGGCAAAACTGGACAAACATGCGGTAGAAGCCAGCAGATCACAGACACAGAGAGACCATGGCGTGGCAGTGGCAGTGGCAACAGAGTTGGCCCACACCAAGGGGCAGCAGTGACCAGTCAATCCACCCATCCGTCATCCATCGGCGTCGTCCATCCATCCACTGGGAGTGGTGCTGTGGTGGTGGATCACTGGATCTCCTCCATTCCATCCATTACGGCCGTGCCGTGCCGTGGTCATACACTACTCCAAACCTGACTGCCCGACAGCCGCTTACATGAGCCCATAAAATACGGCTTTTTTAATGCTACTCCGACGACTCGCTTTCCAGCTTTTCCCTTCTCTCTCCTCCGCTTTATTCAAAACTGGTCGCAGGACGCCGCACTGTGGCGAACTCGCAGTCTCGCGCTGCTGCTGCGCGCACACACCACCCGCACGCCCGCACACGCTTCCCTCTCGCTTAAATGCCCCAAACCTAATCATTCCCACCCCTCTCTCTCTTCCCCCTGCACTCCACTCACCATGGTGGCGATCTCCGAGCTCGGCTGAGCCGACGAGGTAGGCGTCCCTCTCCCTCCGTCTCGCCGCGGCTCGCTTTCCTCTTCTGACGCGGTGGTCTGCTGGCTTGTTGCAGAATGCGGCCGATTTGAGGCGGGGGATGGATGGGGGTTCGGGCGGATTGGTGAGGGTGTTGTGGTAGATTAGGTTTTGGTTCCGGTCGTGGGAGATGAGTTCGTCGTCCGCGGCTAGCATCGGGCAGCCGCCGCCGGCGCCCCCGCCTGCCGCGCCGCCCGAGGAAGGTGCGTCCCTACTACCAGGTTTCCTTTGCTGCTGCCTGCTGCTGCCTCGCCTCTTCCGGAATCGATTCGTTTGCCTGTACTGGTTCTATAACCGAGCGTGTGTGCGCTGTGCAGAGAAGAAGTGCCTCAACTCGGAGCTGTGGCACGCCTGCGCCGGCCCGCTCGTGTGCCTCCCCACCGTCGGCACGCGCGTCGTCTACTTCCCGCAGGGCCATAGCGAGCAGGTGAGCCCTCGGTCGGTGCCTCCTTTGTTGGTTATCGCCTGCCGCGCGCGCTGCTCTGCGGTGCGTGCAAGGTGTTGGGTGTTTTGCCCAGCCGCGTCGGGCTTTGCTTTGATCGTTCGCTTCTGCTTTGAACTACTAATGCGTGTGGACGTGTGTGAAGGTGGCGGCGTCCACGAACAAGGAGGTGGACGGGCACATCCCCAACTATCCCAACCTGCCGCCGCAGCTGATCTGCCAGCTTCACGATGTCACAATGCATGTGCGCAATCTTCTCCCTCAAATTTCCTAGATGTACCATTGGTAAACATCGGCGCCGGCGGATGCTAAGCTGGGCTAACTGTTCCTGTGTGTGCAGGCGGATGTGGAGACGGATGAAGTGTACGCGCAGATGACGCTGCAGCCACTTAACCCAGTAAGTCGCTGAGGGTTTATTAGAGACTCTTGTGGCTGGATGATATGGATATCTTCGAGTTCTTATGGTTTATATTGTGTTGTTCTTTCGTGCAGCAAGAGCAGAACGATGCGTACCTGCCTGCGGAGATGGGGATCATGAGCAAGCAGCCAACGAACTACTTCTGCAAGACGCTGACGGCGAGCGACACCAGCACGCACGGCGGCTTCTCTGTGCCCCGCCGTGCTGCGGAGCGCGTCTTCCCCCCTCTGGTGTGATGAGTGTGTAATTTAGGGCGGTGTACCGTTTGTTTACCTGCATGGATTGTTGGGTTTGCTGTTGCCAATAACAGGTGGTATAGTGTGGTTTGTAGGATTTCACACAGCAGCCTCCAGCACAGGAGCTTATTGCACGAGATATTCATGATGTGGAGTGGAAGTTCAGGCACATCTTCCGAGGCAAGTGCAGGAAAAATCTCTAAGCTTCGTTTTGATAACTTTCTTCTGATAAAACAAAACTTTATTGATTTTACTTCTTCTCTTCGGTTTCAGCATTTTAATCCGTTCTTTATTGATCAAAACAGATTCTTAAACATTCCATTTTTGCTGCCACAGTATAAATCTTTTGGGCAGTCATTTTAGAATTTGAAGGTGTAAATACCAGTCAATATTAGAGTGTAGCAGAAGAAAGGCTATATAAGATGAGAACTTCCAGGAGACATTAATTTGGGTCGATCGTACGTGGAAACCTTTTGTGTTTTAATACGTAAGGATAGTGCAGCTCTGAATTAGAAATAAGTTGCCCAAGTTATAATTGACAGGAATTTTCCTCCGTGAGTCACAGGTGCTAAAGAATTGCATATGGACCTATGGATGTACTCATGCGCATCTTTTTCTAGCTACCACAAATGCATCACACGTTGGTCCTTTTCTTATATGTCATGAAGACTTCTCTTTCCATAGATTTTAGCTTATTTGTTGCTGACTCTTCGGTCCAGATCATGCTTTATTTTGGATTCCTTTGACTGCTAAAGTTTATACACAAATGTTAATGATACTCATGGAGGAGGGCCCTCTACTCTGCTAATAGTGAAGTGGGGTCACCAACACTACAAAATTTTGCTTACAGATTAGATTTTATATAACCATATTGCTTTCTTTTGTCCTAAACTTTTCACAGGCCAACCCAAACGACACCTGCTGACTACTGGCTGGAGTGTGTTTGTCAGTGCTAAGAGACTCGTTGCAGGAGATTCTGTGTTATTCATATGGTATATTCCATTGTGCCAATCCCACTCTTATTGAATTTTTAGTGAGTATGACTTGCTCTTCATCCACTGATTTAGGAATGAGAAAAACCAGCTTTTGCTTGGAATCAGACGTGCCAGCCGGCCACAAACTGTGATGCCCTCTTCTGTTCTTTCGAGTGACAGCATGCACATAGGGCTCCTTGCTGCAGCTGCTCATGCTGCTGCCACTAACAGCCGATTCACAATTTTCTATAATCCCAGGTAAATTGGACGGTTTGATTTGCAAATGCCAATCTGTTGTTTCTTATGTTCTACCTGAAGAGCAAAATGCGCTTGCAGGGCAAGTCCTTCAGAGTTTGTTATACCACTTTCGAAATACATCAAGGCTGTTTTCCACACCCGGATATCTGTTGGGATGAGATTCAGGATGTTGTTTGAAACTGAAGAATCTAGTGTCCGCAGGTGAGGAAGCAATACCAGAATCTAGTTCATCTTTAGTTATTCTTGGTTGTTTAACACCAGAGGGTGATGCATCTATATGGGTCTATGCCATTGTCTACAAATTTAGCATTCCCTTGTTTGATATGCTTGCACACTTATAATGGAATGATGTCTCCATGCAACTATGATAATTGTATTATTATTGTAGGTATATGGGGACGATAACAGAAGTAAGTGATGCAGACCCGGTGCGTTGGCCTAGTTCCTATTGGAGATCAGTGAAGGTAAGATTTTTTCTCATTAGCTATCCTGTTTCCTTCTGTGATTTTATTCTTTTTTGCATGCTTGATTTTTTATTTCTCTTTTCTTGTCCACAACAAAAAAACATGTGTTTTTTCCTTAAATCCCTTTTTCACAATTTTTTGTCCTCATTTTCTGATCAGCTTTTCTGGTTTTCTTCCCAATAATAATGCAGCTGTTTTAACCTTCAGATGTTCCACTTTCAACCGTCCTTTCTTTCGAGACAAATAAATTGCTGAAATGAAATCCTTTTTCTTCTTTGTATAATAAAAATTGTAATACGTATTTGGTTAGTTCGGCCATACCATCAGACTGGCTTAGTTTTAATACTATTGGTGTTTCTAACCACCTATGTCATTGATACCATAACACAGGTCGGTTGGGATGAATCAACTGCAGGAGAGAGGCCGCCTAGAGTTTCTTTGTGGGAAATTGAGCCATTGACGACCTTTCCTATGTATCCATCGCTGTTCCCGCTGCGGGTGAAGCATCCTTGGTACTCTGGAGTTGCTGGTCTTCATGGTACGCTACAAATACTCATGCTTGTTATAGCATCTCTACTGTTGGGTCTGTTTTTCCTGCATGTTACCTTTCTGGCACCAAAATGACGTAATAGGCATTAGAAATAGTTTTTATGGTTGCATACTTGCATTCAATCGCTGTAAAGTACATGCTGCAACAGATAGCGTTTTATTTCAATATTGACCAAAATAACCTGAAGTGGCATTTTTGGTGTTACCCATTTTACTGAGTGCGTTTTTAAGAATGAATGAAGATGCGGTACCTTCCACTTCAAATCAGCTGATTTGTTGCTGATACCTGGTGAGACCAATAGATTTTAGAGTAGAAACCTGTTTGTATAGGAGCAGCTGCTGCAGAAACAAAGGGTATTAGTGGTGTTTTTAGATCCAACCGCACTGATTTAGGACATCAGTACTATCTAAGCTACTTATCGGTAGGTAGATATGGAACAGCCTAAGTTTTCTTATTCCCATCTCGCTTCACAGGAAATTAGAAGTAGAACTGTGGTATATGTGAAAGCAGGTTACCTTTTAAGTGTAAATACCACATTGCCAACATTGGAGCACCACCAATGTTATTTTCTTAGGCTCTTCATTTATTTGATCTCCAACTTTCCGTGAATTTTATCAGATTTATGCATTTCTTATTATGGGAAACGAGACAGTAATACACCGTAGCGTTATCCTTCTTGTTGCTATTCTCATCATGTTTTTTTTATTGGTTGTGGCATTGTACTTAAGATGACAGCAATGCTCTTATGTGGCTGAGAGGAGTTGCTGGGGAAGGAGGTTTTCAGTCTTTGAACTTTCAGTCACCTGGTATAGGTTCCTGGGGCCAACAGAGACTCCATCCATCCTTGCTGAGTACCGAACATGATCAGTACCAAGCAGTAGTGGCTGCAGCTGCTGCCTCCCAATCTGGTGGTTACCTGAAGCAGCAATTCCTACACCTTCAACAACCTATGCAGGCTCCTCAGGAACAGTGCAATCTCAATCCGCTGTTGCAGCAACAGATTCTGCAGCAAGCAAGCCAACAGCAAATAGTTAGTCCCGAGGCTCAAAATATTCAATCTGTGCTCAGCCCAAGTGCTATCCAGCAGCAACTCCACCAAATCCAGCAAATGCAGCATGCTCATAATGATCAGAAGCGGAAGATTCAACATGACCAAACCTACCAAGTTCCTAGCAGTGAGGTTCTCCCAAGTCCGACGTCACTGCCGAACCATTTGCGTGAAAAATTTGGCTTCTCTGATCCTAACGTGAACTCATCAAGCTTCGTCAGCTCTAGCAGCAATGAAAGCATGCTGGAATCAAACTTCCTTCAGGGAAGTTCGAAGTCTGTGGACTTGTCTAGATTCAACCAACCAGTAGTTAGTGAGCAGCAGCAGCAGCAACATGCATGGAAGCAAAAATTTCTTGGCTCACAATCAATGCCTTTTGGGGGCTCGGTTTCACTTGACTCGCCTACTGGCAAAGATGGTTCTGTTGAGAACAAAATTGGCCGTGATGTACAAAATCAGTCCCTTTTTAGTCCACAAGTGGACTCTTCCTCCCTACTGTACAATATGGTACCTAATCTGACTTCAAATGTTGCGGATAATAATGTATCAACAATTCCCTCTGGGTCAACATATCTGCAAAATGCGATGTATGGTTGTCTGGATGACTCTTCTGGTATATTGCAAAATACAGGAGAGAATGACCCAACAACCAGAACATTCGTTAAGGTTAGTGTAATATATTATGTCTTCCCTAGCACAATTTTAAGTCCATTCTCATAGAACCACTTAATAAAATGCAGGTTTACAAGTCAGGATCAGTTGGGAGGTCCTTGGACATCACCCGGTTCTCAAATTATGCTGAACTTAGAGAAGAACTGGGTCAGATGTTCGGTATTAGGGGTCAGTTGGACGACCCTGATAGATCAGGCTGGCAGCTTGTATTTGTCGACAGGGAGAACGATGTGCTTCTCCTTGGAGACGACCCGTGGGAGTAAGAAACTGTTACGATAATTCTAGTTTCAATTTATGATTTCTTATACGATATGCGAGTTTCGTCATATATTTATAGTGTTAGAAATTTATCCCGTGCAATTGGCTCATGAACTGTAACACCTCATCCCGTGTGCAGCCTATAGTAGTTGTTTTGGGGCAAGAGGCCCCGAAGTTGTGTGGTTGTGGGAATAGTCCCACATGGCTTGTTTAGACCTTGTTAGTTCCAAGCATAGCACCTCCGGGTTAACCATTTTACTTGAAGCAAGGACAAAAGTGTAAGAGAGGTGCTATGTGCATGCCGGGGGGGGGGGGGGGGGGGGGGGGGGGGGGGGGGGGGGGGGGGGCGCTCGGCGGGTAAGCGGATTTTGGATGTAGGGTGTTACATGAACATGTTGCATTTTGCAACGCTGTAGAACACAATGTAACTTTTTTATTATTCTATCGTATCTTTCAAACACGAGATGTACTGAATCAAAGCTTATTAAATACAAGGTTACATGGGCAATAACTGTGCATGTCTTCTGTACATGCAATCAGAATTGAACGTTTAGAATCACATTTGTAGTGCGTTGAAGTTAGGTTGGAAGTTATATGGGTCGATAAGTACTTTCCACTCTCAACCACTCAACCTTTTTTCATCACAAGTATATTATCACTCTGTCCCATTGAACCATAGTATTTATGCCATTATACATGTCTGTAATGAATCCTCCTGAAACTGAGCTTGCTCATTTGGCGCAGGTCATTTGTGAATAGTGTATGGTACATCAAGATCCTTTCACCTGAGGATGTTCACAAGATGGGAAAGCAAGGAAACGATCCACGCTACCTATCTTAATTTGAAAGACGCCGAGCTGTATCTGGTAATTTTTGCACCGTGCTATTTTATTTGTCCGCACAGCTGCTTGTCAAGATTTTTTCCTTAGATGACAATAATGATTGGCCTATGTTGTCGGCTTATGTTTTGTAAAGCGGTTTTTCCTACCAAACGATCTTGTAAAGAGCATCATTTTCTGGTCAATCACATACCTTGGAGACTATATAACTAACTGAATTATGCTTATTTCATGATATTTAACCTATATTAAAGAGCTCTCTTCCTGGTGAGAGTATAAATGTCAACGGTTGATCACTTACTGAAGGATGTCTTTCTTATTAGATTACTATGCTCATGAGGATTCTTATGTTATATGCCTTAATCCTTTAGAGTTACATTTCATAATTATATTTTCAATGCATAAAGGAGCTAAAACATACTACTAAACATAGTACCTAAAACCTTGCTGGATTTCCCTACTAACTTCAAGTTCAAGCCGCTGCTTTCTGTTAACTAGAAAAATGATGAAGCTTATTATTCATAGCTTGTGGCCTTTGTGGCTGGCAAGGAACAACAAACTAGCTGACATATATCTGCTTACATGAACTTACGATGTGGATCATGACTGAATATTCACAGTAGTTATTTTAATCATGCAGTCAATTTTCAGTCATGATCCACACCTAGTAAAATAACTAGTGCCACATATGTTACCTAAGGTGATTGATGATTTCTCTTTTGAGACCGCCTTTACATTACTCCAGTTGCACATTCCTGCAGTGTTCCGGGTTTCGTTGATGGTGGTGTTGTGTGTTATGACTAAATTGACGGTGTGCGCCAGTTAGCATGTTAATATTGTTGTCTACTTGTTCAGCAAAATCAATTTTTCCTGTTTGTTTTTTTCTGAAATTTTCTGTTACTCAAGAATATATTGATTTGGATTTTCATTTTAGTAGCTCTATGGGCATTTACTACTATCCGATACTATCTTGACATTGGTTGCATTCACAGGCTCCCTTGGCGATTCTGCGGCACCTGATAGCAGTCTCTGGACGGGTTGCTCTACCGTGCTCGCATGCTCGTCCATGTCGTTTCTTGCATGTCCACCATGCACGTCATCAGAACTCCCCGCTACCCGTATCTGGTGCAGGCCACCAATACGCTCCAACTGATATTTTGTAGGTTCCACTTAGGAATCAATATATCAGTGACTTATCCTAGCTGGTTTCTAGCTCAGCACAACACTCCTTCTCATGTCGCATCGAATATTCAGACTTAATGCTTTAGTTGAAACTGTATTGTGATTCTTTAAGTAACCTATGTATTTGAGGATTCCTCGGCATGCTTTCAACGATGAACTGCAATAATTTGAATGCAGAAGGATTGCTTAACTTTGCTGTGGTTCTCTAGCTAAGAAAGAAGTTTCGGGTGGAGTTCTCTATCTGAAACTGTGGCGATGGTCTTGGCTGTGCTCACATGTGACTGGTGAAGAAAGTTCTGAGGCGGGAAGATGAGCCGTTTAAAGGGAGATGGTTTGCGTGCGCTCGCCGCCTCAACACCGCGTGCTCTGGCAAGGTTCGGCTTCGACGTTAGAGGACCACAGCTCCGGTTCTGACGAGTCACACCGGAGGCTTCTGCTCTCTCGATTGAGTAATTCATCCTCTATCCGCTCGCATTACACGAGAAACAACTAGGAGACACGGAGAGAAAAAAGAGATCTATGTGAAGGAGGAGAACGAGAGAAGGAGAAAGACGGCGATGTGCTGCTCGTGACGTCGAAACTCATCAGACTGTCGGCGGTGAGGGAGATCTAACCCTAGGCGGCGGCGAAGGGAGAGAGAGAAGAGAGAGGAGAGTGGGATCGCGAGAGGAGAACCATAGCAACTGCAGTAACGCTAACAAAGATAGACATGTTTTATGCTACCATGACTATGCACAGGGCTTAGGCGGCAAAAGCAGGAGCACGTGTGGAGCCAAATCAGACTCAGCAGAAACGGTCGATTTGAACGTTTCCGCTATACTAGTTAGGTTAATGATAAACCCATCCAGTCTTTTAGATAAGAACCAATCATACTTAAATACTCCCTCCGGTTTTAAATTGTTGACGTTTGGCTATTGTTGAGTTACGTTTGACCATTCGTCTTATTTAAAATATTAGCTTAAATATGCAAAATTATAAGTTATATTTCAATTTCCTTTAGTGATGAAACTAATCATAACAAAATCTATGATAATTTTTAAAATATTTTGAATAAGACGAATGGTCAAACGTAGCTAAAAAATAGTCAAACGTCAACAATTTAAAACCAGAAGGAGTACTAATCTACAGTAATCTAACAGTTCCCATTCTCTCTTGCTCGTTTCCTTGATCATACGCCATATACTACGTGTACACTGCAGGCGTGATTGCGGGCGAGCGGTCAATGTAGATTTTTGCACCTTTTGAGACGAAAGGTCAATGCATTCAGAATGAGAGTGGGAAAGGGCAAGAGCAGCAGCACCACTGAGGCGACCGAAACGGGAAAGAAAACCTGCGACGGTTTCTTCTAGCCCCGCCCTGGTTTGGTTTCGTTGTCCCGTTGCCGTGCGTCCCCCTCATATAACGTGGCCTCGCCTTGTTTTGTTTAGGCCGCGGGCAGGCAGAGGCCGCCTCCAACCCAGTCCACACGCCCCATCCCGTCGCCTTCCCAACCCTAGCCCTGCGAGGCCACAGATCTACCCCCCGTCGCCGCCGCCAGCCTCGCCGAGCCCTCTAGCCTGCCCCCTCCGCCGCCGTCGCAGGCGCGATCGGCGCCCCGTCACGCCCGCCCGGAGGTAGGGGAGGAGGATCCCACGGCCCACCTCGGGACGGGAGCCATGGAAGCGGACGGCGTCGCGGCGGCGGAGGTGGCGGCCGGCGCGAAGCCGCTGACGCCGGAGGAGGAGGCGCTCAGGCGCAACACCGACTGCGTCTACTTCCTCGCCTCGCCCCTCACCTGCAAGAAGGTACGCCGCCGCCTCCGCGACCGGTCTTCGTCTATTTGTTCCCCGCGCAGTTTCGTTTGTGTATCCCTGTGGTGTTTCAGCCGATTGAAGCTTGTAATTTGTGTGCGAGGTGGGTTTGGTCTGGGAACGGGGACTGGGTAGTGTTTCTGAGAGGAATTTCGCGATGCAAGATGGATTATTTCGATTGCGTCCGTGCTTTTAGTGTTGGTGTACTGGAATAGGGAGTTATTTTGTGGTCGACAGCTTCGGTGCATTTGATAATTTGACATCCCTGGGTTGGACATGTGTTTGTTTTCTGATCACGACGTGCTGTCAAATTGCTTGATTAAAACTATGTAACGGTAGCCTCACTGGAATTTGAATCCCCAGAGATTTGAAACAGCACGTTCTAATCTGACGTCTCAAGCACATACTGCTGCCTTTGAAATAGAGCTTAGATATGGGAGAGAACTATATTGGCACATGCTGCTTTTTGTTAAGATGAACTTATCATAATTTTGTATTCCCCACATAATTTTGCATTCTACGACATGGTTTTCAGTGTTATGTTATAATGCCAAACCTATTTGCATAAGCTAATGGTACATAAAAAGAGTTTAACACTTTATCCGTAGTAACCCAAAAGCGTGCTATATGTCAAAAGATCCTCGCACTACTTTTGTTCTGTTCACGCCCGTCATCTTGTGTGTATTAGTTCGCTTGTTGTAATAAAAAAAAGTGTATTCAATATATACCAGTTGCTTGGAGTATTATGTTGAAATTCAACCGCATTCTGCAATACAGTCCTGTCAATTTATCATGCATATCTGTCTCTTACCGTTTCTTTGTTAACTTACAACTTGATCCTATGTTAATTATGCCTTTTTCTTCCTTCATCAGGGGAATGAATGTGATTTTCGTCACAGCGAGGGTGCCCGGATGAACCCTAGGGATTGTTGGTACTGGGTGAATGGCAATTGTACGAACCCAAAGTGTCCATTTCGCCATCCGGTATGTCTTGTTTTATTTCATGTGATCATTTCAATAAATATTTTCTTAACTTAGCACTATGTAACTGTTAAGCTGCTGTTTATCACAAATTGGCAAGCCATCACATTGAAGCTCATGTAGTTGAGCACAGGGTTAAGATCGTCTTAACATTTTATCACATAAAACTATATTATGAAGTTTAATCTTGTTTCCATTCTATTTATGCAGCCAATTGATGGCCTATTTGGTGCCCCAACTCCTGGAGTACCTTCAGTTTCTTCGCACTATGGTGCTTACAACTCGGGAAAACAGATGGTCCCTTGCTATTACTTCCAGAAAGGGAACTGCATCAAAGGTGATAGATGCCCTTTTTATCACGGACCGCAAGCGGTTGGCAATAATCTCCAGGAACAGGCGGCGAAGGTTTCTTCTGTTCCCTTGGAACAGCCTCAATCTCAAAAGAGAGAGGCGTCTACGGAGCCAAATAATTTGATGCAGCAAGGTGCCCCAATAATTGGTGACAGGTCCAAACTGACTGTTGATCGATCGATGGTCCATGCCGCCAAGAATGGTGTAGCTGCATTAACTTCTGAACTCACTTCCAATTCAGTGAAGTCGAGGCTCAAGTCTGAGAAGGTACCCAATACATCAGCTGTGAAGAAAAGTTTCACAACTCCGGAGGAAGATCATTCTGCATGCTATCAGAACCAGCTTCCTCCGGAAGGTGACCCTATCCAAGATTGGAACCAGGATCACCCAATGCCTCCTACAGATGATCTACCACAGAACAGCAGGGATGCTGATGATTTTTTGGGGGAGTCATCGCCTGGTTTTGATGTTCTAGTGGACAATGATGCTGATGGTGCTGCTTATTTACATGACGAGGAAGATTTCGGAAGAGACATGTACCCTGTAGAAGATTATGAATATGCTCCTGCTGATTTTGATATGCAGGCCCATCATGAAAGAGACCGGTTCAACGGAATGGATGAGCATAGCCAGATTGGACGAATATATGATGGCTATGAGAGGAAAAGGCGTAGGTCATCACCTGAGAGGAGCATGGACAGGCCTTTCCACTCAGATAGAAGGTTTGTGCACAGAGAAATCGATCGGGCTGATATGGATAGGTCAGATCTACGTCATCAGATTCGAAGGAGAAGAATAAATTCTTCTTCAGCAGCCATTAGCCCAGAACGCAATGTAGAGCAACACCGGAGGGGTGAAGACTACAGGGAGAGGGCACATGGTCACCATACACATAGAGATCGCCATCAGGGCCCTCGTGGAAGCACTCTGAGTTCCCGTCTGCTGGGAAGAATTAAGCTTCCTGGAAGATCGCCTGATAGGGTTGATACTCGCTTCGAGAATGAGCGAGATAGAAAGCGGCTCCGAGACAGACTTTCTCCAGTTAGGCATGATGTTCATGGGGGGCATCGAGAGGCAGGACAACATCATGAAAGGAGCCAGCGGAGATTAAGTGAAATTGCCTCAAGTGTCAGGCATGCAGATGGCCGCTATTCAAGAAGAGATGCCGTCGATTCTGTTCACCTCGGTGCTCGAAAAAACTTAGGAGAGCCTAGGAAGGCCAATGGAATCATGGATTCTGAACCATCTCTTGATTTTGAGGGGCCGAAACCGCTCAGTGTCATCTTGCAGAGGAAAAGAGAGGCAGCTGTGAGCAATAACTCATCTTCCAGCTGTGAGAAATCTGCTGAGGCTGCAGTTAGGCAGCCTGGTTCTCTGGTTGAAGCTGAGAAGAAAGACCTTGAAAACAATATCAGCTCTGAATATTGCAAGAGTGGATCAGGCGATGAGGAGTATAAGGAGATGAAGATCAGGTCCCTGTAGAGGGTCAGGGGCAATCGTCATCTCATGGTGACAAATTTGATATTGAAGATATTACTGAAGTTGAGCCATCAACTAATCAAGAGGCAGATAACTATGAGCAGAGAGAGGGGGAGTATGATGATTACGAGACAATGGAAGGTCATGAATACAAATCGGAAGATGAGAATGCATATCAAGATGATGAAGACTTTGATGATGATGATGACGACGACTTTGCCCGAAAAGTGGGGGTTGTTTTATCTTAAGCTCCAAGGTGTTCTTGCTTATGTTGCTCGGGGCAAAGCTGAACTATTTGCTTTTGCTTAGTTCATCTCTTGGATTCATCTGGTGCTTCATGTTTCTTTTTTTCTTAAGTTGATAGTTGGAGCCTGTTATTTTCTGAGGCTGATAAGTATAGGTCAGGTATCGAAGTGTAGCTTTCATAAATGATGAGTCATTACATGTAAAAACTGCTGATTGTTCAGCATATCTGATCTATCCTCAAACTTTGTATTGTATTAGTGGCCTTACTAACAGCAGGAAATTTCTGGGACCAATTTACGTCTGAAATGGAAAATATAAACAACTCCCTGTTAGAGGGGGTCTTTTGTTTACTTAAACCTTGCGTTGATCTTCTGTATGATGCTTCAGTTTTTTTCCAACATTTTTCCCCCTTTTTGGCAGTTTTTCTCAATGTTAGTATGGAATGTGTGCCAAGACCTAGCTGAATTCCCATTTGCAGTTGTTTATATATGGGTGATTCATTCGCAGCTAAAAGTCAACCGTATATGTACGACTTCCGCTTTACTGCCTCAACAAGGTCCGCACAACTGGAGCACACTGCTTCTGACAGCCACAGTGATACAATGGCTGCCAAAAATAGACCTCGTTATCACGTCTTCGAACGCTCTCGTCTGCTTTCTCGAAGTGCAAATCATCATGCGTCTTTACCTTGTCTTTTTGTAAAAGAATGTACTATCAATATTTTGCCATCAAAACAGCATTTAGTTACATTAAGTGAGAAAACATGGCGAATTTTATACTAACAACAGGTTAATGGTTCAAAAACTCCAAAAAAGAAGTTCGAAAAATAAATTGTTGGTAATTCCCGAAACATGGAAAAACAAAGAAAAGGTGCTTGAAATAAATAAGAGCCAGGTGTTTCTCCGGATGACTCTCCAGTGGCACATAAAACTCTGCTCCACCGCGCGAGGCGTCTAGACTACGAGCTCAGTCAGCGACACAAACCGAAGCCTCTCGCCTGTGCTGTTGCGAGTGAGGAAGATCAGCGATGGCATCGAAGAAGGTGCTTCTGCTCTGCGGAGACTACATGGAGGACTACGAGGTATCTTCCCCAATCGCTCCTCGTCTACTTCGCTCCTTCTATTTAGGTTGTTTTTGGATCAAGATTCAGTCTTGGACTGGTGTATCCTGACACAAAACCGGTTTCTGAATTGATGGATTAGGTCATGGTCCCGTTCCAAGCGCTGCAAGCGTATGGGGTGTCCGTGGACGCCGTCTGCCCCGGTAAGAAGGCCGGCGACGTCTGCCGCACTGCCGTCCATCAGGGAACTGGGCACCAGGTACTTGGGATCGATCCCCATCCGTTTCTTTTCTGTTTAGTTATTTTATGTAGTTTTCAGTTATGACGGTTTTATGAGATGATTGGACGTGGCATATGTTCTGTGCTTGTGAAATTGACACTGAACAACGTTAGTTTGCACAAACTAAATTGGTGTCTTATTTGCCTACTTCTCACTATTCAGAGCACAGAAAAGATATACATGTTTGTGATTGAACAATGCAGACAACTCAAGATACGTGAAAAGAACACCTTTGACTTTTGAGAAGAGGCCACATCTTGATATGATTTCTACGATGATCCAATTTGAGAATACACAGCAGCAGGAGAACTGCATTTGAAGCACGGATACCATGACATTTTAATGGAAGATGCCTGAAAAATGAAATATTTCTGGGAATATTTGGACTCTTTAATTTTATCTGAACTCATAGATTTTTCAAAGACTTATGTTAAAAATCAGAAGAATAGCAAGGTTGATTAAATTTCACGGTCGATTGTAGAAGCAGTTTTAATTCTTCTAACTTGTCTGGGTTTTTTTTCATACTGTTTAGATGGAAGATTTCAATATATTTGATGGCCAGTTGGCCACTTGAAGATTACGCTACATGCTTGACAGCCTGAGTCCTAGTTTTTACTGGAGGCTTTTGGCTAGCAGATCATCCTCTGACTGAAAACTATGTATTAGTTACTAGATAGTCATCTGTTTAAAAACTATGTATTCATTACTAGATAGCCTTCTGACTGCTATGTACTCGATAGTCTTCTGACTGAACACTATGCATTAATTGCTAGTTGTCTAAAACAAAGGAAAGCAGATAGTAAAGTACAACAAGAGAACATGGTGTTATTCTTGTCTACTGCCAATATAACCAGATCAAATCAACCAACAATGAAAATTGACATTTTTATTCATGAATTTTAGTGCTTGGGATTTAGATGATTTTCCTGAGAACCTGATTAATCTGGAGAAACAGATATGTTTGATAATAAACCGAACTTGCTTGACATCGTTCTCAGAGGTTGTTTCCTCACAATACAATTATCTTTGAGGATCCTTGTAGTATTTTAACACAGTTCTACCCTTCTTCTATTGGTTAGTCCCTCTAGCATCTGTGTGGAATCGTTTTATCTGAATCAATTTGCATCTGATAGAATGAGTGGCACTGTGCATCCCCTTTATATATAGTTTACTTTATTGCACTCAAATCCTGCACTTATTCTATCTTTTACCATATGTCATGCAGACATACTTTGAGTCCAGAGGTCATAATTTCGCACTAAATGCTTCCTTTGATGAGATTAGTGCGAATGGATATGATGGGTTGGTAATTCCTGGAGGTCGTGCACCAGAATACCTTGCAATGGATGAAAAGGTGCTGGACTTAGTCAGAAAATTCTCTGATGCTAAGAAGCCTATAGCATCTGTTTGCCACGGACAGTTGATTTTGGCAGCAGCAGGAGTAGTCCAGAACCGTAGCTGCACCGCATATCCAGCTGTTAAACCAGTTTTGCTTGCTGCTGGTGCTAAGTGGGAAGAGCCTGATACCATGGCAAAATGCGCTGCTGATGGCAATCTCATCACTGCAGCGACCTATGATTCTCATCCTGAATTCATCAGCCTGTTTATCAAAGCACTTGGTGGCTCTGTGGCAGGATCGAACAAGAGAATATTGTTCCTCTGTGGGGTATGTATTGAGAAAAACAATGCTCTCCTTGATAATCTAGTCTCACGCTCTTACTATCATATATGCCTTTTTACAATTATTTCACATGCTGCATATATGTGGTGATAACAGATTCCTCGAATCTTATTGAGTATGAACAGGGGTTCTCAGTCAATTATTCACCACTTTGCTGAACATTTTTGCTTGATGACATGCTTTATAGGACTACATGGAGGATTATGAGGTTATGGTCCCATTTCAGTCCCTTCAAGCTCTCGGGTGCCATGTAGATGCAGTTTGCCCTGACAAGGGTGCTGGGGATAAGTGCCCGACTGCCATCCATGACTTTGAAGGTGACCAAACTTACAGTGAGAAGCCTGGTCATGATTTTACTTTGACGGCGTCATTTGAAAGTTTGGATGCTTCAAGCTATGATGCACTTGTAATTCCTGGCGGACGGGCTCCTGAGTATCTGGCACTGAATGATAAAGTCCTAAACTTGGTGAAGGGATTCATGGATAAAGGCAAGCCAATTGCATCGATCTGCCACGGCCAGCAGATTTTATCTGCTGCAGGAGTCCTTAAGGTACATCATTCTTTTTCTGTGGATGTTATGTATTGTCTTTGGTATCCGTTTGATATGTATTGTAGATTGTAGCTCTAGATGATTCTAGTAAATTTCTAGCCTAGCTAATTTTGCTTCAAACAGAAAAGGTTTGCAATGATAAATGGTACCAGCTTTAGACTTTAACGATCATGATAGTCAGTCACCAGATAAATGGTATATCCTTTGTTGTTCTACAGTTCACCATCACGTTCTCTATCCTCATCACCTTATGAATGTTCAATATTCTCGGGGCATTTCAGTGACAAACTTTGAGTGACGTGTGCTCTGATGGTTCCTTGCTGGCTGATTGATGATGTAGGGGAAGAAATGCACTGCATACCCGGCCGTGAAGCTCAACGTGGTTCTTGGGGGCGGTACTTGGCTGGAGCCTAACCCCATCGACCGCTGCTTCACCGACGGCAACCTTGTGACAGGTGCGGCCTGGCCGGGACACCCGGAGTTCGTGTCCCAGCTCATGGCTTTGCTCGGCATCAAGGTTTCCTTCTGAGCTGAAGGATGGGAGTTCTAGTCGCTCCCGGGTGCACCTGCGCGAGACGATATAGTTTCGGACATCCATACAGACGATGCTTGTAACTTAGTTTCATACAATGCCAACAGTACACTTGTCCTTGCTCGCGGCAAGTTTCAGTCGATCAGAGTTTTACCCTTTTGTTACTGTGTGAGGGGAATGTAGCGTCGTCTGGGACTGAAAGAATAAAGGCTTTGTTTGTTTTAATCTGTTGCTGTCAGCTGGGCCCTTTTTCAGTATACTGCTGCTATGCGATTCACTGAGACGGGGCGGCCTTGCGAGTGACACGAACGTGGAGAAGGCGGCCTTGCCAACGCTAGGGACCTGGCGCGTACTTGTCTAGCCTGCTTCTCCTGCCCGAGAGCGCCTGAGGCTTGTTGACGGACGTGCGCGCCATGGCTGGCTCCAGCCCCACGCAAGGGCCTCCTCTCTCCTTGACAGTGCTTGCCTGGTCCCTCGGTGCGCAAAACTAAAGGCCCCCCCTCCCCGTCCAGCTGAAGCATTATCTTTTCCCCTAACGCATGATCGATCATCTTGAAAGCGCACAAAGCTTCCAGTTGGGATCCCATGATGAAACAAAGAGAAAAGCACAGGACACGCTTCTCCAGAAATCGCAGTTCTCGGTTGGTTCATGTTGGCCATGTCACACCTGACCCAAAAAGCGCGAGTCCGTTAGTATTGGTTTAGGTCGCCGGCAGGTAAAGCACATCTCATCTCATCAATCTAGCACCACCAGTGAGTCCACCACTCTGCCAACTGAAAGAAAAGAAAAGCCCAGCACAAGGAGACGACAAGCAGCGGCGGCAGGCAGGCCACGCCGCCGGCCGGGCCTTAGCAACAACAATGCAGTAGTGCCGCGCGCTTTACAGTCACCGGCCAGCATCAAATCAAACAACACAAACGCCAAATCCATGATGAGATCGACCACTTAGCCATTGCCGTGCAAGCTATTGCCAGAGGGCGGGGCGCCTCCTAATCCTCCTGTCCGGGTCCGGTCGCTTTGCCTCCTCCGTCCAGAAAGCGTTCGGCGTCACGCAAATGGCGCCGCCGGGCGCATTATTTTTGGAGACGAATGATTAGCCACCATGCCGATTTGCATTATAGCAACTCACAGACCGCGACAATGTTCAAATTTCAAGGACGACCACTACCTTCAGTTTTTATTTACCAGTTGCTTTTATTTTGTGGGCGAAGAGGTTTCCGTCTGCATTAGATTTGCAAGGTAGTACTGAAAAAGCTGCTCAAAATGACCGGAAATTAGCATCTGTCAGCCATGGTCCTCGTCATGCTGGGCACTCGTGCAAGCGGACAAGCATCAGCAAGGCTGCAAGATACGGCTATACGGGCCACGTCGTTTCTCCACAATAAGATAGTACATGAACTAAACTAAGCTCAGCACCTAACCTATGAGTAGGATGGAATTAGGTGTGGCGTCGTACTGAAAATCTAATCAAGTAGTAGTACAATAGTTTATTGACAAGTTGCTCCAGGAAAGATATTTTGATCCAGCAGGCGGTTCTGAGTTTTCGAGCTTTGGCCTCTTAACACAGATTCACATCATGAAATAGAAAAAACCAAATACAGCAATAGCGAAGTGAATTAACCAGTGCAGCGTGAAGACGAGCCTTCAGTCACTGTCCTCGGTCGTCTCATCAGCGTATAAAGGCAAGGAAAGTGAAAGCTGCCGATACGTGTTCTGCATCGTTGCCACAACTGACAATTCAGAAGCTAGCACAAGATATGCTCAGCTCATCTCACCGGGCCAGATGAATATTCGCAGCGCTCGCTATCCAGTTCACAAATCTGCTTCAACTTTACATCTTTTTCCATTCGGAAAAGTGAAGACCTGGACGGGACAGCCGCCGCTAGACTTTTCCCAAAGCCAAAAAGGAAATCCAATAGTACGATGAATCAAATTCCTACTTCAATTTTCTAAAGAGTTTCGCTTCTCTTCTCGATCGGTTAAAAAGTTTCACGGATCATATATATGCAGAGGTTTTGGGAGAGGATCAGACATACAATTGCTGGTAGCGCAATCCGCTGTCGAAATGATATGATATGTAACCTGAACCACCATGGATTTTTTGACAGCGTCCACGGTGAAGCCGCACCCTGTAGAGAGCAGCAAGACGATGATGCCACTCCCCCTTGCCTCCTGAACCTTCCTGGAAATTGAGCAGTGAGCATACGACAGCTAACAATGTGGGCATGGACGTACGGGCCCACTCACAGTGATATTTTTGCAGCTTGACAGACGACGAGGCGGAGGGAATCCAGGCGGCGGGTAGGTCCGTCCGTCCGTGGTGGCCGGCGGCCGGAAGCAACAGACAACGTTTCCAGCTTCCACCTGCCTTCCGTCCTCCAGGGCTCCAGGTCCAACATTCATTTCGCTCTCATCAATCTCGTCACGGCATTGCAAATTGCTGCATCACCATTTGAAAAAGTGTGGTCTTGGTAGTGGAGTGACATGTTTTTCTTCGATGTACACCGCCAAAATCTATTTTATTGACTTTGCGTGGACTGCAGGGTTTCAGACTCTTCAGTGTTCAGAAAACCAAGCGGCAACATCATCTGAAGCGTAACGAGCGTTTGTAAATCAGCCTAATAATTTACATTTCTGTCGTGGCATGGAGGAATCGGTGCAGTCCGTGAGCCCTCATTTCCCGCCAGATGGCTAGCTATATGTCAGGAGCGACACTGCAACATGCAACAGCATCTCCGGTTGTCATTATTCTGACGGCCAATTACCCACCGAAAATAGATCGTTCATCATGATCTGGGCCCGAGATCAGTCTGATAGTTTGATGCTTGTGGGGCCTGGTGACCTTTTGCCCTTTTGCACCATGGAAGCAAAATATCTTCCTCATCAAACCGTACTACTACGTGTTAGGGAGAACCGACACATGGGTTTCTATCAATCACGAGGCATGCCGATCGGTCACAGTCCTCAAATCTCGACGTGCGCGGATCTGGGTACTACCTTCGTCCCATAATAGTTATTGTTGTTGACTTTTAAACATTACGTTTAACTGTTCGTCTTATTTAATTTTTTTTAAATATTAAAACAGATATATTATGATTAAATTAATACTGATGATAAAACATGTGATGAAAAAATAATTAATATTTGCAAAAAAAATTCAAATAAGACGATCGGTCAAACGTGACAATCAAAAGTCAATAGTGACAACTATTTTGGGATAGAGGTAGTAGATGTTTCAGGCTTTTGTTTTCTTTTCCCCCCTACTATACTAATATGTATGAGGCTTGATTTCAGATCCAGCAGCATTGGGATAGCTCAATGGAGCTCTTTTTTCCCTGTTTAGTTAGTCAAGCTCTAATTCAAGCCTTAAGATAAGAACGATGCCATAACTAGCTATATCTGTTCGAAGGAACATATCCTCCTATTTCTAAGGGCGCGTTCGGATCCCCCTCTAAAACCCCTCTAAAGTTTATAGCCCTCTAAAGTAAAAAGAATCTTACTATTTAGGGGTACTAAATAAAATCTAATTACAAAACCTTTCTGCAGATGAGCGCTATTTTTGAGACGAATCTAATGAGCCTAATTAATCAATGTTTTGACACAGTGATGCTACAGTAACCATCGTCTAATCGCCGCTTAATTACCCTCATTACGTTCGTCTCGCGAAATAGATAGGGGTCCTGAACTTAGTTTTGTAATTTGACTTTGTTTAGTACACATAAATACGGCCGGCATCTTTGATGTGACCCCTTTATACCTCTCTAAAGTGAACCGAACACCACCTAAGACCATTGCTGGAGTGCTCCGTACGATCAGCTCAAGCTGGGAGTGTTGTTGTTCCCCAATCGCAACTGGTCACAGTCATTCTTCCAAACCAAGATTCCTGACCATGATCCTGCATTCGTTTTGAATTTCTAGCTAGCCATAACTAAACATTCCTATCACGATAAAAAGGTACGCTCTCAACAGTAGCCACCAATGTTGATACATACTGTAGTGTATATTCGTTCGCTACTCGATCCAGACTTGCAAAACGAAAAACCCAGTAACGGTGTCAGTTCGAAGCAAAGAGAGCCATCTGCCGGCGCCCATGCATGGAAGAATCAACAGAGAATTGTCGTCAGCTGTGATGATGGAATTGATAGAGGTAACATGCTAAGTACTGCTGGATGAGTGGTGGAGACTCTAGCAACTCATTTTTGGAACGGAATATACCACCAGCTAATAATACGATTTGCTAAGAAAAGCACACCGGAATATTCCTTATCACCCAGATGGTCACCTGCCAACTGCCATGTCTGAATTGCTAGCTGTGTGTATCGAGCGGTCCACATGCATGTGCCCCGATCCTCTCTGATCTTCCCCTGTGTTTTGGGAATTGGGAGGGGCATCTGCTCTTTGCTTCCCGCTGAATCATACAAGTTATCGGATTTTTTTTTTCTTCTTCTCGTGGTGTATGCTGACACGCTTACCCATGCAAAGAATGTGATAAGCTCTGGTTCGCTCACCGGTTTCCTCCATGACACTTCGAACGTTCAACACTCCGTTCGTCACTTTCTTCTGCTGATGCGTATACGTTTTCGGACGTTGCTGATGACGAAGGTCGAGAAGAGTTGGAGCTCGGTGATCTTCCCCACGTTTTCAGACTGAAGAAGCGAAATGTGCTTGTAGTATGAGGAGGTAGGTTCCAAGAAACGCAATGTTCGGTGATCCCAAAGCTAAGCATTCATGGACATCCACGGAACCGCGCAGATCAAGTCGCCCGCTTCCACACGCGGAGAAGCACAGCACCAGTAGCCGTCGCTGCAGTTCAACAAAACCAGGGCAGGGTTCAGAGGTACCAACCCATCAGCTGGAGTACATGGACAACCGAATTAGTAACAACCAATGGCGCTGCTAAGACGAAGTCGTTTGCTTCCACACACTGATAGACACTGACACCGTTTCAATCCAAGTTTCATCCGTAAGATTTTGCGCAGCCACGAAATCTGCAATTCGCTAGTGGACGACCACCGTGGAAAAGTGCTCGCCAAGAGGGTCGATCGAGTTGAAACTCGATCGATCAGGTCCAGCCGCCTCACCTCATCAGGAAGAAAAAGCTCGCGGATTGATCGATAGCGCAAGCGCAGCCACCCAGAGGAGGATCGGCTCCGCTCCGGCAATCGCTGCAATACCGCAACAAGCAAAGGCGCCCGCGAGCAAAACTGCCGCGCCTATATAAAGCCACGCCTCCTCCACGACACAGGCACCCAGGCCCAGCAGTTCAGCACCGCACCGGGCAATAAGCATTCGCATTTCGCAACAAACTGGTCACCAATTCCCCGCCTGCCTCCTCTCTCTCTCCACCGCACGCGCGCGGCGGGCGGCGTGGCTCCGCGGGCGGGAAGCGCCGGTTTGGGGACGTCGGCGGCGGCGGGGGCCCTCGCCGGCGACGACCGGGTTTGGGTATGAGAGGGGTTACTCATGCGGCGCCGACCACCACCAGGATCCCCTGCGGCGGCTTCATGGACGGCCTCCTCATCTTCGTCTTCTACCTCTCGCTTCCTATACGTGGCGGCCGCGACAGCGCGTCATTAATCGCCTCTAATTGTTAGCCGCCGCCGGCCGCATCGGTCGGTCCCTCGTTCAAGCTCCGCCTCGTCGCTCCAGCTCTTCGCTCTGATCTCTCCGATCCGAGCCTCCCCGTCGACGTCGCCGTCGATTCGGATCGAGCCCCGTACGTTTCGTCGCTTCCAAGGATGGACAAGCCGCCTAGCGGCTTCGCCGCCGGAGGTGCGTTCGTACCCTTTCCCCCCGCTCTGATGAAATGCTTCTTAGTTTTGTCCGTGTACGGATTGATTTGGTGCGGCGTTTGGAGTAGAAGAATTTTAACGTTCCGATCCAAATCAGCTGCGTAATTTTAACACTGTTTCAAGTAGTAAGAACTCGGAGTAGTAGTACTAAGTTGATTTGAGCTACGCCAAACGTCCCTGTCATGGACTGCCATCCCAATCGATGTTGACTGTATATGACTTAGTGCCTTTTCCAATGCTAAAAGGGCAAGTGATATTTAGGGAGTATAACTATGATTTGGATTCATTTCAGTATGGGACAATAGCGTTTTGACCATAATTTTGAACTCCAATTGTGAAGTAGCCATCGGTTTTCAAATTTCGAAAATCCGAAAATCGACAATTGGACTTCAAAAGTGTGGTTGATATGCAATTGCCCCCTTTCAGTATTAGTGGGGCTCCCTCTACCATGTCTAGGGAACACAACACTAAATGAGCGAAAAGAGACTCTGTAATCTGATTGTCCAGCCGAATTTTTTTGGACCCCACCTGAATCATTGTAGGGCAGATACTGAAAAGTTTGTCAATCAGCAAGAATCTAGAATGAAGAATATTACAAGGACTCTTTAAAACAGAGGGAATATTACGGGGGTGTTTGGCCGCGCTCCGGCTCCCGCTTCGCACGCAGCTTCGGCCAAAAAATCGCCAAACGAGGCGCTTCCTCAGGCGGCTGTCCGCAAATCACGGGAGAAGCACTTGGCGGAAACGCAGCGAAGCCCGGAGCTGCAAAACCGTAGCTTCGCCCGCTTCTCCTGTGGGCCCACCCAAAACCGACGCCAAAAATGACGCGCGTTGCCCCTAGCGTTTTCTCCCCCGGCGCACATCTCTTCTGACTCCCGTTCCTCCTCCACACGGCGGCGCTGGAGGCCCGGTGGCGTGGGACCCCGGAGGCGCTGGAGGCCAGGTGGTGCGGGAGGCCAGCGGCGCTTGAGGCCCGTGGCGCGGGAGACCAGAGCGGCGCTGCAGACGCGGTGGCGTGGGAGACTGGTGGCGTTGGAATCGATCGATCGTTATTTGTTGGAGAAGAAAGAGAGAAAGAGAGAGAGACTTTAGAGGATGAGAGATGACCGGATGAGTGCTGGGCATGGGCATGCAGAGAGATAAGATCGGTGAGTTGAGTGAAAAAAAAAATTAAAGATCGGTGGTGATAAGATCGGTGATGTTTTACTTGAGTATAGAAAAAAAACAAATGGTAAATGAAAGCAACTAGTTTAACTCTAATTTTTCTTTTATTATCCTTTTTATGACATAAATTAGAGATGAAACATAAAATATATTTATAAAGCAAGTAATATGTTTAGGGGCAATATGGACAATTGCTTTTTGCATCCATTCATACAAAATAGAAGAAGCCGCAGGAGAAGCCGTTTTGCCAAACGTTTACAGACACAGCCACAGCCACAGCCACAGCCAGCACAGCTGGTTTTTCAGATAAGCCACAGCCACAGCCGAAGCCAGCACAGCCGGAGCCGTGCCAAACAGGCCCTACAAGCAGAGGATGATGATGGAGATCAGCAAGCGAAAGAGATGTAGAACTAGGTTCCAAACCAGAGGTCACTACATTTTCCAAGATAAGGCCTCTGCGCTCCGAGGAGGGGGAAAAATGAGGGGCAGCAACTGATGTCAACTTGCCTTCCTTTTTCTTGTTTGCAAATTTGCAGAATATGCTGCTACATCGATTCATCCGGATTGATACGCATCAAATAATTCTTAGGGGGATTATGTTTTTCTAATTCCAACGTTACACATTTAGTTACCAATCAACTAGAAAGGATAACTTATTCCTAACGTATATATTCCTAAGATTGTCCTGACACAAGCAGACAAGACCAGTACCCTTCATCTAGCCACTAGATGCTAAGACAGCGAATCCTTTCCAGCTGGAAATTAACAATTGATTGGTCAGTAAAATATTGTGAAGAACTGTTCTGAATTGAGTATTTGCTATGAGCTTATCGAAAAGAAAAGAAAAAAGCTTATTTGGGTAGCTTTTGTGATACTATTACATGGTGAATGTCTATTTTCAAAATGTTGATGACTTTGAGTTTCTCGTGCACTGAAATACTGAACTACCATTTATGTATTCTACCAGGTCTGTTTCTGCAGCACATTGATGGGAAAAACTCTTCTCCCCCTTCTGTGATTGTCATTGGGGGAGGAATTTCAGGCATTTCAGCCGCTCGTGCTTTGTCTAATGCTTCATTCAAGGTAAATGTCTAGTTCACAGTTCAATGCAGGTCACGTTATAAGATGCTTCCATGCCCCTTTTCGCTTACATACAGTTAAACAACTACAGGTCACGCTCCTGGAGTCGAGGGACCGACTTGGCGGCCGTGTGCACACTGACTATTCTTTTGGTTGCCCAATTGACATGGGAGCATCTTGGTTTGTTTCCTTTATTATCCACCTTGTTTGAGTTTGACACAGCCTAATCCTGATCTTATGCTTTTATTGTGATTCAGGCTGCATGGTGTATGCAACGAGAATTCTTTGGCACCATTGATTAGGATGCTTGGGCTTAGATTATACCGCACTAGTGGCGATAACTCTGTGCTGTATGACCATGATTTGGAGAGGTAATATATGTATATTCAATAATGGGCAATGCTCGTGTCACTTTTATCTTGATTGGCTTTTCTTCTCTTACAAATTCTGCTTGTTTATTCAGTTATGCTCTATTTGATAAGCATGGTCGGCAAGTTCCACAGGAGATTGTTGCCAAAGTTGGGGAAACATTTGAGAAAATTCTTAAGGAGGTACTGCATTATTTTGCACTTATGTTATCTGTTCAATGCTTTAGTGGAACTATGATAAGCTTACTTGTTAACATTGCAGACGGTGAAAGTAAGAGATGAAAATGCAAATGACATGCCTCTTAATCAAGCCATATCAATTGTGCTTGACAGGAATCCACATCTGAGGTAAGTGGAATTCATGACCTAATTATATTATAGTGATACGCTCAGATGGTTGATGGTGTCTGCTTACATTTTCAGGCTGGAGGGCTTGCAATATGAAGTGCTGCAGTGGTGCATATGCAGACTGGAGGCATGGTTTGCTGCGGACACAGACAATATATCTCTGAAAAATTGGGATCAGGTATGCTACGAGGAACTTTGTAATTTTCATATGCCTGTATAGAAAATGCACCATCCAGAACCTGTTCATGGATCAATTGATTTGCCAAACCATATTTTAAAATAAACACTGCATCCTTACATGAACCACACAAGCACATACATGGAAATTATAGCGAGCTTCTCAAATTTGCAGGAACATGTTCTAACTGGGGGACATGGGCTTATGGTGAATGGCTATGATCCTGTTATCAAAGCTCTCGCTCGAGATCTTGATATTCACCTTAACCATAGGTATGCGGAAAAACTCATGTGATACTCAAGTTGTCAAATGATTTACAATTTACTAGAATACGATGATTAGTATGTTTGACTCCAAATAGTTAACTCTCTCTTGTTTTCTTTTCTGCTTCTCAGGGTCACAAAGATCATCCAGCGTTACAATAAAGTTATTGTATGTGTGGAAGATGGGGCAAGTTTTGTTGCGGATGCTGCTATCATAACTGTTCCTCTCGGCGTGCTTAAGGCAAATATCATCAAATTTGAGCCTGAATTACCAGAATGGAAACTTTCAGCAATATCTGATCTTGGTGTTGGCATCGAGAACAAGATAGCCCTTAAGTTCAACACTGTATTTTGGCCCAACGTAGAAGTACTAGGTAGGGTTGCTCCAACTTCAAATGCCTGTGGATACTTTCTCAACCTCCACAAAGCCACAGGAAATCCAATCCTGGTATGCATGGTAGCCGGAAGATTTGCATATGAAATTGAGAAGCTATCAGATGAAGAATCAGTGAACTTTGTCATGTCTCAGCTCAGGAAAATGCTACCAGATGCAACTGAACCAGTAAGCATTTGATATCGATCGTTTCCCATAGTTCCCACAGTGAACGAACTGAAAATTGTTGCAATTTTCAGTCAATGGTTTGTACCTCCTAACATTTCTGTTGCCCTTCTACAGGTTCAGTATTTGGTTTCAAGGTGGGGCAGTGACCCAAATTCCCTTGGTTCCTACTCCTGCGATTTGGTGGGGAAACCAGCTGACTTATATGAAAGATTCTGCGCTCCGGTGGGCAACCTGTTTTTCGCTGGGGAGGCCGCCTGCATTGATCACTCTGGGTCAGTGCATGGAGCTTATTCGTCAGGCATTGCTGCTGCAGAGGACTGCCGAAGGCGTCTCTCAACGCAGCTAGGTATCTCCGACCTGTTCCAGGTCGGGAAGATTGTTATGAGGGAGGAGATGACTGAAGTCATGGTCCCCTTCCAGATATCCAGGCTGTAAACATGACGAAACCTGTCTATTTATGTTTCGTACGTATATCCTGCAGCGGAGAAGGTTAATACTGCACCCGCTTCGCAGTATTGCCTTCGAAGCTGGTATGTTGTCACAGTTTGTTTGATGTAACTTAAAACAAAAACTCTGTTCTTGGATTTTTCATGTTATCATGTGCATCTCCGTTGATTGTCCACGAGCTACTCACCGCTCGAAGCAGTTTTTGAACTTTGGGGCCCTTGTTCTGCATTTTTGTCAGGATGGAATTAATTGGACTTTTCAGGACTTGAATCTAGAAATATCTGGTGATTTTGTTTTCCGGGGAAGGTCTAGCTTTTTTTTGAGACGAAAGGTCTAGCTTCTGATGAAGAAAGAGAGCTAAAAAAGATAAGAATTGACAAAGTATGCTACGGCTGAAAGGGAAGAAAAGGAAGGGGTCTCTGCAAGTTTATTCACGGGCAAGAAGCAAATGTGCAAGTAGCGGCAGAACATGGCGCGGCAGCCTCGCAAAACCGAGCTAGAACGAACCTGTAAAATACGGAACCCATTCATACCCGGGGAATAGTTCCACGATCGCTCGAGTGAACACAAAATCAAGCGCATCCATTCTATTCTACGGTAACATATGCTGCCATAATCTTGGAGTATTCCTATTCTTCTTGAGCACCATCACATTAAAATCATCCACGTGGCTCGTGATCGGTAAAACCGTAAAAGCAATTTTCCAGCAAAGAGAATTTCGTCAAGGCAACAGAGAAGGCGCAGTAGAAAAAGCCGCCGACCACGCGAAGACGCAACGCGGGTTCGCAAGCAAGGCGCCAGCCGCGCCGTGTCGTTGCCGACTTCCACCTCTCCCCGCGTCTATATAAAGCAGCCGCTACCCGAGCCAAGACCGCACGCTTTCATCATCTTCAAAGCAACCCAACCATCACCAAACAAAAGGGAAGCGGAGCCGCAACTTCCATCCCAAAAATACACGCAGCCCACCCAGATCAATCAAAGCCACCGCCCGCCGTCCCCGGAGAAGAACCAAAGGCCAACCTTCTCTTCGCCCGATCGGATCGGTTGCTTCCTCGGTGGTGAGGAGGAAGAGAAGCAGATCAAGAGGCGTGGGGGGATCTGAGTTGCCGGTTTGGAGCCAGTCAGGGGTATGAGCTGCTTCGCGCACCGCCGCTGCACCGACGTCGCCCGCCGCCAGGACGGCCTTCTCGTCTTCGTCTTCTTCATCTCGATTCCCATACGTAGTATTAGTAGTAATTCCAATTTAAGTAGTAGTAATAGTAGTAATCTCTTGTAAACTGCGACTGTGTTCACGGTTGCGTGTGCGGAGACGGAGGGACTTTCTGCTGTTAAATCCTCTGTTTTCTGTTCTTCTTCTTCCTCGGCGGCGGCAGCGGCTATGGATCCCAATGGCTTCAAAACTGGAGGTACTGAATGCTTTACCTTTATTCCTTTCTCGTTTAACGAATTTTAGCATGTTTTTAGATTTGGAGAAGAAGAAAAAAAAAGAAAGTATATATCGTTATAACGCTTTCAATAAAAGCAGGCCCAAATGGCTAAAAAAGAAGAATAAATTATGATGGGTTTCTAATGATGGTAGGAAAAAGCAGAGTGTCTTACCATTCAGATTGATACTGAATTAATTATTGTGAAATTTTTGTAAGATAGATGCATGGGTCTACATAATTTCAAAAGATATGATGGTAGATATTTTGTTCTATCCAAATACCGGAATTGAACGCTGATTAAAAACTGGTTGTTCAGGCCTTTTGCTCCCCTCCATTGAGAGGCGATGCACGTCACCTCCATCCGTCATCGTGATCGGTGGAGGCATCTCGGGGGTCGCAGCTGCTCGTGCTCTCTCCAATTCTTCATTCAAGGTGACACTGTTGGAGTCCAGGGATCGTATTGGTGGTCGTGTTCATACCGACTACTCATTCGGATGCCCAATTGATATGGGAGCCTCATGGTTAGTCGCCCACACTTTAATTCCTTTCCCTTCGAACGGTATTTTCCCTGTGATACATTTCATTTATTTTGTATTGATGCTTATTAAAAATTCAGGCTGCACGGTGCTTGTAAGGAGAATTCTCTGGCACCATTGATCGGCTATCTTGGGTTGAGGCTATACCGCACTAGCGATGACAACTCTGTGCTGTATGATCATGATTGGGAAAGCTATGCTCTTTTTGATAAGGACGGCAATCAAGTCCCCATGGAGACAGTTGCTAAAGTTGGAGATACATTTGAGAAAATTCTTGCAGAGGTACATAGTGATTTAATTCAAATATGCTAAATTGTAACTCTTCTTTAAGAGTATTTCTGGCTTACTCTATGATTCATGTTGCATGACAGACCGTGAAAGTTCGTGACGAGCAGGAACATGACATGCCCCTTCTGCAGGCGATTTCTATTGTGTTTGAGAGGAATCCCAGTTTAAAGTATGTACTCTCGGTGTTGTTTTACTTTGTCAAATCAGAAATCCTTTCTTGTCAGATTTAGAATGCTTACTCAACTTATGGTGACCAATTCTGTAGGCTACAAGGGCTGGACAATCAAGTTTTGCAATGGTGTATCTGCCGGCTTGAGGCATGGTTCGCTGCAGATGCAGATGAAATATCTCTGAAAAACTGGGATCAGGAGCGTGTTCTTACTGGTGGACATGGGCTGATGGTAAATGGATATTACCCTGTGATTCAGGCCCTTGCTCAAGGTCTTGACATCCGTCTTAACCAAAGGGTCTCCAAAATTACCCGGCTGTCCAATGGCGTGGTCGTCACTATAGAGGACGGAACAAACTACTTCGCGGACGCTTGCATAATCACCGTGCCACTCGGTGTGCTCAAGGCGAACATAATCAAGTTTGAGCCTGAACTGCCTTCCTGGAAAACGTCTGCGATCGCGGACCTCGGCGTCGGCATCGAGAACAAGGTCGCCATGCACTTCGACAGAGTCTTCTGGCCAAACGTCGAGGTGCTGGGAATGGTTGGCCCGACGCCTAGAGCTTGTGGATACTTCCTGAACCTCCACAAGGCCACCGGCAACCCGGTGATCGTGTACATGGCTGCTGGAAGGTTTGCGCAGGAAGTGGAGAAGCTGTCGGACGAGGAAGCCGTCGGCTTGGTCATGTCGCACCTGAAGAAGATGCTGCCCGGTGCTACTGAACCTGTGAGTGATCGTTGATACCACCTCTGTTTATTTTGCATTTCTGATGACTGACTGCTAATGTGACTGAGCATTGACATTTTCCTGACCTTTTGCTGTTGCAGACGCAGTATCTGGTGTCGCGCTGGGGCTCTGACCCGAACTCTCTCGGGTCCTATTCGTGCGACATGGTTGGGAAGCCGGGCGACGTGTGCGAGAGGTTCTCTGCGCCCGTCGACAACCTGTACTTCGCCGGCGAGGCAGCCAGCGCCGACCACTCGGGGTCCGTGCACGGCGCCTACTCGTCGGGCCTCGCCGCCGCCGAGGACTGCCGGAAGCGCCTCCTGACGCAGAAGGGCGTGCCGGACCTCGTCCAGGTCGCGGCCTGGGAGGAGGTGGCGGGAACCGTCGCCCTGCAGATTTGCAGGACTTGAACAACTTCATGGCGCCATGCCTTGGATTCGATCGCTTCGCCGCTGCAAGTAACCAATGGGAAAAATTAACATGGTCCACATCCAAGGCGGCTCGTGGAGAGAACTGCAAACTCCTAAATTCTAAATTTTCTAAAATTTATACTATCGTTATTTTGATTGGAATAAATGGAGATAGATCTCGAGTTGTTGATCTACTCAGAACACCGATGATGTTACATGTATATTTGAAACATAATTAAACAAGGAGATGTCATTATACAGAGTAACAATAAGGCGTGCTTTGGTTCTGAATGCAATTGGCTGTGTGGCTTGATTGCGTGTTGGTGTGCGTGCTGTGATTGCACGTCCGAAGATAGTGCACGGCTCGCTGGTTGACCGCGTGCGAGAGCGCCGGTTGTGCCAGTGGCATATGCAATCTGCTAAACTCCGTCCCATAATAGCTGTCGTTTTTGACTTTTTGTTGTTAAGTTTGACCGTCCGTCTTATTTAAAAATTTTATGCTAGTACTGATACAAATATGACATGATGAAAGTATTTTTATTTGCATAAGAAATTTGAATAAGACGAACAGTCAAACTTAATGTCTGAAGCGACAATTATTTTAAAACAACTATTTTGGGACGGAAGGAGTAGAAAGATTCGACGTGGATCTCCTCTCCACCGGGCGACCTTTTTAATTCAGCACGTGACACTACAGCCTGTCGCACTATGCCCCACCACTCGTGGGCCTACTCGTCATCGACCAGACTCGCGTCTCGCCGTACCTAACTAACCCGACTGTCCTCTCTCTCCTCAGTGTCGAACTCAAACACGAAAAGCCACGAACGGCCGAGAAGAAGGGGAAACAAACAGAGAGAAACACCAAAAAAAAAATCTCTGCACGCTAGTTCGTCCACCGAGCGGCGAGATGGCGGGGATCTCTCGCGCGATCCGGGCCTGCGCCGCCGTCTCGCGGCGGGGCCTGGCGGCGGCGGCGGCGGATCCTTCGAAGGAGGCGGCTGCAGCTGAGCTGAGGGCGGCGGCGCCGGCGTTGACCGGTCGCAAGGCGCGGGACCAAGAGGATGGGAGGCGCGTGCAGTGGGTGTTCCTGGGGTGCCCCGGCGTGGGCAAGGGCACCTACGCCAGCCGACTCTCGCAGCTACTCGACGTCCCCCACATCGCCACCGGCGACCTGGTCCGCGACGCGCTCGCCTCACCCGGCCCCCTCTCCAAGCAGGTAACGGTAGTGCTCTTGCTAGTGAGCTGGTCTAGATTTCTTGTGGACGCTAGTAGTGGGTTCCTAGGCTGTTCATACTGATGGATCCGCCGCACGTATGTTTATTAACTATAATTAGCTCCAAGCAATTGTGACTGATACGTCCACAAGGGATGATTGCTGTTTGCGCACTGTAATCCTACGCCCCCAGATGCACCATTACTTCATCTGCAAGTGTAAAACAGCTCGCTCGTCATCTACACTCATAGCACCCTTACAGAGAACGCGTAGTACACATCTAGGAAGCACTAGGAATGCAGCTCGTGTATCTGATGATTATGTTGCATCCTACAATGGGCTTTGAGTAAACCAAATTACTGAATTATTGAGTTGAAAATCTCAAAAACGTATAGTGGGACCACCTCAACCCGTATATTCGCGCAGTCACACAACACATAAGCCTGTACAGTCTGTGAGAACCTGTTTAAACAAAGGCTTAAGTCAGTGAAAGGTTAAATTGACCGTTTGGATGATGGCTGTAGATAACTGCTTAGTCTTAGTTGTCGTAATCCTATCAATAATTTTGTATAGATCGTTAGGACCCTTGTGTGATATCTTAGAAGTGTGTCTATTGCTTCATTTTCTCAATGGTGTTGCATGTGTTTTTTTTCTCTTTTTAGCTTGCTGAGATTGTCAATCATGGAAAACTGGTGTCTGATGAGATCATCATAAATCTTCTGTCAAAGCGCCTCGAAGAGGGAGAGGAAAAGGGTGAATTGGGTTTCATCCTTGATGGCTTTCCTCGGACCATAAGACAAGCGGTGAGCTAGTTATTTGACCTGACCGTAAGTATGCAAAAGCACATACTTGCCTCATATCAGTTAGCATTTATCCTTCCCATTTTCTTTGGTCTGATTTAGCATATCCAGACCTATAATGTGCAAAAACTTGTATCGGGGGCCTTAGTTGTAATAGTTCAGCTTATTGGTACACGTCTTCCTGGTTTCATCTCAGATGGCTAGCCTAAATAAACGGATTGACCATGCATGAGTTGGTAAGACTTGCATAAGTTTAACTGTGTGGACCTTTCAGCAATGAATATATCATGGTCGACACACTTGTTACCAATGAACGACTGAACATCTACGGAGTGTTTAGGTTTACTGTCCCCATATTATATGCGAGCTCCTTGACTTAAACTGGTCATATGCTTGGTCAGGAAATACTTGAAGGAGTCACGGATATTGATCTGGTGATCAATCTCAAGCTCCGGGAAGAAGCTCTGCTTGCGAAATGCCTTGGTCGAAGGATGTGCAGCCAATGTGGAGGAAACTTCAATGTGGCAGACATTGATATTGAGGGTGAGAATGGTGGACCTCGAATGTACATGCCTCCACTACTGCCTCCTCCGCAGTGCGAGTCAAAGCTAATTACAAGAGCAGACGATACTGAAGAGGTGGTCAAGGAGCGATTACGTGTTTACCATGATTTGGTACGTTCCAGTTGCCTGAGATGATCTTTGTATCTCTTGTTAGTTCAACCTTTTCTCTATTTACGCCATCTGAGTACTCCACTTGTGCTTGTACAGTCACTAGTGATTGTTTTTGATAGATAGCTCAATTAGGTTATATGCTCGTATTTCAATTGGATTTGTGAAATCATGAGACATGATATTGGGCTTTATTCACTGTTTAGTCTATTGGAGAATATTTATATCCATTTGCCATTTAGAAGTTTGTGTGTTGTTTCTGATTCAGTAAGGTACACGCTTGCTCTGCAAACTTGCATAAAATTTCATCTTGTTGGATTACCTTAGATCTTGAATCCTACCAATTCCTTTTATGCTGAACTGTAACATCTTGATCACTGTGGCATTATTCTAGACTTCCTAAGTGATCTATCATTTTTGCAGAGCCAGCCAGTGGAGGAATTCTACAGAGCAAGAGGAAAACTCTTGGAATTTAATCTGCCAGGAGGAATACCTGAGTCATGGCCTAAGTTGTTGCAAGCCTTAAATTTAGATGACCCTGATAATGAAAGATCTGCGGCAGCATAATTTTGGTCTTAGTAATGTGTCACTATATTTGTGGACTATGTCAAATTTAGTCAATTGATGAGCATTTCTTGTCCCTAGAAGTACTCCCTCCGGTTGGAAAATACTATCGTTCCAACTGTAGGGTGCAGTGCAAATTTGTGCTGCGGTGGCTTGTCCTAACGTCAATATTTTGTGACTGGAGGGAGTAGTTGATTGGAGGGTCTATATTCTTTTGGTGTAACACTCAATTGTATAGGTGATTGATCATCGATGCACAAATCGATGAATGCACTGGCTGTTATTCTCGAATGAAAAGCCTGTAGAAGGTGAAAAATAATTATCCAACGCTTGACATTCATTGATATCCAGTTGTATCATATATGATGCGATTTGCAAGCATTCTGATGGAATGACTTCAGGAAATCATTGAATTTTCATGTACTAGTTGCCAACTTTTTTCACTCACGCGAGTTCCTTGATGTAGCATGCAGATCAGCATCGTAATGTTCTGTGTTGTCTGATTTCTTTATTATATGTATGCATCTTGTGTGGATGTATACCATCTCATGAGAGAACATGCATCCTTTTTCCTTCGAGATAGGATTCCCCATTTTTTATCAACCAAATAACGGAAGGCATAGTTCGTGATCTTTACAGCATGGTGGGAAATTAGAAGTAGAGGTTGACAAACCAGCAAGTAATGAAAGAGTGAAGTGCGGCATATGAAGTCCGGTCCTATTTTCAGAGCGCATCCAGCAGCAGAAAGCAGCAGACAGATTTTGCGACCTCTGCAAATAGCGGAGACTACTTGGGTTTGGAGATCAAGATCGGCTTCGGCTTCCTCCTTGGGCGAGTATCTTGGACGAGTAGTAGTTTTTTCTTTCATTTTCTGTTGGAGCTTCACAATCCATCTGTGCAGCAGTTTGCAGAAGACTTTCAAATGGCCCAACAGATAGCCCAAAGGCGGGGTTGATCTCCTACTATAAACAGGAGTCAGAACAGTAAAATAAGCCACCACAGAGACAGACTCAAGAAATAACTAGAGAGAGAACTACATAATGAAAAAACCAAGTGCCTCAGCTTCTGTATTTCTGCGTTTGCAACTGTAAGTACAAGCAATAAGATAATGACAAATATGGTTATAATATACATTGGTCCAAATCGGGGGTGTAGCTCATATGGTAGAGCGCTCGCTTCGCATGCGAGAGGCACGGGGTTCGATTCCCCGCACCTCCAATTTTCTCGACCCCTTTTGTGTTTCGTTCATTCTTTTTCTACTGCAACTGCAGTAATTTTCGACCCTTTTGTGTTTCGTTCATTCTTTTTCTACTGCAACTGCAGTAATTTTCAAGAGTTAGATTTTTCATTTACGCAGAATTCGTCAAAGGCTTGTTGTGATATGTTCGTCCGGGCTGCACTAGCTCTCTGTCCTCTTACAAGGCCCAGCCCAGCCTTCATTCCGCGCAAAAGGCCATCACATCTTTGCAGAGTAACTTATCTTTTTTTTTTACATCATCCAGAGTAACTTATCTTCTTTGTTTTGCGAGCATGCAGAGTAACTTATCAAGCGTTTCACAGAGACACGGATCACGACGTCTCTCCCAAAAAAAAAAATCACGGATCACGACGGCATCCAGTTTGGGCGTGATCCAGGTATCAGTCAGTTATCCATTCAGTTAAGCCCAAACTCTCCCGTTTTTCTCTCTGGAAGGATTTACGCTTTGCGTTTCAGCTCCAGCTCAACTAGGTTCCTTTATGCTACAAAAGGCAACCAACCAACGCCTCTACTCTCACCCTACATGCTAGCAAAAAGCCATAATTTGGTGAAGAATGTTCCTTGTGGTGATGACTTGTTGCAGTGCTAGCTAGGGTTGTAGGAATGTGGTAGGGTGATTTGCTAGGTGGGCTGAACGATCATTCCTTCCATTCATTCCCCCCTCATTTTGTAGTAGGCTGAAGAGATGAGAAAAAAGAGCTAGTGGCAGTCCAACTCGATCATAATGCAGCGAAAAGTGAAGGCCAAAGTGCCCACATCTACAAGAAGTAGAATTCCTGGAGTGGACCTGCGCCTAGGGCGGCTTCTGGTTCTAAAATGTGCAGCTTGTGGGGACTTTCTGCTGGCAAAGTAAATGATTGCCATGAACTATGCATATTTTCTTCCAAGACAGTAGCACTAGATCCTAAGATTCATGTTGGCAAAACCCTTCAACAAGGGCCAGAGTGGCGATCAAATCAAAAGGCTCATCCACGAAAAGTGCATGATTTTGGGTGTAGCCTGGATTTTGCACATTATATTATTATTCAAACAATCATTGGCAATGAGCTACTATGTACCACATTCGAGAATTTATATTCAGAAGTTTTATTCGGTCGCTTTCAACTGACAGTTTCGGCGCTGCATGGCACGCTCTTCGTTTCAAATGCACAACAGTGCCGGCGAGCACAATCACTCACAACAGTAAGTCCTTTTTCCTAGGAGAATAGGGGTACTCTGGTGGGTGGAAATGGCGTGGCCGGCCGCCGCTGGGAGGGCCCCGGGCTCTGCCCGGAACTGGGGAGGACACGCCGGCAGCTACGGGACACGCGGTGCTGCGCCACGGCGACGACGCCGATCATGCCTGTCTTTAGCCCACTGGTGCTGATCCCTGATCAGTCCGTCGTTAGCTTACACGCCTAGTGTTATTAAGGCTAATCGAAACGGCAGGCTCTTGGTCCGCTTTTGTCTGGTGCAAGCCTAAATACAGTTTCGAAACTGAAAAAGGAGCGCCGGGAAATGAGGCGAAACAGAGGGGATAAACACACACAAAACTGTGAGCGTGAATGAAAGAGAGCCTGGCTCTGGCACTGGCACTCTCACATGAGATGAGGAGGCGCGCTCAGCTCAGGTGCCGTTCGGATCCTATAAGTGCCCTCTAAACACCCCTAAAGAAGAATCTTACTAGGGTACTACAAAACCTGCAGACGGGCGTCGAGACGAATCTAACGAGCCATCAATGTTTTAACACAGTAATGCTACAGTAACCATCGTCTAATCGCCGCACTCTCACGTTCGTCTCGCAGAGGGGGGTCCTGGACTTAGTACACATAAATCGTGCCGGTATCGATGTGACTGCTACAACACCCTCTGAACGAAGGCCCTCAGAGTCACAGCCCCCACTGCCTCACATGGAACACTGCCACACACCCAACGCCCTCTCGCACCCAACGCTGAAACGCTCTGCTTATGCCTTGCTTAACGCCACCACTAAACCCAGCGCAACGCAACGCCGTGCCATGTAAATACGGGGCTACGCAGGGCAGCGAGGAGCTGCAACTCCACAGACGACACCAGCAGCCTCCCTCGCTGCAGCGCATCCCAATGCCCAGCGCCAGCGCGCCAACCCAAGCACCCCAGCACTAGCTTTGCTCATGTCGGCCAACACCGTCGCCAAGGCAGACCCCATGTCCGGCTCCTCCGACCCCTCGCCGTCCTCCTCCTCCCCCGCCGCCGCCGCCGCCGCCGCCGCGTCGCCGCTCGCGATGCTCCGCGCGCACCCGCACTCCCACCACCACCACCCTCACATAACGCCGCCCTCGCCGGCGTCCGCGCCCCCGCCGCCGCCGCCGTCCCCGGCGCGGGACTACCGCAAGGGCAACTGGACCCTGCACGAGACGCTCATCCTCATCACGGCCAAGCGGTTGGACGACGACCGCCGCGCCGGCGGGGCCGGCGGCGGCGGGGTGGTGGTGGGGTCGCCGACGACGCCGCGGTCGGCGGAGCAGCGGTGGAAGTGGGTGGAGAACTACTGCTGGAACCACGGGTGCCTGCGCAGCCAGAACCAGTGCAACGACAAGTGGGACAACCTCCTCCGCGACTACAAGAAGGTCCGCGACTACGAGTCCGGCGCCAACCCCGTCGTCGCCGGCGCCGGCGCCGCCGCGAACCCGTCCTACTGGGTCATGGAGCGCCACGAGCGCAAGGAACGCAACCTCCCCACCAACCTCGCGCCCGAGGTCTTCGACGCGCTCTCCGACGTGCTCTCCCGCCGCGCCGCGCGACGCGGGGGCGCGGCGATCGCGGGCGTTCCGCCACCACCGCTCGCGCTGCCGCCCCCGCCGCCGCCACCGTCCCCACCGAAGCATCTCCTCACGCATCCCCGCCCTCCGCCGCCGCAGCATCACCTGCCGCTTCCGGCGGCAATGGCGCCGCCGGCGACGACGTCGGTTTCTGGTATGGTCGGCGCGCGCCCGTTCCTAGTTAATACAAGCAGCTGTTATCTATCCGTCCATTTACTCTTTGTTCAACTGACACGTGGGCCGCCACGAGCTTATTTAAGTCATGCGTTATGATTGGGGAAGATCGGATACAGTATAGTAGTAGTACTACTCTACACTCGCATTGCGTTGCTGAGTTGGTGTAATTATTTACCTCTGCTGGAGCTCGCTTTTAACCTTTTTACTGTGGGTTCCCGTGGGGTGGTGGTAGTGGTAATAATGCTGCGAGAATAAAGCTGCGCGGCTCATGGCAAAGTAGGCGGAGAATCCTGCATTGAGTAGTTTATGGAGGTTCGACTGGAAAAATTATTAGTATGGCTCACTACATGCTGCTCACTCATCTGCAACGAAACAAAGGTTGCAATCACTTTGTAAAGATCCATTTGTAAAGCCTGAAACCTTGGAGCATCCGTGCAAGCATGCAAGAAGCAATTATAAAGCACCTTTTGCTCTCCGAGATCATGCATGTCGTTCTAGTTTGTCTGCCTTATCTTACAGTTGTTTTGTGTATGCTAAATGCTGACATGTTGTGACTACCTGCCAATAATGCATGCTATATTCGTTTTGATGCATGCAGCTGAGGAGCTGTCTGGCTCGTCGGAGTCCGGCGACGACGAGGGGTCGGACGACGACGGCGAGCCGGAGCCGAAGCGGCGGCGGCTGAACCGGCTAGGCTCGAGCGTGGTGCGCAGCGCGACGGTGCTGGCGCGCACGATGGTGTCGTGCGAGGAGAAGCGGGAGCGGCGGCACCGGGAGCTGCTGGACCTGGAGGAGCGCCGGCTCCGGCTCGAGGAGGAGCGCACGGAGGTGCGGCGCCAGGGCTTCGCCGGCCTCATCTCCGCCGTCAACAGCCTCTCCAGCGCCATCCACGCCCTCGTCTCCGATCACCGCAGCGCCGACTCCTCCCGGTGATCGCTCGTTGATGCTGGAGGTTCGATGGTGACGACGACGTGGATGCATTGACCCCGGCCGTCGACGTCGTCTGCCTAGCTAGCTAGTAGCATTTGCAGTGAGTCACCGAAGTGTAGATAAGGTGATGATTAATTGCTGGGGAGTTTGGAGGCCGTGTGACTAGAAATTTTTTGGAGGTGCAGCGCGCAGCATGCATGTGTTGATTCTAGGCATTTTGGTTGTTTCTCCTTTGCTTTTTGGCGCACTTGACTTGACTGAGAGATTACTGTACACTCTGAGCGAGCAGTCGTGGACAGCGTTGTTGTTGTGGGTAATATGATCAAGGAGGTGCTTGCTGCTGCTTCTGTTACGTTTCTTATTGGATTCTGGGTTTGTCGCGGACGGCGATCATTAGCGGTAAGAGAAGCCGCGCGCGGACTCCCTGTCATGTGATCTCCCGCCGTGGGGCCAATCACCCTGCGCTTGCTGCATGCAGGAACCCTCATGTGATCTCCCGCCGTGGGGCCAATCACCCTGCGCTTGCTGCATGCAGGAACCCGGGTGCTGCTGCTTCTGCGATTGCTTTCTTGCCTCGCATTGGATGGAATCAAACGGTCTTCCTTGAAAAAAAACAAGAGAGTTTTCATGCGAGCTCTAGTGTAGGAGTAGCTCTATAGCTCTCGTGGATTGCCACTTTTGCCCTCGTGGTCGTGGATGTGTCGTCTACCTGTATGATTATTGTTCAACGAGTACTCATGCGATCACCTGCGTCCTCACGGCCCGGTCTGGGGATCGAAGTGACTTGACTTGTATATCCCCATACCATATCTAATCTATAAGCCACGCACCGTTGTCCCGCAGTACGCGTACTTGCTTTATTTTATCGCTCACACTGTCGTATTATATCAGTGAGTACAAGATCTCTGGACCGTCTTCCTTTGTACTATCATTACCAAGTACAAATTGTTGTACAAAAAGGTGAGCCTTTTAAAAAATTACCTCTCCGTGACTTTGTACCATTACTAGTACTACTACCGAGAACTGTCGCCGCTCGCTTAGAGTATATCACTTGGATCAAATTACAGTGAACTAATGAACGGTTTACCGACCAAACGTACGTATACTGACAAAATGTCGAGCAATTTTGTATAGATGCACCGCGCGAGTGCAGCTTACGGTGCCCGGCACGTCTGCATGGCCGGCGTGCATCGATCCGGGGCACAACATAATTGCATTTCGTTATTCCATGTCAAATCACATTCTGATTGACGCACGCATGAATCACTTGTAGCCTGCATGGAGTAAAGGCGGCACGCTAGAGCTTCATTAGCCCGACGATGCAGCTGAAAACTGGAACGAACCGTACGCGCCGACACGTAAGAGACATACGCTCATGACCGAGCTGCCTCGTGTTAATTAGCACCCATCTCGTCAAGGTTTATACTGCAATAAACGACCACTTAAAATATTTCAAGATGCGTAGTAAAGACGATTAGAACAATAGCTAGTACTACTTGCTGTAAATAGTGTAGTATCGTACCGAGGGAGTAGGAGTAGATGACATTGAAAGAGAGAAAAACCGCGAGATTAATATTCTGCCGTTGCCCGTGTGTGAAACGAGCTGCGGTTCGTCTGTTCGTCTTTGAGCTACTGTAGCTAGTAGCAGCGACTTTGAGCTGGGTCTTCCTTTTCTCCACTTTGGCTAGGCTTTAAGAAAGGAGGATCAATCGCCAAAAAGTACCCGCAAAAAAAAAATTCGCCAAAAAGGCATCACGTATGCATGCTGACCTCCCCGACCTTTTCGCGTAAGAGCAAGGCCAACGAGCTTGTCGATGCGTCGAGCCAACTCATCCTCGAGTCAAGTCTGAAGCCCAACGCCTCCAACGACTTGTCTCACAGTATATTATTGTTTTATCTGATGTAGATCCCACTTTTCTCCACAGCCATTCACAGCCACGAAATGATGCCACAACGGGCCCACAACTGCTTTGAACGCGTCTCGCGACCGGCGCTCGCAGCTGCGATAAATACCGTCTCTCTCATTCATCCGTTCTCTTTCCTACACGTCGGAATTTTCTCACACAAATCGGCTACAAGACAAGCCGTTGGGCTTGCTCTAATGATCCTGCAGTCCAAAGCAATGCAACAACTTCTCCCTCCCTGGCTCTTTTTTATTTTTATTTTATTTCTATTATTATTATTATTTATGCTAGTGGAGTACTCTAGATATATAACCGCAGCCTTTAATTTGTTGGTCCGTCGGCGAGTCGCCGTGTGCTGAGAACTCGCCGGCGGTGGCATCAGCTGCAGGCAGCAGTGGCATCAGCTGGCTTGCGGTGTGTGGACCGCTGCGTTGTCGGCATGCGGCCCATCACCTCCGCGGCAAGGACGAGACGGACCTGGCGGCCTTTGTCCCTTGCGCGATCTGGGTGGGTCTCTCTCTCTCTCTCTCTTTCCACAGCGCCGGCAGGGGCAGTCCGGTCTTTCTGCGCCCTCACGTCGCGCTGCAGAGAGAGACGACGTCCTGTTGGCGCGCGCCGCTGGAAGGATTGGACATTTGGACTGGACTGCGGCGGTTACTGAAATCTGAATAGTATCTGTGTGTGATCAGCTGGAACCGATACACGGATTACTACGGTGGTGTTCGGATCTTTAGGCCTAAATTTAGTTCTCGCACTAATTTGCTATTTAAGGGTATTAAGGCCCTGTTCGTTTCTTTAGGCCTAAATTTAGTTCTCGCACTAATTTGCTATTTAGGAGTATTAAATAAAGTCTAATTACAAAACCTTAGTACAGATGTACGCTATTTTGCGAGACGAATCTAACGAGCCTAATTAATCCATGTTTAGCTACAGTGATGCTACAGTAACTATCGTCTAATCACGGCTTAATTACCCTCATTAGAATCGTCTCGCGAAATAGAACAGGGTTCTGTAGTTAGTTTTATAATTAGACTTTATTTAATACCCTTAAATAGCAAATTAGTGCGAGAACTAAATTTAGGCCTAAAGATCCGAACACCCCCTAAATAAAGTCTAATTATAAAACTAACTACAGAACTCTGTTCTATTTCGCGAGACGATTCTAATGAGGGTAATTAAGCCGTGATTAGACGATAGTTACTGTAGCATCACTGTAGCTAAACATAGATTAATTAGGCTCGTTAGATTCGTCTCGCAAAATAGCGCACATCTGTACTAAGGTTTTGTAATTAAACTTTATTTAATACCCCTAAATAATAATTAGTGGCAGGACTAAATTTAGGCCTAAAGGAAACGAACAGGCCCTACGTCCATGTAGATCGACACAACACAAGGGTTCGGCCGTTCAGAGCTCCATGCGACTGGTGTCACGCTACTGCTGTTACATAAGCGTACCACTGGACAGAATCAGCTAGTAAATCAGAGCATGTTATCTTGAAGCAGTAGATGCCACCACACGGCGGTGATGACTCGGGTGGACACACACAGGCCCCGTTTGGATGCCCCTCTATTTCCCCCTCTAAACTTCTACCCTCTAAAGTAAAAAAGAATCTTACTATTTAGGGGTACTAAATAAAATTTAATTGCAAAACCTTTCTGCAGACGGGCGTTATTTTTCGAGACGAATCTAACGAGCCTAATTAATCAATGTTTTGACACAGTGATGCTACAGTAACCATCGTCTAATCGCGGCTTAATTACCCTCATTACGTTCGTCTCGCGAAATAGAGGGGGGTCCTGGACTTAGTTTTGTAATTTGACTTTGTTTAGTACACATAAATCGTACCGGAAGTGTTGATGTGACAAGCTACAGTGCATAATAGGCCTCTAAACTTTCATCCGAACGCCACCACAGTCGGTGGTGAACGTATGGCATTTCTCCTTTTCCGGTGTCAGTCAGAAAGAAAAGGCCTGACAATCTCCCAGGGCCGTAGTCAAAGTCCCTTGACCGGCCGCAGAGAGATGCCATATCATATGCCACCCCATCCGTCCGTCCACCGTAGTCGATCGATGACTCCCCAAAACGCCCCTCCCCTTCACTCTTAGCAGCCCGTAGTATCATACAGTTGTCACCTCGTATCAGCTTCACCATGTCACCTTCAAGCTTTCTCGATCGTGACGTTAATCAAAGTAAGTTTTGGGCCGCCATTATCACCAGCTAATGGAATCAGGTGGGGAGTCCTCCTCCCCCCCGTTGACCGTCAAAAAAAACGTTAATCAAAGTAATGTAAAGATTAATTGCATGCCGTAGTACTTCTGGCTTTCGGTTTACTGTCTTCCCCAATAAACAATTCATTCTATATATAGCGCTGAAGCATGCATGTCCAGATAAAATGTGCAAGTACTCTACAGTACTAGTACTTGGACTCAAGATCCTCATATGTCACAAGAAGAAATTTCGGAATGAACAAAGTTGCATTAGCAGTTTCCGACGAAAATAAGGATGCCAAGTGGTTTCAGACTGCAGCACCATGCCACCATTGCAAAGGGAGGCCTACATAGAGGTCGTACAACAACAACAACACTAGCTGTAGGTGGCAGCAGCAGCAGCACCTAGCAGCCCTAGCTAGCCCTCAGCATTGGATGCTAGCGGCTCCACTGAGGCGGCCACCGGCCGGCTCTGGAAAAGGTGTACTCGTAGGCATGCACAACGCATATGCATGCAGCGGATCCGGCCCGCGCATGCACCCTGTGAAAAGGCACGATCCTCCACGCACAAACAAAACACAGCCCGTCCTGTTCCGTTCGTTCAACATGCATGTACTCCAGTAACAAGGTCAGAATTCAGATGCTCGTGGCGTAAAAGTGATCCAAAGATGCGGCCGAAAAGCGCAGTAGTACTTGGCCTGGTACTCCAGCCAAAACGCCGGAGGCGCGAAAACGATTCAAGCAGGTCCAGGCCCCTACACTACACGCTACTACTAGAGTCTAGAGCTGCTTGCAAGTACGCAACGCAACGGAGGACGTAAATGGAGGGGATGCTACTACAGTCTACAGTATTGATGAATTCAGGCTCCAGAGGGAGAGTCATGGAGGAGTGCGAGCCAACAGTGACCGATCTTCCGGTGAAATAATTGGGTTTGGAATGGCGTTGCAGCGGTGCCGTTCTATAAATGCGGCTCCCAGCAAAACCAAACCAAACCCCTCCTTCCTTCTTCCTGCCACCGCCACCACCATGGAGAGAGTCTAGCTAGGCGGAGAGAGAGAAGGAAACGAAGCCACCACACCACGGGTGCAATAATTCGAGGTCAGTTGCTGTGCCCAGAGCGGAGGGAGGAGAGAGAGTTCTGTGTGTGTTTGCGAGTGGCAGAGTGACACCGGCCAATGTAACAGCGGCCGGCACCACAGCAGGCAAATCATAAGCGCGGCCCCACACTGGCAGTCAAACGTGCCCGGTCAATACTCCGCCAGGCCGTAACCCCACTCTACCACAGCGGTAGTACATCTCTCGCTCCCCACCATCGTTCGACGTTACCACGGTCTGGTCTGGGGAGGTAATTACACAGGTGAGCGTGTGCCAGAGTTTTTACAGACCCCTGTCATCATGGGGCGGGTTGATGTTTTTTAGGAGTTCATTCATGAAGGCAAGCAAGCATGGCATGGCGACCGACGGTAATTATGCCTGTTACCATGTTACAGGTCGTGTTGTCTTGGTACGGTGTAGCAGGCCAGCTACACGTACTAATCGCTAATCGGCATGCTAATAAGAGCATACTGTACTGCCGAAACAAAAGAGCAGACATAGGTTACGATCGATCAGATGCCCGTCAACGGCCAGGCGAGAAAACACCTTACACATGTCAGAAACTTGAGCAATAAGTCCAGAAAAGGAACACAGATCAGCAGCCACCGAATTCTCCATCATCCACGCGACCATTTCCCACGAGCGTTCGCATCACCGATAACCGTGTATGTCAACGAAATACTCTGGCGCGCATTGACAGCCAGCTGTAATTGGGAGGAAGAGAGCCGGTCTCCTTCCCCACAAACTGCCACACAGACGAGCATTCAGCACTCGGGATATTACAATTCCAGTTAGCAATGCCTCTCTTTCAGCACTTGATAAGTAGACCCAAAGAAAAACAAACACCAGATCTTGCATGTCAGAGTACACAGTATAGTACCGGATAACTATGATAAATATGTGCATTAAATAGAGCTACGTCCTACGGAGAAGTTTATAGACAAAAAAGAACGACCGGCAAATGGGCATTTCCACACAAAGCTCGGGCCAAATGTTTGTCCTAGGCTAAAAGCTTCAGGACAGCAAGGGATAAGTCAATACTCCGGGGAACAATAATAACTTAAACAGCTTCAAAGCGCAAGTCGGAATTGGGCTTTAGTCCCACAGGAGGTTGATCATTGAGTTTGCCAGCCCGGCTTCCTTGAAAGTCAGATCACTTCCGAACTCCAGGGTCAAAGAAGTTTGCGATGCTCCAGGAATGGTCTGAACAAAGTGGAAAGGCCTCTTCTCTCCGTCCTCCAACTTAGGACAGCAGAATGACCACAGAAGCTGCATTGGCGGGACAGATGATCAGTAAGAGGACTTTATAATGATGACACCAGAGGAAATTGATTTTGGTTATGTAACCTTTATAGGATCTGTGTGGAGAAAATTCCTCTGGATCCTCCGACCATCAGGTAGCCGAACTGCAACTCTGCAGAGAAGATCCCTACTTCCCGTTGGTTCTTCAGGGAGAGGAGGGTAATCCAGCTTAATATTTAGGCTAGGCTCGTCTTCTTCCTCTGTTTCAGCCATGTCATCGGCAGCATCTGATTCTCCAGCAACTTCTTTAACCTGCTCCAGGGAAGCTGCTACTGCCCGTGCTAGTTCTTCATCTTCATCCATGACACTTGTTTTGCCTGAAATTAAAACAATAGACATTGTGATCAATCTTTTGGCAAACATGCAATGCCAAGGTAAGAAATGTTTAAAGGCAACAAGATGATAACAGGTCGCCGGCTAATAACAGGAATGTCATGTTACCAGCTTAAGTTTTATTACCAGCCCCTTAAATGAATATCATATCCAAAAAAAAAAATCTGGAACTGAAATTAATAACAATCAGAGTAGCTGTTGTCCATCAGATTCAATATCGCATTGCCAGAATCAACAAGCAGCACCCATGGGCAAAAAAATTTCCAGGAAATCGTGTAAACATGGCAGAAGAGGACTGCTCACCACAACACACATACACACACAACAAATACACATTCTTACCAATTTACCAAGAAGTGGATATCAATAAGATTTGAAAAATAATGAAACTGGGAGGTTAAATTATATCATTGTCAATTAGCCGGAAATGCTAGTTCATATAATTCTTCAAAACAGAATATTCCCCTAGAGTATGTTTGCAAGCAAGAACAAAAGGTGTCACCAGACATGCGCACAATTTTACGAAACTGAATCTACCTAAGTTCTGCGAAACTGAATATTCTCCCTTTCACCTATAGTATGTTTACAAGCAAGAGCAAATGTAGCAGTCACCGGACATGCTTACAGTTCAGAGAAATTAAATCTCCCAAGCTAGCAGTTTCAAACAGGAACAAAAACTAGTACGTCTGATTAAAAAATCAATAAAAAGCCTACCTTGTTTGCCCATAGTACTGTCTTGATCAACTTGCCTAGGGCGCTTCTGAGGTTGAACAGCATGGTGATCCTTTGGACCTTTTTCAAGGTAAGGCAGCAAATCCTATGTACCGGACAGGTACAGTAAAGTACAAAGGTACAGACAGATCATATTATACTACAATCTAATTTTTCAAGCAAATAGCTACAAACACGGCGCAGTAAGAAAAATGAGAGAAGGGTACTCAAATACCTCAAGCAAACGGTCTGGGTGAACCATTCCATTCCAACCTCGCATTTTTTGTCCAGTGACGGGGTCAATTAGGAGAATGGCAGGCATGGACACCAACTTGTAGTAGGTGCATACCTTCCTTCCCTCACTGGTATCATGATAAACCTATGTTCAACACGTTACAACAGGCAAAAGGTGAGAAACAAAAATGGGTCCATCTAGGGAAAAGTGAACCGTTCAATAGAGAGAGATCTACGATGTCAATAACGAAATATAGATCCTAATATGCAAGACGAATCAGGAATTGCATGGGTCAGAGCCTTGGCTCTAATATTGAAGCAGGAAGGGAGGACAAACCTGCCAGAATATAAAGTTTGTTCGAACTAACTGAGCCACTGCTTCATTTCCCCAAGTGTCTCGATTAAGCTTCAACAGACCGTCCCAAAGTCAAAACTCGAAGTAATAAACTGAAGGACCAAGCTAATACAGAAACAAGACGGAGCTTACTACCATGTGAGAACTGAATTCCTCTTTCGACTGCAAATTGATTAACAGCCATTTGTCCAAACAAGAAGCTTCTAACTTAGCCTACATTTGAAATTTATTGGTCAGTTCAAGGATTCGCATTATTATATTCCTCGAGTTTAAACTTAGTTGTTATGTGCACAAGTCACTGAATAATAAATCCAAAATAACAGTACTATAGACATTCTTTGCTTTTTACTGACAACAAAACACATCCTAAAAAATAAATGACAATGTTTCCTGTTAACCAATCAACCAGACCAAAACTAACTACTCTATAGCTATGCGTCTGGAGAAATTCACCGGGAGAAAACACTAAGGCAATGCAGCTAATACATTGTGCGGTTTCAAGGTAGTTGACCGTGTCATTGGCCATATAAGAGAATACCAAAACAGTATCATATGACCATCGCGGAGGCAGAAGAAAAACAAGACATGAAACATAATGATATCCAGCTTTACCTTATCAAAGGGTCCATTAAACATCAAAGCAAAAGGTGGACGGTATAAAGAAGCAAGGTTATCACGAGAACTAGACGCAGCATTCTGCTCAGAATCCCAAACAGCAGATTGTCTTGCTTCCTCTTCAAAGTTACGGAATGTGGCAGTTGAATTAGGCCGGAGGCTGCAAAGGCAAAAACATTTTAAAACCAAACAGTGACAGTAATAATAATAAAAGTTCGAAAAAAATACACACATGGTACGGACAAACCAAGTAGGTTGGCATATTTAACGTTACAGTGTGTGGTTAATAAATGTGAGTCCACGACAGAAATTACACTACAACTTGCTTTACACAAGCCAACTACAAGGGAAAAAACATAGAGAGAATTCAAATCAGGACAACACAAGCAAAAACTATCTAACACATGACTAATTGCATTGCTAAAGCTCACATTCTTTTTAGCAAAAGGAATCAACATGTTGAAATGAATAAGCAAAACAGGATGCCAGCCATACTGGTGCCTAATAATGCATAGCGACAGTATCGTATTTTGCCGTTCTGGTATATTAATATGGTACTTGCATTTATCTTCAAGACCTTTACTTAATAACAGTGTCATAGCAACATGTTTAAAAAGGCAGAGATGCTAGGGAGACAGTTGGGCACCGCTTAATGCCTAAGCGTCCTAAGTGGCCTCAGTATTCATATTTTTGGCAAGTAAACATAAAAGGGTAGAAAACAAGGAAAACATTGCATATAACCAAATAATTATTGGGAGAATAGGCCTAGATCAAAGCTGAAAGTGAGGCAGAGCTCCGCCTAGCGCCTAGGCGACCACTTTTTTAAACACTACATAAGGAGGAGGCTTGCTTGCTTTGCAATTATCGAAACATAGCTGATAGGAAGGATGATGTGCACAACATTTTAAAGTTGAGTACATTGGAATAGGTACCAGGATTTCGTTGTGTAACCATGATGGTATAACAACACAAGCACACTGCAAAATAAAATTGCTATCCCAATAGTATAGGTACCAGGATTTCATCGTGTAACCATGATGGTATAACAACACAAGCACACTGCAAAATAAAATTGCTATCCCAATAGATTGGGCAAGTAAATTCCAGCCCTTTCAGGTAGGTCTTTTAGGGACAAGACTCATAAACTATCAGGTAAGGTAAATAACTGAAACTTCTCAACAAATCAGCGTAAACATTACAAAAAGAACGTGTCTGCAAGAGTCAGGGTAGGACTGGATGGGTGACAAATGGATCTGTGTTGATTAAAAGGATTTGTACTGATTCCGGCCACAAATAACAGAACTATATAAAATATCTCCAACATCTTGTTTGTCAGCGCAAATACCAATGTTGTAGTCATGTGCAAGAGCTAGCATGCAAGAAATGCATTCGTTACATACCAGAACATCCATAATTTCACCGGCTACAAGCTATTAGCCAGATAGATGATACCCCACTTGCCATAAAAATAAACAGCAGCATACTTAGCTGCTAATTGCTGCTGCTAGAAAAATGATCGTAAAAAAAGGGCGCGCCCTAAAAAAAAAACATGGACACAGGGCAAACATTTTGGTAGCAAGCATGGATGGTATAGATTTCATTAGCATGACAACAGTGGTCAGCAACAAAAAAAATAAAATTTCTATTGGTAGCGAGCAAAACAATCAAACATACTGTTTGGCCTTGATTGGGGAGTTTTAACCCAGGTTCAAAGCCACCCCTGATATGGTCTTGACTTCTTGGCATTGAGTAATAATTCCTACCAAACATTCCCTACGTGTTCAGTCCAACGAACAGAGCGTATGTTGACATCAAGTAGGATGATATCGCAGCTCAAGTCAGCTATGCTATGAAACAGAAAATCTACCTTTCATGGAGCAACAGAGCATACAAATGGAAAATGCAACACATCAATCAATTCTCATGAAAAGAGCTTCACTTCCGCACTAGATCGCAGTTTTTAGCCAAGCAGCATTACTTACGCGGCCAGGGGAGCATCACCATAGAGTGTCTCCCGCTTCACGGGCAGCGGCGCACGGACGTCGTCATCCTCCCCAAGTCCCTGCAGCATTCCATCGCCCAGTGCAGCCGCTGGTGGCGGAGCGAACCTGCCAATCGCAAAACATAAACTTCTGCCAGAAACACCTCCATGATCCAGTAAAAATGAAAACCCTAGAAGCTCCCGTCCGCCTACCTCATCGCTTCCTCCGCACCGGCCGCCGCTGCCACCGACGCGGCCGCGGCCGCTGATGGTGCCGGATGCGACGCGAGGGCGGACTCGCCGTTGATAAAGAAAAGCTGCACGGCCTCCTCCAAGTTCCAGTTCGAAATCTGCGGAATGGAAACCCCAGGATCACATCAAACGTCTTGCACCGAATCGAATCGCCGGAAAGGTAAGGGATTGGGCTAGGAGCGTGGAGGAACCTGCAGGAACTGGGTAGCAATCTGCCGGGTCTGGCCAGCTGCGATCTCGAGGAAGCTGGAGACGAGTGTCTCCTTCTCGTCCGCCGGTGGATCGCCTGCCATAGCTGCGGAGTCGGCTCTGCAAGATCCCTTGGTCAGTTGGTGAGTAGGGTTTGGTGGGTTGGGTGGGGTGTGGGAAGGGGGAAGAAGTGGGAAGTCAGGAAGGGGAGTGGAAACGGGCGAGATGAGGAAGACGATCCGGTGGAAATGGAGTGCTGCGGGTCGTGGGGGTAGTTGGATCGTCTGCTCCGGCTTGGAGTGGAAGAAAGAGCCCATCAGGACGGTGGGCTCCCGTATTGGGCTTCAGGAATTATTGATGGGCTTTTGTTACCAAGTTTTGACTCTCTACTCCCCCCAACCGTATTTTCTTTTCTCAAAAACTGTATCTCGTCATTTTTTAAAAAAAAAGTGATTACACAGTACAATTTAGACACTCCACATAATTTCTTACTAGTCACTAGAATCGCGTGTTCTTGCATTAATGTCATTTTTTTAGAATGTATACCTCTCTACGCAGCGCCTAGCCATGAGAAAAAAATGACTAGCCATGAGAAGACACGCAAGCGTCTCGAGTCCAAGTCCCGTGCTCCAAGAGACCGCACCCGTGCAAGCGTAGGGAGGACGTCTGTATGGAGGGGAAGGCGCGTGAGCACCAAGTTCCTTCCCAGCGGGACATGGAGGTGAAGGCGGAGGGGGGCCGTCTACAGCAACAGTGCAGCTGTTGTGGAGGGACAGGACGCTGGACTCCCACAGGCGGAGGCTGAGGTGCAGGGTCTTAATCCATGGACCGTGAGCGTCGTTGCAACCACGATACACTTTAGTGAACCTGCAAATGTGAACACTTGAGCAGGGTGTTTTTGCTTTAGTAATTCTTCTCCTTTTAAATATATAACATCGATGATTTTTTTTAATTTTTATCAATATTATACATTTAAGTAATTAATTATTAAGGTGAAATAAGTATCATTGGATTTATCATAAAAACACTTTAACTTTTATATTTATTTAAATATTTTTTAGAAAAGACGAGTAATCAAACTAATGAAAAAGTCAACAGTGTCACACATCTAACATGGAGGGAGTATCAAATATGTTCGGTCTTTTGTTCTTACGCTTGATGAGGCATCAGTTCTAGGTACTTTTTTTCCGAGTGATCAGTTCTAGGTACTTCGATGTGCCCTAATGCACAGGCTATTACCGTACTCTGTCGTGCTTCTGTTTTATGCTGGGAAGCAATCGTTGACCACGACATGTTACTTATTTGTTATGCGATCGGAGTAAACAAAACCTACTGCATTTACATATACTAGTTCTAGTCATCTTTGACTCTAATTTATGGACACACACGTAACCTGAGTTTTTTTTTTTAGGGGGGGGGGGGGGGGGGGGCATTGGCCCTTGTAGGCATAGCACCGTCAATGAGACATGCTTAAATTTTACCATTCCTAACAACAAAGTCTGATATGAGACCACATTGGGCCACATTGGGAGAGATGGTCCTTATAACGTTCCTCCTCCTGCTTGTCTAAAGCATACGTTTTTTGGATATGGAGTGAGTTATTATCTTTTACTAGTACCAATGCACGTGCGCCACGCACGTGTCCGACCAAACGGCATCACTTGGCAGGACTCTATCATAAAATTAAAGGTGATATGATGCACCATGTACTTATCATAAAAAAAACACTTAAGACACATTGCAGGAATCAAGTACCATAGTGACATTAACATGGCAAGATCAAAACAATGTGGCATGAACGTAAAAGAAATTATCCAACAAATGCAAGGTTACATGCTCCAGCAAGCAAATTGTTTTTACAAAACGTCTACTCTCATGTTTTGTTTCCAGTGACGCGTCTCCGAGGACCATTGACCACTGCATGATCAAGGTTGTTCAGGCACCTCATGATCAAAGGCGTCCCGAATACGCTGAGGTATGACAGTCCTTGCCGCGTTTCCAGCGTATGTCAGCAGTGCCAGTAATAGTTCTCTCTGCAGGTGTGGGCCGTGTGGCCCATCCTACAGACATGTCGCGTGGAAAAAGGAAATTAGATGGAGACGCTGTTTAGCATTTGATTAACACCTACGGTAGCATAAACAACTATTTGTGTGCTCACCTCACAAATGGGTGTTGTCGGAGCAGCTCCATTCCAGTTCGAGATAAGCTGCAACACTTTGATGTCCAGATAATTGACTGTCATAGCAAGAATCATGTCTGTTAATTGGCATTTAAATAAAAATTAATGCAAGCTCTTATGTGATAGATTTGAATACCTGTCTCTGTTCATCATACGAATGTCCATTTCCGGCGTACGCCAATATAAGAAATTTTGAGTCTCCCACCCGTGCATTTTTCTCATGGCCTTGCTGTAGTTCTGGTATACGAACTCAAGTACAAGATTCTAAGAAGGTAACAAAAACACCTTAATTAAGGCAATAAAAATCATGAACCGGTCATATTTGTTAAAACAATAAGCAACCATGCTATATTTCATCTTCCAACGTGTATGGACAACATTCCTCTTCTAGGTCATCTACAATTGTGGAATGCGTGAGAGTAATAATTTAAATAGCTAATTTTTTATTATCCATTGCAAATTGATGCATATGCCTCATTATCATTCACTATTATATCAGAAATGGCATCTAGATCCTCTGAGATCATTTTTGGAAGACCATGATCACGTTGTTTTTCCATCTATAGCCGTACAACTACCAAACATACAACCAAATACCATACAACTGAGGAACGGAGCACCTTAGAGCATCTTCAAGAGATTACCAAAAAATTAGCCCCATAAACTTGTTTTTAGAAGTAACCAAAAATTATACGGGATAATTTTTCTTTCCTCCTCCAACAGTTCCTCCCTAAAAGTGGATCAAAACACTTTTGATTCGGCCACGTCAGCATTTGGGGCCACAAAATCATTAATTCTAGTGAAAGAAGAAAGAATGGGGATCCCAATTCTTCCCCTGTTTGTAGCTACAAATGAAAGGAGTTTAGGGGGTATGAAAAAATTGGGAGTAGTTTTGGGGTGCTGTTGGAGATGATTTTTTTTATTAAATCCCATTATTTTGATGTAAGGAGAGGTTTTGGAGCTCTTTTGGAGATGCTCTAAGCACAAGGCACACTCCCGCTTGCTGTTGCCATACAGGTATATCCTCATTGAATAATAACTACTCTGAAAATTAAGACATGCTGGCTTATCCATGCTCAAACCAATGCGGTTTTTACTCCTGTGCAGTGATTTCTTCACTTTTGCCATCTCAGCTCATTAACTGCAACCGTTGTGAACTACAATATAGCGTCTGCACATGCAAATTGCAAACAGCCAAAGAAAAATTATAGATTTGCATTCAAAACATGTCATAGGTGCATTCAAAAACATGTCAACGGAATAACTGAAATAATTCCTGCGCAGGCAAGTGTCCTATTCCTCTTGCACACCTCATTAATATAAAAAACAGCTGGGCGAGACAATTTTTCAAACACATAACAGGCAAGACAAAAAGGGAAGAATGGGACTGCTTGGAACTAGTTAATCTCACCAGATGCCCCTGGTCCAATCTCCAGATGGATTTTGCGCGAGAAATTTTTGCTCCAAGTGTATCCTCTCTCTCCATCCACACCACCCTGTCTCCAATTCTTCTGGTTATCAATGCCAAGGATCAAGGGCTCGGAGGCAACGTATCAAAAGGCACAGCGGCAATGCAGAAGGGAGGCAGCAAGGAATGAATCCACCTAAAATCTGCAAATGATATCGAGATGTAATAATCACTCAAGTGCAATGGCAAAATCGAATCATTGTGATAAACAAAACAGACCTCTATACGTGGATTCATAGAGCAGAGCACCGACGAATGGCCTCTTGATCTCAGCTATCGACGAAAATATCCGGTTTGACCGGGCAAAGTGAGGTTCAATACGAGTATGTGACTCTATGGCGTTGTCGATGCATTGAGGCATGTGGGAAGTCAGCATTGCGACACCGTGGATGGCAGCGACCAGAAGACGCGCGATGCCTGGGTAACCAGGAGCCCGATGCCGGGATAATCAGGTGCCAGGAGTCTAGTTTGCTTGACGAAGAGGATCAACATGCCGTGCAGCTCACCTCGTCCAGATCGAGATCGCATTCTCCAATGTGCAGGTTGCCAAGCCCTGATGGAGCCCTGATAATAAAAATTAGATTTCAAAAAAAAAAAATGGAACACAAATATTGAAACAAACAACCCACATATAAACCTGGTAACCTGGCTTACTGGTAGCAATATGGTAACTCAAAAATCTCAGAAAAAATAAAAGCACATCACCAATGCAGCATAGGCACATAGCTCCAACATTGGGACAAGAGAATATGGTAATTAGTGCATAGCAAAAAAAGGTGAAGTTCTACCTGTTTCATCAACTTTACATTATTTAGAATAAGGAGCAGAGTATGCTTCAATTTTGAGACAGTTCGGTTATACAAAGCACTCCGTAGTTCTTAATTCACAGGACAAAAATTTATTCCACAATTCAGCAGTGCCAACAAGGAATGCTAGTAGAACAAAGAAAATCATGTAATCTTAACCTGATCACTGCTACAAACAACCATATTTTTTTTCCTTCAGAGATGCATCTGGCAAACTTGTTGCTCTATCTCGTTAAAAAAACCTTGTTGCTTTATAAGTAAAGTGAGATAGGCATAAAGAGAAGTGCAGAAAATGTAAAAGCGCAAAAGGCACATGCTTCAGGCATGGAAGTGCCAATAATGACTCAGTTTATTTAAACAATTTCAAGTTCATTAAATCCGTATGGCCAGGTAAGCAGGGTTCATATGCTTTTCTTGTGTAATATATTTTTCTAATATAATTCGAGACAGAAACTATTTTTGTCACTACTGGATACATTCAGAGATCTCACGGGCCTGCATATCAGATATCACAAAATCTCAAAACCAGCATTCCATGGATGTACCTGGCAAGTCGATCAGCAGCATGGAACAAGACATAGGATCATCACTGCATACATTCATGCATCTCCTTCCTCTGTATTGCGACTACCCGTCCACAATGCCAAGAATCCTAGCATCAATAAGATTAAACAAGATTGGAATTAAGACAAAAACCTAGCAATAAAAGACCTGACTGTAAGATCGAATCCAAATGGCCTCAATAGAACGTATGCCACTTACCTTCGCTAGATTTTGAAACACAGCGATGCGGACATGGAGCTCGGGAGCAATGAAGATCCGAGGAATAGAGGAAGAGGAATGGAAGGCAATGATGGTCAGTCCGGCAGGGGGGAAGAGGCAGGGTCGCGGCCTGCGCATCCCTGCAGCGGGATCCGGAAGCAGCACCAAGCTGCGGCGGCGCCGAACGTTTGCGCCAATGACCTGATTCTGAGCACGTGCACGGAATCGGTGATGGAATGAAATGATCTTGATTCAGCAAACGATTGCGCCCGAGGAAATCTTCGCACCCTGTTAGATCTTGAATGAACCTGCCACCGCGAGATGTGGACGATGATCGTGGAACAGGACTCGGTGATGGAATGAATTTCAAAATTGCCGTAACAAACGGCAACAAAGATGAGAGGAAACCGGGCGGTGGGAATTGAGGCTGGGTAGATCACGACGTGGGGTGAAAAAAGTCACCACGGTGTCAGGTAATTTGGCCTGCAAATGACGCCTACCATTACAGAATGTAATGGCCCTACCTATTCCAAAATTTGTACGGCAGGATCAACGATGATTTAATTGGGCTAATTTTTGATCAACGGCAGATACACAGATGGGATAGAATCTGGTAGGTACAAAATGTATCTATTACAACTGGTTCTTTATTGATTTATAGATATAGATAGAAGTATTTGGATTCAGTTCAGTAAAATTGGATGGTATAAATGTAAGGGATAATAGTTTGGAAGATCTTCTGCTTTGCAACCCCTGTACACTAATAAACCCACAACCAGGGGCGAAGCTACATAGTCCATGCTGGGTGCAAATGCACCCACAAAATTAACAATTTTACTTACAACTAATAAAATTTCATCATATTTACACCTCTTAAAATTATTGCATCCGCAGACAACAAAATGAGGCATTTTGTCTACCTACGGTGAAGTATTGCACTCGCATTACTTCTCTAGTTTTGCCTCGTCGTCCGCCATCAACCGCGATGCATATGTCCGGTAATGGTAGTGCTTAGACTGACTCCAACAGGTGAGCCATTCGGAGAGGCAAACCCATCTTTGGCTCACTACTGGCTACTGTAGCACATGAAAACAGACCCAACAGACGAGGCAAAAGAGAGGCAAAGATGGCTCGGAGGAGAGAGGCGACGCAACATTGCGCTCCCTCTCTCCTCCGACGCATTTCTCCGTCGCGCCTACGCTCGCCTCTCGCTCCGCCACAGCTCTCTCGCCGCGCCCACGCCCGCCGCTGCTCCCGCCAGCACGCCGCAGCGAGACGGGCGATGCGCCATCGACGGTCGGTGAGGGGCGGGGCCGCGTCGTCCGCCGCTCCAAGGCCTCCAAGGCGCGCGCAAATGGAGGAACCCTCCGGCGACGGCGTCCAGCGCGAGCCCGTCCAACGGCGACCTCGTGTTGAGCTCGGTGGCCTGGTTGGCCGGCGCGGTGACGGCGAGCTCCACAGCCAATGTCGCGGCGTTCCACCGGTTCAAGCCGGTGCTCTCGTCTCCGACGCCGTCCCTCCCCACCAGCAACAAGCGCGGGGGAGGAGAGAGGGAGAGGGGCGGCGATGCCGGGGAGGAGAGAGAGGAAGAGAGGCGGCGCGCAAGCGCGGCCGCGGCGGCGGCGACTGGAGCGGCGCACGAGCGCGAGGCGAAGCGCGGCGGTGCGGACCGGGCCGACGCGGGACGTAGGGCGGCGGCAGCGCGTGACGAAGGGCGGCGGCAGCGCAGGGCGAGCAGGGCGGGCGCGGCAGCGGTGCCGGGGAGGAGAGAGGGGAAGGGGCGGCGCACGGCCGCGGCCGCGGCGGCGGTGGCGGCAGCGGCGCACAGGCGTGGGGAGAAGCGCGGCGGTGCGGCGCGGGGGAGGAGAGAGGGAGAGAGGGAGGTGGGTGGCGCGACGGGGCTCGTTGGTGGAGGGTCCCCGGCGAACCGCGAGGCATGGAGGTCAATGGCGGCGGAGAGGCGCACCGCTCCACGATGGTGGTGCTCGACGAGGAGGAGGTGGGCGAGCGGCCAGTGCGGGGCGCGCGGTGGCCACCGGGCCGCGATTCCGGTTTTGATTTCATCGCTTGCCGGGTCGATTGGACAGCCGGTGCTCGGGTCCAACGATCGAGCCGGCGAGACCATGCCGGCGACGGACTACCTCGTTTGCGTGTTGCCCTCCCGCTTCCACTCGCTCTCGGCGGCGCGGCAGCTGCAGGCCATCAACGAGCGGTGGCGGCGTGTGGCGTCGAGCGGCGGCTGCACGGGGCGAGCGGCGACCGGCAGAGGCGCAGGGTGGCCAGCGACGGCCGGCAGCGGCGCAGGGCGTCGAGCGGCGACCAGCAGCGGCGCAGGGTGGCCAGCGGCGGCCGGCAGCGGCGCAGGGCGTCGAGCGGCGGCTGCACGAGGCGAGGGGCGCCGATGCGGGCGACGATGCAATGTCCATTTGCGTCTTCTGTTGGAGGCATCAACAGAAATTGCGCCTTTTGTTTACTGTACACGCGATGTAACGGTGCTTTGCCTCTCTCGACTGCCTCTTACTTGTTGGAGTCAGTCTTAAGAGCATGTGTATCCATTGGTGCTAATCATGAGTCACATGAGAGAGAAATGAGTTAGCACCGCTGCTAAGGGATGTAGGCATGGTGCTGACAAGGCATCAGTTCTAAAGTTCGCATCTGGTGCTAACTACATTTCATACAAAAACTTAATTAATTTAAATCGTTTTAGCATCTACAAAGGTAGTGCTACGGAAAGAGCAACAGATGCTAAGAGAGAGGTCTTGCTAGATAATTCCTCTTAGCATTATTTTTTTGAGGTAACAGATGCACATGCTCTAATGAACTCTTCGATTGCTTGCGCTTATAAGCTAAGATCTCCAACGGACCTGACATCCACCAGTAAAATGGATTCAGCTCCACCACATATCGTACTTCGACATACTCTATTGTACTTTTGTTCACTTCAAAAAAAAAATATTGTACTTTTGTTATGAGTTGTGATGCATGGTTAAGACTGACTCCAATAGAAGGAGCAACTAAAACCCAAAACTTGACATAGTGATCTTAGAAATCAGACCTAAAAAATCTTCCATCTCCACCCGACGATCCTTTCCTCCTCTCGCTCGCTCACCCGCGCTGCCGCCCAGCGCCACCGTTGCGGCGCGCTCCAGTCCACCCCCCCCCCCCCCCTTCCTCCTCCTCCTCCGTGCCCCCTCCACCGGCGAGCGCAGCACCGTCGCACACCACCCTTGTACGCGAACAGGAGCGATTTCTCCGCCCATGCCATCCATGGCGGCTGTGACGACCTCCTCCTCCCTGGCCGCCGTCCCCGCTTCCTGCCGCTCCGCCATAGGCAAGCCGTCCTCGTTCTCCCACCGGTGGAGGAAACAACGGCGGGAGTGGGTTCTTCTTCATGTCCGAGCCGTCGTCGATGCTGGCTGCTGCGTGGCAGACCTGCGTGGCTGTCGCTGCATCGAGCCGGCTCTGGTGCGGGGACTCGAGGCGCTGCTCCGCTCGCCGTCACGTCATCGTGTGAAGGGGAAGTGGGGTGTCTGGCTAGAGGAGTCAGGGAGGGGTGCGGCATGGAGGAGCGAGGATGTGGCGGCGGCCCGCGAGATTTTGACCGTAGAGGGGGATGGGCGCGACGGCAGAAGCGATAGGTCACGCCGTGTGGTACTGCATTTGTGCGTCGTGGAGAGCGGGGCTCCAAAATGGGTATGGCTTTGAGTGTTCGGTTGGAGGCGATTTTTTCATGTTTTAAGACCTATTTTGAGTATGGATCACCTAAAAGGTCACCTATTGGAGTCAGTCTAATCATCGTAGTATCGTACTCTATTGTGCTTCTGTTATATGCTACTCACTCCGTCTCATTACTTGTCATCCTCGCATTCTAAGGCACCTTTATCTCTTTGTAATACACCTCTATCTTTATCTCTCTCCTATTCCTTTTATGCGCACTTATTTTTTTCACTTCTCCTTAATCTTCGTGCCCAGAGCTAAAAGGACATAATTCGGGACGGAGAGAGTATGATTCAATTGTTGATCACCATGTGTTACTTGTTTGTTATCCAATCAGATCATGTCTCCGTCGAGTGGACAGAAAATGATGCATATGCATGAACTGGCTCTAGGCATTTCTAAATTACGAACGCACTTAAAATTTTAGCTCATAATAAGTTGCGATTTGATACGACACCACACTGTAGTGAATAGTGCGCGATCACATCAAACGGCCGGCCGCCTCCTTCGCGCCACGCGCGCGCGAAGCGGCCGCTCCATGGTCACGGTGAACTCCGGCCTCTCGGCGAGGTCGACGCTGTTGCCATCGGTCATCACCCCCCACTCGAACTCGCGCACCAGGTTGGCGACGAAGCACTCGAGGTCGAGGTGCAGCAGCGCGAGGTCCAGGCCGGGGCAGATCCTCCTGCCGACGCCGAACGGCATCATCCTGATCTCCCGGCTCCCCGTCAGGTCCACGCCGCCGCCTTCCCCGCCGCCGACGTACCTCTCCGGCCGGAACTCCTCCGGGCGGTCCCACACGGCCTCGTCCAGCGACACGTCGGCTACCGAGAAGTTCACCGGCGTGGCGGCGGGCACGCGGTGGCCGTCCAGCGACGTCTCCTCCACCGCAGCGTGCGACAGCAGGAAGTGCGCCGGCGGGTGGCGTCGGAGCCCTTCCAGCACTACCGCCTTCAGATACGGCATGCTTCTCAGGTCCTCCTCCTCGACGATGCCGTCGTTCCCGTCGCCGGCGGCAGCAACTACTGAATTGATTTCAGTAAGGAGCTTCGCCTGCAGCTCCGGCTGCCTGACCAGGTTGGCCATGATCCACTGGAGCGCGGTCACCGTGGTGTCGACGCTCGCGGTGAGGAACTCCGTGCAGAGGCTCACCATCTCGGCGTCGGTCAGCGCGCGCTCGCCTTCCTCCTTGGGGAGCCGGTGCGCGAGGAGCGTGTCGACGTAACAGTAGGCCAAGCTCTCATGATCCTGGCCGTTGCTGCTGTCACGATGTTTCCTTGCTCTGATCAATGGCAGAAACAGCTCCTCCTGCCGGCGCCGGATGGAGAGCACCTTGTTCCACCGCCGCCAGAACAGCCGCGTGGTGAGCGCCGGGCAGAAGGCGAACACCTGGAAGCTGATGTAGGACGCGAAGAGCTCCCTCTGCACGGCTTCGACCTCCCCGACGCGGCGGCCGTGCAGCCTCTGGCCGAAGCACATGCACGTGAGCAGCGAGAACATGGCGAGCTGCAGGGACTCCACGACGGCCACCTCGCCGCCACGGCCCTCCTCGATCCGTCGACTGATATCAGACGACAGAACCTGCAGCGCCCACCGCCGCGCCGGCGCGAAGAGCTGCTGGACGCGCGACGGGTGGAGGACGCCGGAGGTGAGGTTCCGGCGCAGCGAGCGCCAGAGCGGGCCGTAGGGCGCGGAGCTGACGGTGGTCTGGCCGCTGTTGAGCACGCGGAAGGGCGCGATGGCCGGCGGGCGGCTGGCAAAGGCCGGGCCGCGCTGGACGAGCGCGCGGTGGGTGGCGCCGCGCCCGGAGACGAAGATGGCGGCGCGGGGCGAGAGGAAGCGGAGGCTGAGGACGGCGCCGTGGCGCGCGTGCAGCTCCCGGATCGCTGGCTCCAGGCGGTTGCGCGCGCGCAGGAGCCAGAGGAGCGGGCCCCCCACGGGCACGGTCGGCGGGGACGGAGGGAGTGCTGCGAGGACGCCGCCGGGTTTGGGTTTGGACGGCGGCTTCAGGGCGGCGAGGAGCAGGATGAGCGCGGTGCATGTGAAGAGCGGGAGCAGGAGGAGACACGCCACGGCGTCCATTCTCGCGCGCTGCCTCCCCCGTCCGAGCTCCTCGGGGGCGTGCTGCGTCGATGGCTCGATGCTGCGTGCAAACGCGTGGGTTTATGTAGCGGTTCGGACTCGCTTAGGTAACCGCTTGCCAAACTTGTGGTGCTTGTACGAACCCGTCGCGCCGGCGTAGCCGAGTTGATTGACGCTGCGATCTAGCTAGGGGGCGGTGCAGGGGAAGATGACGAAGCCGCCGGTACGTGCCGCGAAGCAGGAATGCCAGGTGGTGGTTCGACGGCGCTGGCTTGGGCGGTCCGGGCAGGATGGCGCTGCCGCGGCGCCACCCCCATCAGATTGACCTGCGTGGCGTGAACACGGAGCATGCATTGACCTGGAGTCGCTGTGATCTGCATTGGCGATCGTTGTTGCTGAACATCGATCTGTTTCGCGAAAAATGAGAGAACAAACAATCGCCAATGCATTGGGGAGATGATCTGATGATGGGCCGGTACGTTGGGCCGACAAAGGAGGAGGAGAACGAAAAGAAAGCCCACGGGGGTTTCGAACCGCCATCAGGAGAGTGAAGTGACGATGCGGCCATGGCCAAAGCCTCTTGCCGTCTCCAAGATCTCGCCGGCGGCCATGAAGCAGCTCGCCGTCCTCGCCATCCCCATCCTCCTGCTCCTCCTCTCCGTCTCCTTCCTCTTCCTCAGACCCACATCCCCGCCTCTCTTCACCTCCCGGGAAGCCCCCCACCCCGACCGCCGCCTCAGAGTCTACGTGGCCGACCTGCCCCGCTCGCTTAACTACGGCCTCCTCGACCGCTACTGGTCCCTCCCGGCCGCCGACTCCCGCATCCCGGCCACCTCCGACCCGGACCACCCGGCCCCGCCCAACCACCCGCCCTACCCCGAGAGCCCCCTCATCAAGCAGTACAGCGCCGAGTACTGGCTCCTCGCATCCCTCCACGCGGCGTCCGCGGCCGCCGTGCGGGTCGTCGCGGACTGGAGGGAGTCCGATGTCGTGTTCGTGCCATTCTTCGCGACGCTGTCCGCGGAGATGGAGCTCGGGTGGGGCGCCAAGGGGGCCTTCCGCAGGAAGGAGGGCAACGACGACTACCGACGGCAGCGGGAGGTGGTCGGCCGAGTTACTGCACACCCCGCCTGGCGGCGGTCCAACGGCCGCGACCACGTCTTCGTCCTGACAGGTAATTCGGATATCACTGAGAAGAGTTAGCTGATTAGCCCTGTAATTGCAAGCTGATGAAGCTCCTGAATTATCCTTTGTACTTTGATACTTCCTGAATCAGGCCTAATCAGACTGGATGTTATCATCCAAGACTAATTGCAGCACAGTAACACACAATTCGCTAGTCTTATTCATTTGAGATACTAGTAGCTATTTTATTCAGCTGAGGAAGTTGAATATACCTTGAAATATCATCACATGAGAATTGAGAAACCAATCTCGACCTGCTGTCTCTTTTGTTGCGTGTAATTGTTTACAATGCTTGTCACTGTGTATACATGCTGTCAGATGTGTTTTAATCAACTATTAGCACACATTAGGGGTGGTTGAGCAAATGCTGTAAGCTCTGCAATATTACTGCAAACATGTTTGAACATGGTCTACATGTTTGCCATTCTCAAGATTGATCTGTGTAGCAGCTTATTGTTCTCTTGCATGATCAGGTTATGTTAAATACTGAAGCATTCTTTGACAGACCCTGTGGCCATGTGGCACGTCCGGGCAGAGATTGCTCCTGCAATTCTTTTGGTGGTTGATTTTGGCGGATGGTACAGAATGGATTCAAAGTCTAGTAGAAACTCTTCTCACATGATACAGCATACTCAAGTATCATTACTTAAGGATGTTATTGTGCCTTACACGCATTTGCTTCCTACACTGAGCTTATCAGAGAATAAAGATCGTCTCACCCTTATTTATTTCAAGGGAGCAAGGCATCGGCATCGGGTTTGTACCTTTTTATCACACGATTTAGCCCTTAATACATGCTGGCTATTTGATAATGTTTTTACCTTCTATCCGCCCAAATTGCATCTTTAGGCAAGTATTACTTCACCCTTCCCCAAAAGTTCGAACCACTTAAATTGAGTGAAACATATCATGCATTCTACTTTCTTCCACGTTCTTGCTAGCTTCATCATTTGAGCACTGTGCAACAAGACCTGATCCCAGGGACCTTATATTTGGTGGGCTATACAATGAATCTTTGCACATCAGCTCTGTGTATGTTGCTTTCTCTATTTCATTCGTCGTAGGGCATTCCATCATTTTGACTGTGAAAACTTTATACAGCTTACATTATTACAACTCTCTCTCTTTTTTTTCTGGCGAATGGTACATTATTACAACTCTGACATGGTTTTTATGTTTCTATGATTTCCATATATAATTTCTCCAAGGGGACTTATTTTACGCAGATGATGGGTAGTACAAAAACAAACAATATGAGCAGTCAGACTAAACTGTCATTACATTGTGATTTGATATCTGGATGAACTGTTTAGCTTCAGCTTTGTGTTCATTTTTTTAATCTTCTTTCCAGGGTGGTTTGGTGCGGGAGAAACTATGGGATTTGCTAGGTAATGAGCCTGATGTTGTCATGGAAGAAGGTTTTCCTAATGCCACAGGACGTGAACAATCAATAAAAGGGATGCGGTCATCAGAGTTTTGCCTGCACCCAGCTGGTGACACTCCAACTTCATGTCGCCTCTTTGATGCTGTTGCCAGTCTTTGCATACCAGTCATTGTCAGCGATGAGGTTGAGCTTCCTTTCGAAGGGATGATAGACTACACAAATTTCTCCATCTTTGTGTCAGTCAGTAACGCTTTGAGGCCTGGGTGGCTAACAAACTATTTAAGAAATATTTCCAAGGAGCGGAAGGATGAATTTCGAAGAAACCTGGCTGACGTCCAACATATCTTTGAGTATGACACTAGTTACTCTAGTAGCAATGGCCCTGTGTCTCCAGATGGTGCTGTGAGCTACATATGGAAAAAGATACATCAGAAATTGCCCATGATTCACGAAGCTGTCATCCGGGAGAAGCGGAAGCCTGATGGGGCATCGATCCCACTCCGGTGTCATTGTACATGAACTTTTCTTAGCTGCCGATACCCCATGGGAAAACTTGCGAGAATGAGCAATTACTCCAAGTTTATTCATTCTTTTGCTGCTAGTTGCAAATATGAGCAATGTAACAATAGAAGTATGTTTTCTAATGAAATTATTGGAGACTCCATATATGGTTTTCCACGACATTCAATGTATCTTGAGAGTGGGTTTGTAAGCGCTGCGGTGAAAATCATACTGGAAATGATGCTTCAAGAGTAATAGTAAATGCTTAATACTGTAGTGTTGAACAAAAACTTGCGTCATTGCCTAGTTAAAGAGAGGTTGTGTCGTAATGATGCCTGGAGTAATAGTAAATGCCGCCAAATGCTTTGAAACAGAACTCAGAGCTGTTACGCTGAAATGAAATTTTTTCCCGTCGGGTCTCCAGACAGAACTCAAGCTGGAGCTCATAGCCATCCAGGATATTGTGTGCAGCCAGCCAGTACAATTCACTCCGGCCAATCAGAGATCAAAAGACAAAAGGGCAGCTACTTATAGTCAACCACAGGAAGATATACAAGGCCTACCAGAGGAGAATATACAGTGTGCCATTAGGTAAAGCCAAGAGCATCATCAGGTAAAGAACACAGCCGAAAAAAAGAACACAGCCTAAGGTTACCCCTAGCAAAGACCAAGAAAGCCACTTGAGAGGTGAAAAATAAACTACTCCTGATGAAGTGTTAAATCATCTCTTCAATAGTCATTGAGCGTTGGAGCCAAATAACACAAAAGCTACCAACATGGTGGCCAAAGGAACAGAGATATTGTCATCTACTACATCAGTGACAGGAATACACTCTACTATAGTGGCTGCCAGTGCAACAAGCACCAGCTTACTAAGAGCCTCCTCCCATACAACATGAATGTAACCAAGGCTTGAGAAGTAGAAAAGCATGCTGCAACGAAATAGATTAGTATGTTGTTAATAATGCGTGAAAGCCTCAGAACCAATAATGCACATTGAGGTGAAGACCTACAGAGCAGATAGGAGGAAGCCAGAAAAGAACATCGAAATGCTTCCGATCCAGCTCTTCTTCTCATTGAAAGGCAGCTTCAATGAACCATATCTTCTCCCAACAATGTCAGCAAATCCTGCAAAGTAGTGCAGTTGCGTATACTTAGCAGGAATCAAAATAGAATCATGTTTCAAAAAGATGAAACAAGACCTAATGCCAGGAAATACCATCGCCACCACTCATCATCGACAATGAAACAATCCCAATGGGAGATTCACGCCAGAAGACTAAAACACTGAACAAGAGTACCAGGACATAATAGAGAGGACCTCTCAGCAATTCCCTATAAGTTACAGAAGTTCATGTCAGATAGTTGCAACAGGAATACAGTTAGCACGTTGAATGATCATTGACTAACGACAGTGTGATTACTCTGGTTTTCCTTCACGGGTCACTGATTTTACTAGAGCTTCATCGCTGTAAAGACGGAGTCCATATGTCAAAAGCCTTATGGAGTTCAAGAATGGAACAACAGCAGCGAAATATCGTGCCTCGGCCGAATTACTGCAAACAGAGCATCATGTTGTGGTTAAACTATGTCACGCCCTTATGTTGCAATGTAATGGTTCTGAACATTTCTGGCAGGATAGAGTTTCAGGGTATACCTGAACAGTGGCCAGGAGGACATGAACAGAACGCCGGACAGCACGTGCACAATCTTTCTGCTCAAACTCTGCCTTCAGCGATGACAAGAAGCGATCAAGAAATAACATTAGTAACTGGTGGATTCTTATTTATTCTTATTATTAATTTGAGCAGCAAACAGTACATGAAAAGTGCTGTCAGACTTGAAAGGATGGACTTTCCACTGTTACTCGAAATCAAACACAACAGACATGTTGAGTTGTTGACTAAAGATATTTTTATTTTAGAAAATAAAGGGAGGAGAATAGTGAAGCTGACCTGTTCGATGAGCCTTCGTTCGGTGAGGACATCGAAGGCGCGCACGAGAGTGTAAGCGCCAGCGGTGACGAACAGGGTGGCCGCTCCGTCCTGCAGCACCGCCGTCGGCGCCGCGGCCGCCAGCGCGGCCACGGCCGGTGTGCCGATGCCGAGGAGAAGCCGCCGTCGCATGGAGCTCCCCGGGACGGGCGCGAGCGCGAAGCTTGGGCGGGGCGGGGAGCGCGAGAGCAGCAGGGAGCCTGGGGAGGAGGAGCGGGCCAGCGCGGTGCCGGGCCACGCCGCCGCGGCCATGTGGTTCAAGGTGTGGTTTGAATGTCTTCCCCTTGTCACGAAACTGGAGGACGATGCCACAGTAGCCCCCCCGGCTGTACTCTCTCCGGAAGGTCCCCATCAGTTTTCTTTATTGGCTGCATGAAAGCAACTGCACGCTCGTCGTTTGGTGTTTTTTTATTTTTGACGTGTCGTTTGGTGTTTTGATACAAATACCATCTCTGATGCGCACGGCCAAGTGGTGAAGTATACATTTTTCTCCCTTCGATTTTTGAATTCTCAACGCTACAGGAGCGCGGGCGCAAGGACCGCTCGCTAGCGATCTGTCGCTTCGGCGGTGTGCTTGTGGACACTGGACACCGCGATATGTCACATCCTGTTGTCCATGCGGGACATGAACTTGGTATCGTGTACAAACAGCATGAACGGATGAGAATGACAAGGATGCATAATAAAAAACCATATACAGTATTGAAATGTTTTGTAACTTGGCGCGTATGTACAATGAATTCTACATGAAGATACGGAAAGCCTAACATGTACTACTATATCTAGTGTAAGGAGGGAAAAAAAGCAATCCTAAAACTATCTAACATGTAATTCTATTGGAAAAATATCGAGCTAACTATCTCCTCTGCAAGCGACGGCAGCCGCTTGGCCGGGAAGCGGAGCATCGCCTGCACGGTGTCCGGGCTGCCCCTGGTCTTGGCGCAGGTGCGGGTCTTGACGTTGCACATGGGGTGGTCCGCGGGGCAGCATGTGGCGCGGTCCTTGCAGCAGGTGGCGCCCTCGGCGGGGCAGCACCCCCAGACGAGGCAGAAGTTCCTGACGCGGTAGCTGCAGCAGCAGGTGCTCCCCGCCGGGCAGGCGCTGTAGCCGTCGCACGCCTCCGGCGCCGGCGCCGGCGGTTTAGGGGACGGCGGTGCGGGGGACGGGTTGGGCCCGGTCTTGACGGGGTAGGACGCCTCCATGGCGATGCCGCACTTGCCGGCGCGCGACGTCACGTTGCGCTCCATCCGGATGTAGCCGGCCTCGCCCCAGTCGGCGCCCCACGAGTTGCGCACCAGCCAGTACTCCTTGCCGTCCTCGTCCGTGCCGTACCCGACGGCCACCACGCCGTGGTCAAGCGACGTCCCGCACCGCCCGGTGAACACGCCCTGCATCGCGCGCATTACATGTATGGTTACTCATCACGTTGTTATTTCAAGCATTCAGTGTATCAATGAACAGCAGGCAAAACATTGGTAAACTTACCGACTCGTAGAGCTGGAACTCGCGTCCGCCGGCTTCGATGGCGACGGTGACGGGCTGGTGCGCGACGGCCTTCTGCAGCGACTTCTCGTCGTTCCGTGGAACGTCCTCGAAGCCGTCGATGGAGACGACCTTGCGGGCCTTCTTCACGAGGTCGCACTTGCCGTCGCGCCCCGTGTAGGGGTAGTCCTTGTCGGTGTCGATGCCGCCGTTCCTGGCGATGAAGGCGAAGGCGTCGTCCATCATGCCGCCGTTGCACCCGCTGTTCTGCCCGTTCTTGGAGCAGTCCACCAGCTCCTGCTCCGACAGCGTCACCAGCTCGCCGGTCACGATCTGGTTCACGCCTTCCACCGCGCCCACGGCCGAGAAGGCCCAGCAGCTGCCGCACTGCCCCTGGTTCTTCACGGCCGCCACGGCGCCCTTCGCCCTCCAGTCCACGGACTCGGGCAGCGCCTCGACGCCGTCGTGCCGGTACATCTCCCCGACGATGGCGGCGCTGGCGTTGCGGGACCCCCTGCTCCCGGCGCCGAGGTACTTGGCGCGGAACTCGTCGTTGGTGAGGTCGGCGAAGCGGTTCAGGCCGAGGCGGTACCCGTGCGCGCCGGCGCGGGAGTTGTGCGCGTCCACGAACCGGAGGTTGTCCCAGAACGCGCGGAACCGCCGGTCGTAGTCGCCGAGCCCGTTGGACGGCCCGCGGCCGCCGCCGCCGTGGCGCGCGAGCCAGAGGTCGTACATCGCGCGCGCCTGGGCTTCGGTCCGCGCCATGCCGCCACGCGCCCCGGTGTCGTCGGGCGCTGCGGCGACCGGCGACGCGGCGAAGAGGAGGAAGGCCACTGCCACGGACAGCGCGACCGCGGCGAGGAGGCCGCGGACGCCGCGCGCCATGGTCGTCGTCGACTTCGAAGCTTCTGTCGTGTCGAGAACTCTACGTGTGTTGTTGCTTGCGATTCGCGTTGGTTTGGTTTTGCATGTGTGCTCCTGGAAGGCAGGCGGGCGCCGGTTTTATGGATCCGGCTGCAGAGTTGTGGTCGGACGAGTGCGGATTGCAAGCGTTCGACTCGGCAATGGAAGGTCGTTTGGTTGCAGGAACGGCCAAGTCGTTGCTATGCACAAAACTTGGCACGTACGGAAACGCAATACCAGTCACACTACAACTCCAGTGTGCTGCAATCACGCAGTAGACGGTCACGATGGTCCTATCAAAGAAACCGAACTCGAGATCGGACGGTCGAGACGGACACAAAAACGTGACACAGGTCGAATACATTGAACTGTACCAAGCCACGTGTTCGAACCCGACCACGAGTCAGATCAGACGGCCCAGGCCTGAACTGCCCGCCGTCCCGAATCGAAACAGTGTCCCAACCCGGCCCGTTCGTGCAGGCCCAAGCTGCTCTCTCTCGTCTCCATTCCGATCTCTCTCCAGGCTCCTGAAGAATTCTGTAGTCTTGCAACCTCTGCTCCAACCTCGCCGTCAGCCGCCGCCCGTCGAATTCGCGAGGAAACCCCACCAAAGGACAGCACGATGGCGAAGAAGAAAGCAGCCGCGCCAACCAAACTCCGCAAGCCCAAGCGAGACGCGGTAGCGAGCTTTGCTTCAATGCCCCAATTTTCGCACTTGGATCCTCTCCGGGCCACTAAGAATTTGACCCCTTTTTTTCTTCGTTCGTTCTCGATTCCTGCGCAGGTGAAAAAAATCGGGAAGAAGGCTGACATGACGGAGTTCAGGGCGCAGTTGGACTCCCTTGGGCTCAAGATAATTGAAGTGACTTCAGATGGCAACTGCTTCTTCAGGTTAAGGATCGACTTCTTTTGGACTCCATTACCCTTGTCTTTACTGACCAAGGAGAAGAGGCTGATTGATCTTGCACAGAATACTATCGCACTTCTAGAGATGTATGCATCTTTTTGAGTTATATGACTACTCATTGTAGTCTGCAGGGCAATGGGTGAACAACTTGAAGGCAGTGACGAAGAGCACATGAAGTACCGAGCAATGGTTGTTGAGTACATTGTGGTATGCAAGAGAAGTTTCTTATAATTTTATTTTTGTAACTTCTGCTATGTGCAGTCATGGTTTCAGGATTTAGTTGAGGATTTTATTGAACACACCAAGTTGCTGGTTGCACATATGGACATTGGACTATCTGCGCTTCATGATCCTTCTTTTGTGTATCCACAGGAACACCGCGAGGCATTTGAGCCATTTATCGAGGATGAAGTTCCGTTTGACGAATACTGCAGCAACATGCTGAAGGATGGGACTTGGGCTGGCCATATGGAGTTGCAAGCAGCTTCCCTTGTCACAAGAAGAAACATATGCATTCACATGGTGAGTTTGCAGTACAAGCCTAGCATTCTGAGTGGATTTATATATAGGACACGCATTATGCATATTCCAGCAGTCTCTGCTACTGGCTTGAATGTTCCATTGGATCTTCCGTGTTTTTAGCATCAATTACGAATTTTTAAGCATTAATTAATAGGGGTACAATGTACAGTGCTGAACTACCGTTTGATTTGCAGCTTAACTCACCACGTTGGTACATAAACAATTTTCCTGGCCATGAAGCTAATATGGTGAATTTGTAAGTTTTTTTTGGGACTCACTACACTGTTAGTAATGAGCGAATGATGGCAAAATCCATCTGATTCTTACACAGTTATATACGGAGTACACTCTAAAATTGTTATCTGTAATATCATGCCAATGCAGGTCCTATCATAATGGCGAGCACTATAACAGTGTCAGGCTAAGAGAAGATCCATGTCAAGGTCCTGCAATGCCAGTTATCATCAAGGTTTTTATCGTGAAATGTGTAAACAATTCATTCACTTGTGTCCTGGAAGAGCTCTGACATACATTGTCTTGTCACTTATTATTCTTCATTTCTTGGGGGTTTACTGAGCTACAGACGGATGCCAATATATCTAGCACAAACAACAATGCCCAAACGAAAGCAAAGGACCTGAAGAAATACTCAGACAGATCAAGCTATGATCACGCATCTGTTAAATTGGTCATGGCTGGTACTGGATGTTCTGATGTTGCTGCAGTTGAGCATGTATGGTTCATAAAAAATATTTGTTTCTTACAGTGCAATTGTGCATTTAGTTTAGGTTGTTTGTTAGTAATCATTATCTTTGACAAATCGCGATTATAATGCAGATTTTGGCAGAAATGGACGGTGATGTTGATGCTGCCATTGAGTACATGATAGCGGGGCGACTCACAGTGGGAACTGATGAAGCGGAGGGAAACTCATATATGGACTTTGCATATAATGGTAAGTCTTTCAACTGTCCTGACTCCTGAGGCACTACAAACTTATTTGCCGCAGCCTTATTCTATTTCAGCTGTGTTCTTGCCAAGATATGAAGCTACATTGCTTTCCATATGAGCGTGTGCCTCATTGGCCCTCAAGTCTAGTAGGGTATAGATACTATGGATAATTGGTAGGTAGTGTTGTAGTCTGTATCGGTTTTAGGTAATGGACTGACCAAATTTCTGGTCGTTGGGAAGATCAGTGTTACATGGGCATCCATTTGCTACATTTGTGGCCTTGGATTTATGCCATTGCTTCCTTATGCAACGGTCAAAGGGAGTTAGATTGCAGACAGTACAGGAGTCGTAGTTGATATCTTAGAATGTATTTAAGGCGTATTTGTTCAACCAACAGACCGGCTATGGGAACTACGGTTAGGCGTTTCGATTTCTTTTGATTTCTCATCATATCATACTTGTTCAATCAAGATTCAATTCATTAACAGAGTCGAAACATTAACAGTCATTTTTGCTATATACTTTTGGATCCAATTTATGTTGTATCATGTGAGGTTGTCGTAGTGAGTTCTTGGGTTCTATCCCCTAATCTCATTATTGTAATTAAAGAGACAGTTCATCCGGTGTGTTCTCGTTTTTTTCCCTATTATTTAGTGCATGGTTAAGTTCAAAATCTTGTAGGAGCTGAACTTAGGCAAGATGAGAACGAGGGGCAACAAAAGAATGAAACAAGTTCTTCTGGCAAAGACGAAACAGTTGAAAAATCCAAAAAATCACATTCTAAGAAGGTAACTTTTCATGTGAACAGCTGTTAACTCGTTACTGCAATGTCAATTTTTTAATGGCAATCATCTCGAACGGAAGAAACGATGTCTCCATGCTGTTGTTTTCATACAGGAAAAAATCAGAACAAAGGATTGCTCTTGTGGATCTACAAAGAAGCACAAGGCGTCTTGTAGTTTAGCCACGGCTGCATCATCAAGAGAACCTCCAAGGTATAACCTGTTAATGTTTCCAACCTCCTGTAGCATATTCCATGTTATGCATTGAGCTTAAATTCTTTGAAGAAGTAAAATTACCGCATAAAAGTTACAGGTAGGCATTAATCTTTGACAACAAACACACACGAATTTTACTGATAACACGTGTGCTTATTAGTTTTAAAATCTAGTTTTAGTGAAAACGATATGATTATTAACAATGTTGAAGTGCTGTAAACTGATTCACGTGCTGAATAACCCATCAGGACCAAAGGTGGTCAAGGGAGAGGCCAGAAAGGAAAGAAGCTAAAGAAGAAAGAACAGGTCGAAGCAACACCCGTCCGAGAGCCTAGAGCTGTACCAGACCTAGGAGCTCTTTGCATCTGAAGTTCGACACACTGATTGAGCCATTCAGCAACCCTTGAAAGAAGCAGGAAACACACCATCCTTCAGTCTTTGTGAGGGACTGCTCTACTAGGACCGTCTGCACCAACTCTGTTGCAGTCAGGTATCTGCTGAGTGCTAACCGAGTGACCAACAAGCAGCTCATCTTAACTGCCGGATAAGAGTGCCGATGATGTTAGCAAATTAGCATGTTTGGAGATGGTACATAATCACAGATGAGCCATCGATATAATTGTTTCTAGTTAAATTCAGTACGAATGCTGCGCAAGGGAGCTTCAGATGTGAAAAGCATACCTGCCGAGCTTATCAGTGAATCATAAAAGTGCCCCCCCTTCCCTTTGTCAAGTACTCCCCTCCATTCCTTTTTTGATGTCGTTTCAGACAAACAAGAACGAACTAAAAACGACATCAAAAGAAGAATGGAGGGAGTACTGAAATGCTGATCAGGATCTTTTGTGGCAGAATTCTGTCAAGTATGAGTAGTTTTTATATACTTCCTGCTGGAACACGGAGGTGTAGAAGCTGAATACGAAGCTAAAATGTCTTGTACGGTGCAAACACATGCTTCCCTACTAGAGGGCTCATATGCCAAAGATGGGAAATAACTACCGAGACACACTTGGCTGTCAACTTTGCCTTCTAGCCATGTGACTGAACACTAGACGTTACAGGAACTAAAGAAATAAAATACAATGAGAAAAATGGAATCACAGCACAGACATCTCCTGTGCACTAATGAAAATGCGTATAGCTATAATAGGCAACCCTTGAGTTCAGCCCATCTGTCAAAATATTCTGACATTTCTTTACAGCTTCACCAAACTACACTTTGACAAACAAAGATGAAAAATAGGTGTAGAATACATTTCAAGAGCTGAAGATGTTTCCGAGTACAACAGATCTATCATTTCTGCCATGAGTGGCTCGTCTACGCAATGGAGGTGCGTAAACAGTTAATGGGAGGACCCATTCACCCTTTTCTCTTTTTTCAACAAGAAGTGGATGCTCATACCTGGCAAGGAGATAAGCAAGAATTACATATTACACATTTAGACTAACAGCCGCAAACTATGAACAGATTAACACAGATTAAAATTAAACAAAATCAAACATTAAGAAGTGAATAGGTCTCAAGAAATCATGTATGATAATGGTGCTTCACATATTCAGGAATCTGTGTCATGCAAATTCACAATTTAGTGCAATCAATAAAAATGAACCTTCGTGAATAAAGTAGCCAAGGTATGAAACATAAGATTGTTCCGTTATAGCACACAAAAAAGTTATTATACCTAGCTGAATCCGTTCCTTCAGGAGTTGTGAAGAACTCAAATCGAAGAGACCACTGTACAGAGACCTTTGAGGTTGAAAATGACATAGGACCGTCAATGGGAACAGAAAAGAGAAAGCTTGTCTGGTGAAGATCCGCAACAACCTCATGATGTTCACTGTGCAACTGCACATGGAGTCCGAAATGAAGAAAAGGGTGAGCCAACTCAAAAAAATAACATAAAAAAGTCGAACACAAAAATTGGATGTTTGGGTTGGAAACGAGAGCAACGTCATTATCGTTGGAATCCATGCAAAATGCGATTATCAAGTAATAAACACATGTGTCTTCTTGATGATCATGACCTGTCGGGTGCAATGTTTTAGGGCAACAAAACATTTACTTTTATTACTAAGGTTTAGACCAGCTTGCTAAGTAATATGATTTAGCTAAGCTATCCAATATAAGATCGTAGAAACTTAACAAGCTCATGAAGACTCAACAATAGGTTAGGACGCATTTTATTTGAAATTGATGTTAAGTACAAATATTTTGCAATGACTTGTCACCAGCAATGATAAATAAATTTTAAACTAGAGATGCTCAAGCCACAAGTAAACGATTGGTCTGATGTTAGAAAAACTATCATAATAGTCTACTGTGCTGGTTTGGAAAGGGTGGATTGGGATCCAGACCATTATGGATTAGTTCTTCAAATGCAGAAAATGATACCTTGGTTATCGTGGGCGAGCTCCTTCTTGAAGGATGTAATGCACGAGGATTAATTGTTTCTGATGTTTCCAAAGTTATCGATACCTGCAAAGAATCGAACAACTATCAACTTGCTTCCGTTTCAGCCATACTTTACATATTTCATTAACTCTCAGTTTTACCTCGAGGCACCTCCGTTTTCCAGTTCCATGAAAAAAGGAGAGTGCTCCACCAATCTGAAATTGGAGAACTGAGATAACCATTTCTAACAAACAAAAAGTAGTAACAGGTGCAATAAAACAAATAGAGTACCATATCACCAAAGTAATAGGTTGAGTCAGAATTTTTCGGTGAAAAACGAAGCAAGACTTGGTCATCTATCCTTATATTATATGATCTTCCTCTTGAAAAGCCTTCAGCTGAAAAAAAAGGTAAGGACGATTTGGGATCATTTCCAGCCACATGGTAGTCAGTACGTAACTACATACAACGATGAAGTCCACCGATGAATTATCAATGTATAGTTTCGCATAAAGTGTTGATTTATCATAGATCTAGAGCAGGACATGATGCTTACATCCAGCTGGTTCAACATGTTTCGGCGTAAGGGGGAGTCCAACATCATCTTTTGGACGATCAGAATCTGGACCAAAGCTTTGCCCATTTGAAGGAGGATCCGACAGGAGGCGGTTTAGCTTCTTTTGAGGTGACACTAAACCTGATTGTACCATTTATTTAGTTAAACACCAGCCAAAAGTATTAATAGATAGCATTTACACATGCACATATAATTTATGGCACTCTTCTAAGGAACAACCTTGTAAAGGTGGAATTGACGCATAATAGAGTCAATAAAATAGCAATACATCTGCTGTCATTGAGGACGATGCACCACTAACATGAAAAAATACACTTAAAAACATTTACAAAAGCAAGATAGCATAATTAGAAAATTTTCACGCTACTCGTCATCACGTAACTATATAGTTCAGATCTTCTCTTTACCTCCGTCAGGATCATCTGATATTTCTGACACCGACAGTCTAGGAATTGGATTGTACATTGGAAAACTGGGTGGTTCTCCTTGATTATACAATGGTTCACTTGTGGAAAGGCGTGATGACAAGGACTGCATAGACAACGAGTTCCTGATTGGGTTGTATGAGGAAACAGACGAAACTTCATCTTTTGAACTATCATATCCTTCTTCTAGATCAGTGTTATCATTTGCTTTGGTCTGCAATTAGAGAAAGAGCAATCAAGTAAATATATGTTTATCTTTCTGAGTGACATGATTTAGTTAAATTTCTGTCTACATCCGCATGCCAAATAGCATTTGATGGAAAACCTTTGGTTCAAACAAATGTTGCATCTAAGTAATGGATAAAATGACACGTATAGGATAGAGTGATGAAACCAGGGAGCCGCTCACAAGCTTATATAGAAACTCACCCATTCTGAATCTTCATCTTTTTCTCTCCAAAATATGGCCAATTGATCAACAGAGAATGGTAAAGTCCCTGAAACATCCATGAAGGAGCTGAGACCAACTTAATGCCCCAAAAGAATCATCTCTAAGTTTATTGAACAAATTCCAATAAGATACAACGCTTGATGTAATAATCCTTGGTGTGTAGGAACCTTAAGTTCGCAGATTCACTAACCTTCTTCACTTAGTACAGTGCTGCTTTTCTGGGAAACACGTATCTGTAGTGGGACGCGCGCTTCCTACATAAATGAAATGAGTTTTGGTCTATTATTCTGACAAAGGTACTTGTATGTATTACAGAAATTTTGGTAAGCAGACAAGGCATTCAAAACGAAATCAAGCATGTCAGCATGATGCAAGAAACAAGAACTGAAGTGGCATCGAGTGGCTTCCACATCTGCCGTTAAGCTGTGATGATGATTTATGAACAACTTCATCACCTTAAGGCCAGCATAAGAACAGAGAAGTGACTATCATAAGCAATTAAGTATTCACGTAAAAAAGCAAGCATTCTTGAAGGAGATAAGGTAATTAAAAGTAGAATTTGAGTTTCTTGTCCCCTACAGAAAATTAGCAGGGTACCAGAAAAGGTTGCAGCTATGACTCTAAAAGTATTATTTCTCGTATCAGTTTTGATTGTAAACACTGCTGGAGCTAGCACATCATGCTTGTTGGGTATAATATAAAATCACATATTCCGTGGGAATATGATGTCTATCCTAACAAAATTATCATGCCCTATACCCACATGTGCATGTTGGCAGCCCCTCTTATTGAATGCCTATCAATGATGTTTTCTATTGCAAAAGGGCCATGGCATCTGTTCCGACAAGCTTATAAAGTTGCTCTGCCGCTAGCCCTAAAGAATAAACTATTTATGAAAACCTACTAGTGCTAGTTTATATACCAGTCATTATCTAGACCAAACGGTTCTTACGTAAAATGTCATGACACACGGTTCTGTGTCATACTGTCATGTGTCATTTCTTCTGTGCAGGATAGCACATTGACGTTAAAATACCACATCAACCAAGAATTCCCAGGTCAAGTAGTTACAAGCTCAAATGGTTAATTCTAAGAATAGTTCAAGCTGCTAATTGCCAGTCACCAGATCAGCACTTCCAAATTTGAAACAAACAAACAAACAAACAAACAACAACAACAACAACAACAAAGCTTTTTTATCCCAACCAAATTTGCAAGAACACATCATGCAAATTTTAGAAGTACTCAGTACCACTTATTTCAGTAAAATAAGCAGATAACTCACCAATTGAATTGTGCTATTCATGGGGACTTTATTTTGGTCTCCATTACCCAATATGATCGACCTTCCAAACAATGCACTCCTGACATAATAAATATAGCGGATACTGATGCCCCTATACGATGGCGGCAAAACCTTCGGGAGATCCACACGTACAATGTCTGCATATTAATTTTTAGCTATTCAATTCTTACAATAGTATGCGCAACAAAATTCAGACACCAATCACAAAGTATATAAAATTCAAAAAGCACATCAGCAGTCCTACCAATTAATAAGTACCATGGTCTACAAAAATGCAATTAGGTAAAGATCGGGAAGAAACTACTTAATATGACAGATAAAAGGACCCAACAATAATAGTTTGTGAAAAAGCGTACGTGCAATATGCTCCTCATGACCCTCTGATACAGAATGGTTCATAAATCTTAAACAGGTAGTATTTGACTTCAAAATATTACTAATATACTCACATATACTTGATATGTTACTTTTGCATGCTAGAAAATCAAGAAATTTAATTACTCCATATTACCAGGTGTATGAATGGTGGGACGGTAAGAACTGTCTATAATTAACAGATGATTTGAGTTAGGCAATAGGGGTTGATGAGGATCGAAGCGCAAAAACAATTTCTAGGGCAGCAGCATCTCATGAACATGAGAAAAGAATAAAATAACACATAAAAGTAAATGAAAAGCATTGTATCTTTCAAGCGAAATAGCATGTAACATTGGCACATTAAACTGATTGAGCACTTCAAAACAAGATATTTCTTACATGTTTTCGTTTGCCCTGGAGCGATTACCACTTTAGAGACCAGGGACGGTGTCGAACTATCCAGAAACAGATGTTCACCTACGGTTTCAATCACAATACACAGAACGATTGTCAGAAAAAGGGCACGGGGATCAATTAGTTCTCTGTCAAGACAAATAGACATAGGCAAGTTTACGGGGTGAAGGTAAAGATGCACAACCATGCAAAAGGGGGGGAGGGGGGAGAAAAAAAAAAGCAAGTTAACAAATTTAGTAGTAGAAACATGCTTTTGCTGTTGTTGTAATAAACAGGTGTTGATTAAAAAAACGAGAACAAGTGATGACTGAACAACCTTTAGGCTGCCAAAACATGAAAATACAGCATGAAAACCATATGAATGACAATCAAGGCAGATGAGAAAAGCAATGTCATATAGGAGTCGATACTATACCACAAAAATGTTTCATTTACATGGTAACATGGTAACTAGAGTGTACCTCTCCTTTGTTTAGACCCTGGTAAGGGCTTTGGAACAGAGAACCATTGGCTATCCAGCTTCTCAATTCCTTTAAGCTCAAAGGAGAGCGAATCTAACAATAGTGAGGGGACATCTTCGCCCGACACTGTCTGTCCCGCATCATCCTTCAAACCAGCGGGGCTAAAGATTTCTATAGTCACGGTGACTGAATCCCCGGGTCTGTACACCTCCTTATCTGTCTGGAGCTTCAATGTCGGCGACAGCTGCTGCCTGGCAGCTGAATCAACCTTCCTATCATCGAACCACCCAACACTCTTTAGGAAGGAAAATCCTTGGGGAAGTGGAAGCTTCAGTGACATCTCATCAGAGTGTCAGACCAACAGCTCTAACTCAGCAGAATTCCACCGCTGCATCAGAGAAGAGTAATCCAAATGAAGTCAGCTGACGAAGTCATATGCCCTGATTATTCATTACTGATGACTACAGCGTTCTGCTCTTTGTCCAGTTTTGACAGAAATCCGGTGATACAGCCCACTGGATATTCGTGATCAGCTTATTATGGAGCTCCTAACACAGGACAAATCTGAATCAAATCAAACACCCGCGCGAACAGATATTGCTTATGTTCATGCTACGAATGCCCGAACACGCGGAATGACACGCAATTAGCAAACCAATCCGATCACAGGGATACGCAGGGACGGATCAGATCAGGATACATAAATCTTACGTTAGGGTTTGGGGGTGCTCCGTTTCGCACAGCAGTGAAGGCAGAGAAGAAGCGGGCATACCTGGCGGGTGCTCGTCGCCGGAGAAAGGCCCGGCGAAGTGTGCCGTCGCTCGCGCAGTAGTCGCCGCCGGGAACGGAAGGCCGCGAGAGAGAGAGGGGAGAACGGGATCTTCAGTTCGGCTGCGGCTTACCTGTCGCCTTCGCGTGTGACGGACGATCCGTGTCCCCGTGCACGTGGAGGCAATCGGTCTGCTCACCTTGGTTTACCTGACCGTGCTCTTCTCACTCTTTGCTTGCGGTGACCGTGCTCGCCGGACTACACAAAGCCAATCGGCTAGTAGTAGACGGAGTAGACTTCGGCCCCTGTTTGGGGGAGCGGTAGCTTTTCCGCTTTTCCCAAAAGCAGCGTTTCGGAGAAGCAAAAATCGATTTACCAGGAAGCTGATTTTTGGAGAAGCGAACATGGTTGTTTGGCGTTCACGCTTCTTCCCGTCAGCTTCTGTTGCGTCATCCCCACCATGGAGGCGGGAGCGTCGCCGTAGGTCGCCGCAGCGCAGGAAGGGGCGGCGCGGGTCGACGCGACGGGCAGGAGAGCAGGGGAGCGGCGGCGCGGGTTGGCGAGGCGGGCTGGAGAGCAGGGAAGCGTCGGCGGCGGGTGTCGGGTCGCGCGAGAGCGCGCGGCTGGAGGGCAGAGGGGAGCGGCGGCGCGGGTCGCCGCAGCCGACCGGAGGGAAGGGGAGCGGCGCCTAAGGTAGGGGAGAGGAGGTGCGCGAGGTCGTTAACGATGGAAAAGCGGAGGGGAAAAAGCTCGGGAAGCTCCTCTCCAGTCGATTCTCCCGCTTGTAGTGTTAAACTTGCTTTTCCAGCTTTTGGATTTTGGGAGAAGCAACCCTGTTTGGGATAGCTTTTCACTAGTGTAGTCATCTTGCTTGGCAGCCGCAGTAAAAACGATGACAATATCATATGGCCTGTTCTCGCGGCCTATTGTGGCAGCGCGTATTTCATTCTCTTGCAAATTGTCTGAACATATCTTTGGTATAGGGTCTATCACCTCGTCCGATATGATCCGTATCTCGTCTCTGCTGATTTGTCTTAGTTTTACGAGTAAAATACACACCATCGGTCTTTAAACTTGTCTTGGTGTGTCATTTAGTTTTCTAAACTCTCAAAATAAGTATTCATGTCCTTAAATTGTTACAGTGTGTCATCTAGGTCCAAAATTTTGAAATGTCGAGGTGGTTGCTAATGGAGCATGATTTGTCATACTTTTCATCTCTTCATATTCGTATAATCATCACAATTCGTGCTAGAGAATATTGTGTGACATCATCATGACTTAATCACAGATAAATTTGACGTAAATCCGTCATATCATTAACATAAGGGTATTTTTGGTATTTTAAACCTAGATGACACGTTTTAGCAAGTTTAAAAGCCTATATACCCATTTTGAAAGTTTATGGATCTAGGTGACACCCCAAGACAAGCTTAAGCTGCTTAGCGACCGCCGGTGTATTTCACTCTATCTTTATTATTTTTTTATTACACAATATAATGCAGACACTCACAATGCATGCACACTCATTCCTATAAACGCACATACGCAAATTCTACCTATATGAGTCTTTTTCTTCTTTTTCTTTTGCGAAGACTCTATAAGCATCTTCAAAGACCGAGCCGAAAAATCCTCGAGATTGAAGAAGTCACTACTGTCACCTCACTGTCGGCGGCCACGTTGCCTATCGCTGAAAGCACAACACCGTTAAATATTAGAAATTCGCTCCCACAAGACGTCGAATCTAGGTTCTGAGATACTATTGAGCCTTTTGTAACCACTAGACTGCAGGCCTTTTCGCAGCTTTATTATTATTGTTGTTATCATCATCATCATTATTATGAGGAATTTACTCAAAAATTATTAGCAACACAAGTATGTATGCATTATCCGATGGTTCAGTTGCAACTAAGCATAGACATGAATTTGGAACCAAAATCCAAGACTTATTCTTTACGAATATATGATCGAATGACGTATTCAGAGCTATTAATTTCAGACGGTTACAAAAATATTGACGAATCAATTTGCCTTCACAACAGTTGGTCCGAGAGGTGAAGGCAAGGTACAGACACAATGCATTGCCAAAAGGCGTCTGGCGATTGGGATTTGCAGGCCATGGTGAGTCAGGGGAGAGGGTAACGACGTTGAGAGGACAGAGAAAAGAAGGCGGGTCCATTGAAGAAGAAGAAGAAGAATGTTATCAAATTCAAACGAAAACTTGTTTGGCTATTTCCATTTGAATTTAAAAGTTTATACAAAGTGTCGATGTTTAATCCCATGTAACCTAGTATGTTGTGCCATGTAATTGACCCCCCCCCCCCCCCCCCCCCCCCCCACACACACACACAACCCCACAAACACACTTTGAGAAAGAAAATTTTAGCAAGACCTTCATTTCATATTATTTCTTTTTAAAATTTACCTTCAAACATTGAGAAATTTTAACAAATAACTTTGATTTCATATGATTTTTTCGCCCGAATTTTCTGTATTTGGCCACCCTCAAATCAAACTTCCATGAGAAATTTATATTTTTTTCGAGCCCCGTCACTATTTGCATCGCACTTATACAGTGTTACACAATGGGTTCTTGAAGGGGAACAATGCTTTTGTATGTTGCCTCTGGTTTGTAGGATAACCAATGACCCCCAAAAGCTCCAGCTAGAGGTAAGTCTTCTTGACCGAAGAAGCACACTGTCTGAGATGAAACTGGAATGTGTACTTGTACATGGATGGATAGAGCACTTGTGAAGCAGCCTTGATCCTGATGCTTCAACGTTGTTGCTTAGCATGTGCTCGAGGGTTTCTTCGTGAGGAAGGGAAAGCATCTCGCGAGAGCAAATTAAAGGAAATGGCGCCGAAACGTGATCTCCACTATGTCGAAGTCAAACGCCTTAATCAATTTTGATTGGGCCTTTGGGCGCTCCGAGAAGCAATGTCAATGCGATGATTCGGAAGATCTCATCTTTTTAATTGGTCTGTCATGGCTTAATGAATAATGATGCCGCATTGGTTAGGGGATTATACATAGCGTAGGGCAAGCGGTGGTCCTACTCATTTCTCGAGAGGATATTATACTCCTCGCCTCCTCGGTTAGGTTATTAATTATAGAATGATTGAGAATCTTCGAAAAATAAGGAATAGTACACTGTGTCAGTTAGCCTAGCGTGCACGAATAATATGGGCTCCGATATTTCGATTCTATTCATTCAGGGTCGACGTGCGAACCCACATGCCGGAATAGCGGTGAAGTGGATGGCTCCTTTTGGTATTTTGTTGGGGCGTGGTACATGCGGAGCCCCTATGGGTCGCATGCCCCTGTGGAATGGAATCTGCAGTCGTCGACCTCCAGATTCCATAGTTTCCATCAGAAGAAAATATACTCCTCCTACTAGCAGACTTGGCACGGATCATTGAGCTGCCATGATTTGGCCCGCCCGGCAAGATACTGGAGAGGCGTGCAGAACCCTGAATAGATGGCGCTGGTAGCATGGTATGGTATCAAGCAGGGGATGGGCGCACCGCGCACGCAACAAACGCACAGTAGTGGCCTCTCGAGCGCACGAAACGATCGAACGCGAAGCGAAATCGGTGAAGACACGTCGCGGCATTGGGTTGGAGCTCCCTAACCGCCGACGGGTTTGGCCGGTGTTCGTCGTCGTGCTAACTATCCTTCTCTCACGGTGACGGGGTGAGCAGAGCACTGGGCAACGGCAACGCCGCTCCCAACTCCCAAGGAGACGGCTCTCCTTCTCTTCCAAACAACACATCACCGGACGGACGGATGGCTTAGCTCGGTACCACCAACCCTCCGGCCATTAAGCTAAGCACGACGCTGCCGGTCGCCTCACACGTGGATCTCTCTCTCGTGCACTTTGTTACTATAATCAATTCCCCGTGGACCGCATGCATGATCCTTCCAGGGTCCTTCGTTCGGTTCGCGCAGATGCCCCATGTTCCCGTCCATGTTCGCTCACGGGCGCCGGTCCCGAGAAGATCGGGTGCGCAGTTGCAGCCTCACCGCCGCCGCCGCCAACTTGCTCCGCCCGACGAGTCCACAAGTTGGTGCGATCGGCGGCAACATGCACGGGCGTGTGCGCGTTCGTCACCCGCCGATCTCCCAACTCCCAAGTCCCAACCAAGGCGGACCGGACCCGTCGGCTCACCGTTTTACTTCCCGAGTAAGGAAACCAAGCCTTTTGGTTAAATGGTTACGCGGGCCCGGCGCTGGGGACGTGACACGGCGCCGCGCATGCATGCATTGTTGCCGCGCGGTGTGTGGCCCGCACCGGCACGGAACGAAACGAACCTCCTCCTGTGGTTGCCTAGCTAAGTACTCCCTCCGTTTTTTAATATATGACGCCGTTGACTTTTTTCGTTACGTTTGACCGTTCGTCTTATTCAAAATATTTGTGTAAATATCTAAGTGTATAAGCTAACTTTAAAGTTCTTTTGATGATGAACCTAATGATATTCATTTCACATTCAAAAAATAATTATTTAAATATATATTGTCAGTCAAAGTTTAACAAAAAAATCAACGGCGTCATATAATTAAAAACGGAGGAAGTAGAAAGGCAGTTGCCGATCGTTGACGGCTCTCTTGCTTAGGCCCCGGCGGAGCCGCAACCGAAGGCCAGACAGGGCATGGCGACACGCCAACGGTCCGTCTCTCGCATGCCGCTCGTCGTCGGTCCATCATGGTAGCTCCAGCTCTGTCAGCAGACGGTTTGGTCCTTGATGGCGTTGCGTTTTGTTGCTAATTTGGTTAACTCTGTACTTGCTCTGGTTTGATGGAATTGCTGGAGTGGGAAAAGTCACCTACCTTATCTGGAGAAGAAGTTATGCTGCTGCTGCTGGGCCAAAGTCTTTTCTGGCGTGTTAGAGCAACCAAAGCCCTTTTGAGTTTCCTGGCAAAAAAAAAAGCCCTTTTGAGTTTCCTGGCAAAAAAAAAAAGAAGCCCTTTTGAGTTCTCTCTCGAAGTTGTTAGTCAGTCACGACTTCGAAAAAAGATAAATCCGCCTTAATTTGCACCTTTTTACCAGTAGTAGCATCTGAATCACACGAGCGGTCGGTCGGTATCAAAATATCTGCTACAGAGGAAACGCAGGGTAACCCCACGATTCAGTTCTATGTCCATTGTTTAATCTGAGTGCACATGTTAACAATGACAAGGCATCCTTCTACACGATACTACTAATGATGTAGAGTTCTTATCCAAACAACCGCTTGCAGGAATTTGTTTAGGACATCCAGGCTGTTCTGTTTCCGATTTTCATTGATTTTGGATTTATTTAGGAGTTTCATACTCCAGTCCTCGCGAGAAAAATATCACAATAGGATATGGTTCATTCATTAAATTAAATTAAAAAAAGAGAGAAGAATATTTATAATTAAGAAACCAAAGAAGAGATAGATCATATTGAAATGAATATTGATAAGATTAAGAAACCAAAGCGACCTTAGCCGATAGACCCAAACCGACCCAAACTCTCAGCCCGGCGCCTATAAAATCAACGCCGCGTTGAGCCCCCAAACCCGCACCGCAAAACCAGAGAAAAAAAAGAGAAGATTATTAGGAAAGCGAAAGAGGTTAGATAGGGACGCTCGGTTCGTCACGTCCCCCACCGCCGCCGTCACCATGGCTCTCGGCCGGGGCCTCGCCGCCTCCACCGCGGCGGCCTTCCTCGCCGTCCTCCTCCTCGCGCCCTCCGCCGCGGCCGCCGACATGTCCATCATCTCCTACAACGAGGAGCACGGCGCGCGGGGGCTGGAGCGGACCGAGGCGGAGGCGCGCGCCATGTACGAGCTCTGGCTCGCGCAGCACGGCCGCGCCTACAACGCGCTCGGCGAGTACGACCGCCGCTTCCAGGTCTTCTGGGACAACCTCAAGTTCGTCGACGCGCACAACGCGCGCGCCGACGAGCACGGCTTCACCCTCGGCATGAACGACTTCGCCGATCTGACCCTCGACGAGTTCCGCGCCGCCTACCTCGGCGCCAAGCCCGTCCAGAGGAACCGCGCCACCGGGGAGATGTACCGCCACGACGGCCTCGAGGAGCTGCCGGAGTCCGTCGACTGGAGGGACAAGGGAGCAGTTGCCCCCGTTAAGAACCAGGGACAATGCGGTGAGGAATTTTCCCTCTTTCCTCAACTTGTGATGATCAATTTTGCTTTCTACGGACAAATCAGATGCGATTCGTTACTCTGTTAACGCTAACTTCGGATCTAAGCACGCCGATGTCGCTTTAGATCTTTTAGGGTCCGTATATAAACCTGGCAACTTTCCCTTTTAAGCACACGGATATTAGTTGAAAAATATTATTTTCCTGTCGCGTCGCTCTAATTCTATGTAGGCCAAGTGAAAGTTGGATCTTTTTGTGAATATATATGATGCTTAGATTATTTGAGTTGGTCTTACATGAATTGTCTACCATATATGTCTTCATTCTTTGCTTCTGGAGGAAGCAAGGGCCCGAGTCTTTGCTCTATGGAGTCACAGAATTATGCCTGCCTTCTGTTGGACTTGCCCTGCGTGTTGTATTTTCCTTATTTTGAAGATTGTAGTGTAGCTATCTTCCAAATCGTTTTTTTCCTGGACCTCTCTTTCCTGCCAGTCAGGGCCTCATGCGGTGTTGACTGTCATGACTTTACCATGAAACCATAAGGATGCTTAGCAACTAGAGAAAGTGCTAACACAACCCAGAAAAAAGAGAACATTCTTTTTACTGCAAATTAAAGTTTATCCATATTATCATGGTGCAATGTGATTAGGTTGCTGGTTCACCTACTTACCATCAGAGTAGACGCTCATGCTGTTCTGGGAAGAGATAATTTTCTATGGTTTGTAATTTGTGGTTTGTTTGGTGGTGCAGGAAGCTGCTGGGCTTTCTCTGCTGTGAGCGCAGTTGAAAGCATTAACCAGCTTGTCACTGGACAGATGGTCACTTTGTCCGAGCAGGAGCTTGTGGAGTGTTCGACCAACGGAGGAAACAGTGGCTGCAACGGTGGGCTTATGGATGACGCCTTCGACTTTATCATAAAGAATGGAGGGATTGACACTGAAGATGACTACCCTTACAAGGCTGTGGATGGCAAATGCGATATCAACAGGGTACATCTCCTTATTCCTTTTTACGCTTCCCTTGGTATCATGATTTTCATACTCAATATTCAGATTCGTACGTTTGTTGCTGCAGAGAAATGCCAAGGTTGTGACTATTGATGGCTTTGAGGATGTCCCTGCGAATGATGAGAAGTCATTACAGAAGGCAGTTGCTCATCAGCCAGTCAGTGTTGCCATCGAGGCTGGTGGCCGCGAGTTCCAGCTGTACAAATCGGTAAACAAACTTGCTGTAGCAAGCGCTCTATGTTTGTGAAGTATATATGTTATTCAATGGTCTTAATTCCTTTGATTTACAGGGTGTCTTCAGTGGAAGGTGTGGCACACAGCTTGACCATGGTGTGGTTGCGGTCGGTTATGGCACCGATAACGGTAAGGACTACTGGATTGTTCGCAACTCATGGGGTCCTAACTGGGGTGAGGCTGGGTACATTCGCATGGAGCGCAACATCAATGCCACCAGCGGGAAGTGTGGGATTGCCATGATGGCATCCTACCCGACCAAGACTGGTGCCAACCCGCCCAAACCATCTCCAACACCTCCCACACCACCTCCTCCAGTTGCCCCAGACAATGTTTGCGATGAGAACTTCGCATGCGAAGCAGGCAGCACCTGCTGCTGTGCATTTGGCTTCAGGAATGTCTGCTTGGTCTGGGGTTGCTGCCCCGTCGAAGGTGCCACCTGCTGCAAGGATCATGCCAGCTGCTGCCCGCCGGACTACCCTGTCTGCAACACCAGGGCACATACTTGCTCAGTGGTAATCTCGCTGCCTCTTATTTTCTTCACTGCAACATTGTGATATCCAAATCCTTTTAGTTTGTTCTGTTTCATCTTTAGCATATGCAAACTTAAGCACACTGCCATAAGCCTTAAGATTGGCTACTGCAAAAAATTGACATGCGCTTCTTTGTTTGAATTGAGCAGAGCAAAAACAGCCCTCTGAGCGTGAAGGCCTTGAAGCGCACCCTCGCTAAGCTGAACACCACGTGAACTCCTCCAGACTTCTTCTGGAGAGGGATTGGACTGCAGGAGGAGCTTTTCTGACTCCGTGCTTCCAGATCCTGTTCATAATTTGATCAAGACATGGCTTTTGGATTATTGTCGTCGTTCTAGTACTATTTATGTTTCACGAATCTCTATGTAAATAACTAGCTATCATTTGTACTATGATCATGTCATCAAGAATTTGTCGTGAATGGAATGCTTATCAAGTTCTAAGCCTCAATTCTGTGCCTGTGACTGGTGAAGGAGTTGTTTAGATGGATCAGGTCCTTAGAAATTCTTACTCATTCACAACCCTTTTCTAGCCGCTGGCTAAAAGGGCTGACATGTTTTTCAGGGTGAAAACGTTGTGATCTGTCCGCCAGTTTTTCTTAATAATCCTTTAATATATGGTATGTGACATATATAGGATGCACTGGCTCCATTGGAGCATATAAGACGGGGCAAATTCAGGTGTTGTGGCGATCCTGGTGATATCAGTGGCGAACGAATTTGTTTCTCATGATGGCCACAGATATGAGTGCTGTTGTGCCGAAGAATCGTCGGTGCGTTCTATTCCTGCCGTTCATTCGACGTTGTGTTTCATTTCAGTTCAGTCAGTGGAACTACAACCGACGAGATATAATGATCTCAGATTGTGCTGGCACGAGATATAATGATCTCAGATTGTACTGGTCAGCGAGAGAAGCAATACATCACGGTCAAAGATTGTCGACGCTAATTGTAGGCCGTTATTTGACATCCATGGCACAACGTTGTGGACTTATTTGACGAGCGAGACACGATCATGCCATCCGAACGGCAAAACGCTGACAAATTTCAGTCGCCGCCGCCCGCTCCATGCGGCGAGGAGGCCGGGAGCGCGGGGGCGGGCGTGCCAGTGCCATGAATCCCATGATGCGGAGGGCCGTAGCCGGGCAGGTCGCAGGGGATGTGCGGGACGAAGGGGCAGTGCTGGGGCGGGTCGGCGTAGAACCACGCGCACTCGAGCGCCGGGCGCTGGTGGGGGAATCCCAGGATGCAGTTGCGTCGCACGTCCAGCACCCGGCTCCGCACCAGCTCCATGCAGTGGTGCCCCACCGAGTGCAGGTAGTTGTCCGACAGCGACAGGTTGGTCAGCTTCCCCGTCTTGGCCAGCAGGCACAGCACGTCGGGGACGTGCCCGTACAGCTGGTTCCCGGCCAGGTTGATCTCCTCGGCCACGGCCAGGCACCCGAACGACAGCGGGATGGGCCCCGTGATCGCGTTCCCGCCGGCGTCGAACAGGGTCAGCCCTTCCACGAGGCCGATCTCGTAGGGGAGGCACCCGGACAGGTCGTTGTTGAGGAACAGCACCTCGCCCAGGTGCCCCGACGTGTTGAAGATGCTGCGCGGGATCGGGCCCGTGAACCGGTTGTTCGCCACCACCAGGTACTCCGCCGTCGAGCTGCCCAGCGTGTCCGGGATGCCGCCGGAGAAGCCGTTGTTGTTCAGGAACAGCGCCTCCACGCCGATGCTGAACACGGGCGGCGGCACCGTCCCCGCGAACCGGTTGAAGCGGAGGTCGAGGAACAGGAGCCCTCCGAGGGGAACCACGGCGTCCGGGAACGCGCCGGAGAAGTTGTTGTTGGAGAGGTCGAGCTCGTAGAAGAAGGGCAGGGAGGTGAGGTCCGGGACGGGGCCCGAGAAGTTGTTGGAGTTGGCGTGGAACAGGGCCAGGTCGGGGAACGCGTCCACGAACCCGGCCAGCGACGGCGCGCACAGCCCGAACCCGTTGAAGTCGATGGACGCCACGGTCAGCGTCGTGTTCGCGGTCGGCGGGTAGTCGCAGTAGAAGCCCTTGTACATGCCGCCGCCGGTGAAGCTGTCGCAGAGCTTGGGCCCCACCCACGTCGACGTCACGCCCAGCGGGTCGCACGTGATGGTGCGCTTGAACGCCTGGATCACCGGGTACAGCGACGCCAGCTTCTGGTTCAAAAACTCCCACGGCGCCGGCGTCGGCCCGCACCCGCACCCTTCCAGCTCCCCCGACGGCGCCGGCGCCGGTGAGCCTGTGGTGTTCGCGCCGGGTCGCCAAGTCGGCGCATTCTTGCTGCCGTGGTTCGAGCCGCAGAGAACACCTTGCACCCCGGCGAGCACAAACAAGACTACAACAACAGCGTGTCCTCCAATTGGAACGGCCATTGTTACCGGTCACACTTGCAGTGGCATTTACTCCCTGTCTCGGTCCAATGGGATGGTGGCGGCTATGGTGGGGAAGATGCTGGGATAGATATAAGGCGGAGCGGAGCCGAAGATGAGATGGGTCCATGCTTCCATGGAAACGGAAGCAGCAATGATACACACACAGAGACACAAAGTGGAGCATAAAAGGAGCGCGGCTGCTTTAGCAGCTAAAAGAAGGTGGGAAATGGCGAAGTTGCCGTGGGGGCGGGAAGTGGTGAGATGGCACGCAGCACGCAGAGTGCGAGCACGCACGGATTAGTGGGGTTGGCAGTTAATTAGTCTCCATCGGCGGTAGGAGAAGACGAAGGAGAAGCAGCGGCAACGGCGCGCAGTGCAGAGTGCACCACCAGTCCACCAGACCACCACCACCACGCTTCGTTATGGCTAGCGAGCTACTCGTGCGGCTTTGGTCAAGGCTTTCCGGTAGAGCTGATGAGTTCATGGTGCCCAGTGGGGAAGACGACGGAAGTATGGAAACAGTGCTGTGGGTGTCGGCTTTCCTTGACAGAAGGGCAGGTAGATTATCTGATTGTTGTGCTCACTTTAGTATATACACCAGAAAGTTTATCCAACATGTGTGTGATGTCGTCATGTTGGAATCATGCTTCGAGGCTTCGAGGATTCGACGAGAGTAACAGCTTTGTCTCCGAGTTTTTATCATCTAGCATTTGATTATTGAACTGCTTGATACAGAAACAGCGTGCACTACTAAAGGACGGAATTCTGAAGCGCGTGTTCTTTTTTGTTTCAATGATGCTTATTTCCAGCCACAACTTGCATTCCACACAACAAAAGTTGTTCTGAGCAGTGGAGCAGACAGAAGCCGCTGCATGCAAAAACTGATGCCGCTCAAACTTTCGGCCCTGATTGGTTTTCCGACAGTTGCAAACTGGAAATACATCTGCTTCCCTATTTCCTAACAAAAGCGTATATTTTTTTTAAGAAAAAGCCTTTCTGCCCTGCTTATATGATCATCAAGATCTATAATTATGCTCACTGAAAAAAGGTGCTTCCAACAGAAGCCTGTATAATCGACCCAAAAGTTTTCAACAAAACTGAAAACTCCATACATGATATAATAGAATAGAGGGTGTAACTTTTAGTTGAGACTTGGATAGACAAAAGCTTCTATTCTGCTCCGAAGCATCGTCCTTTCTTTAGAACTTGCTTCACAGGCTTTGAGGCATTTTGATGAGATTTTGACAAACTTGGTATCAATCTTAAACCACTCTCAACATTATACATCAGTACTTAATAAAAACAGCTTGCCATACGCACGTTACGTTTCGGTTGTCACACTGAATACAGGTACAGTAAAACCACACCAGAGAGGACAAAAATACCTGGCAAATCACATGGTTTAAAATAGTTGATATAACACGGCTTATTTAAATATTTCAGAAAATGGGTGCCAGAAGGTGGGCATTGGGTGAGCTCCACAAAGAATCATTCTTGGAGGCAGCCTAACAATAAGAATCAATGACAGCAAGATCGTTTGATTACGTGTGCAAGCTAGTGAGCAACTCACACTTGTAGAGTTGCAATATCTCAATATCATTGCCAGTAAGATATCCACCAATAGTAACAAATCTCATATTCTAGCAACAAAAGTGAGTACATAAACCATCCCATTTCTCATCACTGTCATCAAAACTTCATATCAACATACCGAACGTTAATTTTAGTGGAAGTTCACAAGTATGGAGAATTGAAGATAAAAGACCCATGGCCAGCTCCATTGGCGAACCAGTGATGCTCCTGATAAAAAGTAATTAATCATGCGTAAGAATAGCAGCAGTTATCAGGAACATAACAGTGATATCTCAAAATATCTTTAGATTTCATATGAGCAAAAACTTAGATACCAGGGAAACACACTTTGGACCACACAATATGTCACGGGCAATGGGACTCGAGCAATTCGACGGAACGGAACGACGGAGATTATACTTGAAATGTGTAACAGGTCTTTGCCCTGGACCTCGACGGCGCGGCGGAGCCGTGGCGACGGCGCCGCACCAGCGAGGCAGGGATTGTTTACAATGGCTAAAGCCTAAACTCCAAGATACCCCCCCACTAATGCGCCGGTCTCTGTTTATAGCTAACAGGCCGGGCAACAACTTGCTAACAACTCGCACTTGCAAAACAACTAATCAACTTATTCGGAACAGCCACCGTGCTAATCAGTTTGCCGCCTCCGTGGTTCCCGCGCGACGTTGATCTCTCTTGCGGCGACGCTGGTACTGAAGTCCCCACATGACATCTCTCCCCCCCTGGACAACCAGCTCGTCCTCGAGCTGGAAATCAGGGTAGAGCCTGCGAAACTCATCTAACTCAACCCATGTAGCCTCTGCTGCCGGTAAGCCCATCCAGTGCACCAGCAGTTCGTGTTTGCCACGGGCGAGCCTGCTCTTGACAACGGCAGCCGGTGTTGGGCAGGCGCGGCCATGGCGAACTGGCGGCAGCTTGCCAGCCTCCTCCGGTGGATCCCCGCGATACTGCTTCAGTAGGCCGACATGGAACACGTCATGAAGACGAGCTCCCGGCGGCAACTCAAGCCGGTAGGCCACGTCGCCAATGCGTTCAAGTACCTTGAATGGCCCGTAGAACTTGGGACCAAGCTTGCCACGACCATGGACATCCAGCGACGCCACGGGGCGATGGAGCAGCCGAAGCCACACCCATTGCCCGGCAGCGAACTCCACCTCCCTGTGCTTCTTATCGTAGTATGCTTTGTGGTGCTGCTGGGCTTGCTCGAGGCGATCGCGAATTTCCACCATGAACTCATCCCGGTCCAGCAACTGCTGATGCACCGCCGGCAGCCGCGCTTCGCCTGGTGTGTAGGCGCGGACTGACGGCGGATCGCGCCCGTACACCACCCGGAACGGTGTCGTCCGCAGCGAAGTCTGGAATGAGGAGTTGTAGCAGAACTCCGCCCAAGGCAGCCATTGTACCCACTGCCGCGGTCGATCACCTGTGAGGCAACGTAAATACATGGTGATGATTTTGTTGGTTGCTTCCGCCTGGCCATCGGCTTGCGGGTGGAACGCCGAGGTGAGGTTGAGCTGAACTTTAGCCAGCGCGAACAGCTCCGTCCAAAAGTTGCTTGTAAACACCGGATCGCGGTCGCTGACGATGGAGCTCGGGATGCCGTGGAGTCGTACAATCTCGGCGAAGAAGGCGCGGGCGACTGTTGTAGCCGTGTAGGGGTGGCCGAGAGGGATGAAGTGGGCGTACTTCGAGAATCGATCGACCACCGTGAGTATGACCGACTTGCCGTTGACGCGCGGTAGCCCCTCGATGAAGTCCATGGCCACGTCGGACCACACCGTCGACGGCACCTCCAGCGGCTGCAGTAGGCCTGCTGGGTGCAGCTGCTCACCCTTGTTGCGCTGGCACGTGGGGCAGGCGCGAACGAACTCCAACACCGCTGTGCGCGCGCCGGGCACGTGGAAATCTGCCCGAAGGCGATGAAGTGTCTTCTGTGTTCCTTCGTGTCCGGTGCCATGGGCGTGCGCCAGTATCGCCGGCAGGCTGGCCGACATCGGCGACACATAAATGCGCCCGCCGAACGTGACCAAGTTGTCGATGACGCCCCATTGTCCTGCACGTGTGCCGGCGGTGATCTCGTCCCGGATGGCCATCATCGCCGGGTCCGCTAGAAGCTCCCGGCGCAGCTCGTCGAACAGAGCGAACGAGGGACCGGAGATGGCCTGCGCCGCCAGCACCTCCTCTGCGTCGCGGCGCGATAGGGCGTCCGCCACCACGTTCATCGCACCCGGCTTGTACTCCACCCTGAAATCAAAACCCAGCAGCTTGCTCGCCCACTGGTGTTGAGGTATGGTGGACAGGCGCTGGTCCAAGAGGTACTTTAAGCTGAAATGATCCGTGCGGACCACAAAAGCTCGTCCCCACAAGTATGGCCGCCAGTGGCGCACCGCTTGGACCAGGCCTATGAGCTCTCGCTCGTAAGCAGCTAGCTTTGCGTGCCGCGGCGCGATTTGCTTGCTGAAGAACGCCACAGGGCCGCCCCCTTGATGCAGCACGGCGCCGAAACCGGAGCCCGAAGCGTCGCACTCGACGATGAACGCGCTGTTGAAGTCCGGCAGCTGCAGGACCGGCGCCGTGGTGAGGGCCCGTTGCAAGGCCCGGAACGCGTCCTCCGCCTCCAAGGACCACTTGAACCCTTCCTTGCGCAGCAGCTTGGTGAGGGGCGCCGCGATCGCGCCGTAGTCGCGGATGAAGCGCCGGTAGTAACCTGCGAGGCCGAGGAACCCTCGCACCGCGCGGACCGTGCGCGGCAGCGGCCACGACAGCACCGCTTGCACCTTGTTGTCATCCATGGCTACTCCCTGCTCGGAGATGACATGGCCCAGGTAGGACACCGAGCGCTCGCCGAAGAAGCACTTGGAGCGCTTGAGGAAGAGGCGATGTTCCTGCAGTGCGGTCAGCACCAAACGCACGTGGCGGAGATGCTCGGACCACGACGAGCTATAGATGAGAATATCATCAAAAAACACAAGCACGAACCGGCGGAGGTAGTCCTTCAGCACATCATTCATCAAGGCCTGGAACGTTGCTGGCGCGTTGGTGAGGCCGAACGGCATAACGAGGAACTCGAACAAGCCTTCATGAGTCCGGAACGCCGTCTTCTCGACGTCATCAGGATGCATCAACACTTGGTGATAGCCGGAACGAAGATCGAGCTTGGTGAAGTATGTCGCGCCGCGCAGCTCATCGAGGAGTTCTTCGACCACCGGGATCGGGAATTTGTCCTTGATCGTCTTGTCGTTGAGGGCGCGGTAGTCGACGCAGAACCTCCACGAGCCGTCCGCTTTCTTGACGAGGACCGGCGCGGAGAAGGCCGACGAGCTCGGGCGGATGACGCCTTGGCGCAGCATGGCAGCACATTGACGTTCCAGTTCATCCTTCTGGGCGTGTGCATAGCGGTAGGGGCGAACCGCCACCGCGGCCGTTCCCGGCAGCAACCGTATCTGGTGGCTGCGCTGGCGGGCCGGTGGGAGCCCGGTAGGTTCAGCGAACAACGCCTGGTACGTCTGGAGCAGCTCCCCCATCAGCTCGAGAGTCGCGGACGCAAGCGTGGCCGGCACGGCGGGCGAGGACGAGGCTGTCCAGAGCACCGGCCTGCCGTTCCGTGAGAAGCCCATGGTGCGGCTGCCAAAATCCCATAGGATTGGCCCAAGGGACTCAAGCCACTGCACCCCGAGCACCATGTCGTGGGCACCCAGCTGCAGGCCGTAGCAGGCGATGTTGAACTCCTCGTCGCCGATCTTGATGTCGAGCGCGTCGCAGACGCCGGAGCTCGCCACGCGATCTCCGTTGGCCACCGCCACCTGGAGGCCGACGCGGGGCTGGAGGTTGATGCCGCCGGCGCGCGCGGCGACGTCGTTGTCCACGAAGTTGTGCGTGGAGCCGGAATCGAGGAGGGCGTTCAGCACCATGTCGCCGACCTTGACGTAGACTTGCATCGTCTTGGCCGAGCGCGATTGGATGCCGGTGATGGCGCTGAGGGAGATGACCGGCTCCACCTCCTCATCATCCTCATTGACCACCTCGAGGACGTACAGCCTCTTGCACAGCTGTTTGTGCCCGGGAGCAAACTTGTCGTCGCAGTGAAAGCAGCCTCCCTCCTCGCGGCGCTTGGCGATCTCCTGTGGTGTGAGACGGCGGCGCGTTGGAGGCGATGATGCCGCCGCGGAGCCCGCCGAAGAAACCGCGGAGGTCCCGGAGCCTCCGTTGGCGGGGGAAGTCGACGACGCCGGCTTGGCGTAGCTCTTGCCGCGGCTCGATGGCGCGACCGTGGACCCCGTCAACAGCATGCGCTGCTCATAGGCCCTGGCGAACATGATGGCGTCGTCGAGGGAGGCCGGTCGCTGGAGCGTGACGTCGGTGCGAAGGGGTTCGCCGAGTCCCACGGCGAAGAGCTGGATCTGCTGGTCCTCCGTCAGCGTCGCGGCTCGGCACGCGAGGGTGAGAAACTTGTTGCAGAAGTCGTCGACCGAGCCGTCACGCCGGAGCAAGGCGATCTCGCCGATCGGGTTGTCCGTCAGGGGCGGCCCGAAGCGGGTGTTGACGAGTTGGACGAAACGCCGCCACGACGGCGCCCCCGAATTGAGTTCCAACCTGTAGTACCATAGCTGCGCGTCATCGAGGAGATGAAACGACGCATACCATACCTTCTTCCTCTCTGGCGTGCGTTGCCCCTTGAAAAATTGTTCGCAGCGATTCAGCCATGGCAGGGGATCACCCTTGCCGTCGTACTTGGGGAAGTCGAGTTTGTGGAACCGGGGAACGCCGCCGTCGAAATCGTCGTCGTCGTCCTCGGATCGATGCGGCGGTGGTGGCGGGGGTGGTGGTGGCGGGCGATGGCGGTCGGAGTTGCCGGAATGCGCTGAGTCGTGCTTGCCCTTGTCGCTGACGGTGCGCTCGGAGTCGGGGAGGTAGCCGGGCAAGAACTGCTCGACGCGGGTGAGGGCGAGGTTCAACGCTTGCTGCTGTTGGCCCTGCTCGGTGAGCGTCCGCTCCATCGCGCTAACCTTGTCGGCCAGCGGCTGGAGTGGGCGAAGGAGGGTCTCCATGGCGGCGAAACGCTTGGCGAGGTCGTCGACGGTGATCGGTCCGCCGCTGTTGTCGTCGCCAGTGCCCGCGCCGGTGTTGGATGACATGGTGCGCAGCGAACCCGGGACTCCTGATACCAAGTTGTCACGGGCAATGGGACTCGAGCAATTCGACGGAACGGAACGACGGAGATTATACTTGAAATGTGTAACAGGTCTTGGCCCTGGACCTCGACGGCGCGGCGGAGCCGTGGCGACGGCGCCGCACCAGCGAGGCAGGGATTGTTTACAAGGGCTAAAGCCTAAACTCCAAGATACCCCCCCACTAATGCGCCGGTCTCTGTTTATAGCTAACAGGCCGGGCAACAACTTGCTAACAACTCGCACTTGCAAAACAACTAATCAACTTATTCGGAACAGCCACCGTGCTAATCAGTTTGCCGCCTCCGTGGTTCCCGCGCGACGTTGATCTCTCTTGCGGCGACGCTGGTACTGAAGTCCCCACATGACACAATACCAAAAGAAGTTGCTCTATTCACCCGACAGATTAGTTAAGAAACAACTGTTGTACACCAGAATGAGACTAAATATCATAAACAGAAGATGCTAAATCTAGGTTTGAAACCGTGGAAATTTGATGGACATGCCCTATATGTTCCTATAACAATAGTAACAATCGTAATAACAAGGGTTCACAGAAGGTTGCACTTCTACTTATTAGTCCTGCCTTTGCTATATCTTCACTTCTTATGTCCTTTGTCCCTAGAATGAAAAGTAAACACAAAGGTCTTTTACAGCATCTCTGATTTCTAAAATCCTTACATATATAGAGACTTGAAACCCTATTTCTACATATCAAATTTCCAAAAAAAAAAGGCAATATCTAAAATTTTAACAAATAAATATATATTATAAGGAAACTAATCTAGCTCGAGATCATCCACAGTATCATTTTGGAGACATAAGAAATATGACATGGAAATTGTTCTATTGGAGTAGCAGCATCCCATGAACAAGCAAAATACTCCACGTCATGTTGAAACTCACCGAAATATAGCGAAACATTTCTTTTACTCAGTCTTCTTTTGCTTCGTTGATTGCCCAGCCCTGCTAATGATGGTGTCTAAGTGCTTTGACAGGACGCTGTGTGCTAGACCAAGCTTTTCATCAACATGATCCTGGTACCTCTCATACAATGGTGGAACCAGCAGAGAAAGCATTACACCTGGAAAAATGCAAAAATGGCACTAAACTTGGTTTGCAAGAACAACAGCAAAAGAACAGTAGACTAAACACACCAAATGTCCATGAAGCTAATTCACAGAACTTACCAATGTAAATGAGTGTAAGGAAGTTAAAGAGCATTCCAACATATGAAACCACCCACAAAATCAGTATCACCTTTTGAAAAGAACAGGAGCATACAGAGTCAGGTACTGTACAAGGAGGTGTGTGCAAAAATCTCAGAGAAAGAGAGTAACCTGAATAAAAACTTTTCTGTCTCTCTTGATGGCAATATCATGGCCAACAGCCAGCACCCTATTGATCCATACAACAGCATGATCTGCAAGTTTCTCAACGACGGTGTCTGAAACCTCTAGATTTGGAAGCGGTGGAAGAGGCCTGAAGAAGAACAAAAAAGGGTAAAAAAAACTAATTTAGTGTATCATCGTTTAACTACCTTTGTCTTACTACCCATAAAAGAGTGAGTTGGTGGTGGGCGGTCGTGGTTCGTCGGCCGCCTCGTGTGCCTGGATTGCGCGCCGACAGGTGGGTCCCACACCCACCCATTCTCTCCCGAACTACCGGACGCCCCCGCATGTTCCGTTCGTGACTCCTCTCTTCACGGTAAAAGGAAAAAAAAGTAAAAACACCTCAATCTCGATCCCCTCCGATCCATACGGGGCGATTCACGCCGGCGGCCCCATGGCTGGAGTCAGCGGCACCCCTGCCTGTGTGTCGCCGTCCCCTTCCCTGCTCTTGGATGCAAGACCCGAGGTGGAGGGCGCTGGTGATGGAGGATTCGACGAACCAGCTCATGCCCTCCCCTGATTTTCAGAGAGATACAGAGAGAGGTGCCCGGCCTGGTTGCCGGCCACCGAGCAGCCGACTCACTCCGCCACCCCAACTGCACCTTTGGTCCTCCTGTCTCCTTCCCTGGCTGCCTCGTGTCGTGTGCTTCGATTCATGAGGAAAAGAGAGAGAGAGAGAGAGACTAGGGAGGGTAGGAGCTGGACATGAAAGCAGCAGGCTTCCAATTCCCTGCTATACGTGGCTACTGGCTAGACATCGGTGGTGCCCTGATGCCCGTGACATGAGGAAAAATGTTTAGGTTGCTGACGAATTTTTTTAGTAAAAAAAAACCAATTAATAAAGGTAACCGACACAAATAAAAAAAAGAGCTAATAATGGAAAGATCTTACAAGAAAAGAATTGATAAATTATTATCTATTCATCCCTTATTTTTTGAGAGAATTCAGGTAAATTCGAGTACCATATATTTGTATTGGAGTATAACCACATGTTTTAGAAAATGAACGAAACTTAGTTTTAGAGGATCCGTAGCAACGCACGAGTAATTGGCTAGTAACAATTAAAAAAAAACACCACCACAACAACAAAACCATCGAGTACAAACCAAGTCGAATTTCAGCTCAGTAGCAAAGAGAGAAATTACAAAACTGAAGTACAAGTCAACTCTGGGCAGTAAACAAATCAGATTACATCGTTTTAAATTTTTGAATTATATGATATTTTCTAACACAAGAAGACCCAAAGCCTCAAGTTATATGGACCGTGGCCAATTTCAAAAGACAACAACTACAGAAACACCTATGTGTTCCTTAGACAACAGAACATAATTACATCCTATGGAGAAAAAAGACGCATGGGCTACAATGGAACACCGTACTATTATTCCATCTTAACTGCAAAGTAAAGTGAGGCCTTTGCTTTGCAACGAAGGGATCATGCATAGGCGGGCATGATGATTGCTAACAACTAATGTAACAAAGGCGAAGTAGACCGACTCTAAGACAAGGATAAGTAAGAGGATCCCCTGCATTACTATGAAGAAGATCAAACCTTGATTGCACTCAACAGCTCTTAAGGATCGATTCCAGATTATTCCAAAGTTTTGAGGACACAACATGTGCTGAAATCTAACTGGTGAAATCCTTGAATTCAGTGATCCTACCCAATTATCCTTTTCCAGAAAAGCCATGGAATAATTTGGTACTGAGCCCCTCCAAGAGCATAAGAGTACCATAATTTGACATAGAACACCACGCCTAGAACTACAGCAAAGCAGTTTCGGATTATAGATCAGATCTAAAATACGTGCACTTCCAGAGCAGAAGTAGCAGCAGCGATAAGGCCCGGGTAACCCACCTGTTGAGCAGCGATGCGGACTTGGCCCAGAAGAAGAGTATGGCGACGAGGAGGAGCAGGGCGTTGGATAGGACCGAGAGGAAGCTGTACCCCGCGCGCTCGAAGACGAACCACACCGCCGTGGCGCCCACCACGGCCGCCACCGAGGCGTTCCTCCGCCGCCACAGCAGCACGTCGGCGACTAGACGGGGAACCGCAGGTGGTCACGGTCAGAGATCGATAGAATTCCGAGGGGATAAGACGGCATTGCAGAAGAGAGAAGGGGGGAGTGTGCCGGCACGTACCTGCGCCGCCGCCGAGGAGGGCGTGGAGGGATCGGCCCTGCGTGGCCATGGGGATCGCCGGGGTTAGGGTTCGGCGAGGCGTGGACGGGGAATCTTTTCCGGTTTGGCTGTTTTGAAATGGGTAGGACGGAGGAATTTGGTTGGGCTGGGTCAGTGGGTCAGTAGTGGTGGCGGAGCACGCGAGAGAAGACGGCACGCCGGATGAGATCTCTGTCTGCCACTCCGCGCCTTTTACCGTGCATAGGGATCGACGAACGGCGGGAATAATCGTCACTGACATACGGGACTAGATGATGGGGCCAGAATGAAAATGTAACGAAGATAAAATATTTCAAATCATGTTGCTGTAAAACGTTTCATTTGTCAAATCGTATTACTGTAAATGTTTCATTTAACTAACAAATGAATCTGTTTCTTTCATAGCTTTTAGTCGGTGTGTGTACTCTGCTTCGAATAATAGTCATTCTTCTCCCATTGTATGACATTTTTCTTACTTGTCCCATCTCTCATCTTTATTTTTTTTAAAGGGGAAAATGGCAGGTGTTCTGTCTTTTCATTTAGTTAAGAAGTCTATACACTTAAACTAGAACGAAGGAAATAAACATACTCGTCTCAAACACCAACCTCACGTGACGGCCTATATTGCTGCTCCACCCATTTCACATCTACTTTATGTATAGCTAGAGTGAAGGGTCTTCAGCTCGGGTGGTCGCTCGCTCCCTTTCTCAAGGAGGCAACTTGGGATCGAACCCCACAAGTCGCATCAAGCTTTGCATTTTCTGGCTCAACCCCCTGTGTGGGATGTGGATCCTGGGCTGCGCGTGCATCGATGAGGCTCGGTCCAATTGGTTTTTGTGAGCATCTTCCTTTTAATGAACATTTAGGGGACGTCGGACCTTGGGCTCATTTTTTTGATGTATAGCTCCTCATCAAGTCCGATAGACATGGAAGTCCAAACGTTTGACACCACAAAACCCCTTCCACGTTTGTAATTTCTGACGAATTTGATGTCGACACGATGTAAAAATAAATTAAGCTCTATTTGATTTAATCAAATTTCTCAAGCTATTTCTTTGTGTAAAGGTCGAGGGAAACTCAAGCTTCGATCAGAATGACTCAATTTTTCTTCTTGCTTTTTTCTTTGTTTCATTCTCCTTGACAGCCCTACGTGCACCGTTAGTGAGTTGGGTCCGTTCGTCCTTCCATGACACCATGATGGTGCACAAACTTTTTTTTTTGCGAGGAATGATCGTGCACAAACTGGTAGAATCGTTATTCAAAGCTATTGCGCTATTGATTTCTGACCGTTCGATGCAGGCAAGGTTGTTTTATGCTGCTTTATTTCAGAGTGCTAGACACTTTGTGCTAATTTTTTAGGACGATCCTCTCCCATGATTATTAGTAGTTTGTGACGAAAGCTTTTGAAGAAAACAAGTGCCTGTAGTTGTTGAGCACTGAAAGACTACTGTGTTTCAAGCCCAGGCAGCCTAGCCGCCTTCTTATCGCTAAGAAGAATATGAAGAATGAAGGCAACATGTCAGTCACATTCCATCTTATATTTGTTGTTTCTAGATTGAAGAAAATTCCACCTTATCACCTCGCTGTGTCTGTAGACTTGTGCACAGGTAAATGGGTCAGATTCTTCTGTGGAATTTGCAAATGTTATGAACCACAACTTTTTCGAAAAACATTAGGCCGCTGCTACTGCACATTCGTTTTCGAATGTGCTTATCCTCTTTCCAATTTTACGTTTTCGCCTATGCCAGTCTTCTTCTGCCAGAAAGACTCGAGAGAGTCTCTGCATGATCCGGTGTTCTTAGCCCAAAGCAAGTCCAGGTTCAGAGAACCGCTCCACGCGGAAGCAGGGCTCACACATAAACCCTCGCACTTCGGACACCACGAGTCGCCGCCGCCACCTACCAGCCATGGCGGCCGCGGTGGCGGAGCAGGGCTTCCGCCCGCTTGACGAGTCGTCCCTGATCGCCTACATCAAGGCAACTCCGGCCCTCGCCTCGCGCCTCGGCGGCGGCCTCGACGGCATCACCATCAAAGAAGTCGGCGACGGCAACCTCAACTTCGTCTACATCGTGCTCTCCGACGCCGGCGCCATCGTCGTCAAGCAGGTCGATCCTACGCTCACCACAGAGCTCGTCTCCTTCGTACTATTCACTTTCTCACCTGACGGCGTCGGCTCGATCGCGCGGGCAAACTGAACGCAGGCGCTCCCGTATGTGCGCCTCGTGGGGGACTCGTGGCCGATGTCGAGGGAGCGCGCCTACTTCGAGGCCTCGGCGCTGCGGGAGCACGGCCGCCTGTGCCCGGACCACGTGCCGGAAGTCTACCACTTCGACCGCGCCATGTCGCTCATCGGGATGCGCTACATCGAGCCCCCGCACATCATCCTCCGCAAGGGCCTCGTCGCCGGCGTCGAGTACCCGCTCCTCGCCGACCACATGTCGGATTACATGGCCAACACGCTCTTCTTCACTTCCATGATATACAACACCACCACGGATCATAAGGAAGGAGGTGAGTTAATTGCTTGCCCGTTGATTTGCGTTGTCAGAGAGCATCATCAGCCAGCAGACGACCTAAATGGCAGAGTGTATCAACCTGATGGCGTGGGATTTGCCGTGACTTGACTGCAGTTGCTCAGTACTGTGCGAATGTCGAGATGTGTAGGCTCACGGAGCAAGTTGTGTTCTCGGACCCGTACAGGGTCTCCAAATTCAATTGGTGGACTTCGCCGTTTCTTGACAAGGATGCTGAGGCAATTCGAGAGGACGATGCGCTCAAGTTGGAAGTAGCTGAACTGAAATCAATGTAAGTATAGGGCAGTAAATACAAATATATGTTGTGTCCATTAGTTTCTTTACTCTACGTATATAGGAAAAATGCTACTACTTGATTCGAAACCGCAGGTTTATTGAGCGAGCCCAGGCTCTGATTCATGGCGATCTCCATACCAGTTCCATCATGGTGACCCCAGACTCTACCCAAGTCATTGATTCAGAGTTTGCGTTCTACGGGCCCATGGGTTTTGACATTGGGGCCTTCCTAGGGAACCTGATTTTGGCTTACTTTGCTCAAGATGGACATGCTGATCAAGCAAATGATCGTAAAGTAAGAATGAATCTGATAGCTTGTCACTTTTGCAGCTCCAATAGAAGAATCTGTATGATGGTCTCACACCGCACAGGCCATTTCAGTTACTTAACAGTGACTTTGTGGGTAGTTATCCATCAATTTTTTCGGTGTTTTGTTGGTGTCACTCATAGATGGGTTATTTTTGCGGTTTAGCCTGTTTCAGCACTACTGGATGATAAAAGACACATCTTAAGGCCTTTTTTTTTTGTTCAGAAGCTCGGTAGGATAGATATTTGTATTTAAAAATTTACATCTTGAATGAAAACACATATTTGTTCATATACCTATGATCAAGTTGTCGTGTTTACTTGGCAGACAAATAATTTCTGTTTATTATGTACCTCCATAATCATTTACTTACCATCAGGACAATCGATGCAGTTCAATTTACAAGCTACTTTCATTATGTTCCAGACATGAACTTAGCGTTTCCTATCAATTGCAGGCTTATAAGAGATGGATCTTGAAGACAGTTAAAGAGTCCTGGAATTTATTTTATAAGAAGTTTGTGGAACTATGGAATAAACACAAAGACGGGATTGGGGAGGCATATCTGCCTGATATATTCAACAACTCGGACCTGTTAAGCCTTGCTCAGAAGAAGTACATGACAAATTTATTCCATGATAGCCTTGGATTTGGTGCAGCTAAAATGATCAGGTAACAACAAAGTTGAGTTTTGAATAATAGACTTTCTTGAAATAGAAGGTTTCTAAACAATATTGCCCTCTCTCATTTTCTTACGCGCTACAATAAGATATCAAGGCTTTATCCTTTCCATCTGGCATCTGGTTCGTTGTAAAACAAATATTCTGAAGGAAGCTTTCAGAAGTTCGGATAAAATAAAAGTTTGTTACAATCGTGGCACTTCAGGAATGCCGTGCAGTGAAAAAAAGAGTATGTAAATACCATATAAAATGCCGGCTCCATTTCTTACGAAATTGAAATCATCTGCTCAAGGAACCAAAAATGGCATTTTTACAAGTTTCAAACTCTATCCATATTATTTTATTTTATATATGCATGATACCCGATGGAATATCGTTTTTCTAAACTTTGATCTTGCATATGCAGGAGGATAGTTGGAATTGCTCATGTCGAGGATTTCCAGTCTATCAAGGATGCTAGCAAGAGAGCACTCTGTGAGCGTGCTGCTCTCAATTGTGCAAAGACTATCCTGAAGGGAAGACGCCAATTTGAGAACATCGAGCAAGTCATTGTGCATATTCTTTCTTTTGATCAGGACTGACCAGCCATCTATTGGAGGTTGAGATTAGGGGACTGTGATCATGGTGCACAATTGACGTTGTTGAACTGTTTGTTCTGATGCACCGTTGTCTATCTGTCCGTGCTTCCAAATTCCAATACTGGGAATTCGAAAAATCCCCTTGTCCGGTCCTTCTCAAAATTGAGTTGTGTACACTACTAGCGTAAACTCATCCAGCTTAGAACGAGCCGAATAAAATGTACGGGGCGTGTCCAGATCGTTCCGAACGGAATAAAGTCTCGTACAATTGTGCACAAAAAGAAATGTACGAGCAAACATGTGGTTTCAGTGATTTGACGAGAAGTAAATACACAATATAAAGCTAAATTGAGCTATGTTTGATTTATATGTCTTGATCAAAGTAATAAGAGCCTGACTTTGTTTTTTGTTTTTTTTGTGCGAAAATTTCTTTGCTTAATTAAGTCGAGGCTGATTCGAGTTTAGGTCAAAATGACTCAAAATTCTTTTGTGCTGCTTTTTCTTTGTTTCTTTACTCGTTGATAGCTTCGTCCGTGGAGAGTTGGGTCTGCGTCACCACCGTTCGACACAGCAAGGTTGTTTCATGCTGCTTTCTTTCTAGCGCTGGCGCCTTTCGTGCTGATTTTTCCTCGAATGACGTAAGCATATTAGTGGCGTGACGAGATAATTTGAAGAAAACTTGCAGAGCACCGAATATGTGCTCCCTTTTGTGAGCTGAAGGCCCGACCTTATCTGAAGTAACAGTGTGCAAGATGCCTCCAACAGACCGGTCATGTTTCCCCTATCTCATACTACCTTTTTTTTTTTTTTTTGCGAGGATCCTACCTCATACTCTTGATAGAAGAAAATTTCACCTTATCAGGTACCAGCTGAGTCTGTAGACTTGTGCCCAAAAGATGCGATCAACCAAAAATACAGTCCAGTAAAAGCGTCAGGCAAATGGGTCAGATTCTTTCGTGGAATTTGCAAAAGTAACTGGCCACATCTTTTACGAAACATTAGCTTTAGTATTTTGCAGCGAAACGACATACAGCCAATTCCGTAGATTCTTCAAAGTTCCAAACGTGTTTACCCTCTATCCAATTGTATTCCCATAATACTTCTCTTCCCGAAAGACTCGCGAGTCTTTGCAGGCAAGAATCCGGCGCTCCCAGGCCAAAGCGAGTCCAGGTTCAGAGAACCGCTCCACACATAAAACCCCTATCATTTCGTACAGCCGGGATAGATTCCCCACCGCGCCCTACTCTCCCGGCCTGCCCGTGTTCAGTCCCCACTCTCCCGGCGCCCGCATCGCACCAGTCGCCGCCACCAGCCAGCTTCGTCCATGGCCGCGGAGGCGGAGCAGGGCTTCCGCCCGCTCGACGAGGCGTCCTTGGTCGCCTACATCAAGGCCACGCCGGCCCTCGCCTCGCGCCTCGGCGGCGCCCTCGATTCCATCACCATCAGGGAGGTCGGCGACGGCAACCTCAACTTCGTCTACATCGTGCTCTCCGATGCCGGCGCTATCGTCGTCAAGCAGGTCCGACGCTCACCTGATCTCACCATCACCACAGCGCTTGTCTTAATCCTCTGTATTCACTTCACCTGACGGCGCTGGCTCGCTTTCAAATTGAACCCAGGCGCTACCGTACGTGCGCTGCGTTGGGGATTCATGGCCGATGACGAGGGAGCGCGCCTACTTCGAGGCCTCGGCGCTGCGGGAGCACGGCCGCCTGTGCCCGGACCACGTTCCGGAGGTGTACCACTTCGACCGGGCCATGTCGCTTATCGGGATGCGATACATCGAGCCCCCGCACATCATCCTCCGCAAGGGCCTCATCGCTGGCGTCGAGTACCCGCGCCTCGCCGAGGACATGTCAGATTACATGGCCAAGACGCTCTTCTTCACTTCCATGATCTACAACACCACCACAGATCATAAGAAAGGAGGTGAGTCGTTGACTTGCATTGTTATGCTCTGCAAACGGGGGAAGAGTAATGTCAACCTGATGGCGTGGAATTTGCTGTGATTGCAGTTGCTCAGTACTGTGCGAATGTGGAGATGTGTAGGCTCACGGAGCAAGTTGTGTTCTCGGACCCGTACAGAGTTTCCAAATTTAATCGCTGGACATCGCCACATCTTGACAAAGATGCCGAGGCGGTTCGAGAGGATGATGAGCTGAAGTTGGAAGTAGCTGAACTGAAATCAATGTAAGTCGATCGGTAACTACAAATCAGTGTTGTGTCCATTAGTTTCTCTTAGATGCAAAACGTGACTTGTTTGATTTGAAACTGGAGGTTTATCGAGAGAGCCCAGGCTCTGATTCATGGTGATCTCCATACTGGCTCCATCATGGTGACCCCAGATTCTACCCAGGTCATCGATCCCGAGTTTGCATTCTACGGGCCCATGGGATTTGACATTGGGGCCTTTCTAGGAAACCTGATTTTGGCATACTTTGCTCAGGATGGACACGCTGATCAAGCAAATGATCGTAAAGTAAGAATAAATCTGATTTCTTGTCATTTTTGCAGCTCCGATATACTAGAAAAGTATGTGAATTTCTCATTCTCACACCGCATAGACCAGTTTGGTTAATGAACAGTGACTTTTGACGGTACCGATTCATCAAATGTTTTGGTGCTTTGTTGGTGTCGAACATAGTTGGGTAATTTGTGTAGTTTATCTAGCACTATTAGTTAATAAAATTCACATGTTTCGGCATTCCTTTTGTTCAGAAGCCCGGTAGGGCCTATGTTCATAATATGATGCTTAAGGTTTCAATGAGAATAAATTATTGTCTTCTTGATACCACGGGATAATCGAGCTGCCGTGTTTAGTATAAACAGTAGGGTGTTTACCAGACAAAAAGTACACAATTTACAAACCCCCAAAAATGCTATGCATTGATAATGGCATCTTCAGTATTTCTTAACGACAGTGACAGAAGTGTCAGGTTTGTTATGTAGTACGTCCAGACTAATTTGTTTGTTGTTAGGACAGTTGATCCAGCTTGAGTTACAAGCTACTTTCATTATGTTCCAGGCATGAGCTTAGTGTTTGCTATCATGCAGGCTTATAAGAAATGGATCTTGAAGACGATTGAAGAGTCCTGGAATTTGTTTTATAAGAAGTTTGTTGAACTATGGAATAAACACAAAGAAGGGAATGGGGAGGCATATCTGCCAGATATATTCAATAAATCGGACCTGTTGAGTCTTGCTCAGAAGAAGTACATGACAAACATATTCCATGATAGCCTTGGATTTGGTGCGGCCAAAATGATCAGGTAGCTACAAAGTTGAGCTCTAAATATTATTTTTTCTTGAAATAAGTTGTTTCTAAGCAATATCGCTTTCTCTCATTTACTTATGCACTACAATGAGATATCAAAGCTTTCTTTTTATCTGATATGACTTAAAACAACACTAAAGCCACCCAATAAAATGTTGTGGAATCAGCATAAATGTATCATCTCTTTTCACTGACCATTGTAAACCAAGATTCCAAAAATAGCTTTGACAGGTATAGCTAAACAGTAAAAGTTTGTGAGAATTGTTTTTTCCTGAAGGAAAAGTTTGTTAGAACTGTGGCGCTAAAGGAACGCCATGCAGTGAAAAAAAAATGTAAAACACATATAAAATGCCAGTTCTTACCAAACTGAAATCACCTGCTCAAATAACCACAAACCGCTTTTTTCTTTACATCAGTTTCAAACTCTATTCATATTATTTTGTCTTATGCGTGGTTCCGGGTTGGATATCTGTTTCCTAAACTCTGATCTTCCATATGTAGGAGAATAGTCGGCATTGCTCATGTCGAGGATTTGGAATCTATAAAGGATGCTAACAAGAGAGCACTGTGTGAGCGTGCTGCCCTCAATTGTGCAAAGACTATCCTGAAGGGAAGACGCCAGTTTGAGAGCATCGAGCAAGTCATTGTGCATATCCAATCGTTCGATCAGGATTGACCAGCCATCGCTTTGGAGTTTGACTCTAGGAGACTGCACATGGTTCACTATGTATGCACACTTGAACATTGATGAGTTGTTTGTTCTGAAGCACTGCTGTCTGTTTGTTTGTGCTTCCAGTATTGGGAATATGAGGAACTGCCTTGTTTCCTGTCCCTCTCAAAATTGAGTTGTGTATACTACTAGAGTAAAATCATCCGGCTTAGCAGGAGCTGAATAAAGTGTACGAGATGTGTCCACCGTCTCAATAGATATAAATTTGTGTATTGCCAATAAATCTGTTTTGATATTTTTTCACAGAAACTACATTGATATCTCTTTCTATTAAAAGACATGCTTTTTCACCACTTCGATCTTGGTAATAACACCAGTTGATTTTCCTGCGGTGGCATGTGGAGGAGGATATATCTGGTGGCTGTTCAGAAATTCAGTTAACCAGTTGATACTGTTCCAGGACACATTCGGTACAATTTTCGATGATAACCCTGTCAGTTATCCGTTGAGCTGGCTGAGATTCCTATTCCCGGAATAGCCCGCAATGTGCCAATCCCCGTCAGCTTAGCTATTCACAGGAGAATGCAAAGATGTGTTCCCAATTCTAGCATTATTCCGTAGAACATGGCTACTACTACCAAATATCCGGAGACAACGCGGTTATCAAACATGGTTATCAAAGCGGGCTTTGTTAGTCTCAGCTTGGTATGACATGCTATACCTTTTTACATCATGCTTGTACTGACCCCAAATTTTCATCACAGTACAATGTAGATCCAATCCCAGGCCAAATGGCTTGGAAAATAGCTTGGAAAATCCCAGGCCAAATAGATCTTAGTGGTCATTAGCTTGGAAAATAGCTTGGAAAATCAAGTGGTCATTATTGCAAAATTATGGTTCATCGAGTCATTTTTTATGTCATGTGAACTTAAATTTAGATATCAATTATTATGTGGAAGAAGTTCTTAGTGATTGTAAATTTGTGAAAGGATGGAGCATTCTATGCTCAGGGAGTACAGATAAATCGGTATCAGAATCCGTAGAGTTTCAATTCTTCAAATTCTCATAAACTTGTGAAAAAGTTTTTTTTCCCGACGTGTTTGTGTTTACGGAAGGGAATCACTGACGCAAAAAATGTGCATATGAAAATTATTCAAGAGCATCTTTTTCGTGTCGTTAACCGTTGGATTTTTATTTCAACAGCTATGGAGGAGAGTGAGGAGACAGAGTGTGAGATCAAGTTGTCATGAGAAGAGTTGGAAAGCCTCAAAATTCTCCTCATTTTTTTCTATCCCAGCTATATATGAGGACTCACTTCGGCGATGTTGGTACAGAAAAATAATTGTTATTACAAGGGTACAACTGCAACAAATTAATTTGCTCCCTCTCTATCCTTACTTATATATAGGCCGCCTCACTTCCTTGCTCCATCTTCCAACATCGATTCCTCGTTGTATGTAGTGCGCTGCACTCTGCCACAAGGGTACCAACTGGTCCAACTCCTGCTCAACATGATTCATAAGCAAATTGCACGCAGATGCATGTGAAGACGTGGGGTTGTATCAACCACCAAGATAGGGAACTCTACGTTTTGTTTTTCTTTTGTTACATTTTTGGTGTGATGGTTTGTTGGGCAAGGGAGGCATCGAGGCATGCGGAGGTGGAACAATTGCGAGTGCATGCAGACACAGCTTTGGTGTGTAGTCGCGGAATCAGGGGCTGTTTGCTTCGTGTCCACTGTTCGCCACAGCTTGGTCTGACATAGGTGCGGCGCCTTGTGTATGCCATTGTCAGGTTGTGGCGCACGCGCACACATAAATGCCGCAGAACCATAGTTCATTTCCACGCCGACGCAAAGGAAGGTGCAAAAGAGCTACCAGACATGATAGTGTTGTGCTTGAAATCAAACTGATGCATACACGGATACACCCCGATCGACCAGAACTACTTACCTGTGGTAGCTCCTCTAGAGCCGCGTAATCTTTTCTCAGTTTGACTTATGTCGAATGTGTAATGTTCTAGATTATTCCCTAAAAAATGTTCTAGATTAGGTCTCCAAATTCTGCTGTGTCGGTGAAAGAAACTTATGCCATTCAGGGGCAGAGCTAAGCATGCTGCACAAGTGTGCACATGCACACCCAATATTAAATCGATTTTCAGTAGTTATAATGCATATGTATTTTAGTATATTTGCTTTAAATCACAAAAAAGATTGATTGTGCACACAATCTGAGTCAAAAACTTTCTAAACTATTTTATAGATTAAGGATCAATTTGTGATTTACTCTTTGCTTTATGAACTTTGAATGTTATGAGAGCTAGTAAAATGATTGTGCAGTCGTTGTGCACACCCAATATGAAAATCCTGTCTCCGCCATTGATGCCATTGCCATATAAATATCCATGACTCTACCCGCAAAAAATATAAAAAAGGAATCCATGACTCTCCCTTGATTTCGGAGTCCCATCCTCTTCCTCACTCGGTCACAAGAGAAAAGTGGATTCTAATTTGGAGTTTCTTCTATATAGGTTCCCTTCTCCTCTTCCCAACATAAGAAAGGCTTGTACATAGATGTGTGATTCCTACATCAGGAAGGCTGATACATGGATCCTGCACACATGCATATAGACGCGGATAGATTGCTCTTTCTTGTTTTCTTTTTTGTGTGTTACATTTTGTTGGCGCAAACGTCGGATCGGCATGGGAGGTACTGGGACGTGCAGAGATGCATTAATGTTAGTTTGGACTCATATGGATGGGCGTCGGCATCGTCTTTGGTGATGCATTCTCGTTGGAGCATCATCTTAGAGATCTCCGGTGAAGGTCGTAGCTAGTAGCTTATTCCACGCTCGTTGGTTCATTCGGTGATGGGATGAGGACGCATTATCTGGTTTGGATTGTTCCGTCCATGAGCTGGGGAGCCGGCTCGCTAGTCCCAATCGAGGCAGGGCGAGATGGAGTCAAATTCCTGCGAGGACTTGCATCAGCTGCGATTTCAAGGTACATATTTCTAGTTCACGCGTTACATGCCCAATCAGTAGCTACAATTTGTTGCATTGCTCTGCATATAGGCATCCATCGTTTGATCCTGTCGCCAATGTAGGTCTACGACGGGAGGCTTGGGCACACACTGTCGCCATTCGAACTGATCACCGCCAGCGGTGGGCATCAGAGACAGCATAGAAGATATATTTTTTCGAACGATAACTCTGTCAGTTATCCAATGAGCTGACTGAGAATCCAATCCCCAGAATAGCCTGCCAATGAGCCAAACCCCTTCGGCTTAGCTATTCAAAGGAGGATGCAAAGATGTGTTCCCAATTCTAGCAGTCAAGGTCAACTCATTCTCTCAAGTCAACACGCGCCACGGAAATCCAGTAGAACATGGCCCAAATATCCATGGAGGCGATCAGACAAAGGCGTAATTACAGGGAAGAGCAGGATCGAGTAGTTAGCTCCGTCGCGCCATCGTCTCCTATTGCTATCGTCAACGATTTGCCTTGAGGACTCGTCCTCTCCCAGCTCGGATGGAGGAGCCCGCCACCGCGAGGACGCGCGGCTGCGTCTTCGCGGTGTGGCTGCACGGCCTCGGCGACTGCGGCCGCGCCAACGAGCCCATCGCCGATCACTTCTCCGCCGCCGCCTTCGCCAACACCCGCTGGGCCTTCCCCACCGCGCCCACCTCCCCTGTCACGTGCAACCGTATGAGGCTATGAGCTGCTGCTATCACACGTTTGCTTAGAATTTCCCTTCTGCATATGTCGCCCTTTCTGCTTCTGAAACGTCACTTGACTGTTGCCATTTAACTGAGTAAGTGTTTGGGTGTTTAATTTGCAGGGGGGATGCTCATGCCTTCCTGGTTTGACATCCATGACGCACCCATTACTTCTGTAAGACATGCTATTTAATTTGATTTCTTCAGCATTTGTCAGATGCCATCTTTGGATGCTAATTGACACATTTGCAGAAGTCTGTAAGGGGTGAGGAGGACGTGCTGAGAGCTGTTCAGAGCGTGCATACTATGATCGACAGAGAAATAGCGGCTGGAACAGACCCGGAGGACATTTTCGTTTTCGGACTTAGCCAAGGTTAGAACTGCCCATCCATGAATGTATTCCTTTCTCTTCCTGTGGTCCGGATCACGTAAGTAAGGTACGTATGAGTTACAAGCTGATGATGCGACACATCCCAGGTGCCTTGTGCATAGCAAGCGTCCTGATGTACCCCAAAAGTCTGGGCGGTTGTGCAGTCTTCAGTGGCTTTCTCCCCTTCAGTTCCTCCTCCGCGTCCAGAGATACAGCTGAAGCAAAGAAGGTAGAGTACTGCTCAATTTCTACTCTGTGGTTACTGCAACGAAGATACTCCTCTAATATGTAGCTTTTGATGTCTGTTTATTGCTCCTTAAAGACTTTCTTGTTGCCCTCGTCAATCTTTTGTGGGACTGTGGACACACTTTGATACTTTTCTGACAGACGGATACTCCTGCATTTGCTGAACTATACTACTACTACTAATTGAATGATACTACAATGTTATGTCTTGCAGACGCCAGTTTTGTGTGTTCATGGAGGAGCCGACTCGCTAGTCCCAATTGAGGCAGGGCGAGACGGAGTTAAATTCCTGAGAGGACTTGGCATGCGCTGCGAGTTCAAGGTACAGAGTTCTAGTTCACGCGTCATATGCCGGATCAGTCAGTAGCTACAAAATGTTGCAGTGCTCCGACATCCATCGTTTGATCCTATCGCGAATGTATAGGTTTACGACAGGCTTGGGCACACGCTGGCGCCATTCGAACTAGAGTACTGCGAGCGGTGGGCGTCAGAGAACATTCTGAAGGAGCACGGCGAAGGCCTGAAGAAGGGTGGGCTTTCTGGGAGCTGGTTTTTCGGCGGGGTCTTCAACTGCTTCTCTAATAGCTCTTTCAATGTCACCAAATGATGTAACTGATTCTAGTACCACCACATTGTGCGAATCTGTAGATGTGATGCATCAGAGTTATCACTTGACACCTTGATTTCTTGATTCAAATACATTTCTGTATTGGATTACGTGATGTTTTATCTCGGAATATTTTTTTTAAAAAAAGGAATGATTGTTAGGTTAGTAAAGGCCAGGGCAGGGCCCTGCACGGCGCACGCTCAAACCAGAGTGGCCCGAAGGCGAAACACGAAGACGAAGCCACGCGACGCGATGCACGCGCGCGCGGGGGTGTTGGTCATCCGGCCAAGCCGGCCGCAGACGTCAGCGTTCCCACGCCACACGGCACATGGCAACGGGGTGATCTGATCGCTCGCGGACGCGCCAACCAACACTTGCCGGCCGGCGGCCTCTCCCAAAATCCCAACCGATTATTCGCTGATTCGCCGAGCTAACAACCACTCCGCCCGGATGGAGGCGCCTCCCCCGGCGCCGGCGGGCGGCTTCCTGCTGTGGCTGCACGGCTCCCGCGGGTCGGGCGACGAGAGCCGAGCCCAGGTCGCGCCCTACTTCGCCACGCCGGAGCTCGCCGCCTCCGTCCGCCTCTCCTTCCCCACCGCGCCCACCACCACCGTCGCCTGCTACGGTGCGTACCAAGTGCCTTTCAGGATTCGTCCACGCCACATGTTCTTCAATTTCGAACCAAGTGCTACTTAGCAATGCTCGGAAGTGTGATGGATCGAACTCGCTTCGGCTTCTTGACATCAAGTAGCGAGCCCATTAATCATTTCTAGTTGCTTGGCGCTGCCAAAATTTCCGTTGCTCAACTGCGATTTTATTGCAGGTGGTGAGGTCAATGCTTGGTTCGGCATTTCGGAGGTTCCTATAACAGCTGTAATTGAGCAAACCCTGTTCTCCTAATTATTCATACAACAGCTTCTTGTTTTGCTTCAACATAGTTGTCACTTCTACTATCCTCTTGTAGTAAGCTATTGGTCTATTTTCTATGGGAGATGGTATTTTTCTGAAATCGTTCATGATGAATAAATCGAGGGAAATGCCTGGGGACCGTCGTACCCCCCGCAGGTCAAGTTTTTATGAATAAATCGAGGGTGATTCACATATTTGTTTCCCTTTCGCTTTCCATTACAGTGAATAGTTGCATTTTGTAGCAACGGATTATGCTTAACGAACAGTTAAGTAACAATGGATCATGCGCTTAACTAAAAATTAGTTTTAAAAAAGTACAGAACTAAATAAAAACCAGAGGAGTTGACAGTTGTATATAAACTGACTCTGCACTCAAATCAAAACGTACAAAAAAATGTGTTTAGACAATATGTCCATATAGTTTTTCTACTGCTGGTGCTAACAGTACAGCATCAATTGTTCATTTCATAATTCCGTTTTTTTTCTTTAGAAATCTGTAAGAGATGAGAAAGAAGTCCTTAAAGCTGTTGAGCATGTGCACGAACTGTTGGACAAAGAAGTGGCCGCCGGAACGGATCCTTCAAACATTTTTGTTTGTGGGTTGAGCCAAGGAGGTAAACAGCTGAGCTTAATCTGCTTGTATCTTTTTCAGGCCGTAAGACACTGATAATACAGTTCGTTTTCCCCCCTTCCGTTTCAGGCGCTCTAGCCATAGCAAGTGTTCTGCTCTATCCAAAAACTTTAGGTGGTTGTGTTGTCTTCAGTGGTTCAATTCCGCTTAATAAGTCATTTGCTGAAAAGGTGTCGTCTCAAGCTAGAAAGGTAATACACCCAGAAGCTATCCTTATGCTGAAAATTTTAGAACTGCATTGTCACGGGCAATGGGACTCGAGCAATTCGACGGAACGGAACGACGGAGATTATACTTGAAATGTGTAACAGGTCTTGGCCCTGGACCTCGACGGCGCGGCGGAGCCGTGGCGACGGCGCCGCACCAGCGAGGCAGGGATTGTTTACAATGGCTAAAGCCTAAACTCCAAGATACCCCCCCACTAATGCGCCGTCTCTGTTTATAGCTAACAGGCCGGGCAACAACTTGCTAACAACTCGCACTTGCAAAACAACTAATCAACTTATTCGGAACAGCCACCGTGCTAATCAGTTTGCCGCCTCCGTGGTTCCCGCGCGACGTTGATCTCTCTTGCGGCGACGCTGGTACTGAAGTCCCCACATGACATCTCTCCCCCCCTGGACAACCAGCTCGTCCTTGAGCTGGAAGTCAGGGTATAGCCTGCGAAACTCATCCAACTCAACCCATGTAGCCTCTGCTGCCGGTAAGCCCATCCAGTGCACCAGCAGTTCGTGTTTGCCACGGGCGAGTCTGCTCTTGACGACGGCGGCCGGTGTTGGGCAGGTGCGGCCATGGCGAACTGGCGGCAGCTTGCCAGCCTCCTCCGGTGGATCCCCGCGGTACTGCTTCAGTAGGCCGACATGGAACACGTCATGAAGACGAGCTCCCGGCGGCAACTCAAGCCGGTAGGCCACGTCGCCAATGCGTTCAAGTACCTTGAATGGCCCGTAGAACTTGGGGCCAAGCTTGCCACGACCCTGGACATCCAGCGACGCCATGGGGCGATGAAGCAGCCGAAGCCACACCCATTGACCGACAGCGAACTCCACCTCCCTGTGCTTCTTATCGTAGTATGCTTTGTGGTGCTGCTGGGCTTGCTCGAGGCGATCGCGAATTTCCACCATGAACTCATCCCGGTCCAGCAACTGCTGATGCACCGCCGGCAGCCGCGCTTCGCCTGGTGTGTAGGCGCGGACTGACGGCGGATCGCGCCCGTACACCACTCGGAACGGTGTCGTCCGCAGCGAAGTCTGGAATGAGGAGTTGTAGCAGAACTCCGCCCAAGGCAGCCATTGTACCCACTGCCGCGGTCGATCACCTGTGAGGCAACGTAAATACATGGTGATGATTTTGTTGGTTGCTTCCGCCTGGCCATCGGCTTGCGGGTGGAACGCCGAGGTGAGGTTGAGCTGAACTTTAGCCAGCGCGAACAGCTCCGTCCAAAAGTTGCTTGTAAACACCGGATCGCGGTCGCTGACGATGGAGCTCGGGATGCCGTGGAGTCGTACAATCTCGGCGAAGAAGGCGCGGGCGACTGTTGTAGCCGTGTAGGGGTGGCCGAGAGGGATGAAGTGGGCGTACTTCGAGAATCGATCGACCACCGTGAGTATGACCGACTTGCCGTTGACGCGCGGTAGCCCCTCGATGAAGTCCATGGCCACGTCGGACCACACCGTCGACGGCACCTCCAGCGGCTGCAGTAGGCCTGCTGGGTGCAGCTGCTCACCCTTGTTGCGCTGGCACGTGGGGCAGGCGCGAACGAACTCCAACACCGCTGTGCGCGCGCCGGGCACGTGGAAATCTGCCCGAAGGCGATGAAGTGTCTTCTGTGTTCCTTCGTGTCCGGTGCCATGGGCGTGCGCCAGTATCGCCGGCAGGCTGGCCGACATCGGCGACACATAAATGCGCCCGCCGAACGTGACCAAGTTGTCGATGACGCCCCATTGTCCTGCACGTGTGCCGGCGGTGATCTCGTCCCGGATGGCCATCATCGCCGGGTCCGCTAGAAGCTCCCGGCGCAGCTCGTCGAACAGAGCGAACGAGGGACCGGAGATGGCCTGCGCCGCCAGCACCTCCTCTGCGTCGCGGCGCGATAGGGCGTCCGCCACCACGTTCATCGCACCCGGCTTGTACTCCACCCTGAAATCAAAACCCAGCAGCTTGCTCGCCCACTGGTGTTGAGGTATGGTGGACAGGCGCTGGTCCAAGAGGTACTTAAGCTGAAATGATCCGTGCGGACCACAAAAGCTCGTCCCCACAAGTATGGCCGCCAGTGGCGCACCGCTTGGACCAGGCCTATGAGCTCTCGTAAGCAGCTAGCTTTGCGTGCCGCGGCGCGATTTGCTTGCTGAAGAACGCCACAGGGCCGCCCCCTTGATGCAGCACGGCGCCGAAACCGGAGCCCGAAGCGTCGCACTCGACGATGAACGCGCTGTTGAAGTCCGGCAGCTGCAGGACCGGCGCCGTGGTGAGGGCCCGTTGCAAGGCCCGGAACGCGTCCTCCGCCTCCAAGGACCACTTGAACCCTTCCTTGCGCAGCAGCTTGGTGAGGGGCGCCGCGATCGCGCCGTAGTCGCGGATGAAGCGCCGGTAGTAACCTGCGAGGCCGAGGAACCCTCGCACCGCGCGGACCGTGCGCGGCAGCGGCCACGACAGCACCGCTTGCACCTTGTTGTCATCCATGGCTACTCCCTGCTCGGAGATGACATGGCCCAGGTAGGACACCGAGCACTCGCCGAAGAAGCACTTGGAGCGCTTGAGGAAGAGGCGATGTTCCTGCAGTGCGGTCAGCACCAAACGCACGTGGCGGAGATGCTCGGACCACGACGAGCTATAGATGAGAATATCATCAAAAACACAAGCACGAACCGGCGGAGGTAGTCCTTCAGCACATCATTCATCAAGGCCTGGAACGTTGCTGGCGCGTTGGTGAGGCCGAACGGCATAACGAGGAACTCGAACAAGCCTTCATGAGTCCGGAACGCCGTCTTCTCGACGTCATCAGGATGCATCAACACTTGGTGATAGCCGGAACGAAGATCGAGCTTGGTGAAGTATGTCGCGCCGCGCAGCTCATCGAGGAGTTCTTCGACCACCGGGATCGGGAATTTGTCCTTGATCGTCTTGTCGTTGAGGGCGCGGTAGTCGACGCAGAACCTCCACGAGCCGTCCGCTTTCTTGACGAGGAGGACCGGCGCGGAGAAGGCCGACGAGCTCGGGCGGATGACGCCTTGGCGCAGCATGGCAGCACATTGACGTTCCAGTTCATCCTTCTGGGCGTGTGCATAGCGGTAGGGGCGAACCGCCACCGCGGCCGTTCCCGGCAGCAACCGTATCTGGTGGCTGCGCTGGCGGGCCGGTGGGAGCCCGGTAGGTTCAGCGAACAACGCCTGGTACGTCTGGAGCAGCTCCCCCATCAGCTCGAGAGTCGCGGACGCAAGCGTGGCCGGCACGGCGGGCGAGGACGAGGCTGTCCAGAGCACCGGCCTGCCGTTCCGTGAGAAGCCCATGGTGCGGCTGCCAAAATCCCATAGGATTGGCCCAAGGGACTCAAGCCACTGCACCCCGAGCACCATGTCGTGGGCACCCAGCTGCAGGCCGTAGCAGGCGATGTTGAACTCCTCGTCGCCGATCTTGATGTCGAGCGCGTCGCAGACGCCGGAGCTCGCCACGCGATCTCCGTTGGCCACCGCCACCTGGAGGCCGACGCGGGGCTGGAGGTTGATGCCGGCGCGCGCGGCGACGTCGTTGTCCACGAAGTTGTGCGTGGAGCCGGAATCGAGGAGGGCGTTCAGCACCATGTCGCCGACCTTGACGTAGACTTGCATCGTCTTGGCCGAGCGCGATTGGATGCCGGTGATGGCGCTGAGGGAGATGACCGGCTCCACCTCCTCATCATCCTCGTTGACCACCTCGAGGACGTACAGCCTCTTGCACAGCTGTTTGTGCCCGGGAGCAAACTTGTCGTCGCAGTGAAAGCAGCCTCCCTCCTCGCGGCGCTTGGCGATCTCCTGTGGTGTGAGACGGCGGCGCGTTGGAGGCGATGATGCCGCCGCGGAGCCCGCCGAAGAAACCGCGGAGGTCCCGGAGCCTCCGTTGGCGGGGGAAGTCGACGACGCCGGCTTGGCGTAGCTCTTGCCGCGGCTCGATGGCGCGACCGTGGACCCCGTCAACAGCATGCGCTGCTCATAGGCCCTGGCGAACATGATGGCGTCGTCGAGGGAGGCCGGTCGCTGGAGCGTGACGTCGGTGCGAAGGGGTTCGCCGAGTCCCACGGCGAAGAGCTGGATCTGCTGGTCCTCCGTCAGCGTCGCGGCTCGGCACGCGAGGGTGAGAAACTTGTTGCAGAAGTCGTCGACCGAGCCGTCACGCCGGAGCAAGGCGATCTCGCCCCGTCAGGGGCGGCCCGAAGCGGGTGTTGACGAGTTGGACGAAACGCCGCCACGACGGCGCCCCCGAATTGAGTTCCAACCTGTAGTACCATAGCTGCGCGTCATCGAGGAGATGAAACGACGCATACCATACCTTCTTCCTCTCTGGCGTGCGTTGCCCCTTGAAAAATTGTTCGCAGCGATTCAGCCATGGCAGGGGATCACCCTTGCCGTCGTACTTGGGGAAGTCGAGTTTGTGGAACCGGGGAACGCCGCCGTCGAAATCGTCGTCGTCCTCGGATCGATGCGGCGGTGGTGGCGGGGGTGGTGGTGGCGGGCGATGGCGGTCGGAGTTGCCGGAATGCGCGGAGTCGTGCTTGCCCTTGTCGCTGACGGTGCGCTCGGAGTCAGGGAGGTAGCCGGGCAAGAACTGCTCGACGCGGGTGAGGGCGAGGTTCAACGCTTGCTGCTGTTAGCCCTGCTCGGTGAGCGTCCGCTCCATCGCGCTAACCTTGTCGGCCAGCGGCTGGAGTGGGCGAAGGAGGGTCTCCATGGCGGCGAAACGCTTGGCGAGGTCGTCGACGGTGATCGGTCCGCCGCTGTTGTCGTCGCCAGTGCCCGCGCCGGTGTTGGATGACATGGCGCAGCGAACCCGGGACTCCTGATACCAAGTTGTCACGGGCAATGGGACTCGAGCAATTCGACGGAACGGAGCGACGGAGATTATACTTGAAATGAGTAACAGGTCTTGGCCCTGGACCTCGACGGCGCGGCGGAGCCGTGGCGACGGCGCCGCACCAGCGAGGCAGGGATTGTTTACAATGGCTAAAGCCTAAACTCCAAGATACCCCCCCACTAATGCGCCGGTCTCTGTTTATAGCTAACAGGCCGGCAACAACTTGCTAACAACTCGCACTTGCAAAACAACTAATCAACTTATTCGGAACAGCCACCGTGCTAATCAGTTTGCCGCCTCCGTGGTTCCCGCGCGACGTTGATCTCTCTTGCGGCGACGCTGGTACTGAAGTCCCCACATGACATGCATCTTGAGCCTTAACTATGAATCCTGGACAACGTGCAGACCCCAGTATTATGGTTTCATGGAATGGCTGATGGGCTGGTACTATTTGAAGCGGGGCATGCTGGGTGTGCATTCTTGGCAGAGCTTGGCATGAGTTGCGAATTCAAGGTTTGTACTATACATGAAACTGTGGCCAAATTTATGTTCTTTGAAATTCTTTAAATTCTCATCAAGTGGGTTCTGCAGCATCAGAGCTCGTTTCCAAACTTGCTGACTTCAATCTTTTCTCTTTCCTTTTACCAGGCTTATCCTACCCTTGGGCATTCATTGGTAGATATCAATTATTATGTCGAAGAAGTACAGTTGATAAATCGGTATCAGAATCCGTAGAGCTCCAAATTTTAGTGCATATGCCAAACACTAATAATCGGTATCAATTATTAGTGTTTAGCAGATGCACTAAAAATTTTTCCCGACGTGTTTGTGTTACAGAAGGGAATCACTGACGTAAGAAATGTGCACATGAAAATTATTCAAGAGCATCTTTTTCATGTCGTTGACCGTTGGATTTTTATTTCAACAGCTATGCAGGAGACAGTGTGAGACAGTTGTCATGAGAAGAGTTGGAGAGCCTCAAAATTCTCCTCTTTTTTCCTATCCCATCCCAGCTATATATAAGAACCCACTTGGACGATGTTGGTACAGAAAAATAATTGTTATTACAATGTTACAACTGCAACAAATTAATTTGCTCCCTTTCTACCCTTATATATAGGCCGCCTCACTTGCTCCATCTTCCAACATCGATTCCTCGTTGTACGTAGTGCGCTGCACTCTTCGGGATACCACTGCCACAAGAGTCTAGAGATCTAGGTGGGCCGGTGTTTGAGGGTACCAACTGGTCCAACTCCTGCTCCAAACATGATTCATAAGCAAATTGCACGCAGATGCGATGCATGTGAAGATGAGGGGTTGTATCAATCACCAGGATAGGGAACTCTACGTTTTGTTTTTCTTTTGTTACAATTTTGGTGTAATGGTTTGTTGGGCAAGGGAGGCATCGAGACATGCGGAGGTGGAACAATTGCCTGTTCAAGACGCGTGACACCAAAGGCTGGCGCCACTCGAAAATGATCACTGCCAGCGGTGGGAGACAGCAATAGAGAAGACTAGGTGATAACCTCGCGCGTTGCCGCGGGAACTTCTAAAGAACATATTGTTTCATGTAGTTGAGAAGAGAGAATAAACAGTTATTGAGCAAAAGAAGGATCGGGCGAAATAATATATGGAACGACCAAGTGCATTGCATCATATGAAGCCCATGCTAAATCGACTCCCTTCTCCCATCAGATGAAAATATATATGCATGAGTTACAAATCACAGTGAAGAATAATCAAACTATAAGTGTTAATACTCTGGCAGATTATTGTTTTTTTTACCTTGAATATTTCTACCTTTTGTGTTCGTATTCTATTCTCGGAAAAGAAAAAGAAACGCAAAATGAAGTACAAAGTATAAGGATGATGAGCGCTTCATCATGATTGCGCGAAAAGAGCCAGTCTTCCCGTGCTCGTCTCATTTTTAGGAATTAGTACTGCAACACCCCAAAAAAAAAAAAACTTTAAAGGGCGGGCTTTCGGAAGGAGATTAAGTTCAGAAGAACAATTGCAAACGGGACTCCCCGGCCATTGCAGCGGGCATTCTATGTTCTATTCATTCAAGGTTACTATTTTAAGCAACAACATAAATTTGTCTCGGCGCACTTTAATGTTAATAGAAAGCTAAGACAAATAAGATGTCAAAAAAAAAAGCTAAGACAAATAACATTGGTTGAATTAACGATAAAGAAAGTGACAGGGCGTATATGCTATGGCTAAAATCTGTGGCATCCAGCTTACGGTAATATGGAATTCCGGATTGTATATCTTCTGAGAGCACCTGTTTATTGCAGGAATAGAAACAGTGTGAGAGTTTTGCAAAGAAAAGAAGGAAAATATCTAAGTTGAAACGAAGAATAGATGGCAGCATAGGAAGGTTACCTGAAGTCTATGCAAAAAGCGAATGCTTGTCATATGGATGAGAGCTGAACCAAAATATTGTCTGTGAATATAAACAGAAAACAATGGTACTTATAAAGATGCCAAAAAGAAAAATGATAAAAAGAATGTGAACATGCAAACGACCACCCAAATGGACCTCACCTTCTTGTGCTTTTGTACTTTTCTATTCCATCACTATGGAGCACAATATATAAAGATGAGAATAGAAATGTTGTGAGTGAGAAGTAAAAGGGTGATAACCCATGTATTGGTTTGTGGAGGGTGATTAAGTAGCAACGTTACTTAAGGATTGTACTCATAGGCAGTAGAGAATGGGAAAGATAGTGTCAGTACTTTTCTATGCAGCCTAATCGAGAGAAGTTTCTAATGGCAGAGTAATTGCTGAGTTTTAATTAGTGCCATTTAATCGCGTTCTTGATTGTTTGGTGGACGTCAGCTTTGGATAGAGAAGATGGCTTGTCAGGAAGTTTCTTCTTTTTAATTAGGTAGTTGAATGCACGGTGAATAAAAGAAAAAAACGGAGTTACGGCCATTAGTTGTGGATGGTGTAATGTGGTTGGGTCAATGTAGCGTCAGTGGAGGCATTAGGGGCAGGCTGACAGTTTCAACTTTCGGTGGAGGTCACGGGTGACGGACGGACATGATTAACTGTATGTTGGTGATCAAATGGTATGGGTTTTACAGGTGACGTGGCTTCATGAGAATGCAGCTTTAGAAAAGTAATTGTAGTTAGTGGGTATGACTTATATAGATATTATAGATTATAGATACTGTATATTTTTTCGAACGATAACTCTGTCAGTTATCCATTGAGCTGATCGAGAATCCAATTCCCAGAATAGCCTGCCTCCAATGAGCCAATCCCCCTTCAGCTTAGCTACTCAAAGGAGAATGCAAAGATGTGTTCACAATTCTAGCAGTCAAGGTCAACTCAACACGCGCCACGGAAATTCAGTCGAACATGGCCCAAATATCCATGGAGGCGACCAGACAAAGGCGTAGTTACAGGGAAGAGCCGTTTGCTGTCGTCAACGGTTTGCCTTGCCGACTTGTCGTCTCCCAGCTCGGATGGAGGAGCCTGCCGCTGCGAGGACGCGCGGCTGCGTCTTCGCGGTGTGGCTGCACGGCCTCGGCGACTGCGTCCGCGCCAACGAGCCCATCGCCGATCACTTCTCCGCCGCCGCCTTTGCCAACACCCGCTGGGCCTTCCCCACGGCGCCCACCTCCCCTGTCACCTGCAACCGTACGAGCTGTGCTATCACACCACGTTTGCTTATATTGCCCTGCTTATGTTGCCCTTTCTGTTCTGGTGAACATTGCTTGATTGCTACCATTAACGAGTAAGTACAGATGTATGTTTAATTTGCAGGTGGCATGCTCATGCCTTCGTGGTTTGACATCCATGACACACCCATTACTTCGGTATAAGACATCCCGTTTAATGAATTGGATTTCTTCAGTCTTTGTCAGATTTGATGTTTTTGTAATCAGTGTTCACTTCTCTTTTGATGTTAATGTAAACATGTGCAGAAGTCTGTAAGGGGCGAGGATGATGTGCTGAGAGCTGTTCAGAGCGTGCATACTATGATCGACAGAGAAGTAGCGGCTGGAACAGACCCGGAAGACATATTCGTTTTCGGACTTAGCCAAGGAGGTACACAACAGAACCATTCTTGAATGTATTTCCTTTCTGTTACAGTGATTCAATCATGTAATGTACAAGCTCATAGCGCGACACATTTTCAGGTGCCTTGTGCATTGCAAGCGTCCTGCAATACCCCAAAACTCTGGGCGGTTGTGCAGTCTTCAGTGGCTTTCTCCCCTTCAGTTCCTCTTTCGCGTCCAGAGTTACAGCGGAAGCAAAGAAGGTAGAGTCTGTGTGGTGTGGTTACTGCAACGAAGATACCCCTCTGATTTGTAGCTGCTGATATATCTGTTTCTTGCTCCTTGAAAGACTTGCTTGTTGCCCTTTGTAATCTTGTAATCTGTTCTTGGATATTTTCTGACAGACGAACAACTCCTTACATTTGCAACACATAATTCAGCGATACTATAATGTTTTGTCTTTCAGACGCCAGTTTTGTGGGTTCATGGAGGAGCCGACTCACTAGTCCCAATCGAGGCAGGGCGAGACGGAGTTAAATTTCTGCGAGGACTTGGCATGCGCTGCGAGTTCAAGGTACAGAGTTCTAGTTCACGCGTCATATGCCGGATCAGTCAGTAGCCACAAAATGTTGCAGTGCTCCAACATCCATCGTTTGATCCTATCGCGAATGTATAGGTTTACGACAGGCTTGGGCACACGCTGGCGCCATTCGAACTAGAGTACTGCGAGCGGTGGGCGTCAGAGAACATTCTGAAGGAGCACGGCGAAGGCCTGAAGAAGGGTGGGCTTTCTGGGAGCTGGTTTTTCGGCGGGGCCTTCAATTGCTTCTCTAAATAGCTCTTTCAATGTCATCAAATGATGTAACTGATTCTAGTACCACCACATTGTGTGAATCTGTAGATGTGATGCATCAGAGTTATGACTTTAACACCTTGATTTTTTGATTCAAAGACATTTCGTAGTATTGGATTACGTGATTTTTTATGACGGAAAATTAAAAAAAAAGAATATTACTAGTAAAAGGCCAGGGCAGAGGGCCCTGCACGGCGCACGCTCAAGGCCGAAGTGGCCCGAAGGCGAAACACGAAGACGACGCGACGCGATGCACGCGCGCGCGGGGGTGTTGGTCATCCGGCCAAGCCGGCCGCAGACGTCAGCGTTCCCACGCCACACGGCACATGGCAACGGGGTGATCTGATCGCTCGCGGACGCGCCAACCAACACTTGCCGGCCGGCGGCCTCTCCCAAAATCCCAACCGATTATTCGCTGATTCGCCGAGCTAACAACCACTCCGCCCGGATGGAGGCGCCTCCCCCGGCGCCGGCGGGCGGCTTCCTGCTGTGGCTGCACGGCTCCGCGGGTCGGGCGACGAGAGCCGAGCCCAGGTCGCGCCCTACTTCGCCACGCCGGAGCTCGCCGCCTCCGTCCGCCTCTCTCCTTCCCCACCGCGCCCACCACCACCGTCGCCTGCTACGGTGCGTACAAAGTGCCTGTCAGGATTCGTCCACGCCACATGTTCTTCAATTTCGAACCAAGTGCTACTTAGCAATGCTCGGAAGTGTGATGGATCGAACTCGCTTCGGCTTCTTGACATCAAGTAGCGAGCCCATTGAACATTTCTAGTTGCTTGGCGCTGCCAAAAATTTCCTTGCTCAACTGCGATTTTTTATTGCAGGTGGTGAGGTCAATGCTTGGTTCGGCATTTCGGAGGTTCCTATAACAGCTGTAATTGAGCAAACCCTGTTCCCCTAATTATTCAGACAACAGCTTGTTATTTTGCTTCAACATATTTGTCACTTCTACAACTCTCTTGTAGTAAGCTATTGGTCTATTTTCTATGGGAGATGGTATTTTTCTGAAACGTTCATGATGAATAAATCGAGGGTGATTCACAGATTTGTTTCCCTTTCGCTTTCCATTACTGTGACAACTAAATACAAACCAGAGGAGTTGACAGTTGTATATAAACTGACTTTGCACTCAAATGAAAACGTACAAAAAAAAGTGTTTCTACAGCATGTCCATATAGTTTTTCTACTGCTGGTGCTAACAGTACAGCATCAATTGTTCATTTCATAATTCCGTTTTTTTTTTCGTTAGAAATCTGTAAGAGATGAGAGAGAAGTCCTTAAAGCTGTTGAGCATGTGCACCAACTGTTGGACAAAGAAGTGGCCGCCGGAACGGATCCTTCAAACATTTTTGTTTGTGGGTTGAGCCAAGGAGGTAAACAGCTGAGCTTAATCTGCTAGTATCTTTTTCAGCAGCCGTAAGACGCTGCTAATACAGTTCGTTTTGCCCCCCTTCCGTTTCAGGCGCTCTAGCCATAGCAAGTGTTCTGCTCTATCCAAAACTTTAGGTGGTTGTGTTGTCTTCAGTGGTTCAATTCCGCTTAATAAGTCATTTGCTGAAAGGTGTCGTCTGAAGCTAGAAAGGTAATGCACCCAGAATATGCTGAAAATTTAGAACTGCATCTTGAAACTTAACTATGTGGCGTTCGGATGAAAGTTTAGAGGCCTATTATGCACTGTAGCTTGTCACATCAATACTTCCGGCACGATTTATGTGTACTAAACAAAGTCAAATTACAAAACTAAGTCCAGAACCCCCCTCTATTTCGCGAGACGAACGTAATGAGGGTAATTAAGCCGCGATTAGACGATGGTTACTGTAGCATCACTGTGTCAAAACATTGATTAATTAGGCTCGTTAGATTCGTCTCGAAAAATAACGCCCGTCTGCAGAAAGGTTTGCAATTAAATTTTATTTAGTACCTCTAAATAGTAAGATTCTTTTTTACTTTAGAGGGTAGAAGTTTAGAGGGGGAAATAGAGGGGCATCCAAACGGGGCCTATGAATCCTGGACAACGTGCAGACCCGGTATTATGGTTTCATGGAATGGCTGATGGGCTGGTACTATTTGAAGCGGGGCATGCTGGGTGTGCATTCTTGGCAGAGCTTGGCATGAGTTGCGAATTCAAGGTTTGTACTAGTATATATGAAGCCGTAGCCAAATTTATGTTCTTTAAATTCTTTAAATTGTCATCAGTTGGTTCTGCAGCATGGCAGCATCAGAGCTCGTTTCCAAACTTGCTCACTTCTTTTTTTCTCTTCCTTTACCAGGCTTATCCTACCCTTGGGCATTCATTGGTAGATGAAGAGCTCCAGTATTTGCAGCAATGGATGGTCGATCGTCTTGGTATCTCTGAAGGAACTGAAACCTCAGGCCATCCTCGTCGTCCATCACAAGGATCTCGAGTAGTCGCTGCTCCTTCTGAAAATGTCGTCCCAATTCACGGCTGCTATATTTTTAGGTGGCACGTCACTTCTGAATTTCACTGTATTACCAACATGAACAGTCTTTTGCATGCCAAAGGAATCGAATGCCTTGTGATTTTTAACGTGATCCAATTGCAGTTTGTGATACATTGATACTAGCGCTAGTTGACTTCCATTTTAACTTGCATCTCCGAAACGTGTTCCTCTTGATTTGATGCTTAAATTAACAGTGACTGTTCAGTGGAGACTTTTAAAAGTCAAGATGCTGTTGGCATTTGGTAGTTCAACCAGCTTACCAAACCATTCTACTACCAAAACCAGTATAAGCGCATCGCCTAACCACCATCCTCATCGACGCATTTCAACCCGGCCCGGCCCATGACCCATGAGTAGCCTGGCCCGCTTCTTCTTCGCCCTCGGCGCGGCCATCGCCGCAGCCTCCCTCCTCACCGCCTCCCTCCGCCGCCGCGCGCCGCCGTCCGACCTCCCCGCCCAGCTCGTCCCATCCTCCCACATGGCGGGCCGCAACGGAGCTTCGTGCTGTGGCTGCACGGCCTCGGAGACTCCGGCCCGGCCAACGAACCCATCCGCACCTTCTTCTCCGCACCGGAGTTCCGCCTCACCAAGTGGGCGTCCCCTCCGCCCCCAACGCCCCTGTCTCCTGCAACCGTGAGCCTCCTACACCGCATCCTCTTCTCTAGCTTCTCTCTAAATGCATCTAATTAGCATTAGCTAAATCCGAAGTACTCTTTTTTTTCCCCGCTTGTAGATGGTGCAGTAATGCCATCGTGGTTCGATATCCACGAGCTACCCTTGAGCGCTGTGAGTTCACTTGATACCACTTATGAACAGATACCTCAATGTGTTATCAGATGCTGATCTGGATGAAACCTTGAACGAGTAGGGTTCTCCACAAGATGATAGTGGGGGTCTCAAGGCTGTGGAAAATGTGCATGCCATGATAATAAGGAAGTAGCTGATGGCGTCCACCCTGAGAACATATTTGTATGTGGATTTAGCCAAGGAGGTAAGAATGGCATTGTACATTGAACCGGAAGTTTTCTAGAGATTGTAAATTTTGAAAGTGTTGTGAAGTAACTTCTCGAATGTCGCTCTGCAGGTGCTCTGACACTGGCTAGTGTTTTGCTTTATCCGAAGACGCTAGGTGGAGGAGCAGTGTTCAGCGGGTGGGGTGCCTTTCGGTTTCGGTCATCGAGAGGATTTCACCTGAAGCAAGGAAGGTCTATATCTTCATCCTTTTGCCCCTTTTAGTTAGTGCACTATCATACCTTGCATTGTGTCATGGGGTATTAAATAGACATAGTAGGTTGGTGAAAAATACGGATGATAAGACTGATGATGTT